>CM033323.1:83394158-84026340 GCA_019359835.1 Pharus latifolius | reverse complement strand
GCTATAACCCATGGATAACATCCACTACGAAAAGACTCCTGAACCTGGGAGTACAGAGTATCCGATACTTCTTTTACACTTTGCAAAGGTGTACCTCTTTTTAAATCCACTGGTTCACTCGGCTTTCAAGTCGGATCAGCTCCATGTGACTTATACACATGTGACAAGGCCGAGATCACACAACGCTTTTACAGTTCAGGATTAACAGTATCCCTGCCCGGTAAATAGACAGTTAAGTCTCAAGTACCGTTGTGGGTCTTCCCCACTGCCTTACTTCCTAGCCTCTCTGGTCTATGTTCCCGCAGGACACATAGCCTTGGTCTATGTCCACGCGAGACATACGACCATTTAAGATTACAGCCGCTCACGGCTTAATCAGGTCTAGGGCGCCTTCCTTCATTTACGCCTTTTTCTCTCATCATTTTTCTGACTCACATCACTCATGGCCGAACCTTGGCCTTCCAGTTTCCACGCGAGAAACCAGATCGTCAAACCATGCAGGGAACTGCTAATACCAAAAAGCTACTGAGTTGTGCCTGTCCCATACCAGGCAAGTGGTTGGTACGTTTACAATTCGTATAGAGACACAGCACAAGGTTCTTGTCCTTATGAACCAATAGTGAGGAACATTCACAATCCCTGGTGCGCACCGCACCCTCTCCATACAAACCAATCCCCACTACTGATCCCTTTTATCAGTTTTCTTGACAAAACGGTTTTCATTATAACTTCTCATGTATTTGACCATTTCAAGTTTAATGTGGATATTCAGTATATGAGTCCTAGGGTGAAAAAAGCATATATATGATGGTTCAATAACAAAAAGGGGTTTCATGATTCATTGGGGAATATCTACTCATGTCATTCAAACATAACTTGTATTTCAACTAAGCATGCATAGTAAGAAACGATAAATATACTTCATATGAAAATATTGGGTGAGACATGATCAAAGGAATGAGGCTTGCCTTGCAATGTGGGGTCTAAAAACTCAGACGGATCTTCAAAGACTTCTTCCGCTCCTTCAGCTTCTGACTCTGCGGCAATCAGACAACACACAAACACATACCACATAAGCATACTGAAAATAGTTTCTATAGAAAGTATTAAGTAAATAAGTCATGCATGCAGGGGAAAAAGTTAGGGCAAGGTCACAAGGGCTCTGGTCGAAGAAACGGCTAAAAAGGATTGAACGTCGAAGGGTCGACATTCAGTTCATGGCTTTGGCATAACTGGAAACTAGTCTTGGGATGGTTTTCTGGAGAAGTGATAGAAGGGAAAGATGTAGAACACAACTCCAGGAATCTAGGGGACAAGGTGGCATTTCAATTGCTCAACCAGAAGGGGTCAAACAAGGCTAATGCCAGTGGCTGACATGCACTGACATAGTGCTGGACATGGCCAGAAACTAGGGCATGGCTTAACTTTTGATCCAGGGCTCCAATTGATGCACCACTTTGTCTGGGAGGTAGGCATTACTAACAGGAACAATATACTCAACAGGCACAAGGGCTGAAAGTGGCCGGAGGGCGGCCAAATCCGGCGATGAACTACGGTGGCCTGGACATGAACTGAGCTACTGGACAGTAATCTTGGCATAGGCATAACTCACAATCTAGGCAGATCCAGGTGTCGAGCTAGTGGACAATATTACTCAGGGTACTGGAATCTATCTAAGGGGCAAGGTTTCAGGGGCTAGATCGGCCGGGAAAGAATTCCGGCGACCGGCGCTGGAGAAGACGACACTGGAGCTCGGGAATTTTTGACACAGGGCGAATGAGCTCAATTCCAAGCTTGGGAATGATCTCTAGGGCACAACAAGGCTACTGGAGGGGTTAATTTCATTAGAGATCGGCCGGAGAAGCTTGGCGTCGAAGTCCGGCGAACGGCCGAGGTTCCAATTTGGGATTTCTTCGATTTGAGCTTAATTGGGGATTCTGATTCTACAGGCTTGCTCTACTAAGCTTACTGATCAACTTCTTCTACAGGATTGAGGGTTAATTTGGGCTGAATCGAACGGCATTGGGGGAACAGGGTGAATCGGGAATCCGGCGATCACCGGCGATGGGGATCGATCTAGTGCAATTGGCTGCTATGACACAGAGAGGGGAACGAGGGGAACTCACTGGTGAACTTGGATTGAAGAGAGGGGTTGTGGAAAGGGCTAGCACCGTGAGCTCACTCACTGGCTCGTCGGAGAAGAAAGCGAAAACGGCGAGAAACTGGAAATTTGGCTAAGTCCTGAGGTTGTGCTTCTTCACAGCACTGAGAGGGTTTAAATAGGCACGGGGACGGAGCTTGCGAGGGAGAACGCGACAACGGTTGCTTGCGCCTGGGAGAAACTTGTCGGGCGCAGGCGCAACGACGGCGACGGCGACGTGATCGCGCTCAGGCGGTGCTGCAGCTTTGCCAGTTGCCTTGGGACTTCGCCTGGAACGGTGCAGATGCGGAGGCAACAGCAAGGCTCCGGCAACGACACGTACACGCATGCAACTGCCACGGCAACGAGAGCGCGCGCGAAAACAAAGCTCGGGAGCGCGGCCATTTATCCGCTGGGCAAGGCGACGCACTGCTGGCACGTGCGCGCGGGGTGGCACAGCAACTCACGGGCACAGGTGACAGAAACGGTGGCCGGCGGCGAGCAAGCACGGCGAGAACACAGCGCGGCAACGGTGGCTCGAGCACTGGTCGTGGCAACGACCAGGCGCTGGTCGAAAGGGCCTGAAAATAATATTTGGGCTGTTCTGCAATTTCTGAAACTTGTTCCAGGGGCTGTTCTATGAAGAAAACTTGAATAGAACTTGGGCCTGTTTGCAAATTTGGAGATCTGAGGGTCCGATCTGAAATCTGATTTCGCAGCTAAGTTGCAAAAGATTAATAGAACTTATCTGGCCAAAGTTTGGTAAGATCGGGCAAGATCTGAAGGGTTTCGACAAAATTGGGGAAAACAGTTTAGGGTAAAATAGGGTAATTAGGGTTTTAAAATGGCAAGGCTTGAAACTCAGCTTTAGGGTGAGATTTTGGAGATGGTCCCGAAGGGAAAAATGTTCTGAACAGTATTTAGAAGGGAATGGCTGAAGCAGATTAGGTTTTGGGGTCCGGATGTGGATTTTGGCTATTTTAGGGTTTGGCAAAAACAGGGGTGTTACATTGCTGAAGACCTTTTTTGTGGGAAATCGAGGCAAGTCATAATTTGATCATCTTGAACCTATATTTCAGGTGTTGTTATACTATGCCTTGTTTATATATAAGTATTGATAATGCATGTGATGAGATCAGTGATAAAGTGGCAACACCAGGCGGGACGCCTGTGAGATGTGAAATATGAATTGTGAATGTGAAATGTGAAGTTATAGTGAGCCATGACTATATGTGTATGTATTTAAGTGTATTTTCAAACAAAAATCCCTTCGTCGTAGCCAGAGTTTTAATATGGAATGGTGGAAGCACTGGAGGTGCAAGGGTTTGTGGTGTGATCTGGTCACTGGCATATAAGGACTAGAAGCTTGTTTTGTGCGTCAAGTGGCATGAACAACATATTGACCGCAAGCCTGGTATGGGACAGGCATGAACAAGCAGTCTGTGGATCATGCATGAAATCCCTACATGAGATGTTGTATGCACGATTGGCACGGAGTGCGCTCCTACACGTATCACTGAATGTGATTGCACGCTGACCCAGTAATGGGAAGATGCAGTATGGGGTGGGGGTATAGCCCGCCACAACTGTGGTTTTGAGTGAAAACCGCAGGGTTAGGGGTGAATTGTATGTGAAATATGGCAAAAGTTCTTGTTACACTAGTACAGAAATGCAGTCTACTAACCCCTATCTTCTATCGGTTATTAGCGATTTAGTTGAAAACCGATAGAAAATGTACCTCGCGGTCATAAAAGGGCGACGGGTGTATTTTTCCTATCGGTTTATAAGAAACCTACCGATAGAATAAATAGTATGATTTACTCTAGCGGTGATGAACATATTTGCCGTTAGAAGAGATGCATAAGTACTGACGGGAGAATATTGTGCGCCGATAGGACTGGTCGACTTCTACAACTAGACTTATTCTATCGGTACTGTATGAATATACCGACAGAGTATATTAAAAATTCCTATCGGCAATATGTAGTGCGCCGATAGAATAGTTGGCCTTCTACAAATATTTTTATTCTATCGGTAATGGATTCTTTTACCGTTAGAATATATAGAAAATTGCTTAGAACTGTTCGTTTTCAAATAGTTTTATTCTATCGGTAATGAATGTTTATACCGGTAGAATATTGCAAAAAATATCTTAGAACTGTTGGCCTTCTACAACTAGTAATATTCTATCGGCAATGTACGTACACACCGATAGAGTATGTACAAAAATTCCTATCGGTAATATTTATTGTGCCGATAGAACCATTCGACTTCTACAGATGTTTTTATTACTAACGGTATTCTGTTTTCGTACCGATAGAAAATATATATTTGTATAAATACACGGGTATGTCTCAGGCTAGAGGCCCAAGATTCACTGTAGGGACTTGGCAGGGGTACGACATCAATGGGTATTCATTTTACACAAGAGCTCAAGACGCTAAGAGTAGCACGCAATGTAGCGGAGTGACACTGTTTGCTATTTCCGAGGATGCCAGGTCAGTAAGGGCGCTGAACTCATATTACGGTGCTATTGACGAAATATGGGAGCTCGATTACGGATTACTTAAGATTCCCCTGTTTCGATGCCAATGGGTCGAAATCCCTCGAGGTGTTCAAGTTGACAGTTACGGGTTTACTCTCGTTGATCTTGGTAGAGTCGGACACCAAGACGATCCATTCATACTTGCAAAGCAAGCCACACAGGTATTCTACATCGTTGACCCGGCCAATCCAACCTTGCATGTTGTCCTCCACAGCAAGAGACGTATTGTTGAGGTTGAAGATGTTGTCGACGAAGAGGAGTATAACCAATTCGACGAAATACCTCCATTTTTAGAGGACATTCAATCTATCCGTACCGAAGATATCGACGAAACAACGTATCTGCGAGATGACCACGAAGAAGGATTATGGGTTGAGAACCATTGATGATTAATTTCTATTTCAGGGATAAATGCCAAGCAAACAGCCCACAAGTTCTGCAGCAAGGTGAGGAACTTATCATTAATACATCAGGCAGTACATTTTTCTTTAGAACTTAATGATAAGCTAGTTCACAGCATTAATATATCTCAATTTTACTCCACAGCATGAGTTCTAACATGTACAGTACCTTTATCCTGTAAATACTTAATTCTTCCCTTCAAATAGCACTTGCAAAAATCTCATCGCAGCCTCTTGCTTCTTCAAGGACATCCGCTACTTTCATGTCTCAGGCACTTCTCTCAGGCACTTCAAAACGTTTTCTATCGGTATTGTTCTATTTTACCGTTAGAATAAATTCGTTAGTCTCACGGTATTTGTTGTCTGACGGTTTTTTCCTGTTTTTACCGATAGAAGAATACTCTGCCGCTTTGAATTCTCAACCGTGTCGCCATACGTCGCCTTGGAAACTCTATAAGTACCTCGCCATGCGTCGCGGTATTTTGTTGTTTTTCTAATTCTCGAACGGTTCGACTCCTCATCTTCTCTCTCACAATGGCAACCTCCATGGGATCGTCAGCCACGCCCTCCCCGGTAAGAACTCTAAATCTCCTCAGTTTATCCCTGTATTGTTAATTCATGTTCAGTTCATTCTTGACCTGTTGATTTGCATAGGGAATGATAGCCGTGGAAGACACTGCCAAAGTGAAGGCCGACCTGAGGGCCCTCCAGGAGGAGCACAAGCTCCTTACAGACAAGCACACTCAGCTACGGCTTGACCTTGACGATCTCTTCCAGCGCATTAAGCGCAAGACGGATAGTGACAATGCTAGGGCGAGGACGAGGCGTCTTCGCGAGGAGAAGAAAGCCGCAGATATGACCATCGCTGGCTGCGGTTTGACTATGAAGGATACCATAGCGAAGCTGAGGGAGGTCGCAGGCCTTCTCGACGCGGTAGTAGTTGATCGTAGGGACAACTTGTCGCTAAAGGAGTCCTGCGTCCTGGCTGCAAGTCTAACTGACTCTATTCTACATGCAGCCAGGGCTAAGACCACCCCTTGACCTAGCATTTTGGGTTTTATTGTTTTTTGTAAGTGATAAAACAACAATGAATGAACAAATTGTGTGTACCTTTTCATTACTCTGACGGTATTTTGTTGTTTTTACCGATAGAAAAAGGGCACCCAATACAATAATCTCAAGCTAGCACTTAATTAAAAAAATTTTCTGGGGAAAATTGGTCTCACGGGATTTTATTGTTTATACCAATAGAAAAAGGCATCCACAACTTCAAATATTTTTCCGGGAAATTTACTTTTTCTATCAGTACTATTTTGTTGTACCCATAGAAAAGTACATAATTCTATCGGTATCATTTTGTTGTACCGATAGAAAAGTTCCTCCACTACTTTATTACTCGTACACGGCCCTTTAGTTTCCCTCCACTCGAACAGTTCCACCTTAGAGCACTGCGTCTCTTCGAGAGCGAAGAAAACCACAACCTCCGCCATGACCACTCACTTCCTCTCTCCCACACGACGATCGCCGGCTGGACACTGGTTCGCCACTGCCACCGGTTCTTATTTTCGTCCTTCGCCGGCCGCCGTTGCGTTCTACACCGCCTCTCCATCACCAGAACTGATCGCCGCCGTAAATACCCTAATTCGTCGTTCTATTTCCAGCATCTTCCTTATTTGATCCTAGTGTTTTGCACGTACTAATTCTTTGAGTTTTCCAATTACACTAGGGTTCCCTATTGTGTTGGATTATGTACATTCCGCAGGCAATGTTGATTTAAATTAGGGTTTACATAATATGTTCCAGTGCTGTAATGAACCTGTTTTGAGATTTTAACTTATCTATACTGCTGTATGTGTGATCAATTGTATCCAACTGCCATGTAATGCACATTATATGTTGGAGGTGTTCTTACACATATTCTATCGGCATCTCATGTGTTTACCGATAGAAAATATTTCTGCACAAGTAGTAAAACTTAATTTGGATCTGGAAGGACATGAGCCATGCAATGTACTAGTTTGGTTGAGAATTTTTACTCACTTCGTATGAATATATGGCAATGTGGATGGGTCTTCGATGTATATGTTTCAAATGCCTATACATGACTTTTCCCAACCTAATAGCTGTGAAGTCCTGATGACTCACATACAGGCTAGGCTAAAGATTGTGCACAGTGAGACTTAGATGCTTGTGTGCATATTTACGTGTGAAATAATAATGCTGGCCCATGAATATTAGTATAGCAAATCATCGAGAATGTTATGTGATGACGGTGAATGGTGGCTTGTCAACAAAATTCCATATGTAGAGAACATTGTTATGTTCTATCGGTATCTCACGGGTTTGCCGATAGAAAAATTGTCTTCTGTGGAGGTTATGGTCTATCGGCAGCTCATGTGTTTACCGATAGAAAATATTTCTGAACAGTTCAGGAAGTAATTTATGCATGTCTTTCTTTTTGTATTATTTTCCCTTTTGCCGCCTTAGTTAGTCTCCAGTCCTGGGCTGAGTTATGGAACTCCAAGGCGAATTAATTGCCATATATATGGTTTGTTGAAGGTTTTGTAAGGGAAGACATGTCATCGTCTTCATCGGATAGTACTAGTGGTTCGACTAGGGCCAACCCCATCGTAACTACTGAAGATGCAGCTGTTACATCCCAGCGCAAGAGGGTGGGGCGAGGCGCGACGACGTTGGGGCGTTTGGCCAAACGCACGGATCTTTCTTGTGAGTTCAACCAATTTGGGAGGCCGATTGGAAAGAATGCTGGGAGGTACACGGCCTACGTTGGGCTGTTGGCGAAAGAAAGGGTGAAGATCACCGTCCAGAGCTGAAAGGACGTGACGGCGGACGAGAGGGATAGGTTGTGGGCGGAAGTGAAGGTTAAATTAACTGAAATCGCTGAACTCTTTCGTAATCACGTTCTCTTGGCTTATACTAAAGTTTAACTAACTCGCGATTAATTGTATGCATTTTTCGGAAACAGGCTAAGTGGAATATCCCCGACGATACACCTAGGACTGCCTGCTTGAAGGACATGAACGGAACATGGAAAACCTTTAAAAGCTGGCTCGTCAGTAACTTCCTCGCTGCGGGGAAATCTCCTTGCGAGAAGTATCCCTTCATATCGGAGGAGGTATGGGAGGAATTCACCAAGCAGAAGGGGTCTGAGGAGTTCAAGGCCCTTAGCGAGAAGAATAGGGCGATCCAGAAGAGGAATGACCACCCGCATCGGCTCGGATCCCGGGGCTATGCGGGGAAGGAGGAGCAGTGGAAGAAGGAAGACGAGCAAAATCCTGTCATCGACACCCCTGAGTTGCCGCTCTCCTAGATCCGGGATGAGAGGTGCAAGCGATGGTGGAGGGGGAGGGGGTCCGTGTCGTCCACGGGGTCTGTGCAGTTCGCAACCCCTGGGGACGCCGACGTTGTGAGGCGAATGGTAAGTTGGCTAACCTCGTAAACTGTGTGCGCACAAGTGTATATAAGGCAATTTGGGCAAGGTACCTTTAAATGTAACAAATCTCTTTTGAGAAGGAGGCAGCGGAGGGATTGTTTACCCCGCAGAGGGAGAACGACATCTTCACCCGGGCTCTAGGAAATAAGGAGCATCCCGGGCGGACACGGGCCGTGGGAGCCATTGTGTCATGGAAGGCCGGTTTCGTAGATCCGGCTCCACCGAGGAAGAAGGCCCGCTCCTGGAAGGAAAAGGAAGCTGACCTCTCCGATAAGATACGGGCTGAGGTACGGGAGGAGATACGGGCGGAGATGCGGGCTGAGATACGGGCTGAGGTGCAGTCCGAGGTCGCACAAATGAGGGAAGAGTTTGCACGGTTGAGAGAAGCATTGCTGGCCAAGAGTGCAGATGCGGATCCACAGGATGACGGTACCCCGCGGGGTCGGATAAGCAGTTGTGCTTCGAAGGTACTCGCGGATCCAGTGGATCTACTTGAGGTACTGCAAACCTTCATCTGTGCACTTAAGTTGATGCCACTCCCATTCTGTTAGAGTTGTTTGGCTAACCTATTTTAATTGTTACAAATTTGCAGGAGCCGGAGGGCTGCATCCTACAGAATCACGTAGGCGCCGGGCAGGAAGTGGTTGGACACGGCTTCATATATCCGTCTGGGCCGGATGTCCGGGTCCACTGTGTACCTCTGCGGTTGGGTTTCGCAAAGGTACCGGTGGACATGGCCATGCCGGGCTACAACGATTCTCCGTTGCCAGTCCCAACAGAGGAACTGCAGACACTTGCTGAGGCAGTGGGCTCCTACGTACAGTGGCCCAAGAAGTGTCTTGTAATACAAGCGGTAAATCCTACACATTTTAGATTACGTCCTACTCAGTACACTCAACTTGCATAATCTAACATACGTGCTCATTAATTGAAGTGCCTGCCGCTGGGTTACCAGGGGACTGTGCCTCCAGCTCGGGGCATGAGGCCCGATCTCGTGCGACCCTGGACACATCAAAGACGGCCTCGACCCCACCCAGCGCATCCACGCCTTCACCTCGGAAGAAAGCTGCCATCACCTCGCCCTTGCCTTCGAAGGTACGCGCTTAGTCCCCGGCAAAAGGCAAGGGCAAATGCAAGGGAAAAGGGCGACAGGGACAGCCGGAGAGGTTCACGAACGGGTTCCCACTCATGTCGGAGGCAGCTTTGCGCAAATTGGATCGATCAATCAGAGACCTCCACGCGTGGTACCTACACCGAGCTCGGCGCAATCTGAACTTCTTAGTTCCCTACATGCCTGGGCAGTTCCACCGTGAGCCCGGGAGTATATCCGTGGCACACGAGGATCTGTTCGACCTCTACAACTGGCGGGAGCTCGATATGTCCATCATACGGACTGGAGTCCTGTGAGTTTGCTGATGCTATGTATTGCAGTTTTCTAACTCTGTTTGCTAACTCTGCATTGTTGTAGTTCATTTGAAATGTAGTAACTTTCTGTGCAATACTAATGTCGTCCTTTGCATGCAGGTGCATGTACAGGCTAGTATCGGCGGCTGCGTGTGACAAGATGGGTTTCCTCGACCCAGAGAAAATAAGCCTCACGATGCTACAGCACGACGCCGCGCACGCTGAGCTGTACATATCCAAGGCGCTGATGGCGCAGCAGGACAGGGAGTTCATTCTGGTGCCGTACCACCAAAGGTTAGTGCATTTCGTACTAATTTAACTCGATCTTGTATGTTAGACCTGAGATATACTTTGAGCTAGCGGTCCTCTTTTACGTATAATGCAGGGGCCACTGGATCCTCATCGTGATCTGTCCGCCGACTCACGAGACTTTTTGTTTATGCTTAATTAGTTTATGGAAACAATAGCTAACATGTCTTCGCATATGCAATTATCTCAGTGCCATCAGCAGCCGCAATCGTGGGAATGCGGGTTTTATGTGTTGCGCTACATGTACGACCTAGTGCAGACAAACTTTGCCCAATTCCCCCAGGTAAGCATCGATAGCTAACTCAAATTTGAAAATTGGGTGTCACATTCTAAATTAGGAAGTTAGTTACTAAGTATTCACACATGCTTGCAGATCGCCATGTCGAAAGACTCATACGAAAATGCAAAGATTAGAGATCTTCGACAAATCTGGGCTCAATATGTCATGGAGGAAGTTCCGCCATGATAATTTTCTCTTTTTCGTGTATTCTGTGCATAGACTGTTTATATACATGTTAATAAATATATATGTCAATAAATGTCCACATTGGATTGCAATTTGTATTTGTCCATATATATGTGAATAAATGTGAATAACTGTCTAATGTGTCAATCTGTTCTGTGAATTTACCCTTCTTTGCATCTGTACTGTATTGTGTATCCAATCTATAATGTATTGCATCTGTATTGTATATGTGAATGTACTGTATTGTAAATGTAAACGTACTGTATATGTGAATGTTCTATCGGTAAATTCATTCACAGCCGACAGACTACTACAAATTTTCTATCGGTAAACTCATCCACAACCGAGAGACTACTACCCATTTTTCTATTGGTAAACTTGAAATTAACCGTCAGAATAGTGTGACTTTTCCTGCCGGTGAACTCATCCACAACCGAGAGACTACTGTAGTTTTTTCTATCGGTAAACTTGAAATTAACCGTCAGAATAGTGTGACTTTTCTTGCCGGTGAACTCATCCACAACCGAGAGACTACTGTAGTTTTTTCTATCGGTAAACTTATAATTAACCGTTAGAAGAGTGTAATTTTTCCTGCCGGTGAACTCATACACAACCGAGAGAGTACTGCATTTTTTTCTATCGGTAAACTTATAATTAACCGTTAGAAGAGTGTGATTTTTCCTGCCGGTGAACTCATACACAACCGAGAGAGTACTAAGATTTTTTCTATCGATAATCTCATTTCCAACCGAGAGAGTGCTACACATTTTTCTGTCGGTAAACTTGTAATTAACCGTTAGAATATGGGTATTTTTCCCAACGCTAAACGTCAGATGACGACGGGTTTTCTATCGGTACAATCATAAGGTGCTGATAGAATAGTAATATTTTCCTGTCGGTAATCATGTAATTAACCGTTAGAATAGTGGTACTTTTCCCACTGTTAATCGTCAGACTATGACGGGTTTGCTATCGGTACACTCCTAATATGCCGATAGAATTGTTAATTTCTTCTGTCGGTTATTTACCGATAGAAAATGTTATGTCTTGTTCTATCGTGTCTATCTCTATCGGTACGAAAATCGATAGTAGAAGGGTTTTTTTACCGATAAAAGAAAGCTTTTCTGTACTAGTGTTATCTCCACCTTGCCACTCACAGTATGAAGTGAGTCAGGGGTCCTATCATCTTTATAGGAAGAGCATGAAAGTGGAATATCTTGCGGGTAAATTGGTGCCTCTCTGCAGAGTTAAAAACGTATTCGAATACTCGGAGCTTCCGGGTTAATTTATAGAAGTCTGTTGCGGTGGATTAAATCCATGGGGTGTGACACAAGTACTGTTTTCTAAATTAAAACTTGTTAAGTCAAGATTACCCAAGTGACATGTGTTGTCACGATAAGGGGTGTTGTCGTGGGCAGTCGTGTGTCGACGTGTCGCGGTAGTGCCATAATTTAGTGAACATGTATATGCTATATGGTATGAGGAATATATTGCCTTGAGGAGGAATATATTGCCATGAGAGCAAGATATGTTGATATGTTGCCATGAAATATGAGATGATCTGTGGAAAGAAAAGAAAGAAATGTATTTTTGAACATTCCCCTTTACTTCAATTAGTATAGGCTTCATGTCATCACTACTATATGTACATTGTTCTATTGACTTTGCGACTTGCTGAGTACCCTGTACTCACCCATGACTGAACTAATCCACCAGGAGCTGAAGATCTAAGTGACTCGGGTTCACATGAGTGTGAGCCTGAGCCCTGTGAAGACTTCTTCGTGTTGTTCCAAGCTTCTAGGCGTCGCGTGTTGCATCTAGGCCTTCATGCCTAACCCTAATTTTGATGATTAATGAAAACAAAGTGTTCCGGACTAATTGTGCTATTGAGTTTATTTGATACAGAGTTGCGTTGGGAAGATATGCACGGAATACAAGAAGAACCCGACGTAAAATAAAAGCACAAGTAGCAAAGAGCAAAAGACAAGTCGCAAATCATGAAGATGCGAGAGACCTCAGGTATTGAAAGTTTTTATTTTTACCGATCTTGGCGTTTGGAGATGATCGGTTAGGAAAATTCTTTTCTAGCTTTAACCGTACTATAAAGAGGGGTGGCGAAAGTCCTCTCTTTATCTCCAACGCAAACCGAGAAAACTAGGTCATTGCGTTGCATCATTTCTGGATGGATTTGGTTTTGAACTTATTTGAAAATCTGGATTTTCAGTTCAGTTTTTGACAGCAGAAGAGTTTTTCTATTTTCTAGAAAGATCTAGGAAGATCTGACTTTTGCTTCTGTTGACAAAATTGTAGCCCTTGAAATTATCTTTCCAACGAACTATTAAACACCTATTTTGGATTTCTGGTTTTAAAGTTATCTCTGTTTTTGTTCATGCTGACTGTCAGTTTGCTAAACTGATTGTCAGTTTGAATGTCAGTTCGTGTAACTGACAATTGTCCAGAGAGGGTGTATTTTGGGCTCAAAATTTTTGTACTAAACTGACTGTCAGTTTGTCCATACTGACTGTCAGTTTGGGTTTCGACCACAACTGTTTTTATCTGAGTTTCTATTTGATCTGGTCGTTGTTTTGGTCGAACTGACTGTCAGTTTGAATAACTGACTGTCAGTTGGGGGTTTCAAGTTTCCTTAAACAACCACAAACGGCTAGCTATTTTTTATCCATAAATTTTGTCGGCCGTTGTGTATGTAACTGACTGTCAGTTTGGGTTGCCGATTTTCAGCCCTAGGTCCAACGGTTCATTTGATTCTTGAGGTAAAAAATAAAAAGGGGCTTTGGGCATAAGTTTTATACAACAAGCAACAGCATTTCATATACACTCTTGAGCATTAGTTTCTTATATAAAATCTTGATCTTTTGATCAAGTTGAGTGTTTTCCGATCCACCGAGAGTTTCAGTTCTTTTGCATTTGCATCCACTTAGCTTCTCGGTGCGTGTTTGGAGGTCTAGAGAAGACCTCGCTGCCTTTTACTCTTGGTGAGCGCCCTCACCTAGACGGTTCGGAGGCGTGGCCGTTGATCTCTCCATTCGGAGATTGTTGGAGAGGCTCGGCGAGTGTGTACAAGGCATCGGTGCTCGCCTTTCCGGAGTGGACAAGGAGCAACCTTAGTTGATAATACTCTTCGTGAGTATTGAGGCAAAACTCAAGTGACTTGAGTGCTTCAACGAGGATTAGTGGAGACTGGGCGAGTCTCCGATACCTCGGTAAAAACAACTGTGTTCGTTCTCTATTCTTTCTCTTTAAATATATTAAATTGCATTTGGTTCTTCTTAGTATAAAAACTTGTTTTTATTTGAAGTTTTTAAAGCCTCCTATTCACTCCCCCCTCTAGTCGGCATTCTTGATCCAACATCGCGTACCCCAGTCGAGTGACTGTGGGAGAAGATTAGGGTTCCGCTCTCTCCGCGCTTTGAGAAAAAATTGAAATGCTATTTTGTACTCCGCTGTGCTATTTATGTAAGGCCCTCGTGCCCTCGCTTGTGATCCTGTATTGTGATGTAATTTATTTATGTATCTGCTGGTTGTTGTGATACTTATCCTGTGGTTCACAACTGATCCTGGGAATTTGCGACAAGGGTGCTGTTCCGTGCTGTGGCGTTCGGTACGCAGCGGTCGCCACAAATTCATATCCGACTAACATCTGAACCGTATTTGAATATGAGAAAATCTAAATTTGTATTCATATCCGATTAAAAAATATAGTATAGGATATGGTTTAAATAATATCCGTTCTGAATCCGGCCGTTTTATACCCCTAGGCAAAACTATGTTATGCATGAGCTAAGTAACCTAAGCTAAAGAGGTAGCAAGATACAGTTACCAGAGCCAACATGTCAACCAAATAGCCTCTGAATAGTGTCTGCAATGCCTAACAAAATAAATGTACAGGTTTCAGAACATTCGAGTCTTCAACTGCTTTTCCGTTGGACTAGTAAACTATAAATATTTAATAATCATTCATGAAGATAAAAAATGACCATAACAAAATCAGTTTCTCATGGAGAAAAATAATCCAATGAACATATAAAGTTGATAATGAGTTGCTTACACACTATACCAACCCATTGAGATAAAGAACTACAGCGTTCACAGGAAAACTCATTATAACATCTTTCTCGCAACATCTGAAAAAAAGAGAACAGTATATTGAGCTTTTGTGCAAAAATCCTGGCTTGGTCGCATAGGCAGCATCAACTAAATAGAATTTACTTACGAAAATGACAATTAATGCTTGAAAGTTAGGTCATGTAATAGTAATTTGGACTAAGATTTGTGTGACATAGGTATTACCTTCAAGCACACTAAATCCATTGTCTTGCTCTTGTGCATCAGCTAGGATCACAGCATCGTGAGCAAACCCCTCCCAACCAGCTAAAACAAATGTGAACAATAGATCAAAATCTACGGCTGCCATTATGTTTTGAGTACCATGGCCTTTTCTATCTCTAAAGGCTGCTTCCAATCTCTTAAGCACACTCACTCACACATCGATACCATCAATTGCTCCAATATAGTTCTAAGGTATGAATAATTGTTAAAATTAATAACGGAATAATTGAGGTGGCAAGCTATACATGGGTAGACATGTGCATATATTACCTGAAACCATGGAAACCATCTGCGGCTGCCTCTAATTTTGGCGGGGGTATCCAAAGATGGTGACTTAATAAGATCATTGCGTAGCTCACCTATTACATGCAATACTAATTTGAAATAACGGCTGATAGTTTCACCCGAGTGTTTGAAGTTTTGGCCAACAACACGGTTTCTTTCATTGTGCCCGATAGTGTGAAGGAACATGGCAATTTGTTTTTCAACACAACAATGAAGGTGTAATGAAGCAAACTTCTTTCCCTCAAAAGATCACACAAGAGAAAGAAAGATGCTTTCTTGAGCCTAATCATGTTTTGACAGCTAACATCATCTCTATGATAAATGTAATCTAGATATGCATTTCTTTGCATATTTCTAATAGATATTGGTGCATAAGTCACTCGTGGCCTTCTTCTCTTAAACCTAGAGCAAATAAAGAGAGCAACCAATACTCCAGCTAGGTAGGCAGCAGTGCTAGTAAGTAATATTCTTCTCCTATTCCTCGTTGGATACATCTACAATGCATGGTTGGCATGTAGGGCACATGCTCAGATCAGATATACAAAGTTACAAATATAATCATAGATCCTAGTGGAGAGGCTTAGGTTAAACATGTCAAGCAATTATGTGTAGAGATTACATACAAGAAGAAAAGATAATACAGAATAGATCAGAAATCAGGCACATTCAAGACTATTACCATGCACCTTTCAGAAAATTGAAAACACAATTGAAGACTTGCAGAAGAATGTCAAAAACAGGAATTGAAAACACAGTTCAAAACAAAATTGATATTATCAATCGGGATATACAAAAACAAAATTGAGATTACCATACAAAAACATAATACTTCAGACTATTCTGTGCGAACTAAATCAGTACTTTGTATGGTAAAATCACTTAAAACAGATGAAAACAAGAATCATACAAACATAAAATCAAGAAAAGAGGTCAAATTACTGTAAATAATAAGGTAGATCTACCAGTTTGTTCATAAGTAATGGAGAAGGAGTAGATCTGTACCGATTTTTTGAAAAGAAGGACGAAAAAGGGGGAGATGAACAGATCTACAAGCCATCATTTTGTCCGTGTAGATTTTAGCCGGAGAAGATGCCCACGATCTATGCTGGAGCAGATTTGAGCCAGAGAGATGGAGGTGATGATCCGAGCTGGAGAAGATGGCGACGATCTGTGCGGGAGAGATGGAGGCGACGATCTAAGCCAGAGAGATGGAGGCGGAGAAGGTGGTGAGGTGGAGTAAAATAGGGAGACCTGGAGCAATGGGGAAGGAGAAAGGGAAGGCGGAGAAAAAGAGGGAGGTGAGGCGGCCGAGAGAAATAAGAAGGTGAACAGACTAATGGCGCGTTTTGTTGGTAGGTGGCGCACACCAAAGCTGGTGACACATGAAACCATTCCTACTTTTTTGTGGCATGGACTTGGGGTTTTATGGTTTCAAGGTTTCGGGGTTCGGGGTTTCAAGGTTTTGGGATTTGGGGACTCGGGGTTTACGGGTTCGGGGTTCATGAATACAGGGCTTTAGGAGTTGAGGGTTCGGGGTTTCGGCATTTTGGGGTCTGGGGTTTTGAGGTTTTAGGGTTTTGGGGTTCTTGGTTTCGGGGTTTTGGGGTTTGGGGTTTTGGGGTTCGGGGTTTTGCGGTTTGTGGGTTGGGGGATTGGGGGTTCAGGGTTTCGAGTTTTGGGGTTTGGTTGTACGTGGGTTCGGGGTCAAGGGTTTGAGGTTCGGGCGTTTGGGGTTTCAAGGTTTTAGGGTTTGGGGACTTGGGGTTTTGGGGTATAGGGGTTCAAGGTTCGAGAGTTCGGGATTTTAGGAGTTGGGGGTTCGGGGTTTAGGGGTTCGAGGTTGTTTGTGGTATCGAGGTTTTGGGGTTTTGCGTATTGTGGTTTTTGGATTTTGGGGCGTGGGGTTTTTGAGTTCGGGGATTCGAGGTTTCGGGGTTAAGGGTTCGGGGTTTCAAGGTTTTGGGATTTGGGGACTCAGGGTTTAGGGGTTTGGGGTTTTAGAAGTTGGGGGTTCGGGGTTTCGGCGTTTTGGGATTTGGGGGCTTGGGGTTTTGGGGATTTTGTGCTTTCAGGTTCGGGGTTTTGCGGTTTAGGGGCTCGGGGTTTTTGTGATTGGGAGTTCAGGGTTCGGCGTTTTGGGGTTTGGGGACTCGGGGTTTTCGGGTTTCGATGTTTCGAGGCTTTGGGATTTGGGGACTTGGGATTTAAGGGTTCGGGGTTCATGAGTATGGGGTTTTAGGAGTTGGGGGTTCGGGGTTTCAGCGTGTTGGGTTCTGGGTTTTGAGGTTTTAGGGTTTTGGGGTTCGGGATTTTGGGGTTTTAGGAGTTGGGGGATCAGGGTTTTGCAGTTTGGGGATTTAGGGTTCGAGGGTTCGGCGTTTAGGGATCCCAGGTTTTGAGGTTTTAGGGTTTTGGGGTTCGGGGTTTTGGGGTTTGAGGGCTCGGGGTCTTTGAGTTTGGGGTTCGGGGTTTCAAGTTTCGGGGTTTTGGGGATTTCGGGATTTCAGGTTCGAGGTTTTGCGATTTGGGGGCTCATGGTTTTTGAGTTTGGGCGTTCGGGGTTCGAAGTTTCGGGGTTTGGGGACTCGGGGTTTTGTGGTTTTTGAATTTGGGGTGTGAGGGTTCGGCCTTTTGGGGTTTTGGGGTTCAGGGTTTCAGAGTTTTGGGGTTTGGGGCCTCGGGGTTTTTGAGTTTGGGGGTTCGGGGTTCCGTATTTTGAGGTTTTAGGGATTTCGGGTTTTCGGGTTCGGGGTTTTGCGGTTTGGGGCTCGAGGTTTTTGAGTTTGGGGGTTCGGGGTTCGAGGTTTCGGGGTTTGGGGACTCAGGGTTTTGGGGTTTCGAGGTTTTTGGGTTCGGGGTTTCCAGGTTTTGCGATTTGGGGACTCGGGGTTTAGGGCTTCGGGGTTCTTAAGTTCGAGGTTTTAGGAGTTGGGGGTTTGGGGTTTCGGCGTTTTGGGGTCCGGGGTTTTGAAGTTTTAGGGTTTTGGGGTTCAGGGTTTCGGGGTTTTAGGGTTTGGGGGCTCGGGGTTTTTGAGTTTGGGGGTTTGGTTGTATGTGGGTTCGGGGTTCAAGGTTTTGAGGTTCGGGGTTCAAGGTTTTGAGGTTCGGGGTTTTAGGTTTTGGGGACTCGGGGTTTTGCGGTATAGGGGTTCAGGGTTCAAGAGTTCGGGATTTTAGGAGGTGGGGGTTCGAGGTTGTTTGTGGTTTCCAGGTTTTGGGGTTTGTGGACTCGGGGTTTTCGGGCTTCGAGGTTTTGGGGTTCGGGGTTTCGAGGTTTTGTGATTTTGGGACTCGGGGTTTAGGGGTTCGTGGTTCCTGAGTTTGGGATTTTACGAGTTGGGGTTTCGGGGTTTCGGTGTTTTGGGGTCGGAGGTTTTGAGGTTTTAGGGTTTTGGTGTTTGGGGTTTCGTGGTTTTGCGGTTTGGGGGCTTGCGGTTTTGGGCATTTCGAGTTTTCGTGTTCGGGGTTTTGCTGTTTGGGGGTTCAAGGTTTTAGGAGTTGGGTGCTTCGAGGTTCAGGGTTTCGGGTTTTGGGGCTTGGTTGTACGTGGGTTCGGGGTTTAGGGGTTCGAGGTTCGGGGGTTTGTGGTTTCGAGGTTTTGGGGTATAGGGGTTTCGGGGTTTCGGGGTTTTGGGTTTGGGGGCTCGGGGTTTTTCGGATTTCGGTTTTTTGTGTTCGGAGTTTTTCGGTTTGGGGGCTCAGGGTTTTCCAGTTTGGCGTTTTGGGGTCCCAAGTTTTGGGGTCCCAGGTTTTGCGTTTGGGGGTTCGGGGTTCAAGGTTTCGGGGTTTTGGGGATTTCGGATTTTCGGGTTTGGGGTTTTGCGCTTTGGGAGCTCGGGGATTTGCGTTTGGCGGTTCGAGGTTTCAGGGTTTGGGGACTCAAGGTTTTGGGCTTTCGAGTTTTTTTTGGGTTCGAGGTTGAGAGATTTTGGGATTTGGGGGCTCGGGGTTTTAGGGGTTCGGGGATCTTGAGTTCAGGGTTTTAGGAGTTGGGGGTTCGAGGTTTCGGCGTTTTGGCGTCCGGGGTTTTGAGGTTTTACCGTTTTGGGGTTCGGGGTTTCGGGGTTTTGCGGTTTGGGGGCTCAGGATTTTTGTGATTGGGAGTTCGAGGTTCGAGGTTTCGGGGTTTGGGAACTTGGGGTTTTTGGGTTTCGAGGTTTTGGGGTTCGGGGTTCGGGGTTTCGAGGTTTTGGGATTTGGAGACTCGGGGTTTAGGCGTTCGGGGTTTTAGGAGTTGGGTTTCGGCATTTTAGGGTCCGGGGTTTTGGGTTTCGGGGTTTTGGGGTTTCGGGGTTTTGAGGTTTTGGGCTTTGAGTTTTCGAGGTTTTGGGATTTGGGGACTCGGGGTTTAGGGTCTCAGTGTTCATGAGTTCGGGGTTTTAGGAGTTGGGGGTTCGGGGTTTTGGCGTTTTGGGGTCCGGGATTTTGAGGTTTTACCGTTTTGGGGTTCGAGGTTTCAAGATTTTGCGGTTTGGGGGCTCGTGGTTTTGGGGTTTTGAGGTTTTCGGCTTCGGGATTTCGAGGTTTTGGGATATGGAGTCTCAAGGTTTGGCGGTTTGGGGGCTTGGGGTTTGGGGTTTTAACATTTTGGGGTTCGGGGTTTCGGGGTTTTGGGGTTTGGGGGCTCGGGGTTTTGGGGATTTTGGGTTTTCCGGTTCGGGGTTTTTCGGTTTGGGGGCTTGGGGTTTTTGTGATTGGGGGTTCGAGGTTCGAGGTTTTGGGGATTGGGGACTCAGGATTTTCGGGTTTCGAGGTTTTGGGATTTGGGGACTCGGGGTTTAGGGGTTCGAGTTTCTTGAGTTCAGGGTTTTAGGAGTTGGAGGTTCAGGGTTTTGGTGTTTTGGGATTTAAGGGCTCGAGGTTTTTGAGTTTGGGGGTTCAGGGCTCGAGGTTTCGGGGTTTGGGCACTTACGGTTTTGGGGTTTCGAGGTTTTGAGGTTCGGGGTTTTGAGGTTTTAGGATTTGGAGACTCGGGGTTTAGGGGTTCGGGGTTCTTGAGTTCGAGGTTTTGATTGTTGAGGGTTCGAGGTTTCGGCATTTTGGGATTTGGGGGCTCGGGGTTTTGGGGATTTCGTGTTTTCCTGTTCAGGGTTTTACTGTTTTGGGGCTCGGGGTTTTTGTGATTCGGGGTTCAGTGTTCGATGTTCGAGGTTTCGGGGTTTAGGGACTCGGGGTTTTGTGGTTTCGAGGTTTTGGGCTTCGGGGTTTCGCGGTTTTGGGATTTGGGGATCGCGGTTTAGGGTCTCAGGGTTCATGAGTTCGGGGTTTTAGGAGTTGGGGGTTCAGGGTTTCCGCACTTCGGGGTCTGGGGTTTTGAGGTTTTAGCGTTTTGGGGTTCGGGGTTTCAAGGTTTTGGGGTTTGGGGGCTCGGGGTTTTGGGGATTTTGGGTTTTCGGGTACAGGGTCTTGCGGTTTGGGGGCTCGGGGTCTTTGTGATTCGGGGTTCGGGGTTCGAGGTTTTGGGATTTGGGATTTGGGGACTCGGGTTTTCCGGTTTCGAGGTTTTGGGGTTAGGGGTTTCGAGGTTGGGGATTTGGGGACTCGGGGTTTAAGGGTTCAGGGTTTTAGGAGTTAGGGGTTCGGGGTTTCGGTATTTTGGGGTTTGAGGCCTCGTGGTTTACGGTCTCAGGGTTCATGAGTTCGGGGTTTTAGTAGTTGGGGGTTCGAGGTTGCCGTGTTTTGGGGTCCGGGATTTTGAGGTTTTATCGTTTTGGGGTTCGGAGTTTCGAGATTTTGGGGTTTGGGGGCTCGGGGTTTTGGGGATTTCGTGTTTTCGTGTTTTCGTGTTCGTGGTTTTGCGGTTTGGGGGCTCGGGGTTTTTGTGATTGGGGGTTCGGGGTTCGAGGTTTCGGGGTTTGGGGACTTGGGGTTTTCGGGTTTTGTGGTTTTGGGGTTCCAGGTTTCGAGGTTTTGGGATTTGGGGACTCGGGGTTTAGGCGTTCGGGGTTCTTGAGTTCAGGGTTTTAGGAGTTTAGGGTTTAGGGTTTTGAGGTTTTAGGGTTTTGGGGTTTTGGGGTTTGGGGGCTCGTGGATTTTGAGTTTGGGGGTTCGGGGTTCAAGGTTTCGGGGTTTTGAAGATTTCGGGTTTTTGGGTTCGGGGTTTTGCGGTTTGGGAGCTTGGGGTTTTGAGGTTTTCGGCTTCAGGGTTTCGAGGTTTTGGGATATGGAGTCTCGAGGTTTAGGGTCCCGGAGTTCATGAGTTCAGGGTTTCATTGTTTTGGGGTTTTGAGGTTTTGGGTTTCGGGGTTTCAAGGTTTTGGTATTTGGGGACTCGGAGTTTAGGGTCGAGGTTCATGAGTTTAAGGTTTAGGCTTGCTCCATTCTCCTTCATCGATAACTTTTAGGGATTTGTTTTATGGATAATTTTTTATATTTACAAAATATTTATGCCTATTTTAAAAAATAAAACAGGCATGATGATAATCTTTTAAAAACATATAAGATAGCTACTTTGAAGTGTTTTTCTTCATATGTACATTTATTTTAACAATAAAATATTAAAATAATGATGACATCATAATTAATATCTATTTTGACATCTACTTAGTTAACATCTAACATAAATATAACAACTAACATAAATTTTTAAAATATATTTAGTTACTAATCACATAATTAGCACATAAATTAACAAAAAAAATTAATTGCATTTCAATTGAACTTACCATGTTTGAAAGATCTTTCTCTGAGCTACAACTTTTTCAACTGCAATGACTTCAAACAACGACTAGATTTGAAGAAAATTTGGTTGAAACATAAAATTTTAAAGAAGAATAGAGAATGTGGAGAGGAGAATAAAATGAATGAGAGAGTGACTAAGGAGCCGGAGGTTAAAACCTATCCAAAAACACGATAATTCTAGAGAAAATGGAACAAAACGAGCTGGCTCTACTATCGTGCGTGGGTAGTGTGACAAAAACGAGCAGCTTTCTGCCACAGATGGGAAGGGGAAAAAACATGCCGACCAGATTTTATCGCGAATGGAGTCAGGAAAATTATTTTATCGCGGTCGGGAGGCGTAATAAGTGGTCACTGCATTATGTCGCTCTTGTGAGGCACGATAAATTCTTGTAACATTTTCAGACCAAGATTAGATGAGCTAGCGGGTTAATTTTACAATTTTGATAAACTGTGAGTTATTTTTCAAATTATTTTTTTACTTTGAATTATTAATAAAAATTCTCGAAAAACATGGTCCAGAAGCTTGGTCATCCACTTTTCCCTTGCCCTTTTGGTCGCCAGTGCTCTGCGCCCTCTCCTGCTCTTCATCCTCATCCTCGTCGCTGGACGGGAGCTCGAAATCGTCTACTATCCTATCAGCTAGAAGACTAATCAGCTTGAACACCCTAGTGGTCTCTTCTAAAGATTCGCACTGGAGTCCTTCGACAGCAGGAGAGAGATCAAAGTCGGGATAGCTAGCTCTCAACTTTGCAAGAATGGTCCCAGCTATGCATTCAATAGCAGAGACTTAGGATGGCCTGCCTATATCGTCTAAGCTGCTGCTTCTCACCGAATTAATCTCACTTACCATATCCTTAAAGACTTCAAAAAAAAAATGCTTGTTTCCACGTACATACATGTACCATCAAGCAACATCCTCATCTTATCAAGCGACCTCAATGCGAATTCCTGGGGCAATATATATTGTACCAAATGATTCAATTTTGATTATAGGCAGCATTAACATTTTGGGAAATGTTACTATCGAGTATAGCATGCTTGTTTAGATAGATGTAGTTGTAGGAAATCGAGTAAGCTACACTAACAGAATTTCTAATAATTTACTCGAAAACTGCAAGTAATAGATCATAGATTAGATTGTTACTAGTAGCGGAAGCAGATTTGATGCAACAATCGAATGTTCGCAACAACCGTTTGCGGATTGTCCAGAACAGTGGATGTAGATGACAACGATCGCTCACGGATCGTCCTGATCAGCACAGCAATTGTAGCAGCGCCTCTACCGGTATCCACACGTACCGGGATGGAACGTTGTGCAATGGTGTGCTAGCACCAATGTGCACAACAAGGGTTTTTAGGGCTATTACTTTAGAGGTGGTAGCAGCTAAGGTTTTTCTCTGTGTTTTCTCAAGGCCCATCATACCGTATATATAAGGCTAAGCAGGAGAAATCCTAACAAATTAGGTTTCCTGATATTATACGAATCTTATCCGAATTGTCCATACAGAAGAAATCCTAACAGATTATGTTTCCTGATTTTATACGAATCTTATCCGTATTGCAGGATGAGACTAATATTAAATCTTTGTATCTGATACGTTAATTTCATAACAGTAGTCCCGTAAAAATTTCTCCATTTGTTTATGACAAAACTTGGTCTTAGCGCTTCATTTCAAAAACATACCTGACATTTTTCATTATCTTTTGACACATCATGCGTTCATAAAGTCAAAATGAACTACCACACTACCACAAGTCATTTGCAAAGTACCAGCAAGCAAGTGAACACCACCGCCACAGCGCAGTGAAAGTTGCATTAGTACAATAGCGCTGACTCCTATAGAAAGCTCATGCAAGAAGGATATTATACAAGACATCGACTAGCCAACACAAAAACCAAAACAAAACAAAACAAAAAGGTAAAGGACCAGAGTATTAAGGCATATAAAGCATGATGCTAACAATGAAAATTTGTTCCGACCAATTTCTGCACATCACGGTTAAATTTTGTAAAGAAAAAGGCAAATTCTAAACTGCAGAGTTTCTCGGAGTAATGACGTTCTCATGTTATCAAACTTGCTGAGGACAAACCCACAAAAAATGAGGAAGGATTCATTCTACTTCCCATTGGAACTTGGGATGAATCAATAAGTGCAGGTTAAAAAGAAAGCGTTTACCCAAAAAAATTAAGTCATGATGTGTTGCCTCTGTACTCTATCTTGATTTCCAGGTCATCATCGAGACTGCCGGCATTATACAAAATGAGACAGCACTGTTCTGTGCATTATTCAAGGACTAAAAAAAGTTGTTCTGTATCATCATCACTTCACAGCAACATTGAGGTTGGGTTCTCGATATAGCCCTTAAATGCTTTCAACCATTCAGCACCAACGGCACCTACAGAAATATCAGTGAGGTAAGATCAGTCTTTCACTTCCACCCAAAGCCATCCATGTATCCACATAAAAGTTAATATAAGAGTCAGAATGTACCATCAATAACCCTGTGATCACAGCTCAGTGTAGCTGACATGAAGAAACCAAACTCAAACTGACCATCGACCCCACCAGGCATAACCCTCTTCTCAGCTGCTCCGAGAAAGTTCACAATTATTGATAAGGAATAAAGCAAATAACAAAACCCTTTGAAATGACCAAAAGAACTTCAGAAACTGTGTGGGTACTGAAATGAAAAGCACAATAAATACTGTTCTTAAAGTCCAGTTTGCAAAATTCACAATCACAGCACTTCAAGACAACTACAATATAGAGAAAAGGTCATTGAGAGCTTTTAGGTTCGAGAGATTCTAGATTTATGGTCAACAAATCTGATCATGATTCGTCTTTCTCAACTGTTGTCTGAATAAGAAACAATACCACACAACCAGTATCTATGGAAGTACTGTGACAGATTGGAATTCAAGGTTGGTGCCAAGATTCACAACTTCAGAACCGAACTAGTTTCCACCAGTGGGCTGATACTGGTTATAGGCGAGAACCAGTGAAACACTGACATAGTTTGCTATGGCACAAATGGTCCTATTTTATGCATAAAAAACCCTGCTCATTTACTTTCCTGGTAAGTTGCTGGTTTCCAGACAGTTTTGAAAAAAAAAAATATATTTAAATTTCATTTATATTTCACAATTAATATATTACTAAACTGGCCAGTCTTCAAGAAACCACTTTGGGCCGGGATTACCAGCAACCAGCCAGTCACTGATATGATTTCAAACCATGGCTGGAACAAGTTGGAAGATATGCTCTCTAGAATAATACAAAAATGCTGACAAACCACTCCATTTATTGTGATACAAACCAGCAAAACTAGAGCTATGTTTTTAGCAGAAACAATAGTGCAATTATTCGATAACACATTACCTGAACCAATAGCCAGGATTGCCGATTGAGGAGGATTTATGATAGCACAGAATTGCTTAATTCCAAAAGGACCTCCCAAATTTGATACAGTAAATGTGCCACCCTGGAAACATAACATCAAGTTTGTCAAGGATAAATGCTGCTCGGTCCCACTTATCAGCTATATTTCAGCTCATACCTCATAATCTTCTGGTTTCAGACTGTTATCCCTTGCTCTTTGAGCCAACTGCTTCACCTCCTCAGAAATTGCAGCAAGTCCCTTCTTGTCTGCATCCTGAAGCATAAATACAGGTTATAAAAGCAGAAGTTATCAAGAATAGGGCACGGTCTAGAGTAGCTTACCTGAACTACTGGAACAAACAGTCCATGCTCAGTTTGTACAGCAACATTAATGTTCACATTGTGGTATCTGCATGAGAAATAAATTTTCCACACATCACCTTCTTTCTCAGTAACAAAAATGAACTCCCCAGTTTAAATTTTCCCCAAATAAACTTACTGGCGAATAAAGTCATTCATCCAAGAGCTGTTACACTGAGGGACCTTTCGAAGGGCCAAAGCTGCAGCCTGCACATTGAATAAACATCAATTCAAAAATGGAGAACACAGAAGAAACTAACAATTATATGCGGGGGGCAATATAAGCTTTTCAGGCATCAGTTTCACACACTTAAAACATAGTTTGTTCAAACAAAAGAATATTAAACATGCAAATGCCACCTCCATAAAGACCCAATGGAGACTATCAGAAACCAGACATACCTTTATAACAAGATCATTAATTGAAATCTTCTTTCCACCTGAGGCATCCTGCAATGGATTCAGTTCACCTCGCAACCTGGATCACATTGAAATCATGAATTCTTTATTTCACAACTGTTATAAATACATCAGATATTAGATTATTCCTTGCACTCTTTTTCACAAATGAAAATAATGCGTCAAAATGTTTCACAAAATTAGACTTAAAGCATTACTTGATAAGTTTGTCGACACGTGCGTCAACTGTCAGGTAGTAGTGAGGAATGGTTTGTTTAGAGAGCAGCAGGCGGTTAGCAGTAACCTGAAGAGAATAAAAGTTAAACACACAAGATAATAATAGCAATTAAGACAAATCTTGGCAGAACTCTTATGCCATTGAAATTTACCTTCCTTATCTGTGTAGTTGGAATATCCACATAACCTAACCCAGGAGCTGCAAGAGCCTGCTTGCTACCCTTGGCTACAGAAGCTTCATTAAGCAAAAACAAAGCATTATAAGTTGATTGAATTCCATTTGATTTGCATGAATAAAATAATCACACAAGGCAAATCATGCACAACCTAATGATGGGCTGGAGACATTGCAAGCTACATGATTCACTTAAATTTTGGCTGGTCCAAGTGTATTGCTGTATTATTTATTTGGATCTAGCTAGCATGCTGATAAAGGCTAGTTATCGTGTAGTTCTGATGCAATGCACATGACAGGAGCATAAAAAGGTAACACAATGCACACAAATAAACAAAGAAAAATCAATAACGGCAAACAGGAAAGTGCAGAATTACTTCTATGTGAGGACTTGATATACAAGTTCAATATGGCTATTCATCTTATATGATGAAACAACATTCACAAGAACACTACATGAAGTATAAAACATCAAATAATCCCATGCGATGACCACCTTACTGAATGACAACAGACTACACCAGATTTCGAGAAGTGCAGGTTGTACATCAGCCAAGAGAAAGACTAATTGGAAGTGGGAAAGAGGCTGTTGAACAATGCTCTAGAAGGTTTATCCAGTATTCCCCATCTCCTCAAGGATGACTAGGTAAGGAATGTTGAGGAGGAACCAAGGGTGTAAGGGCTTAAGGCAAGGAGTTTGAACATTCGTGGTTGTGTATAATATGCCTCATGAGATAACGAGGCAAACAGCCACCTCTTATAAAGCATGTCTAGAAGAAACAAAAACAAAATTCTTCAGTTGTGTAGTCAGTGCATAACCACCAATCATGGGGACCCTGATTAATCACAACTGTAGATTTTCATCATCACTACTTTATGGATTACAATTGTGAAGTGTTGGGCAGCATATGAGCAGAAAAAAGCTACAAGAAGGGAGTTTGGACGGTAATCAATAATGGTGTATATATTTTTATAAAGGTACTGACAAAAATTGCTGGCTCTTTGAATATTGTCAGAAAGCAAAATGGAATTCTCCAGTTGTTTTGCAGCAGCAAAATCTTGCTTGAATACTTATAACAGGGCTGGAAATGTTTCTGTGTTTTCCTGAGTTTTATCTTTGATTTATGTTGGAGTTTGTCATGTAAGATGTTTTGATTTCCACGAAAATGGCGCTGTTTGCACTTTCATCAAAAACAAGGCAGGAAATGATATAAAAAGTAGTAGACCATCAAAGTGAATCTCATAGCTTACACATGTAAAATTCCAGGTGACTAGCCGAAGCTCTACAAAATCCCATCCAACTACAACATACCATTATACAACACCCAGTTACATGCATCACAAGGGCAGGATCTCAAAAAGTTCAAAATCAGTTTGGGAAGAGAAGTCATGCACAAGCACAACCCGGTAGAGGTTACCTGAGAACTAGTTAAACTTATAGTTAATGCTGAATGTTTGCTAATAAAATATCAGTTGGAATCAAGAGACTATATCAAACAAGCTTTTCTCAATAGTAGGGATGCAAATACCAAAGAAAAAACATACCCAAGTAGTCCTCAATGTCTGCCTTCAAAATACGCCCATCAGGACCAGTGCCTTTTACACTTGACAATGGAACCTTTTTGAGGGAACACAATTCCATGCCCATTAGCCATCTTCGCCATAAAGGCTATTAGATAGCTGAAATTATAAATACTTACATTATTGTCTTCTGCCAATTTTCTGGCAAGAGGGCTGGAGAATATACGATCGCCTTGTCGAGAAACTTCTTCGGTCTTAGTGGCCTCTGGCTCAGGAGCCTTGGCAGGTTCTTTGTCCTCTAACTTTGGTTCAGTAGGCTCAGATTGAGCTTTTGATTCAGCAGGAGCTTCAGGTGCAGCTGATGATGGAGCCTTATAATCCTTAAATTTCTCAATATCACCCTCTTCTTCCACCGTTATAGCAATAATCTAATTAATGAATATCATGAATTCAGTGGTCCAACAAAGGTCATACAACAAAAAACATGAAGGCATCGGTAACAACTACAATACAGATAGTGGATAGGCAAAATTGTCCTTTTTGCATCAGGAAATATGTACCTCGCCGACTTTAATCTCTTTAGCACCATCCCCTTGAATTATCTTAGCAAGATAGCCTTCTTCCATGCATTCCATCTCCACAGTAGCTTTATCCTAACCAACACAAATGTATTCAAAGGCCAATGCTGTTTATGCTTAAACAAAAGAAAATATTAAATAAAAAGAAATGATTGGGCTTATAAATTCAAACTTACAGTTTCCACCTCGCAGAGAACTTCACCAGGTGAAACCTTGTCTCCTCCTTTCTTCAGCCACCTGGCAATGTTTCCCTACAGACAAAACAACAGCGTTTTCTTACTATATAGACAAATAGAGGAATTCAAACATCACTCATCCAATTTTTCATTCCATCGTTATTTTTCTTGTTACAAACATGTGAGTAATGCATACCTCAGTCATTGTAGGAGATAGCGAAGGCATCCCAATTTCCTGATGAAGTGGCAGGTCTGGAATGTTGCACATGAATGTTAAGACAGGTAGAAGAAGATTTAACTTGTTTGTCATACACCTCAATGAACTTTTAGAGACAATGTTTAGACAAGAAGCTTTGACCAAATAAGGGTCAATGCCAAGGAATAAGTTATATAAGAAACAAAATAATGACTTAGACCAAGATCTTCAAATCTTCTGGTTCCTAACTATTAGCATGTTTTAATCTTGGTCCACATCATTTTTAGCCTGTTTGTGATATATCTTATTGGAATCTTGGTCTGCATCATTTTGACTTGTATGTGAATGTGACATATCTGATTGGATTCGCTTTGTCTATGTCATTGACTTGTTTGTGATATATCTGACTAGATTCTTTGTCTACGTCATTTTGACTTGTTTGTGATTCATATGATTGGAACGTTTTTCAAAAGACAAAAGGTAAGTATTTCGGATGTTTTTATCTTGCCTATATTGGCTTCTGAAAGGCTCTTCCCTAATTAGATAAATATTAACTCAAATTCATTCATCCATCTCAACTTTCCTTAAAATTGTTAAAAACTGAATTGTTCACAGCAGACATGTGATTGCCAATTGTTAGGCTAAATGATGCCAGAATCTCCAAATGATGGACAATTTTCTAGTTGTTTTAAAAGATTCTCAAAACACAAAGGCATAATATGTGCAAAAAGAGGAAAAAAAAATACCTGCATTACTAGAGAAAGATCTTGCTGGAACTACCTGTCCACTGATAAAAAGCAATCAACAGTCAAAGCACATAGACAGTGCTACTACAACCTTGTATGAAACAGTACTAATTCACAAAAATGTAACCAAAAATACATACCATGACAGCGAACTGTTGATCCCAGTAACAGAAATTGGCATACAGTTGTTGCTTGCTCTCATGCAAGTGTAGCTTCTGTTTAATCCTCCCAGTGACACCTTAAAAGAAAGATAAAACAACAAACCAACATCAGGATAACCACTAGGTGCTCCTGTAGAAGGTTTTTCACTACTAGGTAACCTTGAAAAAAATGGAGCCTCCAATTCTTTTCTCAAATTCTCCCTGAAGATTCAAACTTGTGACACCTGAAGAAAACCAGAAGCACTTGATTCTATTCATAATAACAAGGAGCATTCCGTTAGGAATACAAAGTTTTTCATCTTACATGTAACATTCCACTAGAATTGAAAATTATTATTTCTTGCACCACACAAGGGGGGTTGCATCTAAACAGAATAACTGATGAATCACATATCGATATATAACAGACTGGGGTTAACTAACAAAGCCAATAGATAATTGTTGTTAAAGTAAGAGAATACCGAAGAGTAATATGATGGATACTAAATGAAAGATGTTGCATTAAACTAATTGGATGGTTAATTATGTTGCATTAAAATAATTGGCAAAATACCATTTATCGAATACCAAGTGGAATAAATAAATATTTTTTAATCAGATTCACATGGTACCTTATTACTGTTGATTTTCAGAAAAAAAAAATTAATGCTAATAGCTTCATTTTCTTCCATTAGCTCTCACATCTCAAACTGGCGGAGAAAGGCACAGACGGCCTCCTAAGGGATCCATGAAAACCAATACCACTATAATGGCAAAATAAACCTTGTGTGCCCATACAAGCTGATATACCAGAGGTGCTAATGACAGCAAACCATTTTACAAGTATGCTGAACAACAACTATAAGGTTCACAACAATGAAAAAATTGTATTATTACATACAGCAGTGTGCTAAATATTTACATACCATGTGTCAGATCTTAATTACTTCAGATGCCCAAAAGGAACATAAAGATAATGCATACCATTTTCCTTTACAACGGAGGATGCAGCACCAGTAGATAAGTGCCGAACAAGAGTAGAACGCTCATAGTCTAGAATACTCTGCACACTCCGCAACTGTAGAACCAAAAGCAGACAGCCATAAACACATGACATCATGAACATACTATAGTATTTCATAACTCAAAGTAGTAACAGATAATTAACCCTACAAAACTTATCTGTAGTTCTATGATATGTTAGTTAGTAATGCAAAAGAAGAATCAAGCCATCCAGTTGGAACATAGCAAGTCCTAATGGCAATTTCACAATGGACAAAATCAAACATAGATAGTATACTCCAAAAAAACAAGAACACCGTGAGTTGCCAGTACACGTGTCATAACTGCCACTTATACTGAAGAATCGCAGCCACATGATTGCGGCCTTTAGGTTTGTCGTTACCAGATCAACTAAGCTATCTTCTCAGTTTATTGCATCCACAGCAATCCTGAAATCCCCAACACCTCGATCTTTAGCAATATTAGCAGATCCTCTAATCCATTTTGTCAAAAAATCAAAAATCCACACACACACACACACACATACATACAACAAAAGTTATTCATCAGTGGCATCCCATTTATCCATCACTTAATCAACACAAGGTATCCGCACAACAGTTTTTTTTGTCCAATACTCAGACCACTAGATCTTCTGATCCAAAATAATACAAAGGCGCCGCATCCAACAGGCATTATACCACGCATTCATGCAAAAGTCCACATCTACAGGAGCCACCGTTAAGATCAAGACTACAGGAAATGAGAAACGGTCCTCATCCATGCACATCTCCCAACAGCCTCATCCATGCACATCTCCCAACAGCCTCATTCTATTTCTAAATTACTACTACTACAAAATTCCTTCCCATCCTCGTCGCCCAATCCACCACATACAAAGATCACAACGCGCAGCCCCGATCCATCCGCCCATCCGCATCCACGATGCATCCTTAACATATCATTAGAACACAAACACACCAGATCAAGCAGATCAGAGCACGAAAAGTCAACACTGGCAAATCAACACTCACAATCCCATACATCTACAACATCCATCACAGATAAAAACATTTCTATGAAAACAAATCCCAAAATGCTTTGCTCAAGCAAATCACTATCACAACCAATACTGGTGTGGGTAGGTTGGCACATTTGCCTTTCCATGGTAATCAGGAATCAAACCCATCATTTCTGGCCAACCAAGAACCTACCCCATATCATTTCTTGGTCAATTAAGAACTGAACTAATCTTGTAAGACACTATTCTCACTTCTCAAGATGGAACCAAAATGCTTTCCATGGCAATCACAAAAAGAACCCATCATTTCTTGGTAGACCAAGAATAGACCAAATGTCCTTTCTTGGGCAACCAAGAACCGAACCTATCTTATAAAACATTGTTCTTAAGACGGAATCCAAATAATTTCCAGGCTGATCAAGAACGGAACCCATCATTTCTTAGTACACTAAGAACAGCCCAAATATAACATTGATGTGTGATTAATTTTTCATCAAATTCTTTGTCACAATGGTCTAAATATACCGACGGGTCAAATCGTTCCTACTTAGTATTTTTGTTCGAATATATATACGTGTACTCAAATAATAAATTTTTTTATCTTTTATAAATATGAAGCATGTCGAATGCAATATCTAATTTAGATATATGACTAATTTTAATCAAACTTTTTTACACAAGGATTTGAATATTCCAAGGTATCTTATAGTTTCTAGTTGAATTTTTGTATTTAATTTGTCAATCTTTATCTTTAGAGCTTAGCAATTTTTTTTGTACATTTATCAATTTGAAAGAGTACATATATAATGATTCTAGTGGGGTAAAGAAACGTGTTTTCGATCGCCTACTCACAAGTTTATGTCAATGTTTGTCAATTACTAATTTATGAACCTTGGCACTGATTTATCATATTATAGCTCACAGCTTTGTACCAATCTTGATTAATTTTCAACTTATTGGTTTTGAGGCTGATTGGCCTTACTATAGCTCATGAGTTTGTACCAATCTTAATCAAGTTTCAATTTATGAGTTTTGGTGCTAATCTTCCTTACTATAGCTCACCAGTTTGTCCCAGTCTTGATCAATTTTTAACTTATGCGTTTTGTTGTTGATTTTCATTACTATAATTTACAAATTTTTGCCAATCTTAATCGATCTTCACCTTAAGGGTTTTGGTGTTGATTTGTCTTACTATAGTTCAAGGTTTTTTTGGCTAGTCTTACTCAATTTTTAACATATGAGTGTTGCCACTAATTTGTCTTACTATAGCTCATAAATTAGTGCCAATCTTGATCAATTTTCAACTTATAGGTTTTGATTGATTTTTCTTACTATACCTCGTGATTTTCTACTATGATTCATCAATTTTAAATATATGAGTTTTGTCGGTTATTTTCCTTGACATAGCTCACTATTTTGTGACAAGATTGGTCAATTTTCAATTTATGGATTTTGACGTTAATTTTCCTTAATGTAGCTCACCAGATTATGTTAATCTTGGTTATTTTCAAATTTATATGTTTTATTGATGATTTGCATTACTATATCTCATAATATTGTGCCAATCTTAATCAAGTTTCAACCTATTGATTTTGGCACTAATTTACCATACTATTACTTATGAGTTTGTGCCAATCTTAATCAATTTTCTACTTATGGGTTTTTGGCGTTGATATTCCTTACTATAGTACACGAGTCCCTACTATAATTTTTCAATTTTAAATATATGGATTTTGGTGATGATTTGTCTTATTATTGCTCAAGATTTGTGCCAAACTTTGTCAATTTTAAATTTATGGGTTTTGGTATTTAGTTTTCTTAACAATAACTCACCACTTTGTGCCATTCTTGATCAATTTTTAACTCATAGGTTTTGGTGCTGATTTGCGTTCAACTCACCGGTTGTGTCAAACATAGTCAGTTTTAAATATATGGGTTTTAGGGTTGATTTGCCTTACTTTAACTCACGAGCTTGTGTCAAGGCTCTAAAAAGTGTATATCAGATTCATACAAGTTAGCTCTCTGCATGTCAAATTTTAGATATCGGACGATCTATCAGACGTAAATTCTCATGTCAGGTTTTCAAAAATCTAAACTAGTTTACATCTATAGTTAAATTATAGTATTTTTGTGACTTATTGTTTTATTTAAATGTCTTATAACTATGACAATCCAAAGCAGTACAAACTACTAAATACTTTGGAATAAATATAAGCATGTGTTTACTATATAATATTATGTCATTTAGTTTGAATATTGCAATTTTCTAACAAAATAAATTTAATATGAATATGTCAAAATCATAATTGCAAATATCAAATTTTGCAACCAATATATCAGGTGGTACATGTTGTGTATCGATCCATACTGATTAACCCCTCAACGGTATACCCGACGGTATATTGAGCGATACAAATGATATTTGGAACTATGGTTTTGTTGCATCTAGGCCTTCATGCCTAACCCTAATTTTGATGATTAATGAAAACAAAGTGTTCCGGACTAATTGTGCTATTGAGTTTATTTGATACAGAGTTGCGTTGGGAAGATATGCACGGAATACAAGAAGAACCCGACGTAAAATAAAAGCACAAGTAGCAAAGAGCAAAAGACAAGTCAAAAATCGTGAAGATGCGAAAGACCTCAGGTATTACAAGTTTTTTTTTATTTTATCGATCTTGGCGTGTGGAGATGATCGGTTAGGAAAAATTCTTTCTAGCTTTAACCGTACTATAAAGAGGGGTAGAGAAAGTCCTCTTTTTATCTCCAGCACAAACCGAGAATGTTAGGTCATTGCATCGCATCATTTTTATGTGGATTTGCTTTTGGTCTTATTTGGAAAAATCTGTTTTTCAGTTCAGTTTTTGACAGCAGAAGAGTATTTACATTTTTCAGAAAGATCTAGGCAGATCTGGATTTTTCTTCTGTTGACAAAAATGTAGCCCTTGAAATTATCTTTCCAACGAGCTATTAAACACCTCTTTTGGATTTCTGGATTTAAAGTTATAGCAGTTTTTGTTCATACTGACTGTCAGTTTGAATGTCAGTTTAGTGTAACTGACAATTGTCCAGAGAGGGTGTTTTTTGGTCTCAAATTTTTTATACTAAACTGACTGTCAGTTTGTTCATACTGACTGTCAGTTGGGGTTTCAACCAGAGAGTGTTTTACTGTGTTTCTATTTGATTCTGGTCGAGCTAGTACACAAACTGACTGTCAGTTTGTGTAACTGACTGTCAGTTGCGTGTTCCAGCTTTCCTGTTTTGGCTGCAAACGGCTAGCAAAGTTTTCGTCCGTAAATTTTGTCGGCCGTTGTGCACTGAACTGACTGTCAGTTAGTCAAACTGACTGTCAGTTTGGGTTGCTGATTTTCAGCCCTAGCTCAACGGTTCATTTGATTCTTGAGGCTATAAAAAGGGGCTTTGGGCATAAGTTTTACACAACAAGCAGCCTCCTTTCTTATACACTCTTGAGCATTAGTTTCTTATATAAAATCTTGATCTTTTGATCAAGTCGAGTGCTTTCCGATCCACCGAGAGTTTCAGTTCTTTTGCATTTGCATATACTTAGCTTCTCGGTGCGTGTTTGGAGGTCTAGAGAAGACCTCGCTGCCTGTTACTCTTGGTGAGTGCCCTCACCTAGACGGTTCGGAGGCGTGGCCGTTGATCTCTCCATTCGGAGATTGTTGGAGAGGCTCGGCAAGTGTGTACAAGGTATAGGTGCTCGCCTTTCCGGAGTGGACAAGGAGCAACCATTTGTGATAATATCCTTTGTGGATATTGAAGCGAGACTCAAGAGATTTGAGTGCTTCAACGAGGGTTAGTGGAGACTGGGCGAGTCTCCGATACCTCGGTAAAAATCATCGTGTTCGTTCTCTTTCTCTTATTTACATAATTCGTTCTTTATTTGCTTTAAGTTTTAAAGTTTTTAAAGCCTCCTATTCACCCCCCCTCTAGTCGGCATCCTTGATCCAACACGTGGTATCAGAGCTTGGTCTCTCGATTCATTAGGCTTTACCGCCTAGAGAGAGGATGTCGTCAAGCGGGGATTTTCTTCTTGGACATACCGGTCGTGCGCCCATTTTTGATGGAACAAATTATCCTTATTGGAGAGTGCGCATGTCGGTATTCCTAGAAGCCATGGGGCTTGATGTATGGGATATCGTTAAACTCGGCTTTACTCCTCCGGTTGATCCGGCAAGTCAATCCGAAGATGACAGGAGAAAGTTGCATTTAAATGCCCGTGCAAAAAATGCTCTCTTTGCCGGTTTATCCTTAAACGAGTTCAACCGTGTGAGCAATCTCACGACTGCTCATAAGGTTTGGACTACCCTCGAAGAAATTTACGAGGGCACTACAAAGGTTAAAGAGGCAAAATTGCTAATGGTGAGGCAAAAATATGAGACATTCACCATGTCATCAACCGAGTCCGTGGATTCCATGTTTACTCGGTTAAATAACATTGTGAATGAACTCAAGGGTCTTGGTGTTGTGTTTACTGACCTTGAGCTTGTGAGAAAGATGCTTAGGGCCTTGCCGGAAAGTTTTGACACTTTGGTCACGGTTCTCACAAACTCCGACCTATCAACCACAACACCAACCGATCTCTATGGGAACCTTATCACCCATGAGATGCACAAGAAGGAAAAGAAGGAAGCGGCCGAACCCACGGAGACGAAGAAGAAAGCTTTGGCCTTCAAAGCTAATGCAAGGAACGACTCAAGCGAAGGCTTCTCCGATGAAGACCTCGCACTTATAGTAAAGAACACTCAAAAACTTCTTCGCAGGTTACATAAGAAAGGTGTCAACATTGACACACGACCAAAGGGGCAAAAGCAAAACAACTTCAAAGACATCATTTGCTATGGATGTCATGAGAAGGGACACATAGCATCAAGATGTCCAAACAAGAATAAGGCGTGGAACAAGAAGAAGAAGTTCTTCAAGAAGAAGAATGAAGAAATCAAAGAAGCTTGTTTTGGAGAATGGATGTCCGGCGGAGAGAGCTCCGACTCCGACTCCGACAATGAAAGAAGTTGCTCCAAGAAGATGGCCGGACTAGCTCTCGGCAACATCAACACTTCAACTAGCTCATCCATTTGCCTTATGGCCAAAGGCGATGAAAAGGTACATTCAAACGATCCATCTTATGATGATTTAGTTGAAATGATAACCGAATTAAATGAAGTTTTTGGAAAAACTAAGAAAAAAGTATAAGGCGCTTAAGGAAGAACATTCTTCCCTACACGCTCAATACTTCGAGCTTAAAGATTCCTATGAAAGCATGCTTATAAAAGATGTTACAAATGCTTCATCTAAGGTAGATGCTTCAACTTCATGTAACTTGAATGAATCTCCCTCTAGTAGTCATCACACTCCATGTGTTTCAAATGACAACATCTTAAATGAAAATAATGTACTTAAGGCACAAGTTGAAAAACTTGGAAAAGGCTTAGAAAATTGTTATAAAGGAAAAATATCTCTTGATCTAATCCTTAGTAAACAAAAATGTTCTTTTAGAAAAGAAGGATTAGGATATTTTCAAAAGAAAGGAAGGAAACAAAATTCTAAAACTATATTTATTAAAGCATGCAACACATTTTGTCATAAATGCCATGAAACCGGTCATTCGCATGAAGCATGTCCCTTAATGACTCCAAATTACTTTGATACTTGCTACATGCTTCAAAAATCGAGAAAAGGGTATGCTATAGCAAAGTATGTTGGTGCACCCATGTTAAACAAAAAGAAGAAATCTATTTGAGTGCCCAAAGCTTTGATTGCTAACATTGAAGGACCCAAAAAGGTTTGGGTACCTAAAAGAACTTAATTCTTTTTATGCAGGTGAACTACAAGACCGGTGGGAGGCATTGGGTGCTAGATAGCGGATGCTCCGAACACATGACCGGTAACAAGAAGTTGTTCACCTCAATAGAAGACAACTCAAGCGAGAACCAAAAGATTACCTTTGGCGACAACCGTCAAGGAAATGTGGTCGGCTTGGGTAAAATCACAATCTCAAATGATCTATCTATTTCAAATGTTTTATTGGTCGAATCTCTGAATTTCAATTTGCTTTCCGTTGCTCAAATTTGCGATTTTGGTTTTAGTTGCACGTTCTTCCCAAAAGAAGTTTTGGTTGAAAGTTTAAAAGATAAATCTTTGATCTTTAAAGGCTTTCGTTTTGGAAATCTTTATTTGGTCGATTTTCATTCAAAAGATGCATCTCTTTCAACATGTCTTGTCTCTCAAACCTCAAAAGGTTGGCTATGGCATAGACGACTCGCACATGTTGGAATGCATCAATTGAGAAAACTTTTAAAACGTGATTTGGTTGTTGGCTTAAAGGATGTGAATTTTGAAAGGGACAAACCTTGTAGCGCTTGTCAAGCGGGCAAGCAAGTAGTTACTTCACATCCAACTAAGCGCATTCTTTCGACTTGCAAACCTTTGGAACTCCTTCATATGGATTTATTTGGACCCTCCGAGTTCCAAAGTATCGGGGGTAGCAATTATGGTTTTGTGATTGTTGACGATTTTACTCGCTATACTTGGGTTTTCTTTATTTCTCAAAAATCTGAAACCCCTGATGTTTTCAAAAGTTTTGCAAAACGTGTTTCTACTGAATTCGAATTATCCATCAAGAAAATCCGTAGTGATTATGGTGGAGAGTTCGTTAATTCAACTCTATTTGATTTTTGTGACTCTCTTGGAATCAAACACGAATTTTCCACATCCTACACTCCACAGCAAAATGGAGTTGTTGAAAGGAAAAATCGAACACTTATAGAAATGGCAAGAACTATGCTAAGTGAGTATGATACTCCTACTCGCTTCTGGGCTGAAGCCGTGCATACCGCTTGCTATTCTATAAATCGGCTTTATTTGCATCCTCTTCTGAATTTGACTCCTTATGAACTTCTTGTTGGACGCAAGCCAAATATTTCTTATTTCCGAGTCTTTGGTTGCAAATGTTATATTCTTAAGAAAAGAAATTTTGGTGGAAAATTTCAAAGAAGAGTAGATGAAGGCTTTCTAGTCGGATACTCCACCACTAATAAAGCTTATCGTGTTTTTAATAAAAATACAAGTTGTATTGAAGAATCGGGTGATGTCGAATTTGATGAAACTAATGGCTCACAAAAGGAGCAAGTATCTCATGAAGTTTCAGGTGAAGATCTTCAAGAAGCAATGAAGAACATAACCATTGGAGACATCAAGCCAACAGAGGAAGATCAAGAAGATGATGTCAACGTTGAAAATATTGACGCATCATCATCCCATGTTGATCCTCCAGAACAAAGTCAAGATGAAGCAGTACAAGATGAAGAACCAAGGCAACACCAAACCATCACCAAGGATCACCCTCTAGACCAAATATTGGGTGACGTCAGTAAGGGTGTTCAAACTCGATCTCGTATTGCTGCATTTTGTGAACATCATTCATTTGTGTCTTCTTTAGAACCCAAACATGTTAATGAAGCTTTAAATGACCCTGATTGGGTTAATGCCATGCATGAAAAACTTAATAACTTTGCTAGAAATGAAGTTTGGATTCTAGTTGAAAGACCCAAAGATCATAATGTTATTGGAACAAAATGGGTTTTCAGAAATAAGCAAGATGAAAATGGTGTTGTAATTAGGAACAAAGCTCGTCTTGTTGCCCAAGGCTTCACTCAAGTTGAAGGTCTAGACTTTGGTGAAACCTTTGCACCTGTAGCAAGACTTGAAGCTATTCGCATTCTTCTTGCTTATGCATCATGCTTTAATATCAAACTTTTTCAAATGGATGTAAAAAGTGCTTTTCTAAATGGTGAAATTTCTGAACTTGTATTTGTTGAACAACCTCCCGGTTTCGAAGATTCTAAATTTCCAAACCATATATTTAAATTGTCGAAAGCTCTCTATGGTCTCAAACAAGCTCCTCGAGCCTGGTATGAGCGACTTAGAGACTTTCTATTATCAAAAGGTTTTAAAATTGGGAAGGTTGATACAACTCTCTTTACAAAGAAAATTGAAAAAGACTTGTTCATTTGTCAGATTTATGTTGATGATATTATCTTTGGATCTACTAATGAACATTTCTGTCATGAGTTTGGAGAGATGATGTCTAGGGAGTTCGAGATGTCCATGATTGGTGAGCTGAGCTTCTTCCTCGGTCTTCAAATCAAGCAACTCAAGAATGCGACATTCGTGAGTCAAACTAAGTACGTGAAGGACCTGCTCAAGCGCTTTGGGATGGAAGACGCCAAGCCAATCAAAACTCCCATGGCGACCAATGGACATCTAGACATGGACAAAAGCGGAAAATCGGTTGATTCTAAACTGTATAGGTCTATGATTGGTAGTCTTTTATATCTTACTGCATCTAGGCCTGATATCATATTTAGTGTATGCCTATGTGCTAGATTTCAATCAGATCCTAAGGAATGTCATTTAACTGCTCTTAAAAGAATCCTTAGGTATTTAAAATTAATGCTATCCCAGTTTAGGCCTTTGGTACCCTAAAGATGCAAATTTTGAATTAATTGGGTATTCTGATTCTGATTATGCTGGGTGTAAGATTGATCGAAAGAGCACATCTGGTAGCTGTCAGCTGTTGGGGAGATCATTAGTATCATGGTCATCTAGGAAGCAAAATTCTGTAGCTCTCTCCACAGCTGAAGCTGAATACGTGTCTGCAGGTAGTTGCTGTGCTCAATTATTGTGGATGAAGCAGACATTTTTGGATTATGGGATCATATTTGATAAAGTGCCACTATTGTGTGATAATGAAAGTGCCATTAAAATTGCGAATAATCCTGTTCAACATTCTAGAACTAAACATATTGAAATAAGGCACCACTTTATTAGAGATCATGTGGCAAAAGGAGATATAGATGTAAATTATGTCAGAACTGATATGCAACTAGCAGATATTTTCACCAAACCCCTAGATGAATCAAGATTTTGCTTTTTAAGGGGTGAACTGAACATAATTGATATATCAAATGCTAGTTGATGTGCTAAAAATGTTTGTATAAAATATTATTATTTTATTCCCTCTCTGGTCTTAGACAGCCTCTGGTCGAAATTGACCAAACTGACAATCAGTTTCCCTAACTGACAGTCAGTTCAGTAGTTAGGAGCCTGGTCTTAGTCTCTGGTCGAAGTCAGTGTCATAACTGACAGTCAGTTACGTGCTTTTGATTTTGGTCGTAGCTTCTGGTCGTGTTCGAGCCCTCAACTGACTGTCAGTCTCATACACTGACTGTCAGTTTCAAAACGCAGTTCTGTGAACTGACTGTCAGTCAGTTCCATGTTTCTGAGTTTGGAACTGACTGTCAGTTTATCAAACTGACTGTCAGTTGCGGGATCGAGAACCCTAAAAACCCCGTTCTGTTTTTTCTCGCCTCTTCACCTTTCTTCTCGCCGCCGTTGGTTCTTGCGCCCCCTCGCCGTCGCCTTTGCGCCTCCTCCTCGCCGTGCCTCGCCACCACCTTTTTGTGCTGCCGCACGTCGTCGGTGAACTCCTCACCGCCGGCGCCACCGTCCTCGGCCGTCACGACCTCGTCGGTTTGAGGCTTCTCTGTTCCACGGCTTGACTCCTCTGCACCACTCCTCTTCTTCGCGTGCAGTGACCGTAGGACCTCTTGGCCGTGCTGAGTTTCGTTCCTGTGGTCGATTTGGCAGTTCTCTTCGCATCTGCTTCGTCGATTGCTTCAGTTTGTCCTCAGTTCAGGTCCTTGTTTCTCTCTTCCTTCTCTGTTTCGTCTTTTCGAAATGTCTGATCAGTCCGGTCCCTCGCGACGCGTGGCCCGACGGAAGAACGCGGCAAACAGTCAGCGTTCATCGGGTCAAACGTCCGAGACCCGACCCTCGCCTCCGCCTGAGCGCGTGCCCGTGGATTATTCACGCTGGCACGCGAGTCGCCTGCGCACACTCCGCTCTGTGAACCCGTACCTGTCGCCGCGACCCACTGGTCGCGAAGGGTGCGCGGTGCTCACTTGCTACACAAACCTCCACTTAGACCTGTTTACCAGCGTCTACAGCCGCGCTCCCATCTTTGCCCACCGCTCTCTGTCGTGGGGTACGATCGCCTCTCGCACAGGCATCGCTACCCTCGCAGATCTCTTTGGCACTGTAGGGATTCGCGACTTAGTCGCGGATTCCTCTTTACACTGGGCTGAGGGGCCCATACGTCAGTTCTATTCCACCGTCTTCGTTTCCCCTCAGCGCGACTTCATGACCTTCATGACGGGCCTCCAGGTCCACACCGTCACGAAGGATCAGCTGGAGTCAGCGCTTGGTCTGGTGCGCCCTCCTTCTGGCCGCCAGCTCCATACTCTCCCTGACCTCGAGCGGCGGGAGGTGGCCATGCTCTATTCCGGCCCCTTCCAGCTCCATCACATCGCTGGCCTGCGCCGCGATGTTGACCTGGCTCTGCGTATCCTCCGTCTCACACTGGTCCCCATGAGCGGAGACAGAGCCAGGGTCACTTATCTGGGTCTTCATGTGCTCATCTCCATCTTTCAGAAGGAGCCATTCGACGTTGCTGATCTCATCATCAGTGAGATTCAGCACGTCCTTCTTTCCCCGCGCCGTCAGCTGATATACGCTCCGTATATCATGGCGGTGCTTCTTCATATCCAGGCCGTGGACACTGAGCTGCCCAGGCCCCATCATCCTCTTCTCTTCTATCCTCCAGGCCAGGCTGATCGCCGGCTCGGTGCTCACCCTGCTGCAGCTGCTGGCCCTGGTTCTCCCGCATCAGATGATGATGCTGCGGGGGAGTCAGAGGATGAAGCTCCAGTCCAGGAGTCTTCTCCAGTTCCAGCTGCAGGGACAGGCACCGGATCTGCGTCATCCTCTTCTCAGCTTCAGGAGGTCCTCCAGGTGCAGCAGCAGATCCTCAGCACTCAGGCGGAGCATCATCAGATGTTGCTCCGTTTGATTGCTCAGCAGGAGGAGATTCTGCGGCGCCTGCCTGCTTCCGGTTCTTCGGTCCCTCGCAAGAGGGCCCGCCAGGCTGCGTATTCGCCGAGCTCAGCTTCAGTTGCTGCTGATCCAGATCCTGTTGCTCCAGCTCCGGCTCCAGTGTCTGCAGCGCCTGCTCTTGTTGCAGCTGCGACTCCTCCGGCATCTCCAGTCGTCGACCCGTCTGCATCTCCAACTGGCTCCGGAGATACGGACATCATAGGATTTTCTTCAGATGATGAGCATTAGGCTCTGATTTGTTTTGTTTGCCTCCCTTTTTGTGCTTGATGCCAAAGGGGGAGAAGTATTTTGGATAGTTGGTTAAGTATTTTGGATTTTGGACATTGGAGTCTGTTCTGTTTGTGTCATTTGATGTACTGAACAGATGATGATTTATATATGGAAATGTTTTTTTTTTGTTATCTGTGTATGTCATCTTTTCCTTTTAGCTCTGATACATATGATGACTTGTGTTTAGCTCATATATATATGATGTCATTGATTTCTTGAGATGATGTTCTTGAGCTCTGATATGTGATATGTGATTATAGCTCTGATACATTAATGTCTTAATGTGCATGCATATGCTCTGATATGACTTGTGGATATTGCACATCTGTGACTTGCTTATGTATGAGATGCCCTGATGTGTATGTATGTGCATGTATTAGTTTATGATTTGATATGATGCATACACTCAGGGGGAGCTATTCCATTTATTTTATTTTTTGAACACTTGTTGTCATCAATCATCAAAAATGGGGAGATTGTTGCATCTAGGCCTTCATGCCTAACCCTAATTTTGATGATTAATGAAAACAAAGTGTTCCGGACTAATTGTGCTATTGAGTTTATTTGATATAGAGTTGCGTTGGGAAGATATGCACGGAATACAAGAAGAACCCGACGTAAAATAAAAGCACAAGTAGCAAAGAGCAAAAGACAAGTCAAAAATCGTGAAGATGCGAAAGACCTCAGGTATTACAAGTTTTTTTTATTTTACCGATCTTGGCGTATGGAGATGATCGGTTAGGAAAAATTCTTTCTAGCTTTAACCGTACTATAAAGAGGGGTAGCAAAAGTCCTCTTTTTATCTCCAGCACAAACCGAGAATGTTAGGTCATTGCATCGCATCATTTTTATGTGGATTTGCTTTTGGTCTTATTTGGAAAAATCTGTTTTTCAGTTCAGTTTTTGACAGCAGAAGAGTATTTGTATTTTTTAGAAAGATCTAGGCAGATCTGGCTTTTGCTTCTGTTGACAAAAATGTAGCCCTTGAAATTATCTTTCCAACGAGCTATTAAACACCTCTTTTGGATTTCTGGATTTAAAGTTATAGCAGTTTTTGTTCATGCTGACTGTCAGTTTGCATAACTGACTGTCAGTTTGAATGTCAGTTTAGTGTAACTGACAATTGTCCAGAGAGGGTGTTTTTTGGTCTCAGATTTTTTGTACTAAACTGACTGTCAGTTTGTTCATACTGACTGTCAGTTGGGGTTTCAACCAGAGAGTGTTTTACTGTGTTTCTATTTGATTCTGGTCGAGCTAGTACACAAACTGACTGTCAGTTTGTGTAACTGACTGTCAGTTGCGTGTTCCAGCTTTCCTGTTTTGGCTGCAAACGGCTAGCAAAGTTTTCGTCCGTAAATTTTGTCGGCCGTTGTGCACTGAACTGACTGTCAGTTAGTCAAACTGACTGTCAGTTTGGGTTGCTGATTTTCAGCCCTAGCTCAACGGTTCATTTGATTCTTGAGGCTATAAAAAGGGGCTTTGGGCATAAGTTTTACACAACAAGCAGCCTCCTTTCTTATACACTCTTGAGCATTAGTTTCTTATATAAAATCTTGATTTTTTGATCAAGTCGAGTGCTTTCCGATCCACCGAGAGTTTCAGTTCTTTTGCATTTGCATATACTTAGCTTCTCGGTGCGTGTTTGGAGGTCTAGAGAAGACCTCGCTGCCTGTTACTCTTGGTGAGCGCCCTCACCTAGACGGTTCGGAGGCGTGGCCGTTGATCTCTCCATTCGAAGATTGTTGGAGAGGCTCGGCAAGTGTGTACAAGGCATAGGTGCTCGCCTTTCCGGAGTGGACAAGGAGCAACCATTTGTGATAATATCCTTTGTGGATATTGAAGCGAGACTCAAGAGATTTGAGTGCTTCAACGAGGATTAGTGGAGACTGGGCGAGTCTCCGATACCTCGGTAAAAATCATCGTGTTCGTTCTCTTTCTCTTATTTACATAATTCGTTCTTTATTTGCTTTAAGTTTTAAAGTTTTTAAAGCCTCCTATTCACCCCCCCTCTAGTCGGCATCCTTGATCCAACAGGTTTGTGCCAATCTTGATACATTTTCAATTTATGGGTTTGGGGTTGGTTCGCCTTACCATGTCTAACGAATTTGTGCCAATCTGATTCCGTTTTCAGCTCATGGGCTTTGGCACTAGTTTGTCTTACTATGACTCACGATTTTGGGCCAATCCAAATCAATTTTAATTTATGGTTTTGATGTCTATTTGTCTTATTATAGCTCACGAGTTTTTGATTACTTGGTAAATTTTAAATATATGGGTTTTGGCTATGATTGGCCTTACTATAGCTCACAATTTTGTATCAATCTTGGTAAATTTTATATTTATGAGTTTTGACGCTGATTTATCTTACTATAACTCACGAATTTGTGCCAATCTTGGTTCATTTTTCAACTCATGTTCTTTGGTGCCAATTTGTGTTACTATAGCTCACAAATTTGTGCCAATCTTGATCAATTCTCAATTTAAGGATTAATTGTAGGGCTGAATTTCCATATTATAACTCACAAAATTGTGCTAATCTGGATAAATTTTCACCATATGTGTTTTGGCGCTTATTTGTCTCACTATGGCCAACAAACTTGTATTAATCTTGATCAATTTTCAACTTATGGATTTTTGCCATTGATTCGCTTTTATATAGCTCACGATTTTTTGGTAATCATAGTAAATTTTAAATTTATGTGTTTTAGCACTAATTTTTCTTATTATAACTCACGAGTTTGTACAAACTTGATCAATTCTAAATTTACGGGTTCTTGCGGTGATTTGCCTTACTCTAGCTAATAAGTTTATGACAATGCTGATTAATTTTTTACTTATGGGCTTTTGCGCTGCTTTGTTGTACTATAGATCACCAATTTGTGCCAATCTTAGCCAATTTTGAATATCTGGGTTCTAGCGCTAATTGTATTATATAATTCACAAAATTATCCCAATGTTGAACAATTTTCAACTTATAGGAGCTGAAGTTGATCTGACTTTCTAATTTATTTGCTTTAGGACAAATAAAGAATTAAATTTAGGGATGATTTGTGTTCAATTTGCATTTATTTCATGTTTATTTACCCCTGCATCCTTGCACATTTGAATCATATGTCACGGAATTTACACGGATTATGATTTGATTAATTGTCCAATTGATCAGATTATTTGTTTGTTAATTTTTTTGTTGCAGGTCAACACAAATTGAGCGAATCTTGATCTTTTAGACTTTCTTCATTGATTGAACCAAGATTGTCAAAATGCATAAATTTAAATTAACAAATTGTGCCAATCTTGATCGATTCTAAACTTACAAGTTCTTGCGGTGATTTGCCTTACTCTAGCTCATTAGTTTATGGCAATGCTGATCAAATTTTAACTTATGGGCTTTTGCGCTGATTTGTTGTACTATAGATCGCCGGTTTGTGCCAATCTTACTCAATTTCGAATTTCTGGGATCTAGAGCTAATTTGTTTTATACAATTCACAAACTTATCCCAATCTTGATCAATTTTTGACTTATGGTTGCTGAAGTTGATCTGACTTTCTGATTTATTTGCTTGAGGACAAGCAAAGAATTAAGTTTGGGGATGATTTGTGTTCAATTTGCATCTATTTCATGTTTAGTTACCCCTGCATCCTTGCACATTTTAGTCATATGTCACGACACTTACACGGGTTATGATTGATTAATTGTCCAATCGATCAGATTATCTGTTTGTTAATTTTTTTTTATTGCAGGTCGACACAAATTGAGCTAATCTTGATCTTTTAGACATGCTTCGTCAAAATGCATAAATTTAAATTGTGAGCCTAGACTCCACAAGGGATTGTTTGCAAAAGTGCTATGCTATTATTGGAAAACTTGAACATGCTAGGGGGTTTTCCATAAAAATGCCATGCAATGGCATGTTGGTAATTATGGTGCACTTGTCCTAATTCCTTCCTTCCCCTCTCTCTCTAAGCCTAGAACGAGACCAGCAAATGACCCAAAAAATACCTGGAATGACCCAATTTTCGAGAAACACTGGATGATGACAAGCAAATTGTAGGGGCAAGCAGTGGTATTCGCTTAAAGATAAGAAGTAGCTTTGGTGACGCCCCTGCACAGATACTACATGGTCTGACAACAAAAGTTTCCAAAACTCCCAAAAATTGAAACTTGGTTTTATTTTTGTCCGCAACATGACCATTTAGCTTGCTTCGAGGCCTCGAGCTATTGACCAACTTCGTGGTCCTCACAGCTCATAGTTTTATGACAATCTTAGTCAAATTTAAATTTATGCATTTTGACATTGATTTGATTATTATTGCTCACTAGTTTGTGCCAATATCGATCAATTTTCAATTTATAGATTTTATCTCTCATTTGCCTAATTATAGCACATAATTTTGTGACAATCTTAGTCAATTTTCAACTTATAGGTCTTGAGCTAATTTTCTTTATACAACTCACGAGTTTCAGCTAATCTTGGTAAATTTCAACCCAATGGGTTTTGCCACAAATTTACCTTACTTACCATAGCTCACGAGTTTATCCCAATCTTGACCAGTTTTCAACTTATGGGAGCTAGCGATGATCTGCCCTTCTATAGCTCATGAATTTGTGCTAGTCTTGATGAATTTTAAATTTATAGATTTTAATGCTAATTTTTCTTACTATAGCTCACTAGTTTGTGTCAATCTTGATCAACTTTTAACTTACGAATTTAGTTTTCCTTACTATAGCCCACAAGTTTTTGTCAACATTTGTCAATTACCAACATATGAACCTTGGTGTTGATTTATCATATTATAGCTCACAAATATCTACAGATCTTGGTCAATTTTCAATTGATTGGTTTTGACGTTGATTGGCCTCACTATAGCTCATGAGTTTGTACCAATCTTAATCAAGTTTCAATTTATATGTTTTGGTGCTAATCTTCATTACTATAGCGCACCAGTTTGTCCCAATCTTAATCAATTTTTAACTTATGCATTTTGTTGTTGATTTGCCTTATTATAATTTACGAATTTTTGCCAATCTTACTCAATTTTTAACATATGGGTGTTGCCGCTAATTTGTCTTACTATAGCTCATCAATTAGTGTCATTCTTATCAATTTTCAACTTATAGGTTTTGATTAATTTGTCTTACTATACCTCGTGATTTTTTTCTATGATTTGTCAATTTTAGATATATGGGTTTTGTCAGTTATTTTCCTTGACATAGCTCACTATTTTGTGACAGGCTTGATCAATTTTATTGACGTTAATTTGCCTTACTATAGCTCACCAGATTGTGTTAATCTTGGTTATTTTCAAATTTATAGGTTTTAGTGATGATTTGAATTACCATATCTCATAATTTTGTGCCAATCTTAATCAAGTTTCAGCCTATTGATTTTGGCACTAATTTACCATAATATAACTTATGAGTTTGTGCCAATCTTAATCAATTTTCTACTTATGGGTTTTTGGCTTTGATATTCCTTATTATAGTTCATAAGTTCTTGCTATAATTGTTCAATTTTTAATATATGGATTTTGGCGATGATTTGTCTTATTATTGCTCAAGATTTGTCAATTTAAAATTTATGGGTTTTAGTATTTAGTTTTCTTAACTGTAACTCACCACTTTGTGCCATTCTTGATCAATTTTCAACTCATAGTTTTGGTGCTGATTTGCCTTAAGCTCACGAGTTGTGTCAAAGTTAGTCAGTTTTAAATATGTGGGTTTTATGGTTGATTTGCCTTACTTTAACTCATGAGTTTGTGTCAATACTCTAAAAAGTAGATATCAGATTCGTACCAGTTAGCTCTGTGTATGTCAAATTTTAGATATCGAGTGATATATTAGATGATATATTCTCATGTTAGGTTTTCAAAAGACTAAATTATTTTTGCATCTATAGTTAAGTTATTGTATTTTTTTTGTAAGTTATTGTTTTATTTAAATGTCTTATACCTATAACAATCCAAAATAGTACAACCTGCTAAATACTTTGGAATAAATATAAACATGTGTTTAGTATATTTTATGTCATTTAGTTTGAATATTGCAATTTTCTAACAAAATAAATTTAATATGAATATGTCAAAATCATATTTACAAATATCAAATTTTGCAACCAAGATATCAGGTGGTACATGTTATGTATCGATCCGTATTGACTGACCACTCAGCGGTATATCAGATGATATATCGAGCGATATAGGCGACATTTAGAACTATGGTTTGTGCTAATCTTGATACATTTTTCAATTTATGACGATATTTAGTGGTTTGTGCTAATCTTGATACATTTTTCAATTTATGGGTTTGGAGTTGGTTCACCTTACCATGTCTTACGAATATGTGCCAATCTTATTCAATTTTCAATTTATGAGTTTCGACAGTAGTTTGTCTTACTATGACTCATGATTTTGTGCCAATCCTAATCAATTTTTAGTTTATGGGTTTTAGCGCTTATTTGCATCACTATGGCTCACAAACTTGTATTAATCTTGGTCAATTTTCAACTTATGGATTTTTGACATTGATTTGCTTTTATATAGCTCACGATTTTGTGGTAATCATAGTAAATTTTAAATTTATGTGTTTAACACTAATTTGTCTTATTATAACTCATGAGTTTGTGCCAATCTTGATCAATTTTAAACTTACGAGTTCTTGCGACAATTTGCCTTACTCCAGCTCATAAGTTTGTGGCAATGCTGATCAATTTTTAACTTACGGGCTTTTGTGGTGATTAATTTACTATATATCACTATTTTGTGCCAATCTTAATCAATTTCGAATTTCTTAGTTCTAGTGCTAATTTGTTTTATACAATTCACATAATTATCTCAATCTTGATCAATTTTCAACTTATGAGAGTCGAAGTTGATCTGATTTTCTGATTTATTTGCTTGAAAACAAACAAAGAAATAAGGTTGGAGTGATTTGTATTCCATTCACATCTATTTTATATTTATTTATTCCTGCATCTTTGTATATTTCAGTCATATGTCTCGACATTTACATATATTATGATTATGATTGATTAATTTTTCAATCGATCGGATTATTTATTTGTTAATTTTTTTTATCGCAGATCCACACAAATCGAGGAAATTTTGATCTTTTTGACATGCTTCGTTGATTGAATCTGAACCATAGACGATGCTGTACTGAAGTACGTGTGCCAGGATGAAAATTGGAATCTGCGGGGGGCAAGAATCGAAAACCCAACAGACAAGCATCATTTAGTAATTTACTAGAAATCTGAGCACCAAAATACAAGAACCGCAATAGTCAGGAAACCCAAATCCTGCCTACTCGGAAGTACCTATCTGTAATTACCTATAACTGAGAGCCTTTTTACAATTTTGCCAAGAGGTCTATTAGATGCCCTAGCCGCCACTGTCCAAGCCCGAGCCCGGAAACCCCACACCAGACTTCCGACGTCCTCCTCCTCCTCCTGTCACCTCATCTTCCTCACCGCCGGCGGCCGAGCCTGTTGCCGACGTTGAGGCCACTCTCCGCCTCCCCCACTTCACCACCACACACCACGCCGCCACAGCAACCGTGCCGCCACGTTTCGCCACCCCCAAATCCTAGGTCTGCACACCACCGCCCTCCTTCCCCGATTCCGGCGCCGTGCTCCTGACTGGCGACGAGCAGACCGCTGCGCCACCACTCCACAGCTTTTGCTCCGCCGTCGTGTTCCACCGCCAGCCTCCGCGCGCCGCCCGCAACACCCCAAGGCTTTACTTCCATCTCCCCCAAATCCGACGCCGCCGCTCTACACAGCCAGCTAGCCGGAGCCCACTCCTCCTTCCTAACCTCTTCCTCTTTTCCTCAGCCTGAATCTCTCTACCGACCCTAGATCCTCCCTTCTCCAGCTCACCATCTCCCTTCACCTCTTTGTAGACGTCACCCGAAGCTCTAATCTCCTAAGTCCTCATCTTCTTCCTCGGCAGGTGAAGGAAAGAAGGTTTATGTAGAAGGCGATGGCGACTGCCATATCCATATCCATGGAAGGCATCGAGGCGCGGGCGCGGGCGCTCGGAATAGACCTCTCCTCCGTCCATCTCGACTCCGTCACCCTCCCCGCCGGTGAGGACTTCGGAATCCTCAGGTACCCCTACCCTACCCTACCCTACCTACGCCCATGATGTGTGCCTGTGCGGTAGATTTGATTCAGCTGCTACTTTGCTGCCTCCTGCTAATGGAATGCCCACGTTTGCCTTGTGCCATGGAGTGCTGCCGTGCTACAAAAGTGGAAGCATTTTTAAAGAGCCAATCAGAATTTCTTTCTGTTTTACCCCGTTTATGTTAGAATTGTTTCTCCCTAAGTTGGTAATATGATAATTTGCAGTGATGATGAGGAGATATTTCAGAATGAGGACCCTCCAGAGTTTGGTGCGGGATTTGGCAACATTATTGTTGTTGACAATTTGCCGGTTGTTCCCCCAGAGAAGTTTGAGAAGCTTGAGAATGTGGTTCGTAAGATCTATAGTCAGATTGGTGTTATAAAAGAAGGTGGACTTTGGATGCCAGTGAACCCCGAGACAAAGAAGACCTTTGGCTACTGCTTTATCGAGTACAATACCCCACAGGTAGTTGGTTTTGGCATGCGTTTATGGCTATTTTCTTGTGTGTGTGTGTGTGTGTGTGTGGTAGAATCGGGTGATGTTTGATTTTTTTTTCTTTTTTAAAAGTCGCTCTTGGGGTCTTAGGCATTGAGCTTCTATTGTGTTCTGAATTGAGTTATGGTAGTTGAAGGAGTCCTCCAACACATAATTCAATATTTCCCAAGCTATATTTCAATATGTAGCACCTTTTCTTTTGGAATACCGTCCTGTTGAATAGCATTGAACTTGAAAGGGAATGCCTGATGGTTTAAATAGACATTCCATTTTTTTTTCATTCTCAAGTTCTCATCAACCCTTATCTCTCATTCAATCGGCTATAGTTCCATCAAGTTTATTTGTATCCTTGTTTTCACTTTCAAATCAATGAGAAAAATTATGTGTTTCTAATTGCTTGCATGGCCACCTAAAGTAAATCTTCGCATCTTTGTTTGATATTGGGCCAGGAAGCAGAACTTGCTAGGGAAAAAACAAACGAGTACAAACTTGACAAGTCCCACATATTTGCTGTTAACATCTTTGACGACTTCGAGAAGTATATGAGGGTTCCTGATGAATGGACACCCGCTGAAATTAAGCCATACACTCCTGGAGTAAGTTTCCATTTATGCATTCATGAGGATCCTTATTTAGTCATCATTTCTAGGTTTTCTACATAAAGCAGCTTATCATGTATCTTTACCTAACATCTTGTGGTCACATTTGTCCATTGCAGGAAAATCTGCAGAAGTGGCTTACTGATGAGAAGGCCCGAGACCAATTTGTCATCCGTGCTGGTACAATCACTGAAGTTTACTGGAATGATGCAAGGCAATTGATGCCTGAGCTTGTGTATCAACGCCAGGTAGATTTTATACTGAGCTGAGTTCCACTTACTAGTACTTACAGTTAATTTTGAAACTTTAAGATTATGGCAGATTGTCCTCAGCTATTTCCAGGTTTTTGTAGAACTACAAGCAGACTCATGGTTTACCTCATTTTTTCCTTCAGTATTGGACAGAGAGTTTTATTCAATGGTCTCCTCTTGGAACATACTTGGCGACAGTGCACAGGCAGGGCTCTGCGGTATGGGGAGGTGATAATAGGTTCGAACGTCTAATGCGCTTTGCCCATCCACAGGTACTGGGTTTACTCTGTGCACATTTATCTTCCATCTGATCTTGTGACAGCTCACGATTTATTGTAACAGGTCAAACTGATAGATTTTTCTCCTGGGGAAAAATATTTGGTCACATATAGCAGCCATGAGCCCAGCAATCCCAGAGATACACATGTAAGGACTAGTCGATTTTAAACATTTAAACAGCACCAACACCCCCCCCTCCCCCCCTGCGCGCCCCGTGTGAAGTTTTTCCCTCTTTGACTTATTCGTTCTCATTTTTGTAGAGGGTTGTCCTAAACATATTTGATGTGAGGACCGGTAAAGTGATGCGGGACTTCAAAGGAAGTGCTGATGAATTTACCACTGGAGGAAGCGTTGGTGTTTCTGGTGTTTCGTGGCCGATCTTCAGGTTGATGTATCTCAGTATTGTATTTAGGAAAAAGTCCATATTACCCTCTCTACTTTTAGAAAAGTAAAATAGCCCTATGTATTTAAAATTTGACATTCTACACCATCTACGTAAAAATCAATGCATATTTGTCCGGAACCACCCTTTGATCGCTTTTGATTGGTTTTGACTAGTGATTTGGTTGGGAAATTTTGCAATTTCACCTTGCTAGTTTTTCTAAATAGCAAGCAGCAATTACTACTTTATGTACTATTTATTTTATGTTAGAATATGCAAATTTCAAACGCCACCACTGAGCTCCTCAAATTATGAACTTGAAATTTCAACCTTAAATTTGAATTCTGAAATTTGGAGTTTGAAATTTGAAATTTGAATTGTGAATTCAAATGGGCTAGACAAATTCTTACCCTGACTCCTAGGAATTCGATGGAATTCACTTGTTTCATCTCACATGATATTTTAAAATTTAAATTGCAAATTTGAATTTGGATTTGGTGTCTAAATTCAAATTTGAAGTTTAAATTTTGAAATTAAAATCTCAAATTTGAATTTTGAACCCAGAATCTGAGTTTGGCATTTGAATTTCAAATTTTGAGATTAACATTTCAAATTTCAAAATTGAGTTTGACATTTCAAATTCATAATTTGATGAGGAGCACGGCGGTGTTTAAAATTTGCAAAATTTTGACACAATAAATAGTAAATAAAGTAGTGATTGTTATGTGCAATTTACAAAGACTTGGGGTGAAATTGTAAAATTTGTCATCCACGTCACTGGTCAAAGGGTTGTTTCAGACCAAATATACACTATCTTTAAAGTACAGGGTGTAAAATGTCAAATTTTAAAGTAAACTTTTCCAAAAATAGAGGGGGTAATATGGACTTTTTCCTTGTATTTATCTGTAAAGGAACAAGCTTTTGTCAAAGCTGTCTGATTTGGGCTCTTGTGTGTTTTAAGGTGGGGCGGCGGAAGAGATGATAAATATTTTGCTAGGATTGGGAAGAATGTTCTTTCTGTCTATGAAACCGAGACATTCTCCCTTATTGATAAGAAATCCTTGAAGGTGGAAAATGTAGTGGACTTCAGCTGGTCACCAACAGATCCTATCATAGCTCTATTTGTGCCTGAATTAGGTGGTGGAAATCAGCCTGCAAGGGTAAGTAGAAATTGCTTGCCCCAAATCTTTTCTTAAGATGTGTGATCAGCTAATTATCAGTCTAAAATCTGTGTTTTGTGTTGAAAGGTGAGTCTTGTGCAAATTCCTGGCAAAGAGGAACTGCGACAGAAGAACCTTTTCAGTGTCAGTGATTGCAAGATGTACTGGCAGAGCAACGGAGAATACCTTGCTGTTAAGGTTGATAGATACACAAAAACAAAGAAGAGCACTTATACTGGATTTGAGCTCTTTAGAATTAAGGAGAGGGACATCCCAATTGAGGTCCTTGAGCTGGACAACAAAAACGATAAGGTTATTGCCTTTGCATGGGAGCCGAAAGGTCATCGCTTTGCTGTAATTCATGGTGATGGCCCCAGGCCTGATATTAGCTTCTACTCCATGCGAACAGCCAACAACACCAGCCGTGTGTCCAAGCTCACCACTCTCAAGTCCAAGCAGGCTAATGCATTGTATTGGTCTCCTGCTGGTCGCTTCATTGTTCTCGCAGGGCTCAAGGGTTTCAACGGCCAGCTGGAGTTCTACAATGTTGATGACCTGGAGACTATGGCAACAGGGGAGCATTTTATGGCAGCGGACATCCAGTGGGATCCTACTGGAAGGTGAGTCAGTCATTTAATTTTGTCTAAGCCTGCTTAATGCTTTGCATAAAACTCTACCTACCGTGTCAAAGCTTTGAAGCCACGTACTAGCCATTAGATAATCTACGCCAGCTTAATGGCTGACAGGAATTACATGCAGTTAACAAAAAAGATATGCATTGTTGGCTTTAGAAGGCTAATTCTCAAGAGCGTAATTTGTGTGGATGACTGTCAGGGTTTAACCTTCAAAAGTCTTATATTCCTTGCGGGGGCTGAAATGATTCTTAACTGCTTCTTCAGATATCTTGCGACTGCGGTTACCTCAGTGCATGAAATGGAGAATGGCTTCCATATATGGTCCTTCAACGGGAAGCAGTTGTACAAGGTCTCAAAAGATCATTTCTATCAGGTAGCAGCAAGCAGTTCCATCATTGTTTGTGCTAAAGTATTCATTGTTGTTGACACTTGAGGAATCAATGTTATTGCTTGCTGATTCTGGTATTGTTGTTGTTGTCTGGTCTTGTGATGACTGAATGGTGGTGAACAGTTCTTGTGGCGGCCTCGGCCACCATCCCTACTGTCTGTTGAGAAGGAGGAAGAGATCTCAAGGAACCTGAGAAAGTACAGCAAGAAATATGAGCAAGAAGATCAGGATGCATTCAACCAGTTGAGTGAGCAAGAACGAAAGAGGAGGAAGCAGCTTCAGGAGGAATGGGAAGGATGGGTGAACAAGTGGAAGCAGCTGCACGAGGAAGAGCGGGCGTACAGAATGGAACTGAGAGACGGGGAGGTCAGTGACGGGGAAGAAGAGTACGAAGCCAAGGAGGTGGAGGTTGAGGAAGTGTTGGACGTCACTGAAGAGGTGGTTGCATTTGACTTGGATCAAGAGTAAACATTAACGAAAGCCAGCAGCCGGAGCACCTAATAATGTTTTATTAGTCGAGACCCGTGTGCTGCATTGCTGCTCTTCGACGCTCCCTCCAGTCGTGTTATGTGCTTGGGAACACACAAGTTGTTTATCGTCGACTTGAACCGGTTTACTTAATACACGCCAAGCTATACCATTGTTTGGGAAAAAGGAAGTTGATCTGGGATGTGTTTGGCAAAGGTTAAGCATCTGTAATAAGTTGGTTTATTTGAATTTCACATTGTAAGCCCGACAAGACATCTTTTACTGGTTTCAATTTTTGGAGTTTTTTAGTTAAAAAAAATTACTTAGACTCATCAAATAATCAAATTAGAGCTTCAGTCTGAAACTAAGCCCACTAGTGACAGTGTGGGGATACGACGGTCGGCCCAAATGGAGTCCATCTGGGCCTTTGGGCTGGCTCTCTTGAGCCCAATAGCCATCCCTCAATTCCCTCCATGGTCGACGAATCTTTGGATGTTCCCAAATTCCTGCGGCTGGGGAGGGGGGCGGTGGGGGCTGGTGTGGTTGACGCCTTCCAGAATCTCTAGATTAAATATTATGCCTATTTTTTTGATAGCCGCGCAACTAGTCAAACAGAATTGGACGTTTGATGGTATAGACATCCGGCCACCGAACGTCCAATGGAAAAGTCCAAACATTCGGCCAGTCACTGTACTAGTTTTTTTGACCGTTAATAAAATAACTGTTGGACAGTGTTTAAGGTTATAAATAGATGATTTGAGACTTTTATTTATAAGATTTGACATTATGATTTATTGACATATAACTCAAATAAATTTAAAAGCATCTAACTTTCCTATATTGCAATAGAGTGAAAAATTTAGTGGGCTCATTTGTATTCATGGAGCATTTAGTGAGTTAAAAATCTTATGTGAGTTTCTCTTCAGTGTTTGAGTTTTTTTAACATTTGATTGGTATCAAATGAAAATTTTGAACTAATTATTCTTGGTGATCATGGGAGACTGATGATCTTTGCACCGACAAAAATTGTCAGAGTAATTTGATGGTATTGTGAAAAACTCGGTGCTCACATATCTGAAGTGGAAAAGGAGCAACTCCTAGTGGAATTGAAGCAAAATTCAGGTGAAAACACTTCAACGAAGAATAGAGACCGATGAAATCTCCAAGACCTTAGAAAAAAAATTCTTCATGTCCCTTTCAGTTTATTTCTTGAACTTCATAATTTGATCTTGTTTAAATTGAGTTTTCATTATTCTTGCTTGTCACTCTAGGAATACAAAACTAAAATTCTTTACTTGTGCCTTGCTTTACAAAAGCCGATTTTATTGCATTCTTACAAAATGCATATTTGTGCAAAGCATGTTTATTCTATTTGGGTAAAAATTGAATTTAGCCAAACAAAAAAATTTTAAAAGACCCACTCTACTCTAGGTTTCCATCCTTGATTCTATAATAATTGTCCAAACTCATACATTATTCATGATGTATTCATTAATAAGATAAATTTACTATTAGAAAATGTTTCTTATTTGTTTTCGAGTGAAACATGTCGAATTGGGATGTATCCGGATTAAAACAAACTCTTCAAAGTGAATTTGAGAACAACATACGTCGGCATATATAGTTCATGCCCAAACCCATGCCAATTTCTGACAATGAAAAAAGTATGAAGAAACGCCAAGAAGCAAGAGAACAAAGGCTGGCACAAGCTGCCCAGGCCCAGCTCGGACAAACATGGGTCTTTTTTCCATGTTTTGTAAGGATTTCGAGGTAGTTTGTTTAGGAATATTTATGATGGTTTTCTAGGTTATAAACAAAGAGGGTTTTGATCCGGAATATTTAGTTTAGTTCTCTCTCAAGTTTAGAAGAGTTTTTGAATTGAGTTGTAAGTCGATTTGGATGACTGTTTTTTCTTCATCAATTCAATTCGATACGTTTTATTTATTTTATTTGTTAGTTTTTCTTAATAGCATCAGATAAGTAATTTTCTTTTCAGGGTTAGGGATGACCTAATCCGGAAGGCACGATTTTGATTCTGACTTGTTTGAAAGATTATATATCAATTTAATTGTTTGAATTCTTATATTTTAAACCCAAATTTATGTTTTTATGCTGTATCATTGTACTCCATAAGATGATCATTATTCGTACATTAGAGCAACACGTGACCACTACGCTCTAACAACTAATCTAGGGTTTAGAAAGAGTTTTGTATCTAGTTGAACTAGAGTAACAGACATGATCATATGTGAATGTCGTATGGTTTCTAAACCATCAACTTAATGTGTTTCATTCGGAATCCTGGTAATTAATTCGTTGATTTACTATCTTTGTCAAAATCATTCTCAAAGGTGATGGAATTCCTAAAACTCTAGATTTTTCTCATTTGATTTCTGTAAACCAATTTATGTAGTTCATGCCCAAACCCATGCCAATTTCTGACAATGAAAAAAGTACGAAGAAACGCCAAGAAGCAAGCGACCAAAGGCTGGCACAAGCTGCTCAGGTCCAGCTCGGCCAAACATGGGTCTTTTTTCCATGTTTTGCAAGGATTTCGAGGTAGTTTGTTTAGGAACATTTATGACGGTTTTCTAGGTTATAAACAAAGAGGGTTTTGATCCGGGATATTTAGTTTAGTTCTCTCTCAAGTTTAGAAGAGTTTTTGAATTGAGTTGTAAGTCGATCTGGATGACTGTTTTTTCTTCATCAATTCAATTCGATACATTTTATTTTATTTTATTTGTTAGTTTTTCTTAATAGCATCGGATAAGTAGTTTTCTTTTTAGGATTAGGGATGACCTAATCCGGAAGACACGATTTTGGTTCTGACTTGTTTGAAAGATTATCAATTTAATTATTTGAATTCTTATATTTTAAACCCAAATTTGTGTTTTTATGCTGTATCATTGTACTCCATAAGATGATCAATATTCGTACATTAGAGCAACACGTGACCGCTACGCTCTAACGATTAATCTAAAGTTTGGAAAGAGTTTTGTACCTAGTTGAACTAGAGTAACAGACATGATCATATGTGAATGTCGTATGGTTTCTAAACCATCAACTTAATATGTTTCATTCAGAATCCTAATAATTAATTCGTTGATTTACTATCTTTGTCAAAATCATTCTCAAAGGTGATGGAATTCCTAAAACTCTAGATTTTTCTCATTTGATTTCTATAAACCAATTTATGTAGTTTTAATAGTTTTAAGTTTCTCAAAAATATTAGGCACTTGCAAGATTAAGTTTAGTAATTTTCAATACAAATATTGGTTTGAGCTCGTTTCCTATGGAATCGACTATCAAATGCTCAGTGATAAACCATATGATTGCAGTTTTAATAAAACACACTCTTCTAGAGCGTATCACACTCCTACACACCGACGCCTTCGCACTGCAACACTGCCACACGTCATTGCTCACCCACCGTCTTGCGCCTCTATGCTACGATTACTTGCCCACTATGTGTCATGGCCTTCACACCACGGTCGAGCACCATTGTGTGCCACCACTGGGATCTGTCACTACCTTGCATCGGCGCTCCTCTCTCTCTCTCTCTCTCTCTCTCTCTCTCTCTCTCTCTCTCTCTCTCTCTCTCTCTCTCTCTCTCTCTCTCTCCAGATGGGAGGGGGATGGGGATGGGGATGGGGATGAAGTGGTGGGAAAGATATGGGAATACAAATAAGAAAACTTAGTTTATTTGAATTATGGGAAACTGTCACATCTCTCTTATTTTTTTCTATAGATCTCGAGAAAAATAATAGAAGCTTATATAGTAGTAGTGCACACAATCATACATGGGAAATAAGTTTACATCATATTTTTAATAAAACATACTAAAAATATCTTTAATAAATAAATATGCAAATTAATTTAAATTAAACATGAACACAAGGCATATAAGCTCAACCACCCAATTTAATAAGGGTAGTATTAAAAAGTTTTTCTAGAATTTATAAAGTAATAAATATTTATGGAAAAAAATTTAAAAAAGTAACACATATTTGAGTACGGTAATAGTTTACAACCAATTCAAATATATAAATACCATTCCACTACATGCATCTTGAGAAATGTTTCAGTGATTATTGTGGGAGAAAATTTTTGTAAAATTTTTTATAATCATTTAAATAGTGTTTTGAAGAGGAGGGAATATGTAGGAGTGAGATACACTGCATAATCCCCCATATCAAGTTGATCTGCATGCAAGTTGTGTACATGTTGTATGGAGGCGGCTAACTACCTGCTCGCTCTCTCTCTCTCTCTCTCTCTCTCTCTCTTTCTCTCAAGCACAGGACCTTAATTAACATACAGTAGTTCATACATATTGATCAGTCGGTCATATTGTAAGTGTAAGTCAAGCTAGGTGGGTAGGCCTGTCGTAACTTGTAACGGCGTAACAACATGATAATATATGATCCGACCGGGTGCATATATGCATCAGGTATCTATGCATAGGATTGATGCTTCATGCTTCGACAAGACAGCGGGGTCCGGCGACAGCGACGGGTATCTACTTTTTTGGACTCATGCATCCAATAATGCATACATGAGGACCAAGTAGATGTGTTCCTCCTCTATATATACAACTTGTGAATGTGATCCACGAGGTTCCGTCCTTTTCTTCTTTCCTTTTCTATTATGTTTGAAGTTAAGAAAAATTTAAAAAAAAGCAGTAAGAGTAAAAAGGTTCCTTGCTAGGTGACAATCGATCCTAGATTGTCTTGGTTATGTCATCTGCGCAATGCATGCATGCAGCATGCACATGTTATACTATGGGAAGGCGCATGCATACATATGAATATATGCTTGGTGAATAAATTGGAGTAACTCATACTACTAGCTAGCTAGCTAGTCATAATCACAAACGTCTGATCACCCACACACACATGCATGAGGTTCTATTGGATAAGTTGTTTATTTCTTTAATTTGTGGGATGAGTTGATATATAATATGAGAAACATGAGATGGTTCTATTTTGCTAAGCAAACGCAAATCCATATAATCAATTAGTTAGATCCATTCCACAAATTAACTAACTAACGACAACACCCAGGCCAGCCTTAGGATCACATAATTCTAGAATACATGCGGCCATTAATTTCTCATATCAAATCAACAGTTAGCTAGCCCTTAAATAAATGAAATGGACGCATGGTATTGGTAGGTACGTAGAGACGAACGGGCACGACTGTACGAGGACTTTATTCTACCCGTACTCCATATGATCACGCACTCCCATGGATTTGTGTAAATAATCTGGTATTAGAGTTTCTGTTCACACAGTTGAATTTATCACTAGTTAGTATATTAGTTAAGTTGTGAGTCCAACTCAGTTTGTATTCATCTTTTAGAGTCAAAAGAAGATAAAGAAAAGAAAAGTTGTGCAATTTGCAAGCCGACACAAGTAATTTTCAGATTCGACTAAGAAAGGGAGGGAGGGAAAGAGCCGTGGCCTAATTTTGAAAAATGATTAACTTCCTTTGGTTGTTTATCCTAGTTGCAATTTTCAATCTACACAACTAATCATTTGTGATCAACAGTTTAGGCTTGGATCTCCATTGGATTATGATTCGAATTTGCAATTACTAAATTTCGAATTGCTTGCTCCTTGTTTGCATAATCAAGCTCCATAGATTCATCGGGTTTCTACATTGCCTCTCCTTTACAATCATCATTCCATGTTCTGTTTGCGACCACAGGTTACTCCATCTCCATCTCCACAATCCGTTCAGGAAGGCATAAGAGTTTTCCTAAGTATGAGGTGAGATTTGAGTGATAACAAAAATTTCGGTTCATTTTCTTTCATGCTACCAACATGGCAAGCCTGGGCGGCGACCCCAAGATGAAGGCACCCATTGTTGATGCTTCGGCATCGCTAGCTGACAAGTTTCCCTCCAAGAAAGAACTGGACAAACTCTGCGGTACCATCGGCGCCAAGCTCGACGTTGTTGATGCCAAGGTGGACAGACTGGAGAGGCTTCTCAAAGGACTCGACAACATGAGCGTTGGTAACGTTGCATGTGTGCCGGACATCGACAAAGACTACATCTCAGGCAATGATGCTGAACACCGCTGCTATTGCCACCCATGGCCAGGGTAACACCTTGGACACATCCATGCCACCACATGCCGACGCCCCTCCTATGCATGCCAGCGCACCAACATCCCCATCTTTACCAAATGCAATGGCTTAGTAATTTTGGTACGGTGAAAGTAACCAAGATAGTGAGGGCACCATTTTCTGTTAGTAATTATTATGATGTGGTAGAGTACGATGTTGTGCCAATGCAAACATGTCATTTGCTGTTGGGATGATCTTGTCAATATGATCATGATTCTTAGCATGGAGAACACACAAATAAATACAAATTCACTCACAAAGGGAAGAAATTCACTCTTGTTTTGTTATTCCCCGGTGAGATACAAGTTGATGAGTTGTTGAAAGCTAAAAAACAAAAGAGGAAGAAAACAAATTAGGTGAGAGCCACAAACATATATAGTGAGATTAAGTATCCAAAGCAAAATATTCCACAAATAATGTTTGCTGAAAAGAAAAAGAAAAAGCTATCACAAAAGAAAGAGAGTTTGGTGCTTATGGATAGGAACAATGATTTGAGGGCAATGAGGTCTACCCATTGTGATTTTTTTATGCTCATTGTTTCGCTGAGAAAATCACTCTTCTGGGAAATTGACCCTTTTTTCGTGGTGCAAGCGTGCCAGTTTACATAAGTATACACATAAGAGAACATAGAATGTACAATCTTAGAGGAGACAATGCACTTTATTAATTCTGACAAGAATTACAAATTGCGAGTCTCTTTGGGATTTACAAGTTCTCATTGCACCAAGGAAAGTACATCTTGATTTCAGGAGACTGCATGGTTCATGGTTTCTCAGGGCTTTTGAAAAACTCTTGGTTAATTACATCTGTAGAACGAGTCCACAGAAAACTTTTGATTAAGCTGTGATAATTGTCATCATCTTCAAACTTCAAAATAATTTTGCTCTTGAATGAATGAATGCAATGTGTATGCCCATGCATGCAAGCATGCAAATCCATAGTCTCGTCAGTCTATGGTGCTATCACAAAAGGTGACCTTCGCCTCGTCAGTGCCCTGCTAGGGGGGTTGTTCGGCCTCATCAGTCACAAACAAATGGGTGCATTTGCCTCATCAGTACCCGACATGAATGGTGTCCGGCTTTGTCAATCATAGACCAAAAGCATGTCGCCTTCGCCTCATCAGTACCCAACGACATGGAAAAATGGATGGAATAACTTGTGATAACATCTTGACTTCCTTATCTTCAGAAAATACATATTGGATGATAGGCAGAACATTGGAACATACATCAATGGCTTTGATTATTTTGATAATTTTCTGACATGATTGGACTGAACTAGCTTCTCTTCGACAAACTAGATGGGAGCTTTTTGGGACTCTGATCTACTTGAAACTTGGAGGAATAGTTTTTGGATAAATCTTCGATTGTTCATCAAATTTTGAGATCAATCGGACTGTCGGATTGAAAACTATCTTCAATGCAATATTCATACATCAAGTTGAAATTCAGCGAGACAAAACTTGTTTGCATTGGTCTTCTGGAGATCTTCTTGAATTTGGATTGAGGTGATAATTTGAGGAGTTGCTTCACCGTGAGTCTACTGTTCTCCATGAAAATTTGGGATCAATCAGACTTCTAGGTGAGAAGTTATCATCGATCTTGTCCCGTGGGACAAATTGATCTTCATTAGGAAACAACTCATCTGTTGTAGCCCTTATAAACTCTGGTCAAATTTCATCTTGGATACTTCTGATTGGCTTGAAACATGGTGGACACGTTGTACCTAGAGTCTTCTGTCTACCATAAAAATTTAAGGTCGATCAGACTTCTGGATAAGAAGTTATCATTGACTTCGAGCAACGAGAACGCTAATTAAGGGCCTCAACCGAAGATGCATCTTGTGCAATCAATGGAATTGACCGAAAGTGCGATCTGGTCTTCAAGAATGGCTAGCACGGGCACCACAAATGAGGCCTCCATCTCCTATATGATGCATAATTGATGCTATTATATGAACAAGACTCACACATGGCAATCTTCATGATTTGCCCAAGTAAATCTACGAAGGGAAAGAGAAGGGCTTCTCCTCTGCCGATCTTATCTTGTTCGCCTTTTATTCACCTGTGTGTCTACCTGTTCGTCTCTTGTGTGTGTCTCTCTTCACCTTTTATACCTGTCTCCTGTGTGCGTCTAAAAAGCTAGCACCCATCTCTATTTAAGAGGCTCTAGGTTGGTTGCAACCACTCAACAACCAGAGATATTTAGGGGACTTGAATTTGAATAGGAGATATATTTTGTTATTAAAATAAACAAGAGGATAAAAAGAGAGATTATTCCCTTTTTGAATTTGAATAGGAGATAGATTTTTGTTATTTAAATAAAAAATTAGAGATAAATCCTATTCGAACTCGGGCTGAATGTCGGTGCGACCAGACCGAATACGAGTCAAATTTGACCAGACTTGACCGTCCAATTTTGACTAGGTTTGACCAGTCCAATTTTGATTAGTTTTTTGATCATTTTTTTAAAGCCCAAATATAGGTGTATTTCTATTTTAGCCTTTTTGGTCATATGGGACTTTTCTAATGAATTTTTATTACAAAAATTCATCGAACACTCATGTACAAGGATCTTTGTTGTCCACTAATGATTTACTCTCTATTTTGCCTAGTTTGATTCTTGATTTGTTATAGGAATATGAGGATGTGTTTCCCAATGTGGTGCCAGCCAATCTTCCTCCTCTGAGTGGCATCAAGCACCAAATCGATTTGGTACCTGGCGCATCCCTCCCTAATCACCCACCCTATTGCACTAATCCAAAAGAAACAAAGGAGATTCAAAGGCAAGTGCAAAAACTTCTTGATAAAGTGTATGTGAGGGAAAGTCTTTCTCCTTGCACAGTTTAATTGGTACCTAAGAAAGATGAATCTTGGAGAAAATATGTGGATTGTAGAGTCATTAATCCTAAGCCTAGGTTAGATTAAATGCTTCATGAATTAAGTGGTTTTATTATATTCTCTAAGATTGAGTTGCGAAGTGGCTACCATCAAATTAGAATGAAAGCCGGTGATGAGTGAAAAACTGCTTTTATGGCATAACATGGTTTATACGAATGGTTAGTTATGCCTTTTGGTTTGACTAATGCACCATCTATTTTCATACACCTAATGAATCATGGTTTGAGAGCATTCATTAGGAAGTTTGTGATAGTTTACATTCATGATATATTAATTTATAGTAGGTCATTAGAAGAACATCTTGAGCATATTAGACAAGTGCTTGCTGTTTTGCGGCATGAGAAATTGTTTGGCAATCTTGCGAAGTGCATCTTTTGCAACGATCATGTTGTTTTCTTGGTTTTGTTGTGAGTGCACAGAAAATACAAGTGAATAAAGAGAAGATCAAAGTCATCAAGGAGTGACTAACCCCTATCAATGTGCGTCAACTATAGAGTTTTCATAGTCTTGCAGGTTCCTACCGAAGATTCATGAAGGATTTCAGTACTATTGCAATCTCGTTGAACACTTTGACAACGAAATGATGTACTTTTCCAATGAGGTAAAAATCAAGAACATGCATTCCTGGAGATAAAGAGAAGATTATGTGAGGACCACTAGTACAATTATTTGATTTTTGTAAGACTTTTGAGATCGAATGTGATGCTAGTGAAATTGATATTGGAGATGTGTTCATTCAAAAAAGGTAAGCCGGTTGCATATTTTTTTGGAATAGTTAAGTGGTCCTACTTTGAACTATTCTGTTCATGATAAAGAACTTTATTCCTTAGTTCAGATTTTGAAAACTTGCAACATTATTTTTGGCCTAATGAATTTGTTTTACACTCTGATTATTAATCGTTGAAATATCTTAAAAGTTAAAGTAAACTAAATTGTAGGCATGCTAAGTGGGTAAAATTCATTGAATTCTTTCCACATGTTGTCAAGCATAAGAAGGGTAAGGATAATGTGGTTGCCAATGCATTGTCTAGACGATGTGTTTTGATTTCCCAGCTTGATGCTAAGGTTCTTGGTTTAGTGAGTATAAAAGTGCTTTATGTTCATAATGTTTATTTTGATGAAGCATATATGAAATGTAAAGAGGGTAAGGGTTGGGATAAATATCATTTGCATGATGAATTTTTGTTTTGAGCTAACAAACTTTACATTCTAGATTTCTCCATTCGTCTTTTGTTGTTACAGGAGGCACATACTGGTGGCTTGATGGGACATTTTGGTGTCAAGAAGACCAAGGACATGCTAGCCAACCACTTCTTTTGGTCGTGCATGAGACGCAACGTCAAACATTACATGGGGAGATGTACTACATGCTTAAGAGATAAGTCTTGGCCAAATCCCCATAGCTTGCATACTCTTCTTCCGATTCCTAGTAAACCTTGGGAGAATATTTCTATGAATTTTGTTCTTGGATCACCCAGAACTAAGAGAGGGAGAGATTCAATATTTGTTGTGGTTGATAGGATTTCTAAAATGGCACATTTTATATCTTTCCACAAAAACGACCATGCTTCACATGATGCTGAGTTGTTTTTCAAAGTAATAGTGTGTGTGCATGGGGTTTTGAAGGCCACTATTTTAGATCGCGATGCTAAATTCTTGAGCTACTTTTGGAAGATGCCCCCCCACCCCCCACCAATTGATATTGAAGAATATATGCTTTTCATGATGAGTCTCTTACAACCTTCCATCTTGTGAATTTCTGGATTGAATTTGTGATATAAAAATTTCGGTTTCACCCAATCAGTGTTCCACATCTACATGGTGGGGTTATGTGGATTGGTTTTATCAGCGTGTGGAAGGGCGATTGTCTCTATAGTAGGTGACATATAGTTCACGAACGCTCTCTTATTGTTGGCTACTTCATCATTCAGTCACAAACCAACAATTATCAATATTCCTACGACATAAAGATTGAGTCACCCTAATACTTGCGCATGTGTATGCATGCTCTTTGAAGGAGAAATTCTTGTTTTTTTGTTCTTGAGAGGTTCGCTCATTATCTAGAATAGGTGCTTACTCTGAGGTTTGATCGGGATCAATGTTGGATGTACAGGGTGTAACAAAACTGATTTCCCAAGTTGTTAAGGTTTATTTATTGTCTGGTCGGAAGCAGGCGCGACAAAAGAAGAGATAGTGGACCCTAGTAGTTTGATCTGTTAGACGGAGATGTAAAACTATGTGTATAATCTGAACCCCATAAAACATCAATGTGTCTTCTTCCTCCTTTTATTCTTTCTTGACTTGGATTTATTTTTCATTGTATATCAAATTTCTGATCTAATTTTAATTCACTTCACCCACCGGCCATATCTGGTCCAACAAAAACAACTCACAAAACCGCTTAAAAACTAAAACAAACATATCCAATTTTGAAAGCAAAAATACTAAAGTGAACCCACGAGCAGGATACAGGGAAAAAATGGATTTTACCCTATCTAAAAATATCTCTATATATACAAATCGATATGGGGATCGAACCCTCATCTTCAGTTAAAATAAACTTAAGTACTAATTAATTAAAGCTTAAATTAATTAAGCAGCAAGAACAAAATAAGACCCTGCCTCGCTAGCTAGTCATTTTAAATTATTTAATTAACTTAATTGTAAAGATAGATGCGTGGTGAGAACAACTTTTCGTCACCTTTTGCCAGCGGGAAAAGCAAAAAGTAGCGTGCGTGAGAGCTTAATGCAATTTAATTAAGACTAATTAAGCTAGATAGGCCCTTACAGCGATCGAATGCAACGTAATTTGACTATGTAATTGATCGATCCATCCATCAAGGGGACTAAATATATATTATATAAAGACGATCATGTCATGATTTTTTAATTATGTTCTTATATCTTTTTTATCTGTAACACGTTCTTGTTGAATCAATGCTTATTCATCAAAAATTAATTAATCTTAATTTATAAATATATGCATGTGATGCACATTGGTTGACCCAAAGGTGTGTGATTTTATTGCAAGTGAATGATTTATCATTGAGTATTTGAGAGTCGAATCTATAACAAACAAATTCAATGTTGTGAATGTTTGAATGTTTTGAGAGCAAGAATCAATTCACTAAAATCAGAGTTTTTAAAAATCAAATAGACAATCTAGGGTTTTAGGAATCCCCACCATCGGGCACGACGCAAAGATAATAGATCAATGAATTAATTACCAAAATTTTAAACATATCTTATTAGGTTGATGGTTCGAAAACCAAACAACAATTCTAGAGGATTGTTACACATGATGCTCTAACTCGGCTAGGTGAAAACTCCTTCCAAACCATATATTTATTCACTAAAGATCATCATTTGTGTGTTACCTTAGTATACGAATACCGATCATCTCATGTAATACGACTAATACCGCAGATAAAACTCAAAATCTAGGGTCTCGAATATAAAAAAGCAATTACACCAAAGAACTTTCTGACCAACCAAAACCAAAATAGTGCTCTCTAGATGAGGTCATTATTAATCCCACGAAGAGAACTACTCATACAAAATCATTAAGAAACATCTGTAAATAAAATAAAATAAAATGTACGAATTAAATTGATGAAAAAAAAAACAATCGTGTAAATCGGCTTACAAAACTCAACCCAAAACTAGACTAAACTAACTCTAAACTTAAGAGAGGAACTAACCAAGTTTCTAGATGCTCAACATCCTAAAATCCATGTCCATTTATAGCCTGCTGAGTCCCTATATATTACAAAACCCCGTCCTCTCAAAGTTTATCTCAAAATAATTAAAACCAACACAAATTTTTTTACAGAATGATGTGTGTAACTAGAGCAATAGAGGGCCACCGAAGCCAGGCATAGGCTCGGACATGCCCCGTGGTCGTGCTAGGCACGAATGTGCCGCAACCCATGCCAACCTCAGGTCGTTTTCAGCTACACGTGTGAGGTTCTTGAGTCGAGCACGGGTGGCAACACAAGGTGTGCTCGTGCGGGCATGCCCGTGTTAAAAAAGGGTATTTATTAAAATACAAAAAATATTCTCGGCTTGTGCGTGGCTTCGGCCGTTGTCTCATTTTACTTCTTTGAGTCCATTTCAACATCGTTATTGTTCTCTTGTGTGTTTATTTTGAACTTGTCTCGAATTGTCATATTTTGTCTTGAAATAGATAAAAAACAAATCATTAGACAATAATTTGTTCAATTTATGAATACAACATGTAAATTAAAAGTTCTCAACGGTTTCAAGATTGAAAAGAACTCTAATTTGAGGTAATAAATATGTATAATTCATACACATCATGGATCATCTCATTTATGCTCAAATAATTGGAGTCAACAATTAATACCATGATATAAATGGTGCAACACATAGGGATCATTGGGGATGCAACTTGTAAATTATATATATCGATCTTAATTTGTAAGTGGTTTAATTAATTTACCTAAGTATACATCACGCAAGCAAGCATGCATGCACTACGTACTGGTCTTGTAGTCTATATCTGCTAGGTACGTAATGTTAAGATGCATTGCTATCGATCTCTTTAGTGTTTGATCATTTGGAGTGAGATAAGTTCCAAAACTCACGAAAACCTCTCGATTTCACGTGAGAGATACTACCATCATAATACAGTTCCTAAAAAAATTAATCTCTCAATCTGAACACTCCAAAAAATATTGGAAACCCATCTACACTATTTGAAAGTAACCTCCCTCGCGACATATTGAAGTTTCATTATTAGTCACATAGTTAGGGCCTGTTTGGTCCTTATTTTTTCTAATTTTTAGCCAAGGAAAACAAAAGTCCCGTGGTCAAACAAGTGGATTGTGGTAGGACTCCCATTGTACTAGAGAAAATCTGAAGGTTGGGAGATTAGCTTCTGCAATTGCTCATCACATCCACCCCCACAACAGCCTTCTCGTAAATTCATAAACCAAATATCTTATCAAACACTTTCCAAATTTATCCAATATGCAAATCATTTATTTGAATTTCTCCACTAAAAACTGCAAAATCTGGATCTTTAGGAAAAACCATTGCTAAGACAATAGATTATGTTTTTTTTTCTCTCTCTATTGTGTTGCTTCATGGTTTTATTAGACTATCTCTAATAAGAAAAGACTCTTGAGAGAAGAGAGAATATGTCACACGTGCAAAGAGTTTATTGAAGAGTCAAATACTCAAATGTTTTGATTTTTAGAAAATTTTTTGATGTGAGAGAAATAAAAAAATATTTATTTATTTATTATAGGAGAGCGAAAAAAAATTAGAGAATGACTCAACACTTAATCCGAGACAGTAAATAAAAAATTCACTGCACGACCACTGCTCCGGTGGACGTCAATGCTCGTCTGCTGCATATAGAAAAAAATTTTAGAACGTGAGGTGCGCGCCTATGCAAAACGCACTGGATGTAGACAACCTTATGTCCGAAACATTGGTCTTTCATTTTCAAGGCGAAGTCCAACGCGGCTTCTCGAGTCGGCGCTCATGATAAAAAAAATTAATTTTTTTTTGTTAATCGGAGAGAGAAGACCCCTTCGCAGGCAACAGACGCTTGGGTTTTTTTTTTATTTTTTTCTCGATTTCCATGCAACCAAATTATATATAATTTTTATTTTTTAATTTATACATTAATCTAACTCAAATTAGATATTGATTAATTTAGAAAATTGTAGATTTTTAAATTATCTTCATATAGAGACCAAACATCACAATATTTGATTTTGAAATTAAAAATTATTTATATTTTACTAAAATCACATAAATTCTAATAAATATCTAATTTATTCGTGGGTTCGTGAGAGGAGTCTCCTCAAGCGCATTCACATTATAATAGTAGATGTTTCGGGTGGTACTTTACACGTGTGATATAGAATATATCAAAAATATTTTTTTGGAGAGCATGTCCATATATTGATGTATTGGACTCAGCCTAAGTAATATTTCTCTCTCTAACCGGCACCCCAGTGGAGTTTTTTTTTTTTTTTTGAGTATTGAATGTGACCTGTGGCATATATGTATCAGCTTCTTTGTATATAGTACTATATATCGTCGCTTGCATTGCAAATTGATTAAGCACCAAGCAAAGGTCCCGGCCGCTTGGACCTACATGTATGTATACTGGTTGGCATGCATCATGCATGTAATATATATATAAACACTATTGTATACCCATTTCTAGAAATAGTTTTTCTATATTCAGTCTAGAAATCGTCCAATCTAACATACCAGAATAAAGTACAACTGTTGGATAGTCACATCCAATAAATTTATATCATATGACCAGTAAATTTACTGACAAAAATATATAGTATATGTCTATAATATATGACCACTAAATTTATACTACACAACCAGTAAATTTACTGATAAAAATTTATAGTATAATCTATAATATGTGATCAGGAAATTTACTGGTCATATATTATATATTTACTGGTCCGTCTGGTAAATCTGTTGTATACAATCAATAAATTTATATTACGCGATCAGTATATTTACCGACAAAAATCTATAGTATGTGATAAATTTACTGGTCATATATTATATATTTACTGGTCTGTCTAGTAAATCTGTAATATATGACCAATAAATTTATATTACACGACCAGTAAATTTACTGACTAATATGATTTCGGTTGCTATGTTTTAGTCGGTTCCTATTTTTTAGGATAGTGTACGGTTATAACAAATCGTGTGGGTTCCTATTTTTTAGAGATAATGGAGCCGTTTATGGTTACTATCGTCAATAAATTTTTAATTTCGATGCATGATCCAATGATACAAAAAGTGGGCATAAAAAATTTATTCTATATATATATATATATATATATATATATATATATATATATATATAGAGAGAGAGAGAGAGAGAGAGAGAGAGAGAGAGAGAGAGACGATCAATATAGCTTGGAAAATTAAGATTGCATGCAACGATCGATCGATGGCAAATATCTAGCAAAGTACGGTATCCGCATTATATTGGAGTATCAATTTTCATTGTTTAACAGAAATGCATATATGTATGTATATTAATTTCTGTTTATATATGGCGAGACATGTAAATTAAGTGGAATCATGATAGACATGTGTAGTGGCGGATCCAGGATGTTAAATGAGTTCAGACCCATGGGAGATGACTAATTAAATATGATTAGACGAGTGATGTTCACAAATTTATTTTACATAAAAATTAACAATTCACAAATTCTCACAATTTTAAATTCTAAAGTTCTGAAACTCTCACTCTCACAAATCACAATCTCAGACAGTCACTCAGTCAGACTCACTGAGTCACTGCGACGAGTCGCAGTACAATGACAAATTGACAATCAATCACAATTCATAAATAACAAATTCACACAAAAATCACTATTCACAATCACTCAATCACTATATGCAAACAATTTGTATTCACAATCACTATTCATAGACAAATTCACGGAAAAATTCACAATCACAATTCAACAGATCCACAAATCACAATCACTATTCACTAATAACCTCTGTTGCACCGGCCCGGCGCGCTTCAGTGTCGTGCACCTGTGCCCACTGCCGCGTGGTCTGGTGTCATCACCCTCGCCGTCTCGCGAGCTAGTGGGTCGTGGCCTTGCTCCTTTGCCGTCGTACGTCCGTGCCGCGCTCCTTTTGTCGCATCAGTTGCCTCCAGCTCCATCTTCGCAATGAACTCCACTCGAGACCACACCTAAGATCTGCTGTCTCCGCATTGTAATACGATACAACGGTTTTATCATTTGAGGGCCGACTATGATCTATTTTTGTCTTTAAGTTGGACTAGATTGCTATTTGTGTACAGTGCAGCCCAACATCGACGATGGCCCCGATGCCTAGTTTCTACCTCTGTCGTGGCTGTCGGGGTTGTCATCAGAGGACCAGAGGAGAAAGAGGTTCCGGGGTTGCTGGCGGGGTAGTTGGGGCTCCGGCCCGGCAGCGCCCGTGCTGGATCAGCCCCTCGACATGTGGTGCACAAATTAAGTAAAGCTAGCAGGTCAGCAGAGATTAATCATTATATTGTGTTGCACTTGCACTCGCAGAGCAGCTAAATTATTAATTGTCCAACACAATCTCTACAATTAATTAGTATCACCTGTCTTTTCTTACCTAATGACGCTAGAATATAAGTACGTACTACTGACCAACTTGTCAGTAGTAGTTAACTCAATCACTTAGGCCTCGTCTGTATAGTTATCTGTCTACTCTTTTTTTTCTTTCGTTTTGAGATCTGTATACATGTATATATTGTTCTTGGGCATAATAAGTTAACTCTCGCAGTTTGGAATCGTGAGGAAATGATCACCAAACACGAGAAAATTTTTTTCTTCACCCTATCCACAACAGGAACCGATCGCGTCATCAAATAATCGAGTGATCGAGTCACCGCATGATCGAATCACATTTAGATCACTCAATCATTCGGCCATTCAACCACACGACTACTCGCTCAGTCAATGTACGTTTCGACTAAATGATCAATCTATCAGTAGATCAGTTTCTGTCGCGGATGGAGCGGAGAAAAGGTGTTTGTCGCGCCTATGGCCGTCCTCTTGCGATTTTAGATTGTGATAATTGATTTATCGCGCTCAAAAAAGATATTTTGCAATTTTGATAAACTGTGGGTCATTTTTCAAATTATTTTTTAATTTTGAGTTATTTATAAATATATCTGGTGTGTTGTACAGAGGAGGCAGATGAATTAGGAGAGTAGTACATTACATTACAGAAAATAGTGGATGCATAGGGACGAGCGCGAGGGAAGCATGTGATGGCGATGGATGATGACCCAAAGCTAGAGCCAAAGCAACAGCAATCCGAATCTCAACATCATCAAATAAGACGCACATTAATTCTTAGTTAATTAAGTAATTAACGCAGATAAGATGATGGTGGTGGTGGTGGTGCGGGGGGGGGGGGGGGGGGGGGGTGGGGGGGGGGTGGCGTGGCGTGGCGTGGGCGCGGTTGGGTGTGATGATTCACGAGCTAACTAGTAGTAGTAGTAGTACGTACCTGCAGGTCCAGTACTAGCTAGGTTGTGCATTGCATGTGCAGGGGAGTGCCCCCTCCCTTCCAAGATCCAAGCGCCCTCCTATATAATGCAAGCTCCCCCTCCCTCCATCTCTCGCCTGCCTGCAAGTGCTCCATCCATCTCTCTCTAGCTAATCACTTAGCTTATATAGGATCCACGCACGCACCGGCGCACCGGCCGGCCATCCAACCTATACATCTATATCTATTGTTAACATGTCTATCACCACCACCACCACGAAAGATACGAAGATGCAGCAGCAGCATGCGGAGAAGTTGATCATCCGGTCGGAGAAAGTAGGGTTGATCGACATCCTATCGCTGCTGCTGCTGAGGAGGTCTATCACCAGCTACTCCTTTGTGGAGACCGGTGACAAGACAGCCCTTGAGCTCGCCAATGTTCGCGCCGACTGGCTTGTGGCCATCAGCGAGGCCATCCAGAAGTTTCTGGCCGGCATCTACCTGCCCGCCAAGTGGCTCGGCATCTTTGTCGAGTTCTTCTTGAACCTCTTTGTCCTCAATGGCGGCTTACTTGGCTTACTCTGGAACCTCTTCAGATGTACGTCGCTGCTCATAAAATTCAATTAATCAATTACTTACATGCATAACATAAATATATACTAAAATTAATATATCTATTCTGTTTCAATCCATAAATTAATGGACATATATATTTCAAGTGACAATTAAATTAACTAAATGAGAACAAACAATATATAAGGCTGCATTCATTCATCAGCTACTTAATTTTGTCACGATGACGGCGTTTATCAAGCTGATCAGTAACAGGTAACGACTCTAGCTATCAGCTGAGCAGCATCTGTGTGTGTGTGTGTGTCAGTGTGTGTGTGTGTGTGTGTGTTTTTTGGGAGAGGGTTTGTGTGTGTGGGCGCGCTTGCTTACTTTGGGAAAGGGTGTTTTTGTGTGTGTGTAAAATCCTTTGAAGCAAGTGGTAATTCAAAAAAGGGAGGGGTGGGTGGTGGGGGTTGTGTGTTGGGGTTGGGGTGCTAAAAGGAGCATCAAGTTCATTAGCAAGAGTATTAGTTCTCTTTAGAACGAGCCAAATGCTAGCATAGGAGTTTAGATTCATCAAAATGATGAGCATAAAAAATAAACAATAATGCAATTGATTTCTATTCATCTGTGGTGGTTAATTTTACCATGGGTATACCAATTTTTTTCCGTCCCCACAGACGGACATGTTAGACTTTAATTCACAAACAAAACATGATGGAAGGGCTATATTACAACATTTTACAAATAGAGGGGCTTAATTGGCACATATATAGGGCCAAAGAGAGATTACTCTCCCTCCAGTAAAAAAATATCATTTTTTGACCGAAGAAAATCAAGATTTTCTAATTTTAACTATTAATATATTTATAAATATCTAAATTGATCATAAAAAAAATTATACAAGTATATTTAACATAAAAAATAATTTCATAATATTATAATTATATATTTTTTTGTTAATATATTATAATAAAAAATAATTATCAAAATATAATTTTGAAGACTCAAAGAATGACAATCTTTTTGGCATCGGAAGGGGTATAATTCAAAGAATTAAAATTTGGTTTTCCTTGGGCACACACATATAGTTATGTATTTGTGTAGTTAAATAATAAGAGAAATCACCACCAGTTGTAGTCTAAGCAACTGGCAAGGCACTCTGATGTTTTGGTGGAGACCAAACTTCAAATATTAATATATACATGCAGATTATGGGTTAAAGAATGTACATTGCTCCACCTCTGTTAACTATTTGTTGTCAGTGGGATTTAACCCATGATCTCTTTAATAATAAATCTTAAGTAATTAAATGCATGCAGTAGCTAATTGTTCCAACAATCTTGAAAATAAAGTGAGAACTACAACTCTTAATTAAGTAGAAAATGTATAATTAATTAATAACGGTGGGGTGGTTGTATGTATGTAGTGAGGATGCATATATGATCATAGATAGATATGGATGGATGCAGGTAAGCTGGTGATTCCAAACAGGGAGGCGGCCAACTTTCGGTCGATGATAGGGATGATCGACGGTAGAACAGAGCTGAAAGCAATCGCCGGCGACGTGTCGCTGAAGTACCTATTTGCTATCACCGGCAATAAACTAATGGCCGACGATAAGCAGCCCCTCCTGATGCAGCGGTTGCGCGCGCCCTCCATCGTGGATGTCACCATGATGTCTGCCAAGATCGCTTACGAAAACGCCGCCTACATCAAGAACGTCGTCAACAATGTCTGGAAGGTACGTAGGTTGTATTTGTGTGTGAGCATGTTTTTTGTGCCTCTAGCTAGTTGGCTAGAATTTTTCCAAGAAGTGAACTATGCATGAGGGCCAGCTTCCTTACTTTTTATTGGCTACAAAATAAAATCCATCCGTCTTGCAGTTATTCATGTAGAGCTAGAGCTGGCTGCATGCAGTCTGTGTAATATGTAAGTATGCGAATCCATAAATTATTTGGCGACAGCGTGCAAGTACATACGCACAGATGGGACAGCAACCTACTATAGCACATGCATGCATTCAGTTAAGGAGGACTACATCCCAGTCTTAGATTCACCCATCTATTCATCCAGTAATTAATATATACTACCTCTATTCTATTTTTTTTACTTGACAATTGATATATGTGTTGCTCAAATTTTATTAAATTTTAATCACAAATATATTAAAAGTAGCATTAAAATTACTTCCATTTATTATTATTATTATTATTATTATTATTATTATTATTATTACTCTTTCCATTTCTAAATATATATTATTTTAATTTTTTAATTTTATTTTAAAATATATGTCGTTCTATAATTTTGAGATACATCTATGTATCATTTTTCTTATATCTTTCATTAATATTTTGAAAAGACAAATATATAAATTAAAGAGTTGGGATGAGTACAAATAAAATGTATTAAATGAGACTATTATTTTTCTTCTCGTCTAATTTTTTGTATTAGATACTAAAGTAATATTTATTTAAAAACAGAAAGAGCAATAGTTATAAAAATTAATGGTAAAAGTTTCGGCTTAAAGACAGTGAAAGGTCTAAAGAGGAATATTACTTCATGCATGTACTCATCATTGCTTCTTTTATTTGCATGCAGTATCACTTTGTTGGGTTCTACAGCTGCTGGAACAGTAAGTACTAGTAGTATAATCAAACGAATTAAATGGATCAATTAATCAATTAACTACTACCTACTAGTACTAATAATTAAATCATTGAAGAAAGAATTAATTAAAATGAATGTGGATTGACACTACATCTGCATGCAATGAATGAACGCGCGCATGCAGAGTTCATAGGGTCGGACACGACGCAGGCGTTTGTGATGGTGGACAAGGCCACGGACGCCAGCTTCATATTGGTGGCGTTCCGGGGCACGGAGCCCTTCAACATGCAGGACTGGTCGACGGACGTGAACCTGTCGTGGCTGGGGATGGGGGACATGGGCCACGTGCACGTTGGCTTCCTCAAGGCGCTGGGTCTCCATGAGGAGGACGAGAAGGACGTGAAGAGGGCCTTCCCCAAGGACGTCCCCAACGACGTCCAGAATAAGCCCATCGCCTACTACACCCTCCGCACCGTGCTCCGCTCCCTCCTCAAGAACCACCCCAACGCCAAGATCATCGTCACCGGCCACAGCCTCGGCGGCGCCCTCGCCGCCATCTTCCCCGCCCTGCTCGCCCTCCACGGCGAGGACGACATCCTCAAGGCCCTCGTCTCCATCCAGACGTACGGCCAGCCACGCGTCGGCGATGCCAAATTCGTCGGCTTCTTGCGCCAAAAGGTCCCCTGCCAGTACCTCCGCATCGTCTACCGCTACGACATCGTGCCGCGCATCCCCTTCGACATCCCGCTCATCGCCGACTTCAGGCACGGCGGCGTATGCGTGTACTTCGATGGGTGGTACAAAGGGACGATAATGGAAGGGGATGCGCCGAACAAGAACTACTTCGACCCACGGTTCATGCTGTCCATGTACAAGGAGGCGTGGGGGGACCTGTTCAAGGGGATGTTCCTATGGATGAAGGAGGGGAAGGATTACAGGGAAGGCCTCGTCTCCATCCTCTACAGGGCCTCCGGACTCGTCCTCCCGGGCATCGCCTCCCACAGCCCCCGCGACTACGTCAACTCCGTCCGCCTCGGCAAAGTCGCCCCCAAGGAGGTCTAGGTCTGAGAGGCTGAGGGGGGCCTGCCTGCCTTTAATTAGTTTGCGTGCGTGTGCGAGTAGTACTGTCAATTAATACCCCAGTTAAGAGACCAAGCCATGCGTCAGTCATAAGATAAGAGAGGCAGCACTTGAGACCAGTGTGTGTCTTGCATGCTTTTCTCGAATAATCCAATTAATGTTGTTATTTCAAAATCGGTCGGGTGTTATTTCCCTGTATATCGATCATCTTCCAATAATTAAGGTCCATCTGCTTCTTCCTACCATATGACGAACGTCTACAGCTCTTTTTTTTTGTCTGCTCTTTCTGTTTTTTTAATATAAATCTATTTTTTATTTTAAAATTTTTATAATATAAATTTATTACAATCTCAATATATTTTTTAACACACATTTACAATTTTATTCTCGCAAATATTATTTATTACTCCTTTATTAGTATTCCTTTTACTCACTTTCAACTTTTATTTGATAAAGATATTATAGTCTATTATCATTTTTTTACTATTTATTTCGTGTATTTTTATTCTTATATAAACAATGAATAGATTTATATTGCGAAACAAAAAGATTAATTCTGGTTCAATGATTGAGGTCGAGCTAGCTGGCGCAGGAACAAGAGACATTTCAAATCTAAGCTACCATATGAAAGAGATCTCGCTTTCAAAAATCTTCCATTCGTTGAATTGATTCATAGCAAGTAAAAAAAAAAAGAAAAAGAAAAGCTCGTTCAGAGTTTTCAATTAACGTCAAACACTTGCTTCCAATTCCACACTATATTGTTAATGAATTTTTCTCAAGCTACGCATCCATCCATTAGATCTACTTACTGGTAAGATAAAAAAGAAAAGTCATTGATTGCTCTCGGTCTTAATTTATTCTGTTGCACGAGACCGCTTTTACCGTTGCCGCCGAGCGGTCGCTGTTGAGGGAAGAGCTTCAGATGTATGAACCGAGGGAGGAGGGGAACAGTCGCCGTGCCACTGTCGCTGCCGCGGTGGTTGGTGTGGATGGAGATCGGCTTTTGGGAGATTGGGATTTTGCTGGTGATCTTGCTCTCGCAAACCTATCATAGCTAAATGCCCTCATTGTAGCTGGCTGTTGTTCTGGTGTTGCTTCCGACGATCCTGCAGGCCTTCTCAACAACTTTCGCAAGCTTTTATCTGGTTTCTGTAATTTTACAGCAATTAAAAATGCCATACTGTGCAAAAAAAAAAAAAAAAAGACGATCTGTACTAGAATTAAAATAAGTATATATAAGATCATATTCAATATATATATATATATATATAACAAAGTTAATTTGTCTTGCTTGTGACACCCACTACAAACCTCCAGTCACCTCACCCCACCCCCACTCTCACAGCCGGCCAACTCCGGCCAACCACAACCTATCTTGAGATTTACACACCATTTCGAGTGCCGACGCTACCATTGCTGCTCCGCACGTCGCCTCCGGCGCGCCACCCCACCGCTCCGTGAGCCGCCATCATCTCCACTGTGACGCCACTACCGCATGCAACATTGCGAGTTTTTTTTATTAATAATCCAGATTAAAAAACTAATTACAAAAATAACCCACGATTGCAAGATTTTACAAAAGTGGGCTGCCACATCAGCCTGTCGCACCCAGTGCTCAACAAGCTTAATCACGAGGGAGTGGGGATTCGAACCCAGATTGAAGACGTGAGAGCTGGAGGTTCCCACCAGTTGGGTTAGGAGGCTTTAGTTGGCTTAATACTACTGGAGATATATATGTATGTGTATGTGTAGACACACACATACATATATATACACACATATATACATACATATGTATATATACATACACATACATACATATGTATATATACATACACACATACTTACATACATATATATAGTCTTATTCACACATTCACACATGCATATTCACACATTCATACATAAACAAAACTCTTATCACATCCCACATTAATATCACTATTCAACTTTAATTTATTGGATCTCTTATTCTTACCTAATACAAATTCTAAGACTAAATATATATATATATATAGACACACACATACATATATATATATACACACACACATATATATTCAGTAGTACTAAGGCACCTAAAGCCTCTTAGCCCAACTGGTGGGAACTTCCAACTCTCACATCTTTGGCCCAGATTCGAATTCTTGCTCCCCCGCAATTAAAAATTACTCAACAGACTGACGTAACATTATTTTTATAAAATCTTACAACTGTAGATTAATTTTGTAATTAATTTTTTAATCTGAATTATTTATAAAAAAAACTCGCAACATTGCACTATCCATGTGAGATCAACAGGGCCTTTGTGAATCTTCGTCAGATTGCTCTTGGCCGGGCATAAAGAAGTTCTGGACTTTGGTTGCGTTCTATCCTCGGGAGTTGAAGCAACTTTTTGACCTTGCTTTACATTGTTTTTGTGGTGCTGCACGCAATCCCAGTTCTCTAAGTACCAACACAACATATTTGAATTTTTTTTTTGTCTAATAACTCATTAAAAAAATCAAATTCAAATATTAACCTAAAACTTTAAAAAATTATAAAACTAATCTTCAGTCGCGAGATGACCGCGCGACTGATCTTCAGTCGCTAACTGGACTGACGACTGAAGACGTGGCACGACCCAATACACCACTGACCCAGCTCGCATGCCACGTCTACTTTCAGTCGCTAGCCGAGCTAGCGACTGAAAAGATATAAAATCATGCCACAGCAATAAGTTACAAAAATCTATTGTAGTCTAATTAATTAAGAGGCTCTCTCTCTCCGGAGAGATCACAGTTCAAATCTGGCTCCCCACAAATATTTATGCATGGCACGTGAGTTGGGCCAACGATGTATTGAGCCGTACCACGTTTTTAGTCGCTAGCCCAGCTAGCGACTCAAGCTCGGTCGCCCGACTCATCTCGCGACTGAAGGTTAGTTTTGCAATTTTTTAAAGTTTTTTGTTAGTTTTCGAATTTGATTTTTTTAATGGATTATTAGACAAAAAAATTCCATATTTTTGATCTGCTGAGCTGTCATGACTTCTGATAGTCTTTTTTTTTATGGTGTTCTTCTGACTTTCGACATTAAATTGAATGATCAAAATTATTGAGAGTGGGCTTTTTTAATTCACATGCTTCTTAAGTCTATTAGTCTTTATTTTTTCTCACTGCAGACCCTCCTATAGAGCAAACTAAGACTGTTATTGTTAAGACCTGACATACTAATGATGATCATATTACGGGTATCTTATATTACAGTGTTGAAATATCCATTCGGATGAATTTCATTGGTATTCCTTCATCTAGATTGATGTAAGAGTATCTTCAGCACCGTTATTAGTAGAATAGTGAGGCACTTCGCTTTTCTCTTCGATAGAATCTTCAGGCTATGCAGGACCAAGATCAGTCTGTTGACGAGTTCTATAATGCATTCGCGTGTATCTCGAGTCAGCTGGACTACATGGTGCCCTCTTCCTGCTATGATTGTACTGGCTGTGCAACTAAGGAGAGATATGATGAGTAGAACCTCATGTCCGACTTCATCATAAGCCTTCGTTTTAAGTTTTACCCCACTCGGACTCAACTTCTTGGGCGTACCACACTCCCCACCATTAAGACTCTAGTTGCGCTAATTGCTGAGATTCATTTTCGCTCTCATACTGGATCTGTGATATCGCCATATATTGTTTTGGCAATCTCTCATTAGATGGATACATCCCATGTTGCTCTGGCATCTTCCATCCTAATTGTCTGCTCTCATTGCAAGAGACTGGGCCATCATGTTCAATGGTGCTTTAAATTACATTCTGAGTTAAAGCCACTGTGTGCATTGTATTGCTATTGTTACCTCTTCTCTAGTTTCTGCTGGTGCTTCGGAGCCATTTTCTACTCAGCTGAGTCAACTTCAGACTCATATGAGTAATCCTCAGACTCTCTTTCAGCAGAGTTCCTCCTCTAAGATCTCTTTTGGTGATTCTGTTAGTCTTATTGTTGCTTCTTCGTTTGCATCAGGTACCACCCCTACTTGGGTCTTGAACTCTGGAGCATCTTTTCATATGACATCATGTGACTCTCACCTAGTGTCATGTTGGTATGTTCCAGATGATGCTAGTGTTTAGACAACGAATGACACCTTTTGCACAATTACTCATCAAGGCACTCTTGTCACTCCTCATTTCACTGTTATGCATGTGTCTCTTGTGCCCCAGGTGTCTATAAATTTTATATCTATTGGACAACTTACTGATATGAACTATTTTGTTGGGTGTGATGACTCTTCTTGTTTTGTGCATGATCGTCAAACAAGGACTCTCATTGGTAGTAGTTATCGCCATAAAGGTTCTTAGGGGCTCTACAGTCTTTCATCATCCTCTATTGTTGTCTCATCTTTAGTGTCAGTGTCTATTTTAGTGTCTTCTGCCAACTTTTCTCAGTGGCATCATCAACAGGGTCATTTATGTGGCGCTCGTCTCTTAACATTAGCTTGTCAAGGTATCTTAGGTTGTGTTTCTGTTAATAACAGTTTTCATTATACTGGCTGTAAGTTGGACAAACAGCTGCAACTCTCATATCCTTCCAGCACCTCTAGGTCTAATAGTTCTTTTGCTTTAATTCATTTTAATGTTTGGGGTCCTGCTCCTTTTGTTTCAAAAGGTGGACACAGTCATTATGTCATTTTATCGATGTTTATTCTCGTTATACTTGGGTCTACTTTATAAAACATTATTCTTAGTTTTATCAATTTATCAGTCTTTTACTCGTATGGTTCATACCTAGTTTTCCACAGCTATTCAATTTTCTCATTCTAATTCTGGGGTTGATATTTATTGACTGCTTTTCGTTGGTTTCTTTCTGATGAGGGGACTCTTTGTCAGCTCTCCTATACTAGTACTCATGCTTAAAATGATGTTGCTGAACACAAACACTGTTACATTATTGAGTCTACTCATACTTTTTTGATTGCATCTCATGTTCCTCGTCATTTTTGGGCTAATTTTGTTTCTACATCTGTTTATCTCATCAATATGCAGCCATCTTCTCATCTTCATGGTAAGTGCCTTGACGAGGTTCCAATTTCAACCTCTCTGATTTATGCTCATCTTCAAGTCTTCGAGTGTTCTTACTATGTTCTACTCACGCCACGTGAGCGTACCAAGTTAACCTCTCAGTTTGTTGAGTGTGTTTTTCTTAGATACAATCTTGAGCATAAGGGCTATCGTTGCTATGATCTCTCTGTTCAGCACATGCGTATCTCCCGTGATGTCGTTTTTGTTGGGGATCGACCCTATTACTTCTCTTTTACTACTCGGTCTACCTCTCACATAGAGTCCAGATCGTGTCTCTTTCACCCTCTTATTCCATCATCAGATATGCCACCTATTGTTGAGTCCCCACCTCCACCTCTCGACATGCTCCCACCTTTGGATATGTCTTCATTCCCTTTCCACTATACTCGTCGTCCTAAAGTTCCTACTACTCCTATTGATCCTCAGCCTTCTGATCTTCCTTCCTCTGATGGTGTGGCCAGTATTAATGTGCTCTTACTGGTAATCCATCACCTATGTTGTTGCTCCCTACTTCTCGATATGCTCTTCGAGATCGTAGTATTATTGTTGCTTATAATTGTTATAGTCTCACTGCTGCTAGTGTGGTATATAAGTCTCGTACCTATGAAGAGGTTGTCGTTATTCTTGAGTGGCGGTTGGCTACATCTGAGAAGTTTGCAGTTTTGGATTATACTGACACTTGGGATCTTGTCAAACTGTTCCCATCACCTGCAAGTGGGTATTCAAAACAAAGACAATCTAATGGTTCTGTGGAATGCTACAAGACTTGTCGTATTGCTCAAGATTTTCAACAGGAGTATAGTCGTGATTATGATGTATTTGCTCATGTTGCTCATATGACTACAGTACGTACTCTAGTTGTTGTGACTACTATTTGTTCCTGAACTATCTCTTAGATGGATGTGAAGAATGTCTTTCTTCACGATGATCTAAAGGAAGAGATCTATATGTGCCACCTCTAGGAGTTGTGACTCCTGTTAAGCATGTTTATTGTCTGTGTCATGCTCTTTATGGCCTCAAACAGGCTCCTCATGCTTGGTTTGAGAGTTTTCGTTTGGTGATTCTCGTTGCTAGTTTCTCTCCCAGTGATCGTAATCCCGCTTTGTTTATTCATACATTGATATATGGTCGCACATTAATATTGTAATATGTGGACGATATGTTGATTACTGGAGATGATGTGGCATATATTGTTTTTATGAAATTACGCCTCAGTGAACAATTCTTAATGTCTGATTTGGTGCCTCTTGGTTATTTTTTAGGGACTGAGGTTACATAATGATGATGGCTATTATCTCTCTCAGTAGCATTATGGTCAGAATTTGCTTGCTCAATCTAAACTTACTGATACACGGATTGTTGCTATCTCTATGGAGCTTCATTTTCAATTTCGTCTCAGAAATGGTACTCCCCTCAAGAATCCTTCTCACTATCGTCACATTGTTGAGAGTCTTGTCTATCTTGCGGTCACTAGGTCAAATATTGCTCATGCTGTCTATGTGCTCAATCAGTTTGTCAGTGCTCCCATCTTAGTTCACTATGGTCATCTGTTTCGTGTACTATGCTATCTGCGTAGGACTACTTCTCATCTTTTCTATGCTCATTCAAATCAGCTTCAGCTTCATGCTTACTCTGATTCAACCTAGACAAATGATCCTGTTGACCGTCGATCTATTACTAGCTATTGCAAATTTCTTGGTACTTCTCTCCTTACATGGAAGTCCAAAAAACAGTTTGCAATATCATGCTCCAGTGTTGATGTAGAACTTCGAATTTTGACTACTACTACCTCAAATATTGTCTAACTTCGTTGGTTATTAGCTGATTTTGATGTGTTCTATACTGCTCCTATGCCTCTTCTATGTGATGATACTAGTGCTATTCATATTGTCAATGATCCAGTAAATTATGAGTTGATCAAACATATTAATGTGGATGTTTCTTTCACACACTGTCATTGTCAGCATCCGCCTATTACTCTCTAGTATGTGCCGTCTGAGTTTCATGTTACTGATTTCTTCACCAAAACCCAGACTCAAGAGTAGCATCGATTTCATCTCTCTAAACTTCATGTTTCAGATCCTCTAAATCCACTTTGAGTTTGAGAGGAGTGTTATGTATATATGTATAGTTATTTGTGCATACAGCCCATGTGACTCCTTTGAGTTTGTATCCTATATATAGTTGTTTTAATTCTAATATAGATCATTGGTTGAGTTTCTAACAAATTTACCTCAAGTTTTGGTGAAAGCCCCTTCAGGATTGCTAGCTTCCTCTCAAATGAGTTGCCACGCACCTATACAAGCATAGCAAGAAACTAGTTATTAATCTTTTCTTGAACAGACAGACTGAACTGCATGTACAACCATTTTTATGAAATTATGATAGAGATAACCATCATGCATGTACATACGGATTGCTTTGAACTATCCCAATTGAAGAAGCTAGTGAAAAGTGCAGGCTCATCCCCTTCTGTCACAACATACGTAGCTGTTTCAATTGACCTTCCTTCCCCAAGAACACCTGCTTGAAGAAACATCTGAAGGCAATGTACGTAGAAAGAAACAACACTTTTAAAAGAAACTTCCCATGCATGGCATTTTCGGTTAACATAATAAATCACAAGTCGAAATCACCATGACCTTGCCTAGATTGAGTGCTTGCTCCTTGGATGTAACAACATCAGAATGCAGTCCAACCCAAACATAAACTTCCTCCTTGCACTCCAGTATCAATGTCTCTTCAGTGACCAGGTCATCTTGAGAGAAGTTAAATACTTCCTTTGCCTGGGAGACAAGAACCAAAACTGAAAATTGCTCGGCCTTTGCATTATTTTATACAAGCTACTAGCTGTACACATTTGGTATAACCAAATGTTCATTACAAAGTAGCTCACCTTGCACAGACCTGAAAAGAATGGCAAATCGGGATTATAAATGTTCTTTAACTTAGAATAAAGCATTACTTATGTTAAGGCCTGAGAGGCTATCTAGAGCATAACTGTATCACATGCACATACCTTGTTCAGAAACACAAGTAAACAGATGTGGGTCAGCAGGCCAACCCCTGATGCACTTTTCCTTGGAGTATTCTGATCTTCCTCCTAATGTCTTCCAGAAGTGATCTGGCTCAGAACCTTCCCTTACTAATAAGGACTGCTTTAAGGGCTGAAAACAACAACTAGAAATAGTCAACAAGGGATACGTCTGAATATTCACGAAATGTCAAAGCAAGATGAAGAAAACTATTTGCTTGTAGAATTATTCTTACACACAACTTATCCATCATCCTATCAAGTAGATCATGGTCACTTGGTAAAGAAAGGCTTCCTATCCAGGTAAAGAAAGAGTCACCGTGTTGCAAAATATAACAATATGAGGATTTAAGCGAACTTGCAGCCTGCATTTCAGTTAGGTAACTCAGACAAACAATTAGGAATATCCAGGCATCAGAAAGATTTAGAACAACATAGAACCAAAGAAAGAGATGTATGGTTTGACCTAACAAGCTAATTGCATATTTGCACTATTGTAAAACTCACCAGATCAACTTGGATGGCTTGTACACAATCATGTTTCAGTCCTTGAACTCGGAATAAGGCTGCCCCGTCTTTCTGGTACATTTCGTTCCTACCACTATTCTGTAGAATGAAGTTCTTGTATGCGGCACTCCTGCCTCCCTAAAATGGAAACAAGAACAAGCTCCAATATTTTTAGAAAACTAAACAGTCATTTGTCAACGTATTTACAAGTGACTGAATTGTACAACATGAAACTTATCCATGCACACCTTGAATATAATCAATGACCTGAAGACTAAGAAAAACAGTTCTGGTTCTCGGCCTTCAAACACTTGGGCCTGCATTTACATTTGGTAAATGATGTAATACCATAGAATAGCATGGCAAAAGGAAAGCTTGTTAACATGTGGATTTGTACAAAGAAAAGGATTAGACAAAGCTGACCAAAACTGTGTGCCCTCTGACTGAATCAGCCATGCTTGACATTAATGATACTGCGACAATTCTGTCCTCCTGCAGCCAAATGCACTGGGCTAAATTAAACAACATCTAAATACCAAAGAACACAGCGATTTAAGTATAGACAAAATTAAGCAGTAGCTGTAGAACAACAGCCATTTGTTCCTCCATGGCGTGCTTTTGAATGCCTTTCATATAGTATAGTTTGAAGTGATTCCTTGCAAGAACGTACCTTTAGACTCCTCTGTCCAGACCAAGCAAAGAATAGTTGATAGTCTCTGCCGGCTTCAGTATAGCTGTACCGTATGATATAGCAGTCTCCATTGTACAGTCCCTCCTGCTCCTCGGTACAAAGGAGGGTTACAGAACCACGGTCTACCAGCCAAACCTACATTAAATTTCATTCAGTTCAAAGATAAATGTTATTTCATAAATATCATCATCTAGGTACGTAACAAAATTTTACCTTCAGACTGCCATTACAACTGATGAGTTGCCGAGGTTTATCCTCAGGAATTTCCGTGACATCATAGCCCTGATGCTTGAAAATTGCTGCACCATGAGGCTGCATTAGACTTGTACATGATCTTTACTGAATCATAATGAGACCAATTAGTACACAAAATATATGATCATGAAACCTGCTACTTTCTCACGCCCTTGCTCGTATAACTTCGGCACCACATTCTTGGGCCAATGCTGAAAATGCAGCTTAAATTCATCAGTTTCATGGCCTTCCGTCATTATAACTGTACGAGTGTCCAACGACCTCCCTTGAAAATGCACATAATCCTATGACCAAAAAAAAAACTAGAGTCAAACATGTGCTAAGGCAAAGGTACCAAATACCAAGCATGTCTTAAAGATACAGTGCAACTTTTCTGTTCACTAGCAGCACGCCAGCATGGCTCAATTTGTTTCTGGCCCGTTTCATTGCTCTATATGTAGCTGACCTGCCTGCTTTCTTTGTTCTATCTGTAACTGATCTGCCCTATGATTATACTCTCAGATTATTGTATCACCTCTTATTGTTTTCAGCTTTTCATTGATAATGTCACTACTTGGGAAACTTCCCCTACCGATTTCATCTAAAACAAGCCTACTACCAAGCATGCAGTAATAGCAAAACAATGGTCAAGCTGCTTCTTACTTCTAAGGCAGCGATAGATGCCTTCTTCTCTGAAACCAGTGTCGTCATCCCCATCCATAAGAATACTTGGGTGCCACAGTCCAGCGTGTAACTTCTTTCCGAGCTCATCATTGTTCTGTCTAACGAGGACGTCTCCATGGGAACAAATTTCCCTTTGTTAATCCTACCAACAGGAAATAGCACCAAATCATATAATTATGCACTAATTCGGTGCTATTGAAGTCTGAATTAAGCAGGGGGTAGTCACCAGAAAAGCTTCTGAGATGTAGTCATCGGCTCCCTCTTGACCGTGTTTGGTGCATCACAGGGAATCGGAGCATAACCTCCAAACAAGTTCCAGAACTCGCCAGCATCAGAGTCACCAACAAACTTCCCATCCTCTGCAGTCAGTCAAAAAGTAACATTCTTAGCACCTTGCAAGTTATGATACTGCAAGAAGCAACCGTAAATGTTACTACCTATTGTTGCAATCTTACATCTGCCACTGTGCTGGTTCTCTTTCATATGTTGAATAACATCTAATGCTTTAGCCCTTGTTTGCATACTAGAATTACAACCACTGAAAAGGAAAATCTTTGACTGCGTGTCGACAATAAACACCACGTTATGATCTAGGGAGGACCGCAAAAATGGCACCTGAGACAGAGACAGAATTACCACCAGTTGTCTTACATTGTCAAATAGTGAGTTGTACTAGAAGTCTAGAAAAACCCTGAAACAGCATTTCTTACTTCTCTGACACGAGCAACATGCTCTCCTTCGCACCTAAACATCCTGGGCCGATAGGAGTCCTCTCCAGAATTTCTCATGTGTGAAGAGAAGCTACCCTGTACTGGTATGATGCATGGCTTGAAGTAAGATAAGAATTTGTCAGTTTCTTCACCTTGCCTTTCCCTGTATTGGATTGTGTGGGAACCCAGTGCTGCATCCAACTCAACAGCCTTGTCTGATCCCATCATACAATCTTCCTAGGATGACAATAGTACAAGATGTAAACTAAGTCACAAGAAAAAAAGATAAATGACTAGATAGATCAAATAATTGCTGTAGTTGCACACCTCTTTGGCTTCCTCCCCTACCCAGTAATGTACATCGTGCTGACGAAGCCCGCTTTTAAGCTGGATTGTCTGAAATATTGTAGGATATGTGAGCTGACTGTCTGAAATATGCAATTTCATACTAGATATGGCGTGTTGTGAAATGCCTTACATTCAAAATGATGTAGCAATTCCCAGTGAAGAACTTGCCATGCAAGGATTTGGTAATTGGGACAAGATTGTTACTCACAATGCACCATATGTCCAGGCCTCTGGAATTAGAGAATGATCTTTTTTTCTTCAGAATTAAAGTATATAATAGGAAAACAGTAAGAGACTGATTGAAGCAAGAAGTTAACTGAATGTGGTCTCTAATTTTTCTTTTGTTGAATTTTCCGAGAAAAATGAATAATTGTGCAATCTGTAAGAGTACTGTCGGGTTGCATTCTTTGTCCGTGAACTCTCTATTAATTCAATATATAGCAAGGATAGAGCACTCCCGCTTCTTTCAAAAAACGTTCCTCTCTCTCTCTCTCTCTCTCTCTCTCTCTCTCTCTCTCTCTATGTAGCAGATCTCTTTTTGATAAAAGGAGCATATATAGGTTAATTAGTTAGTTCGTTCAGAAATTCATACACACAATTAACTAGCCTCAATTGCTAGATTTATATATGCTGGCTTACATTGATTTGTAGCATTGAGAATAAGGTGGCTTTTGATGTACATGATCGATTTGATCTCACCTGAAAAGTTATTTTCGCTCCTCTTTATATACCAAAGGCAAAGGAACTATCAGCTAATAATTTCAACAATGCGGTATTATGATTATGATTATGATTATGATTTAGCAATTTAGTGCATTTTGTAAGTAGAAGTAAGGTAGTTTAAAGGAAAAAAGAGAAGGAAGCAAAGAAGAATATGAGCAGGATATCAAAATGTAGATCCAAAGCAAGCATTTAATATGGACTATGAGAGAAATGAGGAAGAGAAAAAAGAAATAGGAAAGCAAGCTAAGGATTGAAGAGAGAGAGAGAGAGAGAGAGTAGCAGACGAGACGTACGGCTTGTCGCCGACGGCGAGAAATGCCTCGTCGACGCCCTTCATGGCTGGATAGCAAACAACCGGAAGTCTAGGAGTGATGAACAAATGAGAGAGAGAGAGAGAGCGAGTAAACACTAGCTCGAAGAAAATAGGAAGGGAAAGGGAAAGGTAAACCGGCAGCAGGAGCAAAAGGCTATGGCGGGCTCCACCAACTCAGCAACAAAAAAACAAAAAAGGTTAAGCTAGGTTGGTTGCCTTATTGCTTTGAATTGAAGTTTGTCATGTACCAGCGCAACGCCCTCCCTTTTCTAATCTCGTCTTGTAACAAACACTCCACCAAACACAAGTTACACAACACCAAGGAAATTAAGAACATGCAGAAGAAGTTGTACCTAACGTGGAGATCTTTTGCGTTTAACTAGTGCAAAAAAAAATTAAAAAATAAATAACTTCGAAATCTATCCACCCTACTTCCTTTTATTAGAAGATTTGCTAATGTTAACACGTTTTAGTAGTGGCTAATCTTATAAACCAAAAAAAAAATTGAAGGGAAATACGTAGCCAGGACCAGGAAGGTGGTTTTCCATTAGCATGACGATTCTTCATAGTGGAGATTGATTGATGGTAAAATTTCGAAAGAGCATATAAATAAATATATTTAATATAAGACCAATTGAAACCAAGGTAGTTGTAAGAGAGGGCCTAGCCCTGCAGTCCATAATATGATAAATTTGGCAATCCCATCTTCATATGGTAAAATACTACTATTTATTAGTAATAAATTACGGCCATGATAGTATTTATATACCCTAATGTACATCGATCCACTTCCCTTTGATCATATGAAGATGTTTTAAAAAGGGAGAGAATTGCTCTCAAAAGATGTAACAACTTTGTTTCTTTCTTTGTACAAGAAGCAGTACTACTACTCCATACGAATTACACTGCCTATTCGCTTGTGGCCTTGTGTTATTTCCTGCCCTAAAGCTCTCTGTTTTCAATGACATGATCAAGCTCTCAAGCCTTGACAGTTAATATCAACTAAAAATCTGGAAAGAATCAACTCCAACCTGCCATAAGTGCGTTTTTTAAAAAAAAATGCTCACTTGAAGCAGAAGCTACTTATTTTGGAGCTGTGGAGAGCCTCCTCCCTCTGGAAAAATGGGAAATCTCAGGGCTGCTATTGCCTGCACGAGTTGTTGTTTAGCTTTGCATCTTGTACAATCCGATTTACATACTGCTGCAACTTGTCAGCTTGAGGGCCGGGTCTCAACATGTTCACGTTGCTCCATTGGGAACATGGATCATTCAGCCACCTCTTCCTGCCTGAGCACCACACTCCTGGAACAAGTCGGTGACCCCATCGTTTCAGTATGTTCTCATCAATCTTGTCCAGTAACGGTTCATTCTCCTGAAACTGCCTTGCGAAAGGCAATCCACTATTTACCATCTGATCATACATGTTCAGAAAAAGGGACTCTGTCTGAGGTGGATCATCCTGCACCATGTACCTCAAGTCATTGTTCACAGTGAAATTACCGAACTCCGGTGAGTTGCATATGACCGACTGGAAATATCCTTCCTGAGGTAGCATTACATTGTTGAAGTACATGAGAAGGATCCGAGGGAGATTCTCCCAGCCAAGAACACAGTACTCTATAAACTGCCGGTTTAGAATGACCCATGGAGAACCTGTTTCGAAGGAAATGTAAATAAATGTGTGGGAAAGTAATTATCTGCACAGACGGAAGTAAACCAAGTCCAGGGTGCAAAAAATATTGCCTGTGAAGAACTTAAAGGCATTTGGAGTTGCCCGTTTCTCCGTGGCTCGGAAGAAGTTCTTCCTCCCTGTCAGGTAAATCCCGGCATCTACTATGATTGGTTGCACTCTCTCGGATCTGCAGCATCATATTGGTCAAAACTCAAAACTAACAATGTTATCAGTCACTACTCCTGCTAAGTTCAGATGATCCATACTCTTTCAAACCAATGTTGCTAGTGTGATCAATGAAATTAAGTTCCCTTGGAACTGAGGATAAGACGTGAATCAAGTCTGTAACAAGAGACAACACACAATGATCTCATGATTAGTAGACTCCTCCAACCAATCAAAATGTTCATTAGCAAGAGCTATCAGTGGGATACAGAGTTGAGCATGTGACAAGCATCATTTGACCCCATTGAAAACAGTACCTGGAGTTTTGATGCGGAAAACCAAAATAACTCTATATATCAGCATAATGTACTAATACAGAACACAGGCACAGTGCATAATCTCAAAATAACAGTGCACCTAGCGATTGGCTTGGTTGGATACCTTATGTGTGCAGATGTGCTTTCTTGAAGCTTTCTTTCTTGAAAATAGTGGTGATACATCTTGCATAATGAACGCGAATGTGCTGGCCAGGGCATTATATGTCCGTTTTTTTTCCTTTTGGTGAATTAGCACTATATGGTCTATTTTTAACACATTGATTGAATTCAATGATACTCAAACAGCCAATTAAACTTGACATACATATCAATGTGGAGCTCTGTGCTTTACAACAAGTAACTGTGATAGTATCTTACATATAAGAAGAACAAGAAGAAAACAAAGGAAGGAGAGTTCAAACATACAAGAACATGTGAGCAATAGGCCTTCTCGGACTAAACCAAAGGTGCATATTTATTGATACCTCCCTCTTGTCGTCAATAAAGATGAATTATGCATTTTATGTTTCTAATTTAGTCGAATGGTGGTAAATTCGTTACTTGAATGAAGATATGCAAGTCTAATTGATGGAGGAGAGTCGGATCAAGAAACTGGCTAAACTGGCCTGTATCGGATTGATTTAATCCTGGTCCTGGGAAAAAAATGTCTGATTTATGAGGACATTCCCTCAAATGTTGTGCAGAAATCGGAAATGTTTACCATCCTGGGTGACGAGGGGGTAGTCGGCGGCGCTGAGCGTGACGAACCAGTCCCAGGCGGGGTCGAGGCGGAGCAGCACCGCGGCGGCGCGGAGCGTGCCGGCGAGGCCGGATGAGCCGATGGGGTTCCAGCGGTGGGGCGGCCAACGACGGCGACGTTGCGGAAGGCACGCAGGGCGGGCGCGGAGGTGGCGACGGCGGCGGCGAGGTGGGCGCGCTCGGCGTCGGAGGCGTCCGCGGAGAGATGGAGCAGGTAGTGGTTGCGCGGGTGGTAGACGGCGAGGAGCAGCCTGAGGAGGCGGGGGGCGTCACCTCGGGCGCCGACGAGGAGGTAGGCGAGGGAGGGCGGGGCAGCTCCCCCTCGGCGGATGTAGGAAGCGGGCGGGGGGGAAGGGGGGGAGGAAGAGGAGGAGGAGAGGGCGGAGAGGAAGAGGAGAAGGGAGACGAGGGAGAGGGAGAGTAGCAAACCGATCCACCGGTCCAAGCCGCCCATGGCCACCGACATCGCCATGCACAGAGGAGTTAAGTTCTGGGTTGGTTTTGATGGAGAAGAAGACATATCAGACTCAGTAATTTTAATTGGGCCGGCAGCCCAATTAAATGCCCATAAGAAAAGGGTGTTGTTATCATTCAGATTCAGGCATACTATTTACTGTAATCCCATCACACACTCCTCTCAATTATAACTCCAATTGATAGCAAATGCAGTAGCTTAATTCTCCCTCCCAATTTCCTCAGGCACCACGATATACAGTGATAGGAATTCATTAATTTTACTAGAGTAGTACTTAAGATTACTACTTCCGCTTGAGAATAAATTTCACACACTATCTGGTCATTAATAGATAAGCTAAGCTATATATACACACACGCACGCACACACGACTATGAGCAAATTAGTAGTATTAGTGGTAGTATTTGGAGCTTAATTTGCATGTATATGTAATGGAAGACTTAATTAATAAAGAATGGACTGCCCACCAATATATATAGATAGATATAGGACTAGTGATTTGATTGCAAGGGTTCTCAATCTCTCTAGAATAACAGGAAATTAAAAGGGGGATATGTGTGGAGTACTGGAGGAGCTCAGCTATATACTTATATAGGACGGCTTGGGCCAGCACAGCACAGCCCATCCCAGCCCAGTATAGATGTGTGTAAATGCAAGCCTCTTCCTCTGTGCAGGAGGTTCTTAGCGGTTCCAGGTACAGTGAATGTTTAGTTGTTAAACTGCATCACTGGTGATGCAAAAAAAATTGATAGACCACTAATATAGATAATAATAAATGAACACATGAGAAGATAGAGAAAAAAAAGAAATAGAAAATATGTACTCTTTTATTCATTCAAACAATCTTACTTTACACAATACATCTATTATAAAAGGTATAGAAAAAAAATGTTAGAAATATTTTGGTAATTTCCACAAAAAATATTCATAACACTCCCCTTGACATTAGTACATCATGCGTATATCTCGTTAAAAATACTGCCAAAAACCTAGTGGAAAAAGGGGTTAGAGAAAAAAATACATAACATATGTATTTTTGTGTGTTTCATATGCTGTCTCATTAAAAAATCTTTAATTAAGAAAAATCCAGTGGGTAAAGAAAATTTAATTAAATAAAAAGAGTACAACATTGATGTTTAAGATCTGATTTTTGAGATCTAAGTTTCAAACAAATTGACTAGTAGAAATTAGGTATACATGTTCATATTTATTTATTAATATTCGCTCCCATGAAAACAATAGTCTTCTCATTCTGAGCATTCCAATACTACAGAGACTTGACATACTATCCACCTTGAAGTATGCCTGATCTGTAGACATTACCCTATAAAGACTCACTTTCTCAAGGAATGCTCACACCAAAATAGCATTGCAGAAACATAGAGTTATTTAAATATGTGTTACATGAACAGGGTTGTCTAGCATACGGTACAACCTACAGTTTTGTTTCGAAATACATTACTAAGTATAACAAAATTTATATCACAATCTACTGATTTGACATAAAAGTAGAGGAAAATGTTGCGGCATTGATACTCCGATTGTCTTCTTTACCACTAAAAAGGGTGGATCTTAGTTGCATATGCCCATCTTAACAGAGTTTCAAGTTGGGTCTTCTTAGTCACTTTGCTGGAACCTCCAACCGGCATCTCTAGAGTTCCTGGTTTCTATATCTAACTAAGGATTATATAATAGCAAGATTGAGTCCAACAGGACTCAGCAAGTTGGTTTAATTAAGACATGTCATTATGCAACATGCGATATCATAACTAATTATAAGGATGAACTCTTAATTGAAGTCAGTGATGAAGTTTTGATGAAAACATTTCAGAGAAGAGAGGTTGAATTAATTAAATAAAAGTTCTACTTGTCACTTTACACCACAAGACTGAGGCCACCTGTAGGCCTTCTTTCCTGCCGCGAGCATAGCTCCCGTCCTGAAAGTAAAGAATGAATATTTACATTTTACTCAGCATAGAGGTATCGCTTTACCCACAAAAACTCTCGATTTTCATGTCAATGTTTGTCAACATCACTTCGCATCTCTTTTAATGTGTGACAAAATCAAGAGAAAAGAGCCTTTCCCAAATCCTTCACTAAATACCTCCACCCAGCTGGTTCTCACCATGCCACTGTAATCGGACACATCCGGCAGCTACATTGACTTGTAATTCAAGCATCCCCTTTCCCCCGTCATGATCTGATCACCAAGATTACACATAATTGTACACACCCATGTGGAGAGATTTTACTTACCAGATAAGGTACTAAACTTAGTCCGTTCCATACGAAATCTGTGATCGATATGAGTGATACAACGCAAGATGAAAGTGGTAGTTGGTTACAAATCTTACTATTTTCATACCCATAGCATAGATAGTGAAGTCTTTAATTACCAAATCAGTCAGTGACTTCCACTTATTGAAATTCTTTCATATGGCATACCAACTATTTATACTTTCCATAAATTCCCAGGTTATTTCTAGAAATTATCTTTTTTTATGCACGATAATAATTTTAATTAGGTAAGAAATTAGTTATAAGAAAATAAAAATCAATCAATCATAATCAACCGGATCAAGCAAAGAAAACTTGCCCAAAAAATTGAGTTTGAAAGTAGAAGGTTCCCGACAAGATCTAGCCATGGCTCCTTGCATTGGCTAGTTCTTAATTTAGATAATTAAGTATAGTTGTAGAAAATTCGACGAACAACTCAATAATCATACAAGAATGAATGCATCCTACTTCCCGTCTCTTGATGTGTGCATATACATAATGGTGCTCACTTTCGATCCCAAGTTTGCCTCACCTAGCCCAACTTCTATTGAGTTATAAGCTCAAACCTCTCTTAACCCAAGTTTTTAGAAGAATATTGGTGAATATAGGGCTGGACAGAAAGATCGAAGCTCGTGAGTTATTCGGGATCGGATCGAAGATCGGCTTGGTTCGAGATCGGCTCGAGCCCTTAATGAGCCCAACTCGAGCCCAAGGTGAAGCTCGAGAGAGAACTCGAGCCGAACCCGAGCCTTCTCAAGCTCGCTCAAGCTTGACTCGTTAAAACTTGAATTCGTCGTTCCCCAACCTAGCAATCAAATCCTCCAATCCTCAAAACGCTATCACGGGCTCACGGCGGCGGCGTAACCGCGTAAGGAGCGACAGCGGCGGCGGCCCGCGTGGAGGAGAGGAGGCCGCGGCGCCCCACACGTGGAGGAGAGGAGCGGCGGCAGCTCACGCGGAGGAGAGGAGTGGCGGCGGCCACCCGCATGGAGGAGAGGAGGCGGTGGCGACCCTATCTTCGATCCTATCTATTTGTCGAGCCGAGCTTGAACTCTATCGAGCTTTCTTCGAGTCGAGCCCGAGCCTGGTTCGAAGCTCGTTAAGACTTCGAACCGAGCCCGAGCTGAGCCCAATACACTATCGAGCTCAAGCCGAGCCTGCCTAGGCTCGCTCGAGCTCGACTCGTTTCCAACCCCAGGTGAATATAATGCAAGGATGCATGCGTTACGCACTTTTTGTTTCTTCTCCTCACTCACGATCATGACACATTCCTTAGAAGATATTTCCAAAAGGTAAATTGGACACTTGGACGATATCGAAAGATGACCCTTCTAGGTAAACCACAGTTTTGGTTATTATTACTTAAACTGTATAATCGAATCACCTATAATTTCAAGAAAGTAAAATTTTGGAAAGTAAAATTTGCATCAAATACCTTCCTACCTTGTTTCCAAATAAAACCGTTAACCTAAAAAAAATTGATTCCTTTTAAATCAAAGTAACTACCTAGCTTACTAAATTTGTGGCATGGAAACCCCTTTAAATAAGACTAGCAAAGTGACATGTTTTTCTGAAGAATGGGAGTTCCCTGTTAATATTTTATGAAAGAACCAAGCTGGAAATATAATCCTTTTTAAGTGAAGTTAAATAATGTGTACTGCTGAATTTATTATGCAATCATATTAGACTAAAATAGGGTTAGGATAAAATAAAATAATTTAATTAGAAACAAAACTCAAACTTATCTTTTAGTAATGATTTATTTAGAACATATAGATTGAAATAGAGGTAAATTATATTTTGAAATTAGAATTTAAAACTATTAAAAGCAACTTGTAATTTGGTTAAAATAGTTTGTAGATGAAATGAGGTAAAATAAATAAAACAGTTAGACCGGTGAAATGAAGTAAAACAATTAAAATAAAGGTTTAAACTTCTCTTTTGAAATCTAGTTATTTCGAACAAATATACGCACATTTATTTATTTATACAAATTGTTCAATTAATATTTATTAAGAGCTACATTTCAGTTAATATTTGCTAAAATTAGTTTGTAAATTAACTGAAATAGTGGCTAAATAAAATGGAGCTAACTAAATCAAACTGAATTAAGTAAAATTAAAAAAAATAAACAAAACGAAAAAAAGAAAAGCAAGACCCCTGGTTAGGCCTGAAACGGCCCAATTTCCTCCTTCCCTCGACTAGGCCGGCCTAGGCCCAACCCACACAACCACACTCATGCACGTCGCACACACAAAGACACAGCACACCCAAGCGCTCTCTCTGTCTCTCGTGCGCTCAACGCCACCATCATTAGCCACTCCCGCACTAGCCGCCGGTTTCCTCACCAGTAGTGGCTCACTCCCGACTTACCTCCTTGCTCGACCTGACCTCGCACACACGCACACAAACCCTACTAAAGTATAGATTTCGCCACCAAGCTTCCTCAGCCAGATCACTATTGCATCTAGGCCTTTATGCCTAACCTGATTTTGATGATTAATGAAAACAAACGTTTCAGACTAATTGTGTTTTTGAGCTATTTGATACAGAGCTATGTTGGGAAGACATGCAAGATAATCAAGATGAACCCAACATGAAAAAGAGATAAAACACAAGTCGCAAGGTACAAAGATGAGACGCAAACCGCAAAATTGAAGTTGCAAAGGACCTAAGGTAAAATTTGTTTTATTACCAATCTCGGTGTTTGGAGTCTGATCGGTTTAGAATTTTGTTTCTTAGTGTTTAACCGTACTATAAAGAGGGGTTGCAAGTTCTCTCTACATTTCCAGCATAAACTAAGAAACTATTAGGTCACTGCATTTCATTCTTTTCGGTTGGATTTGATTTGGTTTTTCAGATGATTTTTTGGTAGCATAAGTATTTTTTGCATTTGCTAGAAAGATATAGGCAGATCTGGCTTCTGCTTCTGTTTACAAAAATATAGCTCTTTAAATTATCTTTCAAACGAGCTATAAAACTCTTAAATCGAATCTCTGAATTAAAAGTTATGACTGTTTTTATCTATGTTGACTGTCAGCATGTGATACTGACTGTCAGCATGAAATGTCAGTTTTCTTTGCTGCCATTTGTCCAGAGAGCGTGTTTTTTGAGCTGAAATTTTTTGACCTATACTGATTGTCAGCATGAGTTACGACATCGAGCTGTTTGTTTTAACTGGTCGTTTTTGTAGTCGATGCTGACTGTCAGCATGAGCTGTCAATTTTCATATGCGACCACAAACGGCTAGCTAAGTTTTATCCGTGATTTTTGTCGAGCTATGGTTGTGGATGCTAACTGTCAACATGTGTTGCTAACTGTCAGCATGTGCTGTTTTGTTTCCATATACGACCACAACGGCTAGCTGAGTTTTCTCTGATATTTGCTTCTTAATGGTCATGGCCTATACTGACTGTCAGCATGCACTGTCACTGATCCGTTTGAGACATAATCTTGGTTTTCGCACTAGGCTCGCCCATATTCTAATATGCGGAATAACGGAATCTTATTCGGAAATACCGAAACCCAAAGTAATTGCACAACTCTTTATTTCAAAGAGGGCTTTATACGTCGAACGTTAGACACACTTGCCTATGTCAAAGGAATTATAACTGTCTAAAACTCAAATAAATTCTATGACTTTTCAATGATCTAAACTAGACTTATTACAAGGTATTTATAGTCCAATCGTATGAATACGTATCAGACTCAATAACCTAAACGTATTAGACTCGTATAATTAACTAATCCTAAACAGATAAACTTAGTAATCTATATTTGGATCGGATTACAATTCCGAACAGGGAACGATCGCGAAACCTTTCCGAACATGGTTAAGGTCGTGAAGCCATATGCGACTCGACCTAAAGATCCTCCCGGATCAGTCACTTTTCTAGCTCGAACACAATGGCTCTTTTGTTCATTTGGGCTAAAATAGAGGCTTTGAGCTATTGTTTCATACACCAAGCAACCTCATATTCATATACACACCTGAGCTTCAGTTCTTAACTCAAAATCTTGATCTTTTGATCAAGTCATGAGTTTTGTGATCCACCGAGTGCTTCGTTCGCATCATTTTGCATACTTAGAGTTTCTCCGTGCATGTTGGAGGTCTAGAAGAGATCTTGCAACCTATTACTCTTGGTGAACGCCCTCACCTAAACGGTTTGGTGGTGTGGCCGTTGATCTCTCCATTTCGGAGATTGTCGGAGAGACTCGATGTAATTATAAAAGGCATCGGTGCTCGCCTTTCCAGAGTGGACAAAGAACAACCACTAGTGAGAAATATTCTTTGTGGATATTGAAGCAAGACTCATATTTGAGTGCTTCAACTAGGAGTAGGGGAGACCGGGTGAGTCTCCAAGACCTCAGAAAAAATTATTATGTTTGTTTTCTTCTCTCTTTCGCTTTATTGTGCTATATTGATTTTGTTTTTATTCTTTGCCAAAAGTTGTTTTTAATTGAAAAGTTTTAAAGCCTCCTATTCACCCCCTTCTAGTCGGCATCCTCGATCCTACAATCACCAGCCGTCAAAGCCTCACCAGCGACGATCCAGCTCAAGTTTGGCCGAGGAACCTCTTTAGGAGGCATGTGCTAATTTGGTGGAGTTCTCATCTTCTAAATGAACATCTTCAAGATATTTCTCACCTTCAAGGTAAGAATCTTCAAGAGATTTAAGAAGTATTCGACTATCGTTATTAAACCTTCTTTTATGTGAGTTTAGGTCTTTTGCACCAATAGGTCACTCTTGCTTTTGGCATAAAGAGTATCAGTAGATGCACTATTTTCCTGGGGAATCTCTACCCCTTTTGGTACATTTACTGCATACACACACACACACATATATGCACACACTCCGTTATAATCAATGAATATATCTGGTAGATTATTTGCTAAATTCTAAAAATTAATTATCTTTTGAGCTTTCAATTCATCTTGATTAGTGCATTGATCTAAATATTGAAGATCTTTTCATCCCATGAAATTTCACAACATTTTTAATTTGGGTCTTTTTTCTCCCCCTAATACCATGAAATGATCTTCATCGAATATACAATCAATGTACCAAGCCATAAAAAGATCATCTATCATGGACTCAAGGTTTTAATAATTGTCGAAGTGTCATATCCTACATATATACCCATCTTTCATTGAGGGCCCACGAATGTATGCTATAGGGGTGATATTAGTGTAGGATCGAGGATGCCGACTAGAGGGGTGAATAGGAGGCTTTAAAAACTTTTCGACTAAAATAATTTTTGCAAGACATGAAGGAAAACTGAGTTTTCAAAAAAAGGGTCTAAAAGTATCTAAAATCAAGTTGCATTTAATGAAGATAAAAAATGAAACACAATATACAACAAAGAGTAAGTAGAAACAAATAAGTTAAGGTAAATATAAAGTGTGCAAGAGAGAAACGAGTGACGCAATAATTTGTAATTTTTGATCCAGTAGCCCGATCGACCTCAAATTTTTATTACAAGTATAAGACTCATGCAGAAACATCTCCACCAAAGTCCACTTTAATCATAGGTCAAAAAGGTCCCTGTCCAACCAAGAAAGGAGAGCCTAATTCGTTGTGCGAAGAGATTGGATTGCGGAAGGTGCAAGACGCGTTGATCCAAATCCATCTTCATCATGCCAAAGGATCAAATTCGAAAGAGACACAAGATGTGTCACTTTAGATCTATCATAAAATTCTTATGGCAAACCATTTATTCTCATCCAAGGATTGCATTGATGAGCCATCGATAGATATCCCGATGTGCCTCCATATCACACTGTATGCATCTTCAAACACTGACAAGACTAAGATGTTATCACAACCTACCATCTATGCATCATGTCGTTGGGCACTGACAAATCGAAGGTGATCACTTTGCCTGTGACTGATGAAATCGAACACCACTAATGTTGGGCACCAGCGAGACGAAGGATTCATCTGTTCGAGACCGAACAACACTCAAGCCGAGCAACGACAGGACGAAGGCCACATTTTTATGATAATACCACAGACTGACAAGACTATGAATTTGCATGCATGCATGAACATATGCATTACATACACAGAGGACATACCTAAAGCTCAAAGATGACGACCATTGGTGAAGCTTAATAAGATGTGTTTTGCATGCAGATTTAAAAGCTACATAAGTAATTAACCAGAAACTTTATGAAGCCCTGGGAACCAGGAGCTACACAATCTTTGATGTCAAGATGCATTTCCACGGGGGCAATGAACGATGCAAACATCCTAAAGGGACTTGTAACTTTTGTTCAAAATGAATTAATAAAGTTCATGTTTCTTTCATATTTATGTGTTCTTTTATACTTGATATACTAGCACGCTCGTGTCCTTAGAAGTTTACCAGGAGGCGAGTAAATTTTCTCGGTGAAACAACCGGTTTGCAGCAATTCGTGTTGATAATGTATTCTAATTTGATGAATTGCCCTATTGCTTCTACACGCACTTGAATCACCAAGAAGATAATAATAGATGAACACAAGAGAAGATAGTCAGAAAAGTAGATAGAGAACATGTACTTCTTTATTCATTCAATCAATCTTTACACAATATATACATTATATAGGGAACATATAGAAAAGCTTTAGGGATATTTTGATAATGTCCACATAAAGATATTTGTAACATTATTAAGGTATATTGAAGATTATTTAGATGTAATTCAAAAAATTAGTAAGTCTTATTAATATTTTTTTCACCTCATATGTCCTCACTTTATTACCCACAAAACCAACAAAATAACATCTCATCCAAAGCTATATTATCTCATACAAGTATACAAGCAACTAAACCATTATTGACTTAAAAGAATGTTGAAACCAACCCTTTGTGTCCCTTTTAAGGAGTGGGATACTTCTGTTTTAGTGAAGAAAATATAGAGGATGTAGAAGAGGAATTAATACGAACAATTATGTTATGAAAAAATTAATTGTCCATTTACAATAAAAATTAAAATTGTATAAAGATTGATGAGAGAATTTATATCACTTTTTTTGGATTAATGAGAGAATTTATAAAGATTTTAATCTTGTCAAACATATGAATAAACTGACAAAAATAAACATTCAAAGAATTGCAAAGGTTTATGTTATCGACCCGAAGGCCAAGTGAATGGACCGAAGCCAGCATTTGTATGTGGCTTGCGTTTATATTAAATCATAAAAGAGGAATACGAAAATAGCAGCGAAGAGCAGCAGTATCATCAGCTTTTGGACGACGGTCGTCGGCCATGAATTACAACCATATATTTATTAAGAGTTCATGTATATCACAATCTTTAGATTAAAAAGAATACTCGGCCACATCTTTGTTCTATAATCTCTTATTTATTATGAGTTCGTCATTCAATCTATTACTGCTGCATTTTTTTCTCTCTTGTAAAGGATTATCCGAACCATTATAACTTGGATTCACATTATAGATAATTAAATAATTTTTTTCTCAATTAATGCAGGATGAGTCAAAGTGGATACTCTTATGAAAACTGTAATTAGTAAATACATAGACATAGATAGATAAAAAGATCACATGAGCACTCCTGATAGAGTGACACATACATTCTAGGCAGTAGTGCTGCATCTTAATTTAGCCAATCAATCTGCACATATATTGTCTAGCTCCTGCTTGCATCTGTACACTGTCATTTTATTTTTGCCATCCATTGATTGATTATAAATTGGCATATATGACGTATAGCTTCTCCATTGGGCAATGAGTATAAAAGTAGAGTAATATGCCCTGCATGCACCATAGAAAGTAGAGATATCTTCATCTTATTCCCCTGCTTGCTTGCTTTCTGCACTACTTACGTACTACAAAGTATCATGTCTACCTCAATTTTGCACTAGATCCATTCATTCCTTCCTTATAATAGATCATATGCATGGTTGCCTGCCTCAACACACTTAATTACTGGAAAAAGAGGAAAAAATCACTTAGATGTTGATACTAAGTAACATGGATGAGTTGCTTTGCATATATGACCGTGTTTCTTTCTTGTTTTACGAAATTTCATAGGACACACACTAACATGGGATGGGATGGGATGGGCTTCTAGTCCACAAACATCAGGATTAATGAGTTGGGTGGGATAAGATAACCAACCACCAATGAAATGATAGAGAGAGCTCCCATTTGTCTCATCATTACAATACTAATACTCCAACCAACCAACATCAGATCACACTGTCTCCCTCCTACTATCCATAATCCATCCCATCCTGCCTTAGCCCTTAGCTATTCGATTCTCCTCCTCTGTGACTGTCAGGCGGTCATCTCTTTCTAGATGAGATCTTCTAGTCTTTCCACACTAATCTAATCTAATGCCTGCCGGGCCCCGGGGTTCTTCCTGCAGCACAACACCAGCTTAGTCGCGTTTGCTAATTAGGACTAAGAAAAGCGAGGAAATGGGTTCGATCTTGTAGTTGTGTCAATGAGGAGGAGCCCTCCAACTCCAACTCCAAGGCTTCTTGCTCTTGCTTTGGTGTTGTTGGTGCTGCAGGTGCAACACTTCCATGGCTGCTCAGGGGAGGAAGGAGAGGGCGGCGCACCCATGGAGGAGGGGGAGAAGAAGGCTCTGTATGCCGCCATTGAGGGTTTTGTGGGCAAGGCCTGGAATGGCTCCGGGCTGTATCCTGATCCCTGTGGCTGGTCTCCTATGCAGGTAATGCTATACAGATTTCTGGTTGCTTGATGCATGATGCTTCCTCTGTTAGTTAATTTCTTAAGCTCTTCTTCTTTTCTTATTGATTTCGAGCATGCTATAATTCTTTGCTTGGACATTGTTTTGGCCTTTTATTCTGTAAAGACCACAAGATCGATTAAGATGCTTGTCTTCAGCTTCTTTCTTTTTTTCTCACTGTAGTTTCATATATAGCATTCTTCTTTTGTTCTTCAGAACCTCGCATTTGAGCATCCAATGTTATCACTTCCTTTGGTCCTTGCTAGTTGCATTGCATTTATATTTCTAGTTATATCTGGGACAAAATTGGAACCACAGGAATAACTCTAAACTTATCTCAAGTCTTAACATGTACTGTAGTAAATTTCCATCAAGATTCAGATAGTGACCTTGCAATTGCATGTTTCAGTGCAAGACATGTCCCATTCTTCTGCAACCCACATGTAGCCTGTTTCCCATGTCCTGTAATATCCCAAAATAACTGTGTGAAATAATTCTTATTCTTGTTGCATACCCCCCAAAAAATTGCAGGAGTGTCATGTGATCTCTTGAGAGGCCTGTGGTACCCAGCAGCCATAAGCATTGGCCCAGTTCTTGACAACTCCTTACAGTGTGCTCCTGATGCCAGCTTCACACCTCAGCTCTTCAACCTCACTCACCTCAGGACCCTCTCGTACAAATGCTTCACAGTGCACCATCCCACAACCATTCCATCCACCAACTGGGATAGCCTCGCCGGAAGTCTTGAAACGCTTGAGTTCCGGTCAAACCCGGGCATAACCGGACCTACCCCTGCCTCTCTCGGCCGTCTGAAGAGACTCCGGTCACTCATACTCGTCGATAACAACCTCACGGGAACTGTACCGATCGAGCTTGGCGCGTCGGTGAACCTCAGGAGACTCGTGCTGTCCGGGAACGGCCTGTGGGGGCGTATCCCGGAGTCACTAGGGTGGCTTATACCGGCTACTCAACATGGACCTCAGCGACAACTTGTCACAAGGAAGTGTACCACCGGAGTTTGTAGGCCTGAAGAACCTGACACTGCTAGACCTCATGAACAACAGCTTACCAGGTGGATTGCCTCGGTTTGTACAAGAGATGGTGTCACTGCAGGACGTGATGCTTTCTGGCAACCCAATGGGAGGGAACTTGACGCAGTTTGGATGGAACAAGCTGGTTAACCTGGCCACAGTGGACTTGTCCAGTCTTGGTCTGGTTGGGAGCATACCTGAGTCCAGGCTAAGGTTCTTGGCATTAGATCACAACCGTCTATCCGGCAATGTGCCCTCGAGGATTGGCCGATTATCAGCTCAGCGCATTGTATCTGAGCGGCAACGATCTGACAGGGAGGCTGGGGTTCTCACCAGGGTTCTACAAGAGGATGGGAAGGAGGATTACTTCCTGGGATAACCTGGGTTTGTGTTATGCTGCGCAGCCTACGCCACCGGTGTGCGAGATTTGCGGGAGACGAATGCTGGAGTGAGGGACAGGGTTCCAGCATCTTGGCCTCAGGCTTCCTCGTGTTCTTTTCTTTCTTATTCTTGTGGTCTTACTGTATATCGGATGAAATATCATGGATCATGCATTGTTAAGTATTGTTGTAATCAACTAATCAATCATCCATTCTCTTTTCTTCTGTAATGCTTATATTGCATTGCTAAAGCGAAGCGCATAAATATATTAATTATTACATCGTCAATAACCTCTAGTAGAATATAGCTTTGAACAAATTGACGCTCTATAAAATAATGTCTGGTCACCAAAAATAACTACATATTGTTGAAATTGGATCAAATAAAGACTACATATCTGACAGAAAACAAAAGGGGCAAAAAGAAGTAAAAGAGAAAGAACTATATAAACAAGGATCAGTAGATAAAATCTGTCTACCATTGGAAACAGTAACATTAACCTGAATAAACGACATTCTGGTAACACATATATACACATTTTTTGGCACAGAAAAAGTAACTGAGGTTGCCGTACATGCTTTGGTTGGTATTTTATCAGATTATCCTCCCACGTTATTCCAAAGACTGTCAAAGCATGTCAGCTGGCAGCTCCGAAAACTTCTGATTAGATACAACAACGGCAAATTACAACAAAAATAAAATAAAATCATGGCATGGTCAGAAAAGTATGCTAAATCAGCGAGTACACTAAACAGGAAGGCACATGAGTTAGCAAGCTAATAAAATTACCAGTATTTTGAAACATGGCCCTAAGGCCTGGAGAGATATCTATGAAATCGCTGCGCTTTTACAGCATATAATTTCATAAAATGTGTCTTGTCGGGCGTAGTTCCACTAGAAGAAACTCTCCTCCTCTTTCTTATACGAAATAAGAAATCTTCAGTGTCAAGGACATAAGAGACCTGTGTATATGATATCATACTTAAGTACTACAAATATATTCAAGGCAATAAAATATACAACCAAATCCAGAACTAATTAATAACCTTTGAGGTCTTGCAGGATATCTTGCATTCGAGACCATTAACAACCATGACACCATCCATGGACTTTAAAGAAGCTGAATGGTCATTTTTGGTCCCATGCTTCCGCTTATTTCTACGAGAATTATGTCATATCATGAGAAGGAATGAGGAAAAGGACTTCCAATATGATGCTGCAAATGTACCTTCTAAGGAAGACATCATCACTCAATTTCTTGTTTGGCATACTTGACAGATACTCATTATAAAGGTAAGATGAAAAATTTGGATCAATTGAGACTGCGGTCACTTCAGGCTTTTCATGTCCGTACTCCATGAGCTGAATAGACAATCTTGTGGGATTTGTGTGCTGCAAATTACAACAGTAAGTAGCATGTGTTATTCAACAGTAGGCACCAAATATTATCAAAAATGTTACTCAAAACACTGCTTTTTTCAGTGTCCCTTGTAAGCCCATGTGTGCATAAAAAGAAAAAGGGAAATTCGTCTCTTTTGCAAATACCACAAAACTTGATCACATAAGCAAACTTCTAAAATTCTACATAATTTATTAGCAGTGCGGCCCCACCCAAACAGTGAGCCAGAGGAGTTTGGAAGAAATTAAATACAAACCGACTCTTTGGTAATATATGGAAATAGGTTAAATTTTTAGATAAAAAATCGACAGGAAAAAGTCACAACACAACACAAGTAAATCCTGAAAGTCAACTGAAATATGTAGATTGTAATAATGACACTTACACATTCAAATCGGTATATACTGTCATCATGTAGAAGGACACGGGCATTTTCATGATAAACTAAATCAAAGAACCTCCCAGGAGACCTGGATTTTTCATATAAATAAAGCTGGAGAAGCTTGTTGTCCATTTCATCAGATGCTATCGCTTGAAGCTGAAGACAACTAGAAAGAATTAATACTGTAGCCATTCAGTGGTAAAATAGATAATGGATGATGCAACTTGCCTGCTTCACAACTTTGTATATCAATTTATCCAATGTAAAAAGAACATAGGACTGAGTCCCAATAATGGCACGGCAGTCATCCTCAAACTTGGTGTTGTCAGAAGAACCATCAAGCAAGTTATACAGCGCACTCATGAACCTGCACTAACAACACATTTGTTACTCATCAGAGATATGACTCATAAGCAGAAGTAGCTAAGCACTATTACTTTGAATATAGGTCTGGGGAGTTTGTATCCTTCGAAGTTTTCCATTTCCTTTCAGCAGTGGAAGAGTTTGTCTTAGCTGACAGTATTCTTTCGTATAAGATCTGCAGTTAATACAAGTTTAGCCAAGGAGTGCATATGCAAGGACATGAGACCATGCAAGACCGGAAAGCTGACCTGGTGTAGCCTGAACAAAACATAAAACGAATCATTTCCATAAAATATACATGAAAACTTCTCTTCTTGATCATGTAAAGCCATAGGAACATGTTTGGCAAGTGGTTTTACTGAATAGTGCAAGCGTTCTGAAAATGGTAGTGATATCCCTCCTTCCGCATCATGAGCCTCTGTGATTCCATCAGCCTCACCCTCACTTTCAGCCTTCGCATCAGGATCATCATGATCCATATCTTCCTCTTCCTCCTCGTGATCCTCACGAGAACACTCCTCACCATCACCAGACTCACTGCCTGATGCATCCTCACCAGCCTCAGATGCATTTTCACTGTCCTCTGTAGACCTTTGAGCACTTTCCTCACCTTCATCATCGGCATCGGCATCAGCATCATTCTCTCCAGCCACCTCGGTACAAGACGGTTCCACTTCCCCAGGTCTACCCTGAACTGGTCTGCTAACGGAACTTTCTTTTGGTTTAGATGCTCCATCTTCAAAAGGCGCAAAATTCTCCTCTTCAAAATCTCCATTAGGTGATAATTCCCCCTCTTCTCTTTCAACTTTTGAATTATTGTGGGATGCAGAGCCTTCACTAAATGGACGACTTTTATTACCCTCCCCATTTAAAGCTAATCCTGGCCTTCTTGTTTCTCCACCCTAAAGATATGATAATACATATGAGCAAAAGTTCTAGAAAAGAGGAGTTTAGTAACTGCATTTTTGAGAAAACAAGGAGTGTGCAATGCCCCTGACAAATTTAACAGGTTTTCATCTACTTTTCATGGTTTTAGTCCGCAGCATACAATGGCACTTACATTAACAGCACTGCCTCCAGTAAGATGGAACCCAGACACAGTGAAAGAAAACACTCATAGGAAAAGCATACAGGATAACAGTCACCACAAGATAATTGTCAACAGAGATGGAAAGTAAATCCAGTTTATGAATGATCGTACCCCAATAGAGGACACAGTTTCATTTCCACCCCTAGCTTCAACCACAGCCTCACCTCCAGTATGAGCACTTCTAGAAGCATTCAAACCTAAAAGGCAAAAATAAGCCATTAAGAACTGGCAAACAAAATCAGAGTGACCGATGAGCTATGAAGATGAATATATAAATAACCTGCAAGATAGCACAAAAGAGATAAAATAGAGAGAACAGACAGACAAACCTGAGGTAAGTTCCAAATTTGCCCTAATGTGATTCTGTTCAGTTCTAGCAACGTAAGTGTTATCCACTGATCTCTCAGTAGACATGTTTTGTGAAGTTACTGCAGGCATTTCATCAGCAACAGGGCCAGTACTTTGCACTCTTCCATGTAATGCAGTGTCAGATGGCTCCTCACCTTTGTGAGCAGTTCTTTCAGCATCATGAAAACCGTTTTGAGCATCAGATGTAACTCCATTCACCAATCTACCCCGAGAAGATAGCACTTGCTCCAGCAGAGTGCTTTCATCACCACGGGCTTGCTTGACAGAAACGGCACCATTTGCCATTGCTGCATTATTACTTTCCCCAATACTTCCAAGACCAGTTTTTGTGGTTCGGTTCTTAGGTATTACTGCACCTGCATCTTCAGCACCATGAGCTCGAGGCTGAACACCCAAAATAGGCTCCAGAAATGTTGTCCAAATTCTCATCACTTTGTCAACTTGATCTGAAGAACTGCAGACTTCTCCACAGGAGTACTTGATTATCTGATATAGATCTTCATGGATGTCTGAATCTACATACTCGAATGACATGTTGGGAACTATAGGCCGCCTATTCCCAGCAGCAATAGCAAGCAGCACATCGTCTTCCTTCCTTTTCTTCTCATTAATTTCTTTGATCTCTGACAATAGAGCTACACAAGGGAATAAAAGAATAGTTTAGAAAGATCCATCTATCAAGGAAAGCTACTATGCGTATACATAAAATGGTTTCAATTTTAGTACAACGAATAATTTGTGTACAACCGAGCATGTACAATATCAAAAATGCAATACCTTTTGTACTCAGATTCTTTGTATCCTGTTGCTTGAAATAAAAACTGCGATGGTCAAGTGACTTGTGATAATTTTTGGCATATATTTCAGCCCAAACTTTGTTAAAATCCGACCGGCACCTTGACCATTCCTCCTGCTTTTGCTTAAGCCTAGTTAAAATAACCGGCAATGCCACACTAGCATTTTTGCGAAGAACATCCATGACATCCAGGCCATGATCACCATATAACCGTTCAATGCACCTCAAATTCAAGGCTGCCCACAAAAGTGAAGAATTTAATGATGTGCAGTTTGATTCAACCAATGGAAGGCAATCAAACATCATCCACCGTAAGCATTGTCAAACATGGTTAACACATTCAAAAGCATACTTACAAGTCAAATGCTCCTCAATGCGGATAGGACTATCTGGTTTGACTGAGTTGTCTTGCATCTTTTCTATCAACTCCTCGACACGCTTAGTCGTCACATTAACAGATTCCAATAGCATGTCCAACTCAAACCTGAACAAAAAATTCATTTCACAGATTAGTAAATACGATCCTGAGAGCTGCTACTACATAATGGTAATTATGGTGTTATGCATGTGCATACATCAGTCATGCACCTGCTGAACCTCTGATGAATTGCTGTTTGCTAGATGCTACAGTGCTTTAATAAATGACATTGTAGTCGCAAATAATCACTTCAAGATGTATTTCCTATGTACACTACAACTAAAATTTTACATCTCTGATTTAAACTGCCATATTTTATAAGAGAATTTAAATCGCCCATGTTGTTTCCACAAAATAAGTACAGCAAACAAAGCAAGTTTCAAATTGGGGAACACAGAGAGAACAAAGTGGTTGTGAACTTGGAGCAGAAATGAGTATACTGGACAAGCATGAATATCCTACCCTCTAGTTGTTTGTGCGAGTGTGAGTACATGCACACATAGACAATGCAACTTCAGAGTTGTAACAACTTGGATTCAAATGTACATTGGACCTTAATTGGAGTGCAGGATGGAATGGGCTCAATGATGAGCCATCTAAAAAATCTGAGAGAATGAATTGATGTTCTCTGAGAATCAAGTCAGAAAAAACAACCAAGATATTGACCATGACTTTAACTCAATTTGAGTTTTAAATATCACCCGGTACTTACTTCCAGGCAGGACAATTACCATTTTGGTCCCTGAACTTGAAGTCAGTTTCAAATTAACATCTCAACTTTATAGAGAGAAAAAAAACCTAAACATTTTTTTGGGGAAGAAATATAACATGAATATGTTTTTATGGAACAAAAATTTGACATGGACATGATTGCATAACATTTCCATTTTTGATTTTTGTTCAAACACAAACTTTTATTACCGCTCTTTAAGAATAGCTTAATATCCCAGTGCTAACATGTAAAGAATATAAATAGAAACTTAAGATAACATACAGGATTTCTTTAATGCTATTCAGGTTTACTAACTAAGGATAACATTCAAGATTTCTTAAGCATTGTTCAGGCCAAACATATCAATAGTGGCCATGAATGTGGCACTGAGAATTGATTTTGATGTGAAGTCCTGTCCTGAGTAAAGCAAAAAAATCATCAATGATCCTTCTTGCTGAAGTTCATAGGCTACACTATAAGTATTAGGAGCTCATAGATTAAGTGCTATGTAGCAACAAATAGTCACAATCAAACAAAATGGGGAAAAAAATAAGTGAACACCTGTCATCTTCACATCTAAACAAGCTTTCTTCATACTGATTCTTTCGCATGTGCTTAAATGAATAATCCTCACTTCCTGAAGTCACTGATACCCACAGATCATTAAGCACGGACAATCCAAGGTCGGTCCTGCAACTTGCAGGAAGCATTGGGTACTGAAAACAGGAAAACACGAAATGTCACGTGAAAAACATGATATGACAAACTACACAAGAGTTGAATTAGCTTACATTTTTAGGTAAAAGTCGGTAACTCGGAGTGCACCGCTGACAATTTGATAGGTCAAGCTCCGATATTGGTTTGCAGAGGTTATATTTTTCTTTGCTGGAGAATGCAGTAGCTTTGAGGCCAGCACCTTCCTTAGAATTGAGTGTTGATCCCTTATCAAGTCTTTCTCGTTCCTTCTCTCTCTCCTTTTCACGATCTCTCTCCTTATCCTCCCTTTCACGCTCTTTATCTCTCTCCTTTTCTTCAGGTTTAACTGGTCGTGCTGTTTGCCCTTCATTCCAGAAAAATAATATTAGCATGATCTCCAAAAAGAGTATAATAAAGAAATTTCTAAACTTCAAAATCAGTCACCACTAACTTTTATTGAAGACCCCATCCAGAAAGCCATCTGCGCAGTAGAACAGCTCTTTAGTAATGAAAAAGCATGAAATATTCAGATCTGAAATCAAGGAAGAGAATCAAATGAAGTGGTAATTCACATATGTGAAAAATGCATCTACCTATATTTTCACAATGCTCCAAGAACTCATTAAACCCATCGATAAGATCTGGATAGTGCTGAAGTATGTCATTCACCTGCAAAAAAGCAAATCTATTCATGTTCATAAATGTAACATTAGGTCTAGCCACTCTAATTGGTGACTAACAAGTTATTAAATATCATTAGGTATATTTAACTAAGAGTTGGAGTTAGTCTTAAGTAAGCATCAATTCGTAAGGAACTTACCAAATTTTTCAGTTCACTTCTTGTAATTATTTCTTGGCTGTATATGTGAAGACATTTCAAAAACTCCTGATAAGCTTCAGGTTCTAGCTTCTCCTTTACCTTCTCACAGAAATGGAACTCCTGTGTGTATACACCTGATGTTCAATTACAAAAAATGAATCTAAGACATCAGCAAAGGAAAAGCAAGCAATGGTCAGCAGTCTGTAGATATAAATAGAAGGCAAATATCACTTCATTAAATTCAGCCCAAATGCTAAGCAAACGTGTTTTATCGTTATTTGCTAACATATTAGGGGAAGGCTACATGGGGCATGGTTTGAAGCAACAGGTACATTAAGGCTCCGTTTGGTATTATGGTATGTTTCCAAAACTTCATTTGACATACCATATTGGGATGCGGTCATTTAATAACTGATTAAATAACAATGATATCTTACTAAACATGGCAATTGTCACATCCTACTACGCAGCACAAAGTGCCTAAATGTATAGGGCATCTGTCAATAGTTAGATTTTAAGGTTATACATTATTAAAGATGAATAAAATAACACAGTTGAATTTTAAAGTTAATATAAACCAAGTGAATGACAAAGCACTAAAGATGCCATCTCATGCAAACATCCGTACTATAAAATTGACATCTCAAAACTATTTAACATGGCAAGGGACTCACTCTTCAGTGCATCCTTATCATCATATGATGAAGCAGAGATGCTATGTATTCCATTATTCTCGAGGGACCCCACTTGGTGTGTCTCAGCACCAGCATCCTCCATCCTCCTTGGAAAAGGTTTGCGCTTACGTTGTCCACCATCCAAATCTCTGCTGTCATGTTCACCATCTTTCTCATCCCTCTCATAATCTTTTCTATCTCGTTCGACCTTACAGTCCTTTTCCTTCTCAATACGCCTTCTCTGGGGATCATGCTCCAGATCGGGGCGATCAACACTAAAGTCACGATCAACAGGTGATGGATAAACCCGCTCCCTCTGAAAATAGAGAATAAGATGACAAATCATACACAGCATAGAAGGTTTTTCTTTTATGACAAAGTAACGCATTGATGATATAAGGTAGGGGCAGAAATATGAGCGTAATAGACAAATGGTTTCCATCCAAAGAAGAAAACAAATAAAAATTGCCTTAGGGCATATTATTGCAGTGCCATATGTGATGAGGATTCACAAAGACAAATGCAAATTTGATGTGTGCCAAACCTAGAACCATTACTAAGAGCCTATATGAAAAGCCTGCACCTAAAGCTTCCATTTGCGCCAAAATACCAAAAATTTAAGTAAAGTTTTGAAATTATGTTCACCATAATGGTTACTGAACCACTAAAATAGCCCGTCGATCATAAATAATATTCGAACACCAAAAGACAGTTCGGAACGCTCATATTAAGGAAAAATTAGGATTGTTCCTTCATAAATTACAGAGCAAACAACTCCAGGTACAGTGAAACATTCTCTGCTAACTACATAATTATCTATGCGCTTGGGGATGCACACAGACAACAAAACCACAGGTTCATTTCTGGTCTACCTTATTGTTCTGAGCATTCTTAGTAGCAGGCATTGTGGTGTTCCTGTCATCACGCCTAACTGAACCACCTCTAGAGGAGGGCACTGCTTGTGGATGCATCGAGGTATCAGGCAAGAAGTGCACAAACTCCTGAAGCAAATCAGGATGCTCATGGAACAGCGTAGCAACCTACCAAGAGACAGGTGCAACTGGCTCAGAATTTCACATAAGCATATACAGCTAATTACACATCCACAAAATGCAAGGCACCTCCTCATAAACATCTTGGATAGATTTGTTATCCTTGCGGTACATGTTGAGTATGTCCAAGAATGATTTGTAGACGTGTTCCTCCTGCTGGAACCGGTTCTGCATCACAAGAAACCACAGTTATTGAATCATTTGGTCCTAGCAAGCCCTAACAATTGACAGAGATATTGAAACCTTTATCTTGTTCACGAAATTTATAGCCTCCATGAAGTCAACTGGCTTCTTCTCCTCCTGGAGCTTGATTGCATAACCCTTGGGCAAGAATGCATTGAACCCGAGGATGAGCTCAGGGTAGCCATTGAACAGGGTCTTCACACGGACGATCACACCGGCAGTATCGATTCTGTGCCCAAAAACTAGCAAGTTAACGCTCCATTCACGAGTCACAACCACAATCAGAGACATATTTTGATCTAATACTGTATTGGTGCAGCGTGGCAGAGAACATCACTGACCTCCCGCTCTTGAAGTCGCGCATGACCTCAAGGAACTCCTCGTACTTCTCCCGCTTGTCCTGAAACTTATCCTTGACGGCCTTGAGGTACACAAGCGCATCGTTCGTTGTCAGCTTCTGCCCGGCAGGAGCAGAGGCCGCAGCCACCTGTGGCGGAGGAGGAGGCGGCGGCGGCGGCGCGGCCACTGGCGCAGGTGGAGGCGGCGCCGGAGCCATGTGCGTCGGGTGCTGCACAGGCCTTCGCCACCGCAGAACACATCGTCAGATCGCAGGATTAAAAACCGGTAAGAAATCTTAGCAGAAAATAGGAATCTACTTTTTGTTAAGAAAAAGTTTGAAATTTTTGCCAAAAGAAAACCTCAAATTTGGCCGAATAGAACAGCCGAATTCCTCCAAAAAAAAAAATTTGCCATCACCGACTGGATTAAAATTGAAACAAAAAAAAAACTCTGGAACCACCGTGCGATTGGAAGAAGGGAGCACAAGACTAGCACCACTAGGACAAGTAGGACAAGCGGAGGAAGAGAGAAAAGCACTCACGGATCGGATCGTGAAAGGTTAGGACGCTTGAGTTGGGAGCCCATGAGAGCCTCCTCCCTGGCACGCTTCATGGACCCATGCACAGCCGACAGCTCCAAAAGAGGAGCAATTCGGACGGCGACGGATCTATCCTCGCCGTGAGCAAGGCAGCCTCCAATCTATGTATGTATGTATCTATGGTGGAGCGCGCGCCAGCAACCGAGAGGAAGGGGAAGGGGAAGAGGGGAGAGCTCGAACGAAACGAAACGAAACGAGATACCAAATGGAAGGGAAGAAGGGAACGGCCTTCGTTTAAGAATTGTGAGGGCGGTCACTGCTTTGTTAACCGCACCGGGCTGCACGCGCGCTCCCATCTCGGTCGTCCGATTCGAGATAATGAGGAGATGGACGGTGCAGATTCCGCATCAAACGGTGAGCGCAGCTTGTATTTCTATCCAATTACTCCATTATTTTACACAAACACACGCACTTTTTAGGGTTGGTGCAATTACATATGGTAACATTTTAATCCAATTCATCCATTTCATTTCTTGTAATGAAAATATTATTAGATCTATGATACCAAAACCGAAATAAACGGATGTCATAGTGTGAAATCACCAAATAAATTTATGTGAAACTCCAAAATATCTCAATCCTTTTTATTTGGTAAGTCAATAATGCTTTTCAGCTTTTGTGAGGTGGTGAGTATAGAACCAATGATACAACAAAAAAGAAGAAAGAACTTGTAAAAAGTTGTGTGCTACATTTTGTTTTTGTTACAACATATTCAGGCTCTGTTTGAAAACACAGTATTTAAAAACTACAATATTTAAAAACCATGACTTTGAAATTATAATACAACCAAAATCACAGTATTCTGTAATATTTCAGAACCACAATTTTTGAGAAAACTACAATTTTTAAGGTGTTTAGATACACATTTTTTTTCAAAGTTTTCAATTTGATGTTTGAATGAAAATGAACTAATTATTATGAGTTTAAAAAAACTAGCCATTGGACAATTTCTACTGGTGTTTGGATATCAAGCATTAGAAATTCAGAATCTAATTTCCTGCAACTTCAAACTTTTCAAATTCACAGTTCAACACTGAACTTGCAACTTCAAATTTTGTTTCATGTCTAAGAAATTGCAACTTTTCAAATTCAACTTCAACTTCAACACTGAACTTCAACTGCAATTTCAACTTCAACACTGATGAACTTGCAACTTCACAGTTCCAAACTTTGTTTCCAATTCCTTGCTACTTCAAACTTTTCAAATTCACAGTTCAACTTCAAATTAGCATTAGAAGTTCAAAACACAAGATTCTCAGTTCAACATTCACATACAGACATCCTAGTTCATGTTCAATGTTCACATACATATATCCATCTCATACATCATAGGAATTCTATTCTCAATAAAACAGGAAAGCAAGAATAACAGAGAAACTTGAATTTTGGAGGATAACAGAGAAATCCAAATCCAAAACATTCTAAAAAACCACCATCCAAATCCAAAACATCACCATGTCGCATGTCGTGCAAGGCCAAGAACGACGCAGTCACCATGCCGGTGAGGTGCGACATCCGCATGACCCACTCGCTGCTCGCGCGCTGCGGCCTCCTCGACCAGATGCAAGTGCTGCGGCCACACCCAGCGCGCGACCGCGACCTGTGCCGCTTCCACGCCGACGACTACGTGGCCTTTTCCTCCAGTCAATGACGCCGGAGACGCAGCAAGACTAGATTCGGGTGCTGAAGAGGTTCAACGTCGGTGAGGACTATCCCGTCTTCGATGGGCCCTACAAGTTCTGCCAAACCTACGCCGGCGGCTCCGTCGGCGGCGCCTTCAAGCTCAACCACGGCCACAACATCGCCGTCAACTGGCCGGCGGCCTCCACCACGCCAAGAGCGGAGGAGGGGGAGGCGATGGCACCGAAGAGGAGCTATGTGAAGAAACCGTAGAAGAGCGCGATGGCAGGGAGGCGGGGTCGGGGAAGAGGGCGGTGGTGAGGGTGAGGGGCCCTGGGCTCGCGTCACCAACTGCGGCGAAAGAGAAGAGGGCCTCGACGGCGGCGCGTGGAGGGAGGGAGAGCGTGGGGCACAGCCGCCGAGAGCAAATCCTCTCCACCCGCCACCACCCGCCTCCTCGACCTTCATGCACCCCCGTGCACGGCCACTGATGAGAGGAGGAAGGGGCAACCGGCAACGCCCCTGTGCGCGGCCGTCGACTAAAGGAGGGAGCGGCAACCGGTGGCGCTTCCGTGCGCTCCCCTCTGCGCGATCGCCGGTGCTTCGTTGGAGAGAAAGAGAGTACTGTGAATGGAGAGAGAGCTCGTGGTTAAAGTTTTTTCGAAAACTTTATACTGGAGCTAGATTTGCAAAATTGAGAAAAAATCATGGTTTTGAAAAAACCATGACTTCAAAAATCATAAAATACTTTGTAACCAAACAAGGATTTGATTTTCAATACTACAGTTTCTTTCAAAACCACAGTATTAGATAAAAACTCCAAAAAAAATTTTGTTTCCAAACAGGATCTCATGTTTTTAGGGAAAATTAGTTTTAGGCAAAACATGGTTTATATATCAATCAGTACAGATACAGGGCAGAGATGGTTTGGTTGTAATTATTCTTCAACAAAGATGTAAGTCCCCATCCAATGTATCAGTATATATAAAAGATTTGCATAATTGCATTCCTCTTTTAACTTAATCTAGGAGTTATTTATAACTATATCAATTTCATTCTTACCATTTTAATTCCAAAAGTATAATATTTTTGCATGCAGAAAATGTAATACACATATCGGATAAGGAACATTCTATCTATTAGAGTTTAAAACTTAACTAATTGACAACATGCTTTGTGAAATTATAAGAAAAAAAATTAATAGATATGAAAATAATTTTGTATAAACAACTAGCTTACTCGACAGTGCAATGCAACACAATACATTGGTGCAAATGGGAGCCTCCTCTCTAAATAAAACTACCAAGTCAAGCAAGTCCATCGGATAGTGGACTTAATACACATCTGAAGCCCTATGATGTGGCCCAAAGCCCACTTATTTACGTACCAACGGATCCGCATGAAAATTCATTCACGCTCGTATTTCTATCCTAACAAAAGTGACTTAATAACTAATTATTCCAGAATTTTTCAAATAACCCAATAAAAACAAGAAATTTCAAAAGTAAACCGTTGTGTAGAAGAATTGTAAATTTGACCTTTAATCACTCACTTGGTGCATATTTAAATTTCAAATTTGCACTGAGTTAGCCATCAAAACGTGGCACACAAAAATTGTTGATTGTGCGCGCAAAAATGCTGACTGGTCATTGATGCGTCTTTGATCATGAACTAGATAAAAACTCAAAATGTCATTGTGACATCATGTAGGTCTAGTGATCCTCTAAATTTTTACTTTTTGCAGTTTTGTAATTTTTTGTAGAAAAATTTGTCACTAGTATTAAAAAAGTTACAACATAAAGTATTATTTATATTTTACGTTCTATCTTGTGAAATTTTTTAAAGATTTTTGGATAATATGTTGAAGAATTATAAATATAGAAATCTTGGCGTTTTTTCAATAACCCAAAAAATGAAATATGTATTTTTTAAAAAAAATTACAACATAAAAATTATGCATCTTTATATTCTAGTATAATTTTGGAGATTTTTTATAATACTTTGCATTTTATCTATTAAATTGGAAAAAAATATTATCAAAACACTTTAAACATTATACAAAAATTCCACAATATATAACAAAAATTGCAAATAATTTTTCATATTATAAAATTTTTAATATGAGTGACATTTTTTCAATAAAAAAGTCACAAGAATAAAAAAAAATAGAAAATCAGTGAGCGCACACGATGTCACATGCTTCAAGTCTTTACCCAGTTTGCGATCAAAAATTGCATCAGTATTCAGTTAACAACTTTATCAGTAATTTTACACACCTGATTAGTAATTTTTGTGTGTCACGATGATCGCAAACCTAATGCAAACTTGAATTTGAAAGAAAATTCTTATTCCATCAAACTTCACTCTCATGCACTTTGAGTTGTGTGGGTATCGCTCAAAAAATTTATATCTCCTGGCTGTTGAGTCCGTTATATCTACTACACGTTAAGTTTAAAATTTGGGTTTGATTAGATAGAAGAGCCCTACTATTGGACAGTCCTTGAGTGCCGCAGCAACCATTACAAAGACCATAGCTAATTATAATATATGTCTTGACAGATGGAGGAGTTTGCGATTAATTTAGGTTTTGTTTCTTGATTACTTTCACGACCGAACTTACCAACTCATGCGCGCATGATCCACGTATGTACGTTCATCGATCTTTCCATCCATCAGTTGTCTTTCATGGATGGATCGAAGATGGAGTAAGTAATTAAGTTGCTTTCTTCCATCTCTAATTGGCTTTGGAATGAATAGAGCCAGCCCAACTAATTAAGGCCCATATATACCCCTGCATCGATAGTTTGCCCACCTACTGCATGCTCCAAAGAACAGGTGAACTTATTTATTCTTAATTAGGGTTTTAGGGTCTATATTAGTGTGCACTATTAGCATATAAAGTAGGAGTTTTAAATTTTGCCTTTGTATAGCCGTCTGATCCAAGCAACTGCAACCGTCCATCAAGTGCATCCAAGGGCTCACAATCAGAGTTGGACTAGCTCCTTCCATGCCACCGGTGGTGCGCCGGCCGTCGATTGCCGTCCACCGCCAGCTGTCACCGCTTTGATTAGGTTCTTCAATTGTTTGATTTCAGCTTGGACTCTTGATTTTGTCTTGCTGACAAGAGAGGACCAGATCTCTTGTACAAATGGCATTAACCTCCTTGAATTGCAAACTTTTCTTATATTTCTCTACCATCATGTGTATTGCCATTAACCAGTTACTTGAGAGCTTCAAAAATACAAGTGAATGAACAAATCCTTACCTTGTATTTGTCATTATCATCATATTCCCATCCTTCATTAATTATTAGGACCAGTGTCAGTGTGCCACTGCTATTGATTAAAATCCAGCCACCAACCTTCAGATTTTCTGCCAGGGATGCTCCATATGGAACTGCTAGGATTAGTTTTCCTAAAAGTTACTATCAGATTATCCAAATAAATGTATAATCAAATGGAGCTGAATTTCATACTCTGTTTCATTATTCTTGATTTTGGCATGGCTGCTAGTCATTCCACATCGTAATTCATTCAGACTCTTTTGCTTTTAAAATTTTCAACTTTCTTCTGGAGAATTCCATATAACAGAGTTAAGATTGTTTATAGATGTGCGTCAAGACACTTAATATTTGATCTAACATGTTTTTTCTATTTTGCATTTCACTTTTCATGTATTGCTCTTTTGTTGGATGCTTATGCTATTCAAAGCAATGAATGTGGAATTGCTGCTAGTGATAGTGGCGCCTTTGCATGGGAGATTGCTCCAGTGACACTTGATCTCTTTGTTGTAGTTAGTAATTACTCTTTTATTTTGTTGCAGTTAGTGAGACTTGATAAGGCTTCCTTATATTTTGTGTTCTCTTATCTAAGATTGAAGTTCCTGCTGGTAGAGGAAAACTACCAGTGATTATTGCTAAGGATGAGAGCCTGGACAAGGTAACTTCTATCAAATATTCAGGAACTATATCATTTTTAATTGGCAGACATTGTACATTTCAATCAGAAACTTCCCATTTGTTTATCTCCATGCTTAATTTGGTGCCTATACATTTTATATTGTAATACTAATAAGCACCTTTTTGTTGTGGAGGTTGCTGACATCTTAAAAAAAGTAGCTACAAAACTAGCCAAAAACCAAATGCAACTTGACCTTTGTGTAATCCTTTTTATTAGATACTTGTATTGTATAATGCGAACACTGATTATTCTATTGGAAACTAGGGAACTAATCATGTTTTAGTTTTAATTAATCAGTCTATTTCTCAAATGCTTCACTGTTTGATGTGCCCTGGTGATTTGCTTTTACAACAAACTTTCTTTTGGCATGGTTGTGAGTTTCACAGTGGACAAACAGGGTTGTTGGTTTGCAACACTAGCAAAGATGAAAAATACCAAATCTTAGTGAAATTGGAGATATGTGTGTGGCAACTGGCAATACCAAGGCTTTAGTTTCAGATGTTTAATATGTTATGGGTTTACGTTATTATAATTTTTCTTGTTTGTGTCTTTTTTCTCTGGATATGTACAATACATTATATTATATAGGGTGTCTGGGGGTTCACGACTACCTTCTTTCTGCAACTTAATTCTTTACCATTTACATATTGTTGTTCTGGTGCTCTTTGATGCACTGGTTCTCTTAGAAACTATATATAGCTTGCTCAGATTTTTTAATTTTCCACATGTTCTTGCTCACATTCTTTCGTATATTATGCATTTTAGCTCGACAAGTATGTCAATGTTGTTTAGCACAAAGAGCTTAGTGATTTTGCTCCAGTATGCAAAATTGATGACCAGACATAACTGAAATGCCCTGGAGTTGTACATGTCTAGATACTTGTGTAACTATATACCTGTGCACAAAACTTGCATAGTTGAGAGTTTGAACATGAATCAGATTGATCAAACTGTCTATTTTTTAGCTGGAAAATGTTTCATGTTCCTGCAAATGAACCAGTGAGCTCACCCTTGACTGAAAAAAAAAGATAGTGCTAATTATTGGCATCATGCTATTCTAAATAAATAACCAAAAATGAAATGTGCTATGAATGTTGCTCCAACACACTTGCAGAAAAAGAATATTATTGTTCAATGAATTTTTGTATATGATCAAAAGGACAAAAATAAAATACAATTTTGAAAGTGAGTAAAACTTAATCAAAACCCACCTGGTCGAGTCAGACCTGAGTTACACCTGGTCGAGTCAAATCTAGATTAGATTTGGTCAAGTTAGATTTGGACTGGGTTTGATCAAATCAGACTTGGACTAGGTCTGGTTGAGTTTGATATTGGTCGGATTCGAATTAAACTTGGGTCTGATCGAACTAGGTCTTGGTTGGATTCGAATCAACTCTGGTCTGGTCGAATTCGACCCGGATTGGGTTTGGTCGCATCGACATTCAGATTGAACTCGAACAGGATAAGGATAAACACTAACATTATCTCTTAATTATATAAATAACAGTGTTTATCTCCTTTTTAAATTCAAATTCCCGAAATATCTCTTGTTGTCGGATGGTTGCAACCAACTCAGAGTCTCTATAAATAAAGAAGGAGTATTCACTTTTTGCAGGGGAACAAAGGCGGACTAGAAGACGACGTGAAGGCCAGGCAATGAAGACAAGACGAAGAGGGAGCTGCTTTGTTCGACTAGAAGCCCTTCTCCTTGTCCCCTTTGAAGATAATCATGGGTGAGTGCTAATCATAGATCTAGCATTTATCATGCATCATATTAGAGGTGGAAGTCTGTTCATTGGTGCTTACACGAGCCCGAATATGAATCTGAAGAGCAGTTCGAAGCAGCATTGAAGATCTCGATCAATTGCACAAGGGAATCCGGAGTCAACGAGTGCCCCGAGAGATCAAAAAGAGCATTCAATCAAGATCCATACTGCTCTTTCGATCAGAAAGTTGCATCCGATCAAGATCAATATTACTGTTTCGATCAGAAGACTGCATTCGACCAAGACCAAAAGGTAGCATTCAACCAGTGCACCCATTCGATCAGAAGGTTGCATTCGACTAATTGCGCCATCTCGATCACAATCGAAAGTGCTATTTTCGGTCGAAACCCCAAGTACTTTCGGGCGTAGACCAAATTACACTTCGATCACGATCAGAAGCCGTATTTTCAGTTGAAACCTCAAGTTACTTTAGGACAGAGACCGAAATACATTTCGATCACGATCAGAAATTGTATTTGTGGTTGAAACCTCAAGTTACTTTCGGGCAGAGACCAAAATACACTTCGATTACGATCAGAAGTTGTATTTGTGGTTGACACCTCAAGTATTTTCGGGCAGAATCCAAAATACACTTCAATCACGATCAGAAGGCTGCATTCGACTAGTTGCGCCAATTCGACCAAAAGTCTCCAAGTTGCAATTCGACCAAGGAGAAGCTCTGTCTAGCCAAAGATCAGTTTCTTCCATGGGAGAATATTGATAATAAATTCTAATCTAGAAGTCCAATCGACCGCAAATTTTTATGGTGAACAGAAGACTTGGAGTAAAGTACTTTCACCAAGTTTCAACCCAATCAGAGGTCCCCAAGATGCATGTTGATTTGTGCTAAGTTCCAGTTTGATGTGCAGGAGAAGATCGATGATAATTTCTAATTCAGAAACTCGATCGACCCCAAACTTTTATGCAAAACATAAGTTTCAATGTGAAACTGTTCCTCCAAGTTTCTTCTCAATCCAAAGTTAAGAAGAGTTCCAGAAGACCAATGCAAACAAGTTCTGTCTCACTGAATTCCAACTTGATGTATGAACATTGCATTGAAGATGAATTTCAATCCGATGGTCCGATTAATCTCAATTTTTGACGAGCAATCGAAAACCTGTCCAGAAGCTGTTCTACCAAATTTCATGTCAATCAGAGACCAGAAAGGCCCCCATCCAGTTAGTCTAAGGGGAACCAGTGTTCTAATCATGTCAAAAGTTGTCAAGACATGTCAAAATATTTATGAGCTATTGATGAATATTACAATGTGTATTTCCTGAAGCTAAGGAAGTCAAAATTTTATCACAATCCATTTTCATTCATACTTTTCATGTCATTGGGTATTGATGAGGTGAAGGCAACATTTTTATTCGGGTACCGACGAGATTGAACAACCCATGTCCGAAACTGACGAAGCTGGACTCCATTCATGCCAGGTACTGATGAGGCGAAGGCATATATTTTATTTACGACCGACGAGGCCGAACAACCCCTGACTGGACATTGATGAATATCTTAGTGTTCATCACATTTATTTGTGATAGCACCATAGACTGATGAAGCTATGTGATTGCATAATTACATGCATGGACATCCATATTGCATTTATTCATCAAGAGCAAAGTTATTTCAAAACTTGAAAATGACGACCATCAGCACAGTTTAATCAGAGATTTTCTGTGAATTTGTTCTGCAAATGTAATTAACTAGGTGCTTTTCAAAAATTCTGAAGAACCATGAACCACACAATCTCCTGAAGTCAAGATGTATTTCCATAAGACACGATGAGAATATATAAATTCTAAAGAGACTTGTAACTTGTAATTTATTTGAGAATTAATAAAATACATGTTTGTCTAAGATTATGTGTTTTCTGTGTACTTTTATATGTATATTTATATATATTGGCATGTCTGCAACACGAAAAAAAATTAATTTTTCGGAAGAGAGATCTTTTCGGTGAAACAATTATAAATTGCATATCCATTTTCAAACAGAGCAAAACTAGATAGTGATGTTTTGGGCCTGCTTTCAACATAATGTTTTCTTACTACACAAACTTGCTATCAATTTCACATAGTTGACCAGATATGTTTTAAAATGGATCCAAGGAAGAGCATCCAAATATCTTCCATTATTCTAAACTGTTTCTCTGTCTGAAATGGATCAGTACGTTGTTTAACAATGGATGTGTTTAAATTTTAGAATGAAGAGTGTTTCAATTCAAATATTACACAATATTGATGCCATGCTGGCTACAATTGTTGAGGTGTAGCAGAGTACTATACCAAATATTTCCTACTTTCATATTTGTTCTCATGAATGGATTTATTTGGGCTAATAAACATATTTTAAAACTTGGAATAGTATTGCATTTATTAGATCGTAATACATATTATAATTAGATGGAGGTTAACAGAGATTTCACATGAAGCGATTTTTCTGTATGGAATTTTCGCATGCACAAGAGGGCCGGATTGAGGTGCATGACTTGCTAGCACGCTCAGAGAGACCAACATATATAAACTTTGAACAGGTCAGGTAGTCCTATGTAAGAAGGCCTACCTATTTTTTGCTCTGTGTGTTAAGCCTTAACTAACTAATTAATAGCTAATCATCAGTCTAAGGAAGAAGATATTAATAGCCAAAATAAATTTCTCAACAAAACCTGCACCAATAAAAAAAACTTTACTTAGGCCAGCACTATAGCCAGCCAAGTCAACCTAATAACTTGTCTGGTTGGATGAACCTCCATTGAGCTGTTTCTATTGTATCCACTCTGGAGACTTTTGTGGAAAAATACATGCAATTAATTTGTTATAGAAATAAGATATATGATGGTCCAAATGGATATACAGTGTACACATATATAAATTGTAGTAGTTAAGAGAATAAGAAGAAATAATTTTTTATTACAAGGAATACTCTTTGTATAAACTACATACACTCTTTGTTCGAAAAGGAGATGTCCCTATCTAATTACAATACAGGATATTTAAAGACTTTTAATTAACCAACTGCGATAGTTAGTTGTGAGGTTCTTGGCCGTGAGCTGCACATACTGAGTCCACGTGCATCCGATAGTTACGTTCGTCCACAAACCTTATGATTCGGTTCGTCAACAAACTCGGCTCGACCATTGATCAAATCTGATCGATCCAACAACTCAACTCAATCATCAACCAAGTCTTTATTAATCTGAGATTGTCCTGGATCACATGATGTACTGAAATATTACTGTGAGTTATGTTGCTTCCTATGTAGGAGTTTAGTAATGTTTTTTTTGTTGTATCTCAGCATAACCAAACTTTTACTCTTTTTTAATAAACCTTGTTGCTTCCTTGGCACAACGCAATGCAATCATGCATATTTGTGTTCAAAGTGTCTATCCAAACAAAACATGCATGACACTCTATAGTACATATTATCTCAATTCTCAAAAATATATCATTTTGAAGGATCGAGACGCACCAAGAGAGAATCAATTGGTGCCCTTTCTATTTTTTAAACAAAAATCAAATGGCCTTGGAATAAGTAGATGAAACAAATAGAATCCAGAATTCAAATCCAAAATAAGAAAATTAAAAGGACGCAACACAAATAAACAAAGATAAAAACACATATAAATTTTTATGGAGTTCAACACGCTACTTATAATCTATGTCTTTTTAGCAATCTTTTATTCAGATTCCATATCAAAACCAAATTATACCTTTAAAAATTGGATAAATGATACACTTAGTAATTCATCTTGAACAAACCTAATCTCTCACAATATGTATCTAAATCTTTCAAGAATAGAAGAATACTCTATAATTTTTTCTCATAAAAGAGTATGCTTCTTTCTTCTTTTAAATATACAAATGAATTGTGTGGAAAGATATGTTAAAAATAGATAGTCGTGTTCCTGTTTTTAGTGTCTCGGAGTTTGTTTCTAATATGGAACCTGCCGCCCCTAAATCTAATATCAGATTTTTGCAAGATTTGCTTAACAAAGCTCATCAGCAAGAATTAATGCTTATCTTCGATTTCCGCACTGAGATTGTGTGCCATCAATGAACTAATACTTATCTTAAACCCCAGCTTGATTTTCGTGCATGATCCAGTGATGTTGCTGCATCAGCTGCACCGTGGCACACACAACGCACTTGTTTATTTGTGATATTTGGAAGTGCACATGTTTTGATCCGAGTATATGATTTAAAATCCGATTGTGTCATTGTGTTTCTCTTGATATGGTTGTCTTTAACATGTTTGATTCTTATTTAGTTTTTAAAAAATATATTATCTGTCACGCATATGAGATCAATCTGATAGAACCAAGTAAAAATCAAGTCTCTAATGATTTGGATCTTGTTTAGTTCTTAACGTAGATCCCACACTCTTACAATAATTAAATCATCAATATAGAACCAATCTGCAATTTTACTTAAATCCAAGTCCCAAAATACAAAAAAAACTTAGACTCATCAAACATAGGCAATCAGGTGGAAAGATCTTTATGTAAATATATAAAATCGAGGGTTAAAATGAAAAAGAAGGACTAAAATATATAAATACAGCGGTCAAATTTCCATTTCATTCACTTACAAATAGACTCGAAAAAACATGGACCCACTCATCAGTGACACGGTGTCGATCTCACACGTGTGGGTGAAGACAACAAGACAGCAATACTCAATACAGTTGGTGGGGCCTATTTTTATCGATTTTACTGTGACGCGTCTCATATTTACTCATTCACTGAAATGTGGGGACAAATTAAGTGGGACCCAACTGTCAATGAGACGGATCGAATTATAAGCAGTATATGTGCATTGACACAAAGTAAACTCGACAGTGATGGGTCCCACCCTATACGATTTGTTCACGTTTGCACCAAAAACACCTCTCATTAACAATGGGGTTTTTTATTCGATGGACTTATTTGTCAGATTTAAAAATACGTGAGTAAGATTAGACAGTTTTAATTTTGGTGGGGCCCGCAAAAGCACCTGATAAAGTGTTGCCTTTGTCTTCAACGGCGACACACGCTTGCCATTCGCTAGGTTTCGCCCGAAGCACGCGCGTGTCCTATGACGCAGAGCAGCCGTCGGGCACACGGTTGCTTCTGTCAACATACGCCGACCATTGCGCCGCCGTGGGAGACAGTCTAAGAGCTTTCAAACAAGTCCAATATAAGATATATTTTGAGATCATCGAGAAGTTCCTAAAAAATCAATGCACAATATACAATAAGGTACCAAATTACAAAATCATATCATCAAATGTTGTAAATATAGAGACTTAAATATGTATATCAAACAATTTATATTTAAAAAAAATATATTTCAACACATTTTTTCACAAATACTTACTATTTTATCAATTTTAGACAAATCTTACCAAACTACTCTTATTATAAAAAAAACACTTTTGCGTGCATTTAGTATGTAAATGAACAGGAAATGCGTCAAGATTAGGACCAAAATAATGTAGGAAAAAAAGATCAAATAGACAGATTGTACAGGAAGATATGATTATATTTAGAAAGGAGGGGATATGACAAAATTAGTGAGCGAGATCTAAGCATGGCCACATGGCCGCATGGTTTTTAATTAAGTGCTTAATTTCATAATTGACGCAAAGGATCGAGATAATGAGATTTGCAGCATGCATGGCTACGACTTTGATCAGTTGTTTATTATTATATATGTGCATCGGCTTTTGTTGTAGCTAATCTCTAATGATCTATAAATATTAATTAATTGTTTGTCGAAAGAAGAAGTCAAATGTTGAGCAGTTAGTGGGATTAATAGTACTACTAGAAGGCAGCCAGCATTGTTTGACTTGACTGACGCACGCGACAAGAGCAGTTTCATCAGGAAATATTCTTTCTTTTTTTCTATGGCATCAAAATTTTCCGGTTACTAAAACTCATAATAATTTTCAATACATGTTGTAAAACAAAATTGTGTGGCTCACTTGTTGGTTATCCGCATCAAATTTAATAGTTTTAACATGAGAAAAACTATCATTTCTAGGTCTAATTTTATTTTCAACTTATGAATGTATCAATAAAAATCATGATAAAAATGATGGTCTATAAATTAAGAATCGAATAGTGGAGAACTCAAAAAATGAGAAATAAAATTATGTTTGGTTTGATTAGGTATGCATTGACCTATATATATATAATCAAATTATGTGGAAGTAATGTAGTATAGCAAGCTGCAACTGACCTGTTATAGATGCACCTGTTTCAGTTGGTTTGTATCCATTGAGACAATTTCCGTCTACCATGTTGGTTCATCCGTCCAATAAATTAAGTTAAACGGCTTAGATTCCAACTACAGGTAACACCCTATGATGTTTTCCTCCTTGAGACTAGCAGGTACCATACCATACTTGTCAGGTCTTCTAGAAGCACAGAATTAATATAGGTAGAAATACAGTTAGAGAGGACTGTTAGGCTGGGTTTGACCGTTCGTGAGTATGGTATTTTCTTTAAACAAGTTTTGTAAATTATTTTGTCTAATTTATTTATTTAGGAAAAGCAATTAAAAAAATAATAGTCTCATAAAAATAGAGTTTAACATGCCTTTTTTCCACTATGACAGAATTAAAAGTAAAATCTTTAATCTAAACTACTTTTTGCACATCAAGATGCCATTAAATTAAATTAAGGTGGAGTAGCAAATTAGTAGAATTTTATTTATAATAACTTTTCAAAATCAACTTTTTAAAGTAGTAATAATCCAGTTTTAGACTTTAAAAGAAACGTAGCTATCAAATGGAGTACTAATAGTAATAGTAATTTTTTTTATAAATTTATGCAAGATAAGATAGGATTACTACCAGTATTATATATATACCGGACATTGACATGTGAGCGGATCAATCTGGTAGCTCTAATTTGCATGAGAGATCTCTCTCGACTTGCGTAAAATACAAAATATATTATTTAATCGCTGCAAAATAATTAAACGGCGTTACTACGCCACAAATAAACAGGCAAGTATATAATGAATCGAAATTGCCGAGAGGCTTTTCTCGAAGCATGTAAAAATTCCAATAGGGTGGCTTAATTCGCAAAACGTGCTGATGACCTTAATTAATTTGACGGCACCTCTGAATCTGATACAGGAAGCCTACCCCCCCTTTAATCATTTCTCTTTAATTGGGTGTTGTTTGGCCGGAATTGAATTTTTTCATTGAAATAAACCAGCTTACAATTAAAGTCTCATAAAATTATTGGCAAAAGTAGATTTATTTAATAAAAGATGTCAAGAGGGAATATTAAATCATAAATGACAGAGACGAGAGCAACTACAATTTATTCTTAGAAATAAACTAAAACCCCTCATTTAAATCCTACGAGTATAAATTAAACTTATTTTAACTAATAAATCTAAACAAAGTTAAACAAAATATCCGACGAGAGATGAAGCATATAGAATTCTGAGAGATTTGGATTGCATGCGTCGAATTCACTCAAATTTGGCCATACTTGCATGGCACGACATATATGGCCGTCCGTGGTTGTGAACAATCATGCCACCGGCTGCAGGCTGCTTATTGATTTCATAAAATACTGGCTGCAAATTATTTATACCACCATACATCACGCGGTATTGTTACCATAAGGTTCAGCAAATAATCCAAGCAGTAATGGTTTATCATTAAGATTTAGAAACAATGGAATTATTGGTAAATTGTTGGGATATTTCAATTAAGTTGCCCCTTGATTGAGGGGACGACCACAGAGCAGTCAAATTATTCCATTTTGTACAATACTGCTGACCACATAGAAGGAAGAAGGCTCCAAATTGGACGAAGAAAATCCAGGAGAAAATCCCGTTCCAGCTTCCCTTCAATTTATGTACCACTCGTATTTATAAACACAGAATTTTCTGAGCAAAAGCAAATTAGCAAGTCAAACAACTCATCCCCCACCCTCTCTCCTCTTTTACTTGTTCCATGCTCCCCTTGCTCATGCTTCTTTAATACCCGCCATTTCTTCTCCCCTTCCCTTCTTGCTTACTTCTCTATTACACTCTTTCTTTCATACATATATTATCAAGGAGGTGGATTTTCTTTCCCTCCTTAATCCCTTTTCTTCTTCTTCGCAATTCTTTGTACAGAGAAAGAAATCCTTTTTTTTCTTTTTAGAATAAAAGCAATAAATCTTGTGAAGTGAAGATTTTCTTTTCATTTCTTTCTACAAGAAAGAAAGAAATCTTTAATTGTCAAGTGAGGATTTTTATTTTTTTAGCTTGGTTGGATGGCCGGAGACAGAGCTGGGAATGGCAACTGGAAGAGGAGGCGAAAGATCAGGCTCAGTAAATTGTACAGCTTCACGTGCGGCGGCGGCGGCAAGTCCAGCGTCCAGGATGACAACTCCAGGATCGGCGGCCCGGGGTTCTCGCGGGTGGCCTACGCAAACGACTCCGACGGCGCCGACGCCGCCATGCTCGGTTACCCGTCCAATTCCATATCCACAACCAAGTACAACGTGGCCACCTTCATACCCAAGTCCCTGTTCGAGCAGTTCAGGAGGGTGGCCAACTTCTACTTCCTTATCACCGCCTGCCTCTCCTACACGGGGCTTGCACCCTACAGCTCAGCCAGCAACGTCTTCCCCCTCGTCGTCGTCATCCTCGCCACCATGCTCAAGGAGGCCATCGAAGACCGCAGGAGGAAACAGCAGGTGCGTATTTCTTCTTCATCACAATCGTCCAGTCCCTGTTTACTTTGACCAAGAGGCCAACGCATGAATTCATGTACCAACAGCATTTTTCATCTTTTGAGGGAACACTTGTTGTCGATTTCTTCAACAAGAAAAGGTTGTTTCATCGGGTGCTTGCATAGTTTTGAGGCTTTTTTAATTCTTTAACGTTTAGGATTGACAAGATAGTTCAAACAATACTCCATGGAGAGAGGCAGATCCAACTGTAAAACAGTTTTGGGATTATGGAAGCCCATTACGCTGTAGATGACAGGTAGAGTAGAGGTGATCCATACTGACCTAGTCAATTTGGGAAGCACTCAACAGTGCAGCAACTTTCATTAAAGGGAAAACTAAAAAAAAAAAAAAAACCCTCCATCTGGGGAATTAGGTAGCAGGTGCAGCAATTATGTCACCATAATTTATTGTTACCTACAACTTATTATCTTATAGGATCTTTTTATGATCTGAAATGTTTTATGTGGTTCTGTTAGCATCAAATTACATTAAGAGTATATATGACATGCTAATTCAACTTCACAGCGGTGACATGGTTCTTTATTCTATATGTGAGTTTTATTTGCTTGAGTACCAGTTACTGAAAATGAGAGTTTCATCCAGGACAATGAGGTAAACAACAGAAGCGTAAAAGTGTTCCAGGATGGTGCTTTCCATCATACCAAATGGATGAACCTCCGAGTTGGTGATATCGTGAAGGTCGAAAAAGACGAGTTCTTTCCCGCTGACCTAGTCATGCTTTCATCCAGCTATGAAGACGCCATTTGCTATGTTGAGACGATGAACCTCGATGGTGAGACAAACCTGAAGCTAAAGCAATCTCTAGAGGTAACTTCCAACACGCAAGATGATGAGAGCTTCCAAAGTTTCAGAGCTCTAATAAGGTGTGAAGATCCAAACGCACACCTCTATTCTTTTGTTGGGAACATTGATATCCAAGAGCAACAATACCCTCTCTCACCTCAACAGCTCCTTCTTAGAGACTCGAAACTTCGTAACACCGAATATGTGTATGGTGCAGTTATTTTCACTGGCCATGATACAAAGGTCATGCAGAATGCTATGAAAGCTCCATCCAAAAGAAGCAAGATTGAAAGGAAGATGGATCGGATCATTTACTTCCTTTTGTCTTCGCTCGTCCTGATTTCAGTCATTGGCTCAATTTTCTTTGGGATCGCCACCAAAGATGATTTGCAAGATGGCAAGATGAAAAGATGGTATCTTAGGCCTGACGACACTACCATCTACTTCAGTCCAAATAAGGCAGCTGTATCATCAATCCTGCATTTCTTGACAGCTATGATGCTGTACGGGAACTTCATCCCAATCTCCTTGTACATCTCCATTGAGATTGTCAAGCTCTTACAGGCTCGGTTCATCAACGAAGACATCCAGATGTACCATGAGGAGACTGACACGCCAGCTCATGCTAGAACATCAAACTTAAATGAGGAGTTGGGTCAAGTCGACACGATTCTGACGGATAAAACTGGTACTTTAACTTGCAACTCAATGGAGTTCATCAAATGCTCCATTGCGGGCACTGCATATGGCCGTGGTATCACTGAGGTTGAGAGATCTATGGCGAAGAGAAAAGGATCCCCCATGGTTGCCAATATGGAAGATGGAGTGGAACACTTTCAGCCAAGGGGAACACCCATGGTCAAAGGGTTTAATTTCACGGATGAACGTGTCATGAGCGGGAATTGGGTTAAAGAGCCCCACCCCGATGTGATCGAGAAGTTCTTCCGGTTGTTGGCCATCTGCCACACATGTATACCCGAAGTTGATGAAGAATCAGGGAACATTTCATACGAAGCAGAGTCTCCCGACGAGGCTGCTTTTGTTGTTGCGGCACGAGAATTAGGTTTCAAGTTCTACCAAAGGACACAGGCAGGTGTATCCCTGCATGAATTGGATCCCTTGTCTGGAAAAGAAGTTGATAGGTAATGACTTTGAGCTTTGTTTTGTGCTTTATAAATTCAGGAGGTAAATCAACAATGTTCACTAAGACTTATCTTTTTTTTTTTTAATTTTATTTTGGCAGAACATATAATCTGTTGCAAGTCCTTGAGTTTAACAGTGCCCGGAAGCGGATGTCGGTAATAGTTAAGGACGAGGAGGGGAAGATATTTCTCTTTAGTAAAGGTGCTGACAGGTTAGTACTATATAGTAATCTGTCTGCCCATGTATGTTCAAATATGGCAACCTAATAAGCTAATCCATCTACATATTAATCCCCTTTACTTCTATGATACTGATCTCTTGACTTGCCACAACATGAGCAGTGTAATGTTTGAGAGGCTATCAAGTTCTGTGAGGGATTATGTGGAAGTGACCCAGCAGCACATCAATGATTATGCTGACGCTGGTCTGAGAACGCTAGTTCTCGCTTACCGTGAACTCGAGAAAGATGAATATGAACATTTCGACGGGAAATTCACTGCAGCTAAGAATTCCATCAGCGATGATAGAGATGAAAAGATTGAAGAGGCTGCAGATTTGTTAGAGAGGGAGTTAATTCTTCTTGGTGCTACTGCTGTTGAGGATAAATTACAAGAAGGGGTGAGTAAATCTTCTTCCATGTAGTAATCCATGACATTTTGAAGTATCATCTGCGTTTTCATAATTGGTTCCTTTTCTAGGTGCCTGAATGTATCGACAAACTTGCTCAAGCGGGCATCAAGGTATGGGTGCTGACGGGCGACAAGATGGAGACTGCCATCAACATTGGGTATGCCATTAAAAGATCCATTCTGATAGATTTGAATCCTTTGGTGCTTATGGATAAGATTAATTTAACTTATGAACTGGCACTGCTTTTCACAGATACGCTTGCAGTTTACTCAGACAGGGAATGAAGCAGATAGCAATCACATTGGAAACACCAGATATCATTGCATTGGAGAAAAGTGGTGACAAAGCAGCCGTTACTAAGGTACATAGAGGATTACTGATCACAATAATTTACAAGTTTTATCTAATCTGTAGATGTGTTTCTTTCGAAGCAGTAGTTGTAACGTGTATGCATTAGAGTGTATAATTTCTTATAGCTCATACTATCTCTGTTAGTGCACTCTGATTTCAGATCGTAGTATTTTTTTTCTCGGTAACTAATCAACCAGATGACTACATGCTTATCAAACTTTGGTATATCTCATTTTTTGATTTTCTGTTCATGGTAGGCATCAAAAGAAAATGTGGCGCATCAGATAAATGACGGAAAGAATCTTACAAATGCATCTCCTGGTGAAACCTTTGCTTTGATTATTGATGGGAAGTCACTTACATATGCGTTGGAGGATGACACCAAGGGCATGTTCCTTGATCTTGCCATTGTATGTGGATCGGTCATTTGCTGCCGTTCTTCACCAAAGCAGAAAGCCCTCGTAAGCTTACTTGACCTTTTCACTTTCAGATTGCTTGTACTCTTCTTCTGTCCTTCCAATTGGTTCTAACCCACTGTTGTCATTGGTGCTGTAGGTTACAAGGCTAGTCAAAAACAGCACTGGTAAAGTTATCCTGGCCATTGGTGATGGCGCAAATGATGTAGGCATGCTTCAAGAGGCAGATATAGGGGTTGGAATTAGTGGTGCTGAGGGAATGCAGGTTTGATGCTGTTTACTCTTTGAAGTTTTACTCAACCAAAACTAACTATAGGAGGAATTGACAATTCTAGTCTTTAAATATTTGTATAAATTTCATTATTTCTCTAATTTAGTTTTCTGATTTGCTCTTAATGCACTCACTTTCAGGCTGTCATGGCAAGTGATGTTTCCATTGCGCAGTTCCGCTTCCTCGAGCGTCTGCTACTAGTCCATGGGCATTGGTGTTATAGTAGGATCTCTTCAATGGTATGCAACTGCACACATTACTCTTACTATGGTATGGCGGTTCCAAATTCTACTGTGACTTAACACCTCTCCTCCTTATGCTCCACAGATATGCTACTTCTTCTATAAGAATATCACGTTCGGCATGACCCTCTTCCTGTACGAGGCATATACATCATTTTCAGGCCAAGCTTTCTACAATGATTGGGCATTGGCGCTTTACAACACCTTATTCACGTCACTTCCTGTGATCGCTATGGGCGTGTTCAACCAGGATGTTTCTGCTCGGTTTTGTCTCAAGGTAGTTCTCTTCTTTTCAAATAGCCATACTTGTCACACTGTGACATTCAAAAACTTACCATCCTCAATTGTTTGTGGCAATGCAATACATGCAGTATCCAATGCTCTACCAAGAGGGTCCACAGAACCTCCTTTTCCGGTGGTCAAGAATCCTAGGATGGATGTTTAACGGTGTTGCCAATGCGGTGATCATATTCTTCCTCGCCACAGCCTCGCTGCAGCACCAAGCCTTCCGCAAAGGGGGCGAAGTCATAGACCTCCAGACCCTTGGCGCAACTGTCTATACATGTGTTGTCTGGGCTGTCAACTCTCAGATGGCAATCACAATAAACTACTTCACCCTGATGCAGCACATCTTCATCTGGGCTGGCATTGTTCTATGGTACTTACTGTCTGAGCTGAATAAGTTACGCAAAACCTTAAGATTGTAGAGAAAAATCGGTTCTAAACTTTGATACCTTCTGTTTTCACAGGTACTTGTTCCTCCTAGCCTACGGTGCGATCACGCCGTCTTTCTCGACAACCTATTTCATGGTGTTTGTCGACTCACTGGCACCTGCACTGTCCTACTGGGTGGTGACCCTCCTAACAGCTGTCGCTGCGCTTATCCCCTTCTTCACCTACTCAGTGGTCAAGATGTGGTTCTTCCCGGATTACCACAACCAGATTCAGTGGTTACGGCACAGGGGTGAGGCCGACAACGTCGACCCAGAGTTCGGTCCGGCCCTGCGCCAGTTTTCAGTAAGGTCCACCGGGGTAGGCGTGTCAGCACGCCGTGATGCGAGACTCATTAATCTCAACAGTAAAGTTCACCATGCAGATGCAGATCGGTTACATAACATCATGTAAATATCAAATTCAGACATGTAGTCAGTCCTAGATAAGCTACTCAAATAGTCCATTAATTGTACTTGTATTGTTGTTAGTCAGGTAGTAGTGTCTGCAAGTGTACATGTATTTGTTAGACATCAAAAGGGTCAAGTGAGACGTGTACATGCTGGGGTATAATTTTTTTTATTCTTTCCCCCTTGTTTGGGGTAGATTTCTTTTTTTTTTAATTTTCTTCCTTTTGTTCTTACACAGATCAGATGGGGAACAAAACCTTTTTTTTCATTTTTCTACAAGAATAATGGAATATTATTCTTTTTTCTCTGTGATCTGTGATCATGCTCTGATTGTTAAATTTTCATCATATATTAACACTTTTGAGTTCATGAGGACATCAATATTTGGATGTTAATACTAAGTTATGTGTGTTGTGTGTGTGTGTGTGTGAGTTTGACAATGTTACCCTGATCAAAGAAGCAGTTGATGGGTCAAATTTATTTTGAGATCAAATTTGGTGTCTTGTTGCACGGACCTGAAAAGAAGACAACAAAAAGGAGTTGTAAATAGTGCTGCAATTTAGGGTAAAGTCTTATTATTGGTCGTCCTCTTCTTTCAGATTATAGAAGATTGATTTGATTTTTGATTGCTCAAGTCAAGTGTTACGACGGGACAGGGGAAGAAGATGCCGTTCAAACTCTCTTTTATATATATATATATAATTGGTGTAACTTAGTTCAACATTGTTGTATAGCCAAAAAAAAAAAAAAGAGTAGTCTTAGTCTTAAACGTTCAAAGATGGCACGCTGCTTATGACTAGTGTGTTATGATTAATCAGAGAAGAATACTCCCCTGAAGAGTAAGAGTAGGATGCACATTTCAACCAATATGAATCAAGGAAAACGTGGGTGAAGAAGAATTCTAGGAACTTGGGAGTAGGCATATACCCACAAACAAAATTGAGGGTTTCTTATAGTCAACAAAACCATCCTTGTGGTTGAGACTTCTCTCCCCCACGTCTTTATCACTTGATTAACAGAGTAAAATGACAATCATATCCTTCCCAGGGATGCAATTATCAAGTGTTATAAGCTAACTAACCCTCATGCAAAGAGTGTTATTATCTTTTCACATTTTTGCTAGTCCATCCTAATGAAAAAGGGAAAATTGGTCATTACCTGTTAGAGATATGTATTCTGTTTTGTTTGTTAGGATTTGTTTCCTAAAATATTTTTGTAATTTGTGTATATATTTTGCCCTACGGGCTCTCAGATGTATATACAAAATTCATAACATGATATCAGAGCGAGGTTAAACCCAAAACCTTTTTTTTTTCGGCGACCACCTCCCACGGGCCGCCGCCGCCGCCGCCGCTACAGGTCACCAGCTTCTCCGAGCCGCCGCCACCTCCTACGGGCCGTCGCCGCTGCCGCCACGGGCCGCGCCTCCCTCCAAGCCGCCGCCGCCGCTTCTCTCCTGCCGCCGCCGCTCGCCTCCCCCCCTCTCCCTTAGGGCCATCTCCCACAGGCAGTTGTGGGCCTTATTATTTGGCCCACCTCTTTTTTTATATATCCAGTTCCTTTGCTTCTGTAAAAAAAAAACACTCATGTGCCTCTGGCACTTACATCCAATGACCCGGCCATTGTGGATGCTGCTGTCGATGTCCACGAGTCCTATGAGGTTGCTCTTGATGCTCATGAGCGCTGGTGCGCTAATGAGGCACGAGTGGTGGCTGTTTTGGTTCACAGTGTTGACATTTCCATCTCGATGGATATCGTTGATTTACCGACTTCATGTCATATGTGGGAGTACCTTCGGCAACACTACCTTCCCAGCAGTGATGCCCTTTACTACTCCCTGCTTCAGCACCTTTAGACTTTTCAACAGCATGACTCCACCGTAGACGCCTTCTATCGTCAGTTTACTGCTCTATGGAGAAAGCTTGACTCCTTGGATTCTGCGGTCTGTCATACTTGTGCCTGCTGCACAAAGACTTGGGATCATGATGACAAGTGTCATCTCTACGATTTTGTCATGCGTCTTCGTCCGGAGTTCGAGCTTGCCAGAGCTCAGTTGATGAGTCGGTCTCCCCCACCGACTATGGTCGAGGCTCTTGCTGCACTTCGTGCCGAGGAGACTCGGCTTCTCAGTACTAGTGGTTCATCGTCTTCGGCTTCCTCGACTGTTCTCGTAGTCCCAGCTATCGCTGCTCCTTCGGCTACTTCTTCCTCTCCAGGTGTTGCCTCTGGTGCACCTACTGCCGCCACTCCGCTCTCTGGTGTCCAGTGCAACTACTGTCATCGCTATGGTCATGATTATCAGCACTGTCATGCCCGGAAGAAGAAGAAGAACAAGACTCGTGGCGGACGAATAGAGGGTCCTTCCAGAAGGTCCTCTGGTCCTCCCACTCTAGCACCGTCTCAGAGTGACACCACTCAGTTGATCAGTTTCCTCCAGCGTCTCGCTCAGCCCAGCTCGTCTTCAGGATTTGCCAGTCTTGCTGCTCAGTCGCCTCCAAGTACACTTTCTACTTGGGTTCTTGATTCTGGTGCATCATTTCACATGACTCCCGATTCATCCTCCCTCAACACTCACCGGATCTCCACATGTTCCTCTTTCTGTTGAGACCACTGATGGCACTCCTATGCCTGTCACCTCTCAGGGTGTTTGTCCACCTCACATTTTTGTCCCTGATGTCTCTCATGTACCTCAGTTAGCTATGAATCTCTTATCTGTTGGTCAGATCACTGATCATAACTGTTGTGTTGGCTTTGGTCCTAATTCTTTTCTTGTTCAGGATTGTTGGACAAAGAAGATAGTTGGTACTGGCCACCGCCGTAGACATCAGCATCAGGGTCTCTACATCCTCGACCGACTTCACCTTCCTTCTAGCTCCGCTGCTTCTTATCGGTCGTCCACTTCTCCTGCCATCGCTGCTTCTGTCAGTTTTTCTCAGTGGCACCATCGCTTAGGTCATTTATGTGGGTCTCGTCTCTCGTCTTTACTGGTGAGTATCAGTCGTCTGCGTTTCAGCATTTTCTTTCTGAGCAGGGCACTATTGTACAGTACTCTTGTGCAAGTGCCCATGCTCAGAATGGCGTTGCTGAACGCAAACATCGACATCTAACTGAGACTGCCCGCACTGTACTGCTTGCCTCTCATGTGCCGCCTCAGTTTGGGCTGAAGCTGTCTCCACATCTGCTTATCTCATCAATCTTCAGCCGTCCACTACTCTTCAGGGGACTGCTCCTTTTCAGCATCTCTACAATCGTTCTCCTCAGTATACTCATCTTCGTGTCTTTGGTTGTACCTGTTTCGTTCTTCTACAGCCTCGCGAACGCACAAAGCTGACTGCTCAGTTGGTCGAGTGTGTTTTTCTTGGCTACAGCTCAGAGCATAAGGGTTATCGTTGCTATGATCCTTCTGCTCGGAAGATCAGCATTTCACGTGATGTCACTTTTGATGAGACTCGGCTCTACTACTATCGTGCTTCTGCCCCCCAGGCCATTACTCCCTCTGAGACATTTTCGTTTCTATCCATCCCTGACTCATCGCCACTCACTACTACAGAAGTGCATTCCACTAACCCTTATTTTCTAACGGTTGTAAGCAATCTAGGAAAAATCCGATAGAATAGGACGACAGCGGCGGAAAACCATCATTTTACTATCGGTTACACACTAATCCAACGTTAGTGAAATGCAAATACTTTTTACTATCGGTCATTACTGTACAAACTGATAGAATATATTAAATAGTACTATCGGTTTTTCTTTTGTAACTGATAGTAAAATTGCGAACTTTATACTATCGGTTATTACTGTACAAACCGATATAATATATTAAATAGTACTATCGGTTTTCCATTTTTAACTGATAGTGAAATAACTGACTTTTTACTATCAGTTATTACTGTACCAACCGATATAATATATTACAATAGTACTATCGGTTTTTCGTTCGTAACAGATAGTAAAATTACTCACTTTATACTATCGGTTCGTACTGTATTAACCGATATAATATATTAAATAGTACTATCGGTTTTTCTCGGGTAACTGATAGTGAAATTACTGACTTTTTACTATCGGTTATTACTGTACTAACCGATACAATATATGAAATAGTACTATCGGTTCAACAACACAAACCGATAGTAAAATGACTTTATATACACTAATGGCTATGACAGTGAGGACCTGATTTTACTATCGGTTTGTGTTGTTGAACCGATAGTAAAATTGGACAACTTAATTAGGTCGACCCCTGCTCTGCGCTCTACATGTTGGAATCATTTCAGCCGCGCACAACTCCAAGCTAGAGTGATCTGGAGAAGCTAGCTGAGAGGTTGATCATATTTCCATCCCCCTCGGTATTGTCATCTTCTCATCACCTCTCTCTCTCGATCACTCTTTCACACTCTCCCTCTCTCTCTACTTGCAATTCATTAAACTAGATACATGTATCTCCAAGCTAGCTAGAAGGCTGGGTTGGCTAGCTAGCTATAGCTTGCTGAATTTAAGCAGCTAGCTAGCTGGCTCTTCCAATTAATGCATGCATCAAGTTAATTAGGGTTTCATATATACAAATCCATTTAATGTAATTAAACAGCTCATGTACACACATATGGCCTAGCTAATTATGTTTCATTCATATATGCATGCCCTGAGTCATTAATTATTTATTTGAATTTGTCAATTTTGTGAAATAATTGTAGATGGACCGAGAATATTGGATGTATGGAATAAAACGTACTACTGTTGAGTATTTGGAGGGTGTGAATGGATTTATTAAATTTGCTGAGCAAGAGAAGGCGAAGAAGGGAGAGAAAGATATGCATTGTCCTTGTATAGATTGTATGAACTTAAAAAGGTTCGGCAACTCTGATCAGATTAGGAGTCATTTGATTCGTCGTGGTTTTAACGCACGCTATACCCGTTGGATATGGCATGGTGAAGATCTTGAGGAAACGAGCACTACCGCTACCACTCAGCAGCACCCGGAAGTGGATTGCAGTAATGATGATCATGATCAAAACATTGATAATGTTCATTCGGAAGTCCATGTAGATGACGACAATTTAGATGAAATGTTATATGATGTAGAAGAGGACTACAGCGAAAACGATTTAGCTAAATTTCAGAAATTAATTGTTGATTCTGAGAAGCCTTTGTTCCCCGGATGTAAAACATTTACAAAGTTGTCTTCTATGTTGAGATTATATAACTTGAAGGCAAGCAACGGTTGGAGCGATAAGAGTTTCACAGCGCTATTGGATCTGTTAGCGGACATGCTTCCAGAGGGAAATGAGTTGCCAAGATCGGTTTACCAGGCCAAAAAACTATTGTGTCCGTTGGGAATGGAAATCGAAAGAATACATGCATGCCCAAATGATTGTGTTCTGTACCGTAACGAGTACGAGGATTTGCATGTTTTTCCAAGATGCGGTGCATCGCGGTATAAGCATGGGGACAGAATTTATCACAATGGATGTGATGAGGTAAAGAAAGGGCATCTGGCCAAAACTGTGTGGTATTTGCCTGTGATTCCCAGATTGAAACGGCTGTTTGTAAATCCGAAAGATGCGAAGTACTTGCGTTGGCATGTTGAAGGTCGGAAACAAGACGGAAAACTAAGACATCCAGCTGATTCCATTCAATGGAGAAACATTAACAGAACATTCGGTGAGTTTGGCGGTGAAGTGAGGAATATAAGGTTTGGGCTGAGTACGGATGGTATGAATCCTCACAGAAATATGAGCAGTCGACATAGCACTTGGCCGGTTCTTTTATGCATCTACAATCTTCCTCCTTGGTTATGTATCAAGCGTAAGTACATCATGATGTCGTTACTAATTTCAGGACCCAGACAACCCGGGAATGATATTGACGTGTTTCTATCACCGTTAGTTGAGGACTTACAAAAATTGTGGAGCGAAGGGGTGCGGGTGTGGGATGCACATAAGCGAGAGAATTTCATGTTGCGGGCCATGATATTTTGTACCATAAATGATTTCCCGGCCTATGGAAATTTGTCGGGGTATAGTACGAAAGGAGTCAAGGCTTGTCCTATTTGCCTGGATGAAACTGAAAGCATGTGGTTATCGAACCGCAGAAAAACAGTGTACATGGGTCACCGCAGATTCCTTCCGATGCATCACGCCTACCGTAAGAAGAGGAAGTCATTCAATGGGAAGCCTGAGAAAGGATCACCCCCAGTGTTTGTGACTGGTAAGGAGCTTTACTTGCGCGTGAAGGACATCAAAGTTGAGTTCGGTAAATGTTCTAAACCTCCAGGAAAAAATATTTGGAAGAAGAGATCGATTCTTTGGGATCTGCCATATTGGGAGCACTTACAAGTTCGACATTGCATTGATGTCATGCACGTAGAGAAAAATGTTTGTGACAGTTTGATTGGTTTGTTGTTGAACATTCCAGGAAAGACGAAAGATGGCATCAACGTTCGCCGTGACAAACTCGACATGGGCATAAGGACTGAGCTTGCACCGTTGGAGAAGGGAAAGCGGACATACCTCCCCCCGGCCTGCTATACTTTGTCAAAAAGAGAAAAAACAGAACTCTGTCAGTGCCTACATGGTGTCAAAGTTCCATGCGGGTATTCTGCGAACTTGAAAAAACTTGTGTCCATGAAAGACTTGAAACTGATTGGTATGAAGTCCCATGATTGTCATGTACTGATGTCACAAATGCTTCCCATTGCTATCAGAGGCATTCTCCCAGTCAAAGTCAGAGAGACAATTACAAAGCTATGTTATTTCTTCAACACAATATCTGGCAAGGTACGTAAGCGTGTACTCCTAGCAAGTTAATTAGCTCCATTCGTGGAACTTGTCAGATTTTTTGGATCTGAATATTTGCTGCAACTGTGTCCTTGCAGGTAATTGATATGGATGGACTGGACGATTTGCAACGCGATGTGACTACCACTCTTTGTCAGCTGGAGATGTATTTCCCTCCATCCTTTTTTGATGTTATGGTCAATCTAATTGTTCACCTTGTCAGAGAAATTAAGTTTTGTGGACCCGTGTTCCTGCGCTACATGTATCCATTTGAGAGATTTATGGGTATCTTGAAGGGATATGTAAGGAATCGATATCGGCCTGAGGGCAATATCATTGAAGGTTATGCCGCCGAGGAGGTGATCGAATTTTGCACCAACTATATGGCCGGGGTTGACCCAATTGGCGTTCCTACGTCTCGGCATGAGGGCAGGTTTCAGGGCATTGGAACGATTGGATTTAAAGCAGTCGTCCCCTCTAGTGATCTGTATGCAAAAGCCCATTTTTGGGTCTTACAGCACATGACGGGGGTGGAGCCATACATACACGAGCACAAGGAAATGTTACGGAAACTGAATCCCTCGAAGCCAGAGATTTGGGTCACCAGAGAACATAATAGGAAGTTTGCTGGGTGGATCGAAAATAAAGTCCTGCAAGCTTCTGAGGGCGATGTAGATGAAAATGTTACATGGTTGGCCAGAGGGCCTAGATTTACTGTAGGGACTTGGCAGGGGTATGACATCAACGGCTATTCATTTTACACAAAAACTCAGGACGAGAAGAGTGCTATGCAATGTAGTGGAGTGACACTACTTGCTATTTCGGAGGATGCCAGGGCAGTAAGAGCACTCGACTCATATTACGGTGTTATTGAGGAAATATGAGAGCTCGATTATGTATTACTTAAGATTCCTCTGTTTCGATGCCAATGGGTCGAAATCCCTCGAGGTGTTAAAGTCGACAATTATGGGTTTACTCTAGTCGATCTCAGTAGAGTCGCACACAAAGATGATCCATTTATACTTGCTGAGCAAGCCAGACAGGTGTTCTACATCGTTGACCCGGCCAACCCAAAGTTGCACGTTGTCCTTCACAGTAAGAGACGTATTGTTGGGGTCGAAGACGTTGTGGATGAAGAAGAGTACGATCAGTTCGACGAACTACCTCCATTTTTAGATGGAATCCTTCAATCTGTCCCTACCGAAGATATTGACGAAACAAGTTACCTGCGAGACGACCACGAAGAAGGATTATGGGTGGACAACCATTCTTGACTAATTTGCAATATGTAAGTGACGTATATTACTTGGATCGAAGAATGTTCAAATCATTTTTCAAAAATTCTTTGGGAAAACATACGTGATGCATTGAGAATCATTTCTGCAAATTTTCATTTCAATTGGAGTATATACTTGATTTGAGCAATAATTGATTCTTTTCACAAATATATATGAAAACTGCAAATTTTCATTCCATGATTGGTCTTTACTGTTATTTTATTTCAAAATTATTGCAAGCCATCTGCATGGGGTTTCAGGTGTCTTTACAAGTGCAAAATGATGTACTGAGACCCATCTGTATTTATTCTCAGGAAATACCTTTAGATCAATTTAACAGTATTATACTATCGGTTTCAACCTCCAAACCGATATGAAATTAACATATACTATCGGTTTATTGTCATAACCGATAGTAAATACAATACAAAATGATGTACTGAGATCCTCTGTAATTCTTCTAAGGGAAATCCTTTAGGGTCAATAGCATTGTATTTTACTATCGGTTATAACTGTGAAACCGATATGAAATTAAACTATACTATCGGTTTATCGTTCCCAACCGATAGTGATTTACACTGTGTTATGAGCCACTGTTCTTAGTTTACTATCGGTTTACTGTTCACAACCGATAGTGATTTACACTGTGTTATGATCCCCTGTTCTTAGTTTACTATCGGTTTAGTGTTCACAACCGATAGTGATTTACACTGTGTTACGAAAACCCTAACTTACATGTTTTTACTATCGGTTTTGTGGTGATGAACCGATAGTAAATATTCATTTATTAGGTTATAACCTGCACGATTTTCCCCCCAGTGCAACTGATCACATTCCAAATCGAAAAATACTCGCGCGGAAAACCCTAGAATCGCCGACGTTCGCTTCTTCGCTCCTCTGCGCCACTGGTTCTCCACCGCCTCCGGCATTGCATTGCGCCACCGCCTCCGGCCACTCCACGATCCACTATAAGTGTTCTTGACCAAATCGCTCGCGTGTATTGCTTAATTTTGTATGCAATGGTCATATCCCGTTCCATGGATTACAAATAGAAACCTAGAGTAAAATTCATGAACTACAAACTTGATAGCTATGAGAATGACAGAATTGATGAAAATCATAGCAATTTGTCATACAGTGTAGTTCACTATCGATTTCTTACTCAGAACCGATAGTAAATATCCTAAACTGAATTTTCTGTTAATTATATCCCATTTCTAATTTTCATCTGAAATTTTGGTTCATTTATATTTTAACATACCTTATGTTCCTGCTGAGCAATTACTTTATGTTCCTGCTGAGTAATTTTGGAAATTTTTCCTAATTCAGACTTGATTACTATCGGTTTGACTTGGAAAACCGATAGTAAATAGTAGTGCCATCATAGTTTGCACAGCTAATTTGAATTTTCTGTGAATTACTTCCTATTTTCTAATTTTCATCTCAAATTTAGGTTCATTTATTTTTTAACATACCTTATGTTCCTGCTGAGCAATTACTTTATGTTCCTGCTGAGCAATTTTGGAAATTTTTCCTAATTCAGACTTGATTACTATCGGTTTGACTTGGAAAACCGATAGTAAATAGTAGTGCCATCATAGTTTGCACAGCTAATTTGAATTTTCTGTGAATTACTTCCCATTTTCTAATTTTCATCTCAAATTTAGGTTCATTTAAATTTTAACAGACTTTATTTTCCAGCAGAAAGATTAGCATAGTTTGCACTGCTAATCTTTTAAATTTTCCTGAATATAGACCTTAGTACTATCGGTTTTCCTTTCAAAACCGATAGGAAATATAGTATTTGTTAGTTTGCACTGCTCATCTGAATATTCTGTGAATTACTTTGTCATGTACCTTTCTTCATATCAATTGGATGGTTTGTTCATGGTATTTTAGGTAAAGCTATGTCAGCATCTTCCTCGGCTGATACTAGTGATTCGGCGAGGGCGAATGTAGATGGCACTGCCTCGTCCCAGCGCAAGAGGAAGGCGCGAGGCGCGACGATGTTGGGTTGTTGGCCAAACGCGGGGATCTTTCCTGTGAGTTCAACGAGTTCGGGAGACCGATCGGGAAGAACGCCGGGCACTATGCTGCCTATGTTGGCGAAGGAAAGGGTGAAGATCACCGTCCAGAGCTGGAAGGACGTCAAGGCCGACGAGAGGGATAGGCTGTGGGCGGAAGTGAAGGTAAAATTAATCAAAATCACTGAACTCTTGAGTAATCACATTCCCTTGGTTTATCCTAGAGATTAGGTAAGTCCTACTTATATGCACCATTTGAAACAGGCCAAGTGGAACATCCCGGACGATGGTCCCAAGATAGATTGCTTGAAGGACATGAACAACACGTGGAAAACCTTCAAGAGCGTCCTCGTCAGTACCTTCCTCGCTAAAGGCGAATCTCCATGCGAGAAGTACCCCTTCATAACGGAGGAGGTATGGGAGCAATTCGCCCAACAGAAGGGGACTCCTGAGTTCAAGGTATATGAATGATTCCTTTGCTTGGTTACACCATTGTATGCAGTAAGCAGTGGTGCATTAATTTTTTTGTTTCTGGTACGAAGGCCCTCAGCGAGACGACCACCCACACCGGCTCGGCTCTCGCGGCTATGCGGGGAAGGAGGAGCAGTGGAAGAAGGGTGAAGACGAGGCGTCGCATTTCGTCGACTCCCCTGACCTACCACTCTCCGAGATCCGCGATCAGCGATGCAAGCGCTGGTGGCTGGCCAGAGGGACCGTGTCGGCCACGGGGACTGTGGCGTTCCCAAACCCCAGGGACGTCGAGGTCGTGCAGCGACTCGTAAGTTGGCTAACTATGATCACTAGTGTGCGCACAAGTTTGTATATATTTCTTCCTCACAATGGAGAGCTTTCAATGTAACAGATCTCTTGCTCGAAGGAGGCGACCGAGGGATTGTTCAGTCCCCATAGGGAGAACGACATCCTTACCCGGGCTCTAGGGAACAAGGAGCATCCAGGGCGGACGAGAACCGTGGGGGCTGTGGTACCATGGAAGGAAGGCTTCTCGGACCCCGGGCAAAAGGCGAAGAAGCCTGGCAGCTGGAAGGAAAGGGAAGTGGAGCTATCTCAGAAGATACGAGCAGATGTGACTGCACAATTCGCGGACATGTTCGCTCAAATGAACGAGAAATATGAACGCCTAAGCCGAGTTGTGCAGTCCAAGGGTTTAGATCCAGCTGCCGAGGTCGACGCTGCCAGGCCGAGTAGTGTTGGCTCGAAGGTTCACGTGGATCCGGTGGACCTGATCGAGGTATTGCAACTCTTGAGCTATATATGCAGTTCGGCTGATGCCACTCCCGTTACGTTAGAATTGTTTCGCTAACCTGTTATAATTGTTGCAAATTGCAGAAGCCGGAGAGCTGTACCCTATTGATCAACATAGGCGACAAACCTGTTGCGGTTGCAAACGGGGTCGTATACCAGTCTTGGGAGGATGTCCAGATCCACTGCGTACCTCTGGAGCCTGGATTCGCAAAGGTACAGGTGGACATGGCCCTCCCGGGCTACAGCTCTTTTCCGTTGCCCGTCCCAACGGACGAAATGCGGACAATTGGCGAGGCATTGGGCTCGTACATACAGTGGCCCAAGAAGGGTGTTAGACTACATGAGGTAAACCCTAGCCATTCTAGCTTACAACTCAGTTAATATACTTAATTTGCAAAATCTAATTTAAGCGTTTGTACTTAAAGTGGACGATGGATACCAGCACACTTCCTGAGGACACCACCCCCGCCACAACGCATGAGCGAACTCCTTCGGCCCCCATGCCTCCTCCGACGGCCTCAAACCCTTCGCCATCAAATGAGGCCGACGGCACCACACCCCAACCTTCGAAGGTATACACTCGCTCCCCGCCCAAAGGTAAGGGCAAGGCCAAAGGCAAGGGCAAGGCCAAAGGCAAGGCCAAACAAAGCCAGCCGGGTACGTTCAAGAACGGGTCCCCACTCGTGTCGGAGTACCTTCTGCGCAATATGGATCAAATAACCAGAAGTCTCCACGAGTGGTACCTGACCCGGTCTAGGCGCCACATCAACTTCTTGGTTCACTTCAGGCCAGCTCGTTTTCACCGTGAGCCCGGGAGCATATCGGTGGCCCACGAGGATTTGTTCGACCTCCTCAACTGGCGGGAGCTTGATATGTCCATCATACGGACTGGAGTCCTGTGAGTGTGCTGTTGTCTGAAGTTATCACAGTTCGTTTCATAAATCTAATCACTTTTTGTATGCACTACTTACTAATGTCTACTTTGCATCCAGGTGCATGTATAGGCTGGCGTCGATGAGGGCATGTGACAAGGTGGGTTTCCTCGACCCAGAGAAAATAAGCCTCACGATGCTAGAGCACTACCAAGCACATGCGGAGGAATACATATCAAGGGCACTACTAGCGCAGCAGGACTGAGAGTTCATCCTTGCGCCGTACCACCAAAGGTTAGTGCATTTCCTACTAATTTAACTCATTCTTGTATGTTACGCCTAACATATGTATGAAACGGTTCGCTTATATATGCAATGTAGGGGCCACTGGGTCCTCGCCGTCATTTGCCCATGGATGAATGAGGTCTATTACCTCGATTCGATGAGCGACAAGGTGGCGTATGTTTTCACCCTCACATGGCACATAGACGCGTAAGTAACATAGTTGTCTTAAATTTTTCTCTAACTAGCTAATTAATGATAAGATATTAATCGGCAATGCTAAATTAAATACAGGGCTTTCAAAAAGTATGCTAGTGCTGGAGGGAGGCATGACGCGTCGAAGGGCACAACAATTTCTTGGAAAGAATATGAGGTAATTAATACGGATGGAAGTACTCATGATGAGTCTTTTAATTTAAGTTTAATTAGTTCTTTCGAGTTAATGTGGGTTTATGTCTTTGCATATGCAATTTTTTCAGTGCCATCAGCAGCCACAATCGTGGGAATGTGGCTTCTATGTCATGAGATTCATGTATGACCTGATCAGGAGAAACTTTGCCCAATTCCCTAAGGTAACTATTTTTCCTGACTCAAAGTCGAACTTTAATTGGATGTGACGTACGATCCTAACTTCATACACGCATATATGCAGAGCACCATGTTGAAAGAGCAATATGAGTTGCCTCAATTGAAGGAGCTGCGAACAATTTGGGCTCAATATGTCATGGAAGAAGTGGCTATCAACGATCGATAGTAACTGACTTGTGTTGATTGTTGTATTTGTGAATATATATTGAATGTGTTGATTCATTGATTTGTGAATATATGTGAATATATGTGAATAGATTCATTGATGTATTTGTGAATAAACTCGATCAATATGTGCATAAATTCAGTCTGTCCAATGCATGTGTATATTACTGTATTAGTGTATTTGTGAACAAATTCAATATGTGAATATTGGTGAATATTTGTAAATATTGGTGTATTTGTGAATGATCCAATGTATCTCTGTATTGCTGTATGTATATTGCTGTATGTATCTCTGTATTGCTGTATGTATATTTGTAAATATTTAGTACTAACCGTGCCACTACATAACCGATAGGAAAAACTAATATTACTATCGGTTATATACTACAACCGATAGAATAAAGTTTCCAGTACTAACTGTGTCCACACAATACTATCGGTTCATATTCAGAAACCGATAGAATAAAGTTTCCTGTACTAAACGAGTCTACAAAATACAATCGGTTATATAATATAACCGATAGAATAAATATTTCAGTACTATCAGTTATATACTACAACCGATAGAATAAAGTTTCCAGTACTAACTGTGTCCACACAATACTATCAGTTTATATATAACAACCGATAGAATAAAATTTCCAGTACTAAATGTGTCCACAAATACTATCGGTTTATATAAGAGCCGATAGAAAAAAACATTTAGATTACTATCGGTTTAGATCCTAACCGATACAAAAGGCCTAAACAATACTATCGGTTTATATAAGAGCCGATAGAAAAAATGTTTAGATTACTATCGGTTTAGATCCTAGCCGATACAAAAGGCCTAAACAATACTATCGGTTTATATACGAGCCGATAGAAAAAACTTATACAATACTATCGTTTTAAAACCGAGCCGATAGAAGAAATAGTCGATAGCAATTAGTGAACATTGGGATTGTAGATGTTTTACTAACGGTTTTTGAACCGATAGAAGTGTGCTGCCCTCTACTATCGTGCCGACCACTATCGGTAAGAGAACCGATAGTAGAGTGGATTTTTAACCGATAGTGAAAAGCATTTCTGTAGTAGTGACTGCCTCTCCCTAGGTTACCTCCACCTACTCCTAGGCGCCTTCTCCCTCTGACCTATCTACTCCCCTTGCCCCACCTTGCATTGAGTCTCTGCCTGGTCATGCATCTTCTTTCCAGTTTCAGTACATTTAGCGCCTTCCGGCTGTTTCTCAGCCACCTGTTCCCTCCACTTCTACTGCAATTTAGGTGGAGTCTTCTTCGTCTTTATCCTCTCTTGTTTCTCCTCGGTATCACCTTCGGGATCGTCGTACCATCCGCCCTCCGGATCGGTATGCGTCCGCTCTTACTACCGCTGTCTCTGAGCCTTGCTCCTACCGTGAGACTGCTTCCTATCCTGAGTGGCAGTTTGCCATGACTGAGGAGCTCAACGCTCTTCAGCGTACTGGCACTTGGGATCTTGTTCCTTTGCCTGCTCATACTACTCCTATCACATGTAAGTGGGTTTATAAAATCAAGACCAGGTCTGATGGAACCATTGACCGTTACAAGGCTCATTTTGTCGCACGTGGTTTCCAACAAGAACATGGTCGGCACTATGATGAGACTTTTGCTCCAGTTGGCCATATGACTACAATTCGCACTCTCATTACTGCTGCCTCAGTTCGACAGTGGTCTCTCTCTCAGCTGGATGTCAAGACTGCCTTCCTGAATGGTGACTTACATGAAAAAGTCTACATGCAGCCACCTTCGGGTTTCGTTGCTCCTAAGGGTCATGTCTGTCGTCTTCATCGTGCCCTTTATGGTCTCAAGCAAGCTCCTCGGGTTTGGTTTGAGCGCTTTTCTTCTATTTTCACTGCTGTTGAATTCTCTATTAGCTCTCATGACCCTGCTCTTTTATTCACATCTCATCTCATGATCGGACTCTTCTATATGTCGATGACATGATCATCACTGGTGATGATCCTGCATATATTGACTTTGTGAAGAAGCATCTTAGTGAGCAGTTTCTCATGTCTGATCTGGGTCCTTTACGTTACTTCTTGGGGATTGAGATTACCTCTACACCTGATGACTTTTACCTCTCTCAGTAGAAGTATGTTCAGGATTTTCTCGCTCGTTCTGATCTCACTGATCAGCGCACTGTTGACACTCCTATGGAGCTTCACCTGCAGCTCCGTCGCACAGATGACGCTCCTCTCAAGGACCCTACTCGCTATCGCCATCTGGTTGGGAGCTTAGTCTACCTCAGCATCACTTCTCCTGACATTACTCATGCGGTCCACATTCTCAGTCAGTTTGTTTGTTTGCCCACTCAAACTCACTATAGTCATCTTCTTCGTTTTCTTCATGGTACGATGTCTAGCCGCTTGTTCTTCCCTCGCATTAGTACTCTTCAGCTTCAGGCATATTGTGATGCGACCTGGGCCAGTGATTCTTCTAATCGTCGATCCCTTTCTGCCTACTGTGTTTTTCTTGATTCCTCTCTTGTTGCCTGGAAGACTAAGAAGCAGACTGCAGTTTCCCGTTCGAATGCTGAGGCTGAGTTGAGAGTTATGGTGTCTGTGACTGCTGAGGTTGCGTGGTTATGCTGGTTACTTGCTGATTTTGGTGTCCCGATTTCGACCCCAACGACTCTGATGTCCGACAGTACTGGTGTTCTTAGTATTGTGCGTGATCCAGTGAAGCATGAGTTCACAAGCATATTGGTGTCAATGCTTCGTACACACGGTCGCAGGTGCAGGAGCGCGTGATTTCTCTACAGTATGTGCCTTCTGAGTTGTAGCTTGCTGATTTCTTCACCAAACCGCAAACTCGGGCACAACATATGTTTTTCCTCTTCAAACTTAGTGTTACTGACTCACCATGAGTTTGAGGGGGATGTTAGAGATATATATTCTGTTTTATTCTGTTTTGTTTGTTAAAATTTGTTTCATAAAACATCTATGTAATTTGTATATATATTTTGTCCTCCAGACTCTCAGACTCTCAGATGTATATACAAAATTCCTAATAGTACCATCGTGTTTTGATAACATTTGCAATTCATACCATAATGAGAAGGGAAAAGTGAGTCCAAATTATTATGAGGTGTGTTATAGACAAGAAACCCAACAAACAAGTCTTAACAACAATGCTGCAGAAATTTTACAACTACATAACAGCTTTACAAAAACGGCGAAAAGGGTACAGCCATGTCTCGCGTGATCTACACAATACAATTCACTCCAAAGAATTACACGAGACAAATTCACTACAACCTGGATTAGTAAGGGCATAATGACTACACACACACAAAGCAAAGAAAAACAAGAAGAAAACAGGAGAGAAGACAGATGATGATGGTTACAAGAGCCTAGAAGAACCTGAGGAGGGGCCGATGATATCTCTACTGCGACTGTTCCAGCTACTATATTCGCTGCTCAAGTCGGAGCTGTCATCGTGGCTACCAAGCACCATCCTCTGAAACAGTCTAATCTCCGCGGTATTCGCAACGTTGAACAGTTCACTCTTACCAGGCTGAACACCATTTGTTAGATCAATGTCAGCTAAACTATCAAGAACTCGCACCACCTGAAAAGAGTGACGGAAAAGGAATTAATTGATATCAAGTTTTGCTTGATCAAGTCGCTGAAATGTAGCTACTTTCCTTCTTACTATACAAGAAAACTATGGTTCTTGTTGAATGGTTAAGTCAAAACTATTGTTAGTTGCATAACATTGTTATATGTACCTGGCTCATTCTGGGCCTCCTTGATGCTGAGTGTCGAACACAGGCTGCACCAGCTTCAATCATACGGAACATTTCGACTTCATTAAAGTTCTTCTCTAGCCTGGGGTCAACCAGCTCTCTCAAATCACCGCTTTCAAGAGCTCGAGTAAGCAATGGCCTAGACTGCAAATTGGGAATCAAGTCAAGAAATGTCTATGTTTGCAGATTTTTAGTTACATCCTGCAAATTAGTTCTATTTGATGGTTTGTGTTTGTTTTCACCAATAAGTACACATGCGTTTATAAGTGTCAATATTTAAACACAGTGTACCTTTTCCTGCATGGAGTTAAAACAATTTCAGGCAATAACTGCAGTGCTATAACTCACCCACTCAACAAGGCTCTCATCACCCAATGGCCTCGATGCATCCACAGGTTTTTGACCAGTAATAAGCTCTAGGAGAACAACACCAAAAGAGAATACATCAGATCGCTCGGTCAATTTGCCACTTGATGCATACTCTGGAGCCAGGTACCTGCAAAAAGAAAATGTCAGATTATTTTTTGTCATGGAGTACATAAGATAACAATAGACATAACTTGCCGGTACTTCACTTACCCAAATGTCCCCATAACACGCGTAGTTACATGAGTGACAGCATCCAACACCAACCTTGCAAGACCAAAATCACCCACCTAGAGTTCATGTACAGCATCCAATTAGCAAAATTAACTACATATTAAGATATTTCCTGGCTCATTTAAGAAACGCGGTTACCTTTGCTTCAAAGTCGTAATCCAGCAAAATGTTTGAAGATTTGATGTCTCGGTGGATTATCCTTGGATGGCCTGCCAATGGAAAAGGACAAATATAGAAGAAATGAGGCTGAAATAAATGGAAATGATAATGACAACGGGCTAAGGTAAGAAAGAACATTACAATCTTCATGTAGGTATGCTATTCCACGAGCTGCACCAGCCGCAATTTTAACCCTAGCCGACCATTCCAAGGCAGGCCTTCCATGTCCTGTGATCGCAGATTGATTCAGTACTTGCTCAGTTTCTACTGGCAGAAAGATGGAAATGTTCTTGTGCAGTATATCCAGAAGGTTATATCATACCATGAAGATGATAATGCAGTGTGTTATTAGGCACAAAATCATAGACAAGCAATCTTTGGTTATTGGAAACGCAATACCCCACAAGAGAAACCAAATGACGGTGATGTACACGACTAATGATCTCCACTTCAGCTTGGAACTCACTATCCCCCTGTCCGCCACCATCTTTTAGTTGCTTAACAGCGACTTGTCTTCCATCAGGCAAGCTACCCTTGTACACAGACCCAAACCCGCCTTCCCCAAGCAGGTTCTGAGCTAAGAAACCATTAGTAATCTGATGCAGTTCTTCATATGTGAAGAATCGGGAATTGCCCATGCCAATATCAGACACTGATTCTTTGAGCCTGGAACTCCCAACACTATAGTTAGTTTTGACAGCAGGATCAAATGAAGGTCTTACATTTGAAGAGTCCCCTGAATAAAAGTAAAAAGACATTGGTTTTGTAATGTGCAATTAATTGTCCAAGAACACACACAATTGTGAGAACTGTAAATGCAGCATCAAATTACCTGATGCTTGCAGAGAAAAAAAAGGTGAAGAAGGCATCAAGAATCCAGCACGATAGTCATTCCTTTCCCTCTTACGCTTCTTTGTGTACCAAACAGCAGCTCCTACCAAGCTAAGCACAAGAATGGCAAGCACTGCGCCAACACTTGCAATAGCACCGGCAGTAAGCCCACTGTTCGATGAGGAGCTCCCTCCCCGCGCATGAGGGCTCGATGACTTGTTGGAACTTGGGTTGCTCCCTGCGTGTGAGTTGGCTGGGTCAACTGCAGTGGCAGGTGTGGGCAGTGGCCTCGGTCTACCCGGTGGGGATGGCACCACTGGAGAAGTATTAGTAGGACCTCCAGAAGGAGGTAATGCAGGGGGCAGGGATTGTGGCGGAGCAGTAGGCGTTATTGGCGGTCTTGTATGTGCCGGAGAGCTCTTCGGCGGTGGAGGCAAGTGCGCTATACGTGGTGCGCGCGAGTGTGTGGGTGGGTTGGCCAGTGGAACTGAAGGTGAATTGTTTGATGGAGGTGGTGAGAGAGCTGGAGTCGAAGGCGAAGGTTTGGGAGAAGCAGCCGTTCGAGGGGCGGGCGGAGATGTGGCATGTGGGGTGGACGGCGGAGAGGCTGTAGCAGGAGGGGTTAGCAATGGGGAGGAGGGTGGTGGAGCAGTGGCAGTAGGTGTGGATGGCGTGGCAGGGGGAGTGGCAGAGGGGTCGGCAGGGGTAGCATTGGGCTTGGGAGACGACGGGGCTGGGGAAGATGGTAGGGTGGGAGAAGAGGTTGGCGCGGCGGCTGCATCGGAGGAGACGGTGGCCCGGGCAGATGAGGGAGATGGTGCGGATGCCATTAATTACAGCTAGTTCTCCACTTGACTCTCTTGACAAGGGAAAGGGGGCATGGATATGATGTAGACGGGAAATTGGTCAAGATTTTTGCTTCCGGTATGTTCAAAAGAGCAAATTTTGCAGATTTTCTTAGAAGGCAACTACTTTCAAGAAACCTCACCTCCGAAACTCAAAACTACTACCAAGAATTTGTCTCAGTAATAGAGCACAACATTCTTCAAGCGCGAATCAAATTGCTGCCCAAGATCCAAAGCTTTCTCCAATTGGGCAATAAAGAAGAAGAAATTGATGAAGAAGAGCGCACCAAGATGAAGTAAGGCGGCAGACGAAGAGACGAGAGAGAGCGCAGCGGCTCAGGAGGTGGGTGGATAGGTAGGTAGCAGTGAAAAAGAAGTGAGAGGCTCGCTCCTCTAGTTGCTTAATTCCCTTCTTCTTCCTCCTCTTGCATCCCTCTAATCTAATCCATTCATGATTCCACTTTCCTCCTCTTCTTTCTGAAAGAAAAGTGGCTTCTGCTCTGCAACTGCGTGCTGCTTGCCCAAGCAAACTTTTTTTCTACTCTTACCTAGTATTTACCACCATATGATCCTTCGGTCAACAATTTCATGATTTAAACCATCGTTCAAATTTTCTTATCTAATAGTCTCCACATGCATAATATCATACTGTAAGTGGTAATTCTAGCACATTAGAGTCTTAGTTACGAATAAATCATGCTTCATAAGCTCCATTTCATATTGTAGTGGTTGATCTCAAGTTTCAGTATTTCACCCAACAACACTACATATCCCTATTATATGCACATGTAATGGTAGCTTTGTTGCGGCATATCCAAATCCTAGCACTAATTTAGGCCCCAAGAAGAAGTACTAGTTGTTTGGGTTTTTTCCAGTGTTGTGTAATGCTTTACTTGTATTATGGTATAAAATAATTATAAAATACATTTATTACATTAATATATATATATATATATATATATATATATATATATATATATATATATATAGTGATACATATTCATCAATATAATATGCATGAAGGGTGTTCTTTGAATATAAGTTTGGTTATTTTTACCTAATTAGACGGTTAAATCGATCTTTGTGACATTTTTACTATTTTTGGGTGGAATGAGTAGGATAATAAAGCAATTATATATTATTGCTTCATTGGGACCAGTAGTAGTACAGAGGCTGGGAGCATGAAGAAAGTGGTTTGACTCCAGCGGCAAAAGGGGGTGCAATCACACAAAGGTGATCGACAAGCAAGCATGCATGAGCACTTAATTGTGGTAGTTAGTGTGCTTCCTGTCCTATTTGTCTGTCTTTTCACTCCAATTTCTCTTGTTTGTAATTGTATATCATCACTTACTTATTTAGCACTTGCTAGCATATATCCATGATTAATTCTCTCTCGTGACTCCTCTTTCACTTTTAATCTGTGAGATCTGCTTAATTAGTAGGACTATGATCTTTCATTATCTTAATAATTACTTATATATGCCCCATGAATTAAATTTGTACCTGCCCTTGCTAGCTCTGCGTCCTCCTTTTATACAAGGACTAGTTAGTTAGTTGCTTCAATATTTAAGTCCTACTAATTAATTAATAATTAACAGTTGGAGTAGTACGTATATATATAACTAGGGCCACCAATCATCGATCTCATTCGCATATGCCTTAAAGGAGATCGATCGGTCGAGGAACAATCTAAGCTAAGCTAAGCTAACTCATTAATTCATGCGCATGCTTTCGCAGGCTCTAACTAATGCTGACCCTGGAATTTTAATTGCTCATATATATAGTTAGCTTCTTTCTTGTTAATTTCATTCATCTAACCAGCTTTTTCGTACTGTTGTCTGCGTTCTTAAAAGAATTAATGTTGTTTTAGAAAGTAAAATTTATATTAAAAGGAATATAGTTCTATATTTTTGAGGTGGAATGTGACCCATATGTAAAAAATACTCATATCAATTATTCATTTAATCATTAAATGCTATATATAAACAATATATCTATTACATTAATTACAAATATTAGAAACTAAAATACTTTTTAAGAATGAGGTGAGTAATTAATACTAATAATCACTCCAATAGCCCATTGTCAAAAAAAAATTGCAAATAACAAATGTTACGTGCTGCATGCATGACTAGCTAGCTAGCTCATCGCAAGCATATAGGTTCTAATTAACCGTGCTATACATGTAGTCGTCATGTAGCAAATTCCCACTAATTAAATTGCAATGTAGTGGTCTGTAAATTTGTACTCCATATATACCGATATTATTGAAAAGTAGAGATTAGCACAAGGAGTACATTTACACAGTGAGAAGAACAAATAATTAATGAAATGAAAAGATAGCTAGCACATGTATGGAAAGTAAAGTTTGTCTCTCCTTGCATAATGCAAATTCAGACAACTTTGGTTGACATGCACATGTACCAATTAATTAAGCAAACAAGTAATATTTCCTTTAAATTAATTCTGGTCTGTTTCTTAATTTGACTCAATAAATATTTCTGTTGCCTGTCGAGGTATATGTCATGCATGCGACAAGAATTCAGAATTGAAGAATCAGATGAACAACTCATGTAGCCTGTCTGAAACCCTGGATGCCTCCAGACCAATCCTTGAGCTAAGGGCCTGCGAGTGTATACTGTAGAAGATGATGTCGCCGACGACGGAGAAGCTGGCGTGGAGGACCTCGGCGCCTTCCTGCTCGAGCACAGTGATCACCTCGTGGAGCTTCAGGTAGGGCTCGCAGAGGCTGCTGCTCATCACGAGGGCCACGTCCAGAGTGTTGTCGTGCTGACGGACTTCAATCACGCAGCTGGACTTCAAATTCAATGTCTTCGTCGATGGTTGATCCGAATATTCCGGCGGTGGAGTCTTTGAATAGTACTTGTTCTTCTTCCTCTTGAGCTCATCAATCCTTTGCTTCAATTGCTTGATGTATGCAGCCGCCTCATCCAAGTGATCTACTTGTTTAATTGCTCCTCCCTGATCAATCGGCCAATGATGGTTGACTGGGACTTAATTAATTTTACAAGATATGAATGTGATGGATATATGTACATACCTTGGAGGTGGAGAAGGAAGAAGAGGAGGAAAGAGAATGGTTGGAGAGGAGAGAGGAGAGCTGGAGGCAGAGGGACTTCATCTGCTGCCTCCGATTCTTCTCTATATCCTTCCTCTCCATCTTCCTAGCTACCATCTATTTGTACCATTCTTCCTCTCTTTCTCTCTCTAATTATATATCTCAGTGGAGTACTCTCTGTCTCTGTCTCTGCTCTCTCAGAGAGAATAAGTCTCAACGTACGTCTCGTCTCTTTGTATGGTCGGGCGGCCGTTTCCTTTTCTTTTCAGTAATTTGTCAGTCAACTTCAACTTCTCCACAATATCATCCAACGTTTTATACTATTAACTATACACAGTATGATGATTTGATCGATGATGCTAGTACTACTACTCCTCCTCCTCCAGTAATAAAAATTACTAATTAGACTTTAGCTAATGCTAATAAATGCAGTGTTTGCTGGACGCAAACTCTAGTATCATGTACTCCTACTACTATGTAGTACTCCGTATGCCTCTTATATGGAGTAAGCAATTTCAGACGTGATTAAGTAATTAATTTAGATGCCCGAGGGTGCTCACTTTAATTTTTTTTTTCTCTTCAATTTTCCAGCCGGAGTAGTTAGAACACATACCATTGACTGTCCATGTCCCGGAATTAATTGGATGCTCCCTGTCTTACTTTCTACTCCTGCTCCATTAAAACTGATGTCTTGGGCGTTCAAACTATCTAGTCAGGTCGAGGAGGTGTGGTATCGGTTTTCAGCTTTCACAAGGCCGGTCATTGTATTGGAAACTTTCTATACTTAAAAAAAAAATCTTTTACAAATAGTTTTAGAGACTTTACACATGTAAAATATTTTCTACATATTTTTTGTCCCTCTCACGACATAGTCGACAGCACATTCATGGTGCCAGAATTCCAAAAAACAGCAAATGCATGATCGCTTACATGATCATGATCAAATCACATCACGAAAATATTTATTTACCTCATCAGATGCTTGACAGTGCTGATCCTGGCAACCAAGATACTAATCGCAGTATATATACTGAAGTGACCACCACACTGCAACATTTTCAGAGTTCGGAACCCTACTTAAAACCATGACTACATCATCGTCATCCATCCTGTGTTGCAGTGGCAGTACAGTATTAACTGGCAATAAGCAGCTCAAAGCATACTTACATGACTGAACTGATTACATGTCACTAAAATCTATCTCAGCAATGTCATCCCCAATTAAGTTAACTTGTTGCATAAATAATCATGACATTAATATAAAGAAAAACATCAAGCATGATTGGCTTATTGCTTGGTGCGTGCAAGTCGGTGCTACTTAACAAGTCCCTTCTCCAGAAAGCCCTTGAATTGTATTTCTATTTTCTAAGGTCTACAGTTGCATGTCCCTGCCTTCATAACACCCACTGGAAGAAACAATGCAATGCAATACTTCTTTATTAGGCCCCTCAAAAACAGGAAATAAATAAATAAGATTGACTGAAATTTCCAGTAATTACCGACAGATATTCCAATCAATAAAAAAAACAACAGATAAACAAATAAAGTGATTTTTTCAGAAAAAGCAGAGAAAACATGGCAATACTTGCATCTGCTTGGTATCGAATTTTTTTGCCTAATAACCTAATAAAAAAACAAATTCGAAAATAATCCACAACTTTTAAAATTTACAAAAATGACTCTTTGTCGCGAACTGGGTCGCACGACTGATCTTCAGTAGCTAGCTGGGCTAGCGACTGAAGACGTGGCACGGCCCAACGCCCCACTGGCCCAGATGCTGTGCCACGCTGGCTTTCAGTCGCTAGTCGGGCTAGCGATTGAAAGCTCTATTTAAACTTCGGCAGTCACTTTCACAGTACGACCTTTTTCATTTTTTCGAAAAAATCAGAAATTGTTTTGAGAGAGAGAAGAAAGAGAAGAAGAGAAGAAAGGGAAAAGAGGAGGAAAAAAACTGCTGGCGGTTTGATCAAGTTTCGGTTTTCGGAGGTTCTTCAAATTTGTTTACTGAGGTACATTTTCGTTAACTCGTAGATAATATTTAGATTACAATTTTATTAGTATGTACATAGATTAAAATATTCGTTAACTCGTAGTTAGTATTTGATAGTAATTGTTAGTATGTACGTAGATTAAAATTTTACTGAGGTACATTTTTATTATTTAGTTCATAGATTAAATGTTTGTTAATACGTATATTAAAATGATTGATAGTATGTAGATTTAAAAGTTTGTTTTATATTATGTTAGGGCCTTCGCGGCCTCGCTGCCCTCGTCGTCACCGCCGTCGCCCTCGCCGTCTTGGCCTTACCCGCACGGGTTTAGAGCGAGGGCGGCTATTATTTTAGGATTGTAAGGTTTAGAAATTTAATTTTTCGCTTCATTTTAGCTCGTGAGCAACTCGGAGTCGGCTTGTTAACAAACAAACTGAGTTCGAGCTGTCTTCTTAGCTCGGTTCGAAAACGAGCCAGCTCGCGAGCCGGACCGAGCCAATTTCGAGCTGACTTTTCAACTCGATTAGCTAGCCGAGCCGAAGTGAGCCAACTTGTTAACTGACCGAGCTCAAGCCGAGCTAGGGCCAGCTCGCTTAAACTCGGCTCGTTTCCACCCTTACCCTCGTCGTCACGGGTTTAGAGTAAGAGCAGCTATTTTTTTTAGGGTTGTAGGGTTTATAAATTTAATTATTCGCTTCACTTTTTTGCTAGGAAAAAATCGTGTAACCCAATAGCGACTGAAATGCTGTTTTGGAAAATTTCTTTTGTTTCAAAAATCATGTTTTTTGTAATATTTTGAGTAATGTTGTTCGTCTAATTATATACTCTACTATAATACAAGATATAAATTAGTTTTGACACATTTCATAGTCTCAATATTCCAGTACAACCATACTATTGGCACTGAAACCTTAACACTAACACTAGTAGCCACCTCCATCGGCCCGCGCCTCCACCCGCTGAAATCGTAATCCTAGAATAACAGTATGGTTAGCGTTAGGGTTAGGGTTTCGGCAAATATACAGTTCATGCGATGAAAGGCGCATATAAAATTACAAACTAGGCACAGAACAAACCCTATAGACCCTAGATTAGGGTCTTAGGTTTTGAGATATCATTTTCCGCTTCACTCTATGATTTAGGAAAAGTGAAAATTTAAATTCCGCCACTCCATAGGACAGGAGAATCGAATATCATTTTGTTTTCATTGACTAATGATTAATAAAATAAAGACAATACATAAGAAATACCGGTGCATGATTTATTAGTAAAATAAAAAGAATTAATTTTGAGATAAGTAGAAATTGAAGGAATTCTGCTACAGTTATTGCGCATCGTCGCACTATCCTGTTTTAACCTAACACAGAATGATGAATTGATTAGGCTATCGAGCAACCCAGTACAGTCTGCGTTTATTACGGAGCTGGTATAATCCGTAATAGAGCAAACGGCGATGATCTTGGTGGTTGTATGCATATTTATGGTCAAATGACACAACCACAGTCAATGTCTTTTAATGATTTGGAGATGTGGTCAGTCGACTTATTACAACTCAATCCTGCGACAGATACTCTCAGGGTCAAAGGCATGCTTCCGGAGGGAAAAAATAGGTGCTTAAGAGACTGAAAGGTGACAAATCATGGGGTTCGTTCGGACATTATTCTAGTTGTTTTTGCAAATGTCATACACGCGTGTAACTTTATATTTTATGTGCCGCATCAACACTTCGTACTGAAAATCAAAACCCTAGACTTTATACTCTTCCGCATTGCCATATGTGGAAATCGAAATCAAAACGCTAGCCTTCGTATCGCATCAATACTTTTTGTGCTGATTTTATAATCAAGATGAAATTCTAATAAATATCTCTGCGAAACTTTGTACCATATTAATAATCAAGATATAATTCTAATCCTTACATTTTATAATTTTATAACACATATTTTTTACTTTTACAACTATATATTCATAAAATTTATATAAAAGAAATATAATTCTACGGAGCAGGTTGTCTACAAGTTATATTTTTTAATTAAAAATATATCCTTTTATAATCATATAACACATATTATCCGAATATATAGTAATACGATATGTCTTCTTTGCATTTAATCAATCAATTAATAAGTACAGTACTAATGATTACAATGACAAACTATTTTAGCAATGCTACATAACCTAGTTGATTTCAACATTCCACTCAAACATGTTAACCCGAGTTCAAATCCCACTCCACTCAAACTGTGCAAAATAATTAGTTTTGGCTTTCAGTCGTGCGGCTCAGTTCGCGATAGAGAGTCATTTTTGTAAATTTTAAAAACTGTTGGTTAGTTTTTGAATTTATTTTTTTTATTGGATTATTAGGCAAAAAAAATTCCTTGGTATCTTGTGAAGAGCCTGAAGCCCATCGTTATCATTGCTTGAACCTTTAATTTTATTAATATACGATTTGTGATGTTGATTGAGATACTTGAGAGACAACTAGCATATTCTATTGATAACTAAATCTTGAATGAGAAATCAAGCGTCACAGAGTGAGAACACACAAGACTCACTTCGTAAGGTTTGCGAGCCATGCATTAGGAGGACAGATCTGCAGTGAAAAGCTTTACCTTGCTCGTTCCTTGCTCTTAAGACCGACACGCCCCTAAAAGATGTATTGTTTTACCGCAAGCAGACAGTTTATTGTTGAGTATTTGAGAGTCAAATAAATAAGAGACAAATTCGAATTATTTTTTAGATTAAAATTATCAAATTAAATCTTGCGAGTGTTTGAATGTTTTGAAAGCAAGAATCGATCTACTAAAATTAGGGTGTTTAAGATCAGAGGAAAAAACTAGGGGTTCAAGAATCTCGTCACCATTGGACATGATTTTTAGTAAGATTCACAACTCAATTATTAGAATTTTCAATAGAATTCACTAGGTTGATGACTTAAAAATCAAACAACAGTTTCAAAGAATCGCATATATTGCCCTAACTCAACTAAATGAAAAATCTCTTATGAACTCTAGATTTATTCACTAAAGCGCAATATTTGCGTGTTGTCTTAATGTATTAAAATTGATCATCTTATGGAGTACGAACAATACTACAGATGAACCATAAAATTTAGAATTTAGGATGTAAAAGTTTAAGTAAATAACTAAGAAACTTTTAGACAAACCGGAGTCAAAATTGTGCCCTCTGAATTAAGTCATCTATAAGTTTAGAAGAAAACTACTCATTAAGAAATACCAGCTATTAAAAAAAAATAAGACGTACCCAATTAAATTGACAAAGAAAAAAAGAATTGTCTAAATCAACTTACAAAACTCCACTAAAAACTAAACTAAATTTTTGATGCCTAACATACTAAAACTCATATTTATTTACAACTTAAGAGTCCATTAAAATTACAATATTCATGATGATTTAGTATCCTAACCCATTGTGGTTGACATGTTAGCACTCAATTATGAGTTTGCACTAAATATCTCCACACACACATATATAGGATATATCTGGTGAAAAAAAATTTTCTCGGGGTTTTCAAAAATCCTAAAAAAATTATGGCGGTAGAGAAGAGAATGATAGGAAATCTTATAAAATTTCATGATTTAACTCGATTATTGTTGAGAGAAACAAAAAAATCAAATCGTTAATGGATAATAATTTTTATTGTACTTATCACTTTCATTAATGATTTGTCTTTTTACTATTTATTAACGAATTATTATTTTTTTTGTTTCTCCCAATCTAGATTGAGTTAGAACATGAGATGTTTCAAATAAAAATTCATCTCTCGAGATTTTCAAAAATCCTAAAAAAATTGTGGTGATAAAGAAATAATAGTCAAGACTGCGAAATTTAGTCTAACTTTACCTGGGTTAGGGTGACAATCCAATTTTGTGGAAAACATACCGGGCGCATCTTCATTTGATTTTGGATTTGTGAGAGAACAAGTATGAAGGTTAATGACGATTGCTAAAGTAAAGTGACAGCAGGATCATACATCTTATGGACTCGCTAAACTTGTTTAGCAATGTGTACTCATTTAACTTTTTCGCTGTCATTAATGTGGTGTCGACCAAGTTGATCTAATACTAAGCAACAAGAAAAGATACTGACTTCGGATGCTCGTGTGAATCCTCACCGGAGGGAGACAGGGATTGGGCGGCGGCGGCGACGACGACGAACGATATTTGGGCTGCCTTTCCTTCTGGGCTCTTTTGGGACTTTGTGAGTATTCAGGTATTTTTTCAGTAAAAGTACTCCTTTTCTTTGTTTATATACTCACAGAACCGATCATGAAATGACCCTACCTATACGGAGAGCTGCATATTATATTATACCCGTAACATCAGCATTTAGTTATTTGACAGGTGCATGACCATGTTCTGTTCTGTATTTCTATTCGAATCACATTCGTGAAAAAAATAATAAATTACTTGCATCGTCAAGCAATGATGAGCCGTCAAGGCAAAACTTAGCTAAGGAGTTGAAATACATAATTTGTACACAGACAGACAGACAGAGAGAGAAAAAACACCATTCATCTTGCTCTACAACAAAGCTGTGTATGAATCTTTACAGCGGTTACAATACAAAAAGCCACTTCTACCCCTTTTTCTTTTGAAAAATCACTCCTCTTTCTTAAATATACATACATGATACATACATCGTTCTCGTAAACATAAACATAAACATAAACATAAACACAAATACGAGGAATAATGCATCTACTTGAAGAAGATGCCCTTTCTTCTTCCTTTCCTCTTCTCAACAGCCTGCAAAAAGAAACAGAGATTCTTTTACCTGTATGAAAGGGCAGACAAAGTAACAAGTAAGCCGTGTTTGCTTAGTAATCCCTTGTGATCATAACTCATAACCAGGGTTCCTGAAATCAGTTCTAGTTGCTGATACTGGTTTTCACCAATTCTGTGTCAGTTCTGGGACCGCCAGGGCTTGACACCAACATTCAACACTGCTGGACACAATCTCAAACTAGCCAAGAACCGGCCAATTTTGCATAATGAAATATTGTGTTTTCTTCAAGGAACAACTTTAAACTCAGTAGGACTTAGAGAGCAGCAGTCATAATGTGGAGAACTAAGTACAGATCAGCAGGATTTTTCCCTTGGTGACAATCCTAAGAAATACTAATGCAAACATGGGCATAGCAGATGTAAATCAAAAGCATGGATAAAAAAGGGTAAATAAAAGCCAGGTGAAGAGCTCCAAGCACTCAAAAAATGTTGGACAACAACAACAAGAAGGTAAGATGCTTCATGTGAACTATAAGCGAGATAATGAGCTCATACCATCATTTTGAACAACTTCAATATTAGAACAATGGTATCTCGTGATCTGCAAAATTCAAATACAACAATGCTAGTTAGTAACTAGGCTAAATATAATGTGTACATCCCAACCCATTACTCTACAACAACTAACAATGGCACCGGTGTCCGACGAAGTCATCCGAAAAAAAAAGGGGACGGCTTGTTAGACGGTTTTGACCGCCAGTGGCACATTGTCTAATTCAACAGAAGACTGTAATAACAGGGAAAGTAGTAAATTGATCCTGATGTGATTTCAAATTTCAATAGTACACAACAGGGTACAAACTAAAGGTCTCATGACTAGATATAAGAACTACTAAATGTTACTTGATGTATCATAAAGCAACAACTGTAAAGTATTTCTATTCAAGTAAATAGTGGCTCAGTTTGGAACTCACGGGGCATTTTCTGCTGGCTTTAGATTGTACTCTGTACTATCAGCAGACAGAACTGAAAATTCAGTAGGATACCCATATGGAACATTGATCTGGAAAAGCAGTACAAGATTAGCTGTAAATCAGAACATATTTAACATACAATGAAATGCAAAAATTGTGTTGTCCAGTTGTGTAACTAAGTGCCTGACAAAGATTAAAACCATACAGCTGTGGCTTGCTGAAATTTCTCCGTAATAACAACACCACGTTGTCCATTACATTTAATGCTGAAACCCTCCCTCTTTATTGCCAGCACAGCTGGTTCCCACATATCTAAAAATTTAACCTGCAAAGTTAATGTTTCACTGGTTATATGACATAAAAAAAAGCGTTGCAACAAAGCTTTTGACAAACCACTAAAAAAGGAAAAACATACAGCTAGCAGAACTTCATAAGACACGTGTCCAATTGCAAGAACTTTCTTAATGAGCTCCTTCGTTTCAGGATCTGCACCAAGAATAGTTATTTAAATTCTGGTATATACCAAAGATGCAAAATCTTCTTTGTACTCTATCAGATAAATCATTTTATCTTGTACTTAAAAATAACCACTCAGGAACCACCATGTTCTTGGCATAATTGTTCCAAGAGGCCATGGAACTCAAATACCCTCTTTGCATGGTGAAATTAGTAGAGATTCTACCATAATCCATTTGTTGAGGCAGTCCCTTACTCTTGGAAAGGGTTTTGCTCAGAAGGCAGTGTACCATTATACTGGTTTACTGCACATCAATTATATCAGCATCTCAGCTTAATGCTCATGAGTCATCACCTCTGCAGAAGTAGTTTCGGGCCTTTCAGCACCAAGAGTTCAGTTTCTTGTCAGAAACCGGCTGGTGTTAGGGGCTCATGAGTGTTATTTTGAAACATCGAGTGCAATTAGAGAAAAGTTTAAACTACCGTTATCAAGTACATATTTTTCTTTGCTCATTAGCACAAACTCACCACAAGTAATTTTTCTTTGCTCATTAGCATAAACCTTCACGAGCTCCCCCTACAACAGGAAAAGAAAAGGCTATTTTAAGTATTATACAAAGTAATAACAGTGAATTATTTAATAGTTTTACAGCCAGTAATTATGTCCTTTCACCCTACTAGTCTGATTATACAGCATAAATAAACTTATGCATATTTTTTCTTCAGATCGAGAATGCCACTTTAGTTGGTATTTAAGTACCACTCAATGCAGCCAATGGAAGCAGAAGGACCCGATCTAAGTTGTTCTTGCAAGGAAAAATATCTAGTACTGCACCCTAATAGCACTCCTATATTCCCATTTCCCAAATTATGCGAGACTGTCCAAAACTACCACGAAAAATTCTCCAATTCATGTGGGACCGCTCTAATACTTAACTCCTCAATTATTTAAAGAATTCTCCTGATGTATTGAAGGGTAGGAACATGAGTTGGGAGCATAGGAGCACTAGATACATGTATACCACTTACCACAGTTCTATTAAGATATTGGATGTCCACGGATATAGATAATATCAATCACAGGTTATTGGCATCCTATCTGGTTAAAGATAAGGATATCGATTCCAACCAAAAAGCATATCACATATAATTCAAGATATCTAGAAATAGCTCACCTCAAGCATTTATCTCTAACCAATAAAGAAAGTATGTCACACAAATGAACACAATCACCATTTCTCAAGAAGACAGGACAAAAGCAAATGCATTCTTGCAAATTTCAATAATGAGCTGTCTCAGGTTTCAGCAAATGAACATAATATCATGATACATTTGTTTCTCAAAGTATGTAGGAGTCACTGATATGCAGTGCTAATCACAGCAAACAGATGCACTTTGTCTCATTTCAAAAGGTATACAGAAATAGATGGTGCCATTAATTCCAGAAGTGTAAGTTAAACATATAGTATCATACAACACATGATGAGAAAATTTACCTTTCTTTTCCTATCATCTAGGGGTTGGACTTCAATGGCTAGTAAAGTCTCGACATCATCAGCAGTAACTAAATAGCTGGGCTGCCTGGCACCTACATCAGTGAACAAAAATGTCCATTACAATATTCTTGTAATACATTATTACTTCCAAAATGAAATACAAGGTCTCCAAGCAGAAGTTCATTTCTTTCGTGCATGTATGGTAAGAACAATTAGTACCTTCTATGAAATTTACAGATCCATCATCTAAATGCCGTACCCACTGCATGTACAAAGAGAATCAGCAAACATGAGGATTGCAATGAGAGAACAAGTTCAACAAGACAAAAAAGCAAAGTGCACCTCAAAATTACAACTGGTAGTCCCATTGATGGAGTACCCACTTGCTTGAAGTTCTCTTCCAGGAAAAGCAACACCTGTAATTCGTAGCCCTTCTATGGCTGGCAATGGATCATCCTCTGCAGCTACACATTCATGAAAAACAGCTTCTAATATCAGAATTGAGGAAATGTGGAAATGTAGAAGTATAAAAACTTGGCGACCTTCAGAGAAAGAAGAACTAGGCTCCTCAAGAACAGTAGGAAGATAAGGATATGATAGGTTTGCATCGTCAAGGCCAGATGCCAAATTAGGTGAGCCTCCAGGACCCCATTGTGCGGGAGGTTCCTGCGAATTTTGGGCTTCAGCTCCCTCAGAATCTTCTAACACACTACTTCTAGCGAGGTACTTGAATGATGAGTTGTGATTCTTGGACTCGACGTTAAATCGGACATGGGAATCAGGTTTAGTTCCTTGAGCTGAAACAACCTCTGTAATTTGACTGCTGCAAAAGAATCATATTTACCAAGATATTTAACTTTGCCTCACTGTTATATTCAAAATTGTTCAGCTAACAAAAGCAATATGCTAAGTTTTTTTTTTTTTGAGGAAACTACATAAATCCGCATATATTTTGTACCATTGTCAAAAAAACCACAGATCTTAAAAAGTTTTAGTTTACCCTAGATATTTTTGCCAAATGTTTCAAGTTAACCTGGATTTTGTTAACCATTTGCTGTTTTTGATGATTTTTCCATGTTAGGACTATGAGACATCCATGTTGCATCTCTATAGTGCTAATAGATACATATGAAGCATTGATATATCATTTTTACGTTATAATTCAATAAAATTTAAAGCTTATAACACTAAAAAATTCATAAAAATCAAGATAATACAGCGAATAAGTGTAATAGATGTGCCACGTTAGCACAAAACGGATGTGACATGGCCCAAACATTTCAAAAACATCAAAATTGATAGACAATTAATAAACAATGGTGAACTGAAACATTTAACAAAAAAAAAAATAGGGTAAATGGAAACATTTTTTGAAACCTGAGGTTTTCTAACAATAGCATCAAAATATATGGGGTCATGTGTAACTTCCTCTTTTTTTTTTTTTTTTTTTGACAAAACTCGGGAGGGGAGATTCCTACCTTATATATTAGTAGTTATCATAGGTAACAGTTCAACAATACATTTTTTTGAGAGGGTGGGTCTCCCCCCTCCTATTTAAGCAGATTACAAATTTCTTACATCACTCTCTGCAATATACTAGGTTTCAGTACCAAAATTGAGTGTAACAAAAAAAAAAAATTCATCAGAGAATAAACACAATGGCACACCATGTATTGGTGTATGGTGGCTCATGGCCATACTAGTAGCCCATAGACATGAAGCTCCTCATCATTTGCAAACAAGGGGCTTAAGCAATTACTCTGAGGCTCACTTTGCTTTCACTTTTTGACTTGACAAAAAATCAGGAAAACATGTTTAATTTTCTAAATAGTAACCGCTTATCTCTATACTGCTAGATATTACTGTAGAATATCTGCAAGTTGATACTGCGATGCATGTCAGGTTTTTTCCCCCAACGCATCTACATAAGATAACACCAAAATAAATGGAATGTGAAAAAATCCAAGTTGAAAATGTAAATTAACAATGTGGAAAACGTACCATGGAATATTTGTTCTATAGTCAAAGAAAGGCAAAAATAATTTGGGAAATCATTCTTTTGAACTCTTAAAAGAATCATAAGTACCTGCTTGAAGCAGAGGTTCTCCTAACATTATCATGCTCTGCATTTCTTGTAGCGATCTCACTTGGAATAACTTGATGGTTTTCATTCCCCAATACATCCCAATCACCTCTAGCTCGAACAGAAGAAATTGGAGGATGCACATGAGAATATGCTGACTGGGGCACAATGTCATGGTTGTTTTTGTTCTGGGAATGTGGGAAGTTAGAATAAGAAGCAGGCATTGCAAGAGTAAAAGATTAAGGAGGGCAGAGTCATACAGAAGTAACCAATGCATTTCCAATGGGATGAGATGGTGACTGTACAGGTAAATTTGTACTGTTTGGCAATTCAGCACGCCATGGAGTAATCTGGTACTGTGAGCCCTTCAGTTTCTCCTGCACCATCCATGTTTGTACACAAGGCAACTTCAAAGTTCTGTGAGAAAATATCAGCAGTGAGCTGTGCGAGAATAACAAGCTCACTACTGGCAACACTGCAGGTCCGTACACGTTTTTGTTCCAAAAGCAAATACATATTAACCAAAGCTCAGTGTGACTCACCACAGAAACAATAAGTTTCTCCTGCCAGTGGTTAAACAAAACCTACAGGAAGAAAACACTGGTTTAACAAAAGGTTAACTCATGTATTCAGCTTCAGCTAATCAGCTACAAAAAGAATCCTTAGTTACAGAGGTGAGGGCTTCAAACACAGAAACAGAGCCTGTGAGAGATGATAGCATGATATGGATTTGCATGATCAGAAATTGAGGTTAAATTAAACCCCTAATCCTTCCAGCCATCAAATTTTTCTCAAGACTCATCCCAAGAAAAGGTAAAGCAGAACTAAAGTTCTTTGTAGAATTTTACAGAACACAAGGTACAGGTACAGCTCTCCCTCTTCCTCCAAGAAGTCTACAGTGAATTTGTATACCACAAGAGAAAGTTTATTATTAAAAAAGAAAAAAAAAAAAGAAGGAACTAGTTCACACTTATAGTACAGAATGAAAATAAATTTCATGAGATTATGCAATGGCCTCCGAAAAAATTGAGGAATGTGAAACTTTCCAATCATGTTTTTCTCAAAGAACAAAAAAGCTAAATACTTATTAGTGGAATCGTTGCCTCTGGATATGCAAGGTTAGCATTTTGGAAAGGCCACTGAACCAGATTTTTTTTTTCTTTTGCAGATGAACAATACCGAATACCATATAAGATATAACTAAAAAAAGATAGGATCAGCAATCAGCTTACAGATCTTCCTGTAGAGTATAATGTAGGTATGTTACTCAGCCACACAATTAGACAATAGATTTCAAGTTGTACAAAAGCAGCTTTTGCCTTTTGTCCGTTATTCAAAGCATGTCATGTTTCATGCATCGATTATTTCTTGCAAGGATCAAGTAAAAGCTTAGCAAATATGTTAATTGTTTTTCCACTCTCCTCAAATAACATTGCAGTTAACAAAAAAGAAAAAAATAGTTCTTGTCTCAAACAGTGCTTGTTTGGCCTAGCTCTGTACTCTTCTCAGAGACAACTCACAAAACTTCTAGGTTGAAAACCCTAGAAGTTGTTTACCAAAAGAACTTCAAGGTTGAAAAACTACAGAAGTTGTTTGCCAAAAGAACTTCTTGAAAAACCATAAAAGTTCTTTGCCAAATGTTGGCTTATAAACTCAAAAAACTCCAGATCATAAAAAAGCCCCATTTGGAAGCTAGTTGAGCTCCTTCTCCGTAATTGTGATATACCACATGAGCCAACTAAAACTTCCCATTTAAGACATGTAATAAGTTTCCCGCTCTGCCTTGGCTTAGCTTATTTGGTGAAAGATTGGATCTTAAAACAGGCCAAAGAAGCCAATAATATTGACCAGGACACATAAAGAAGAGGGACACATACCTTCAGATTGCTAACAATGGACTGAGCATCAAGAACAGAAGGCTGCAAATTATATTCTGACAGAAGAGGCAATAAAGAAGATACAAAAGTTGATCTCTCCTGATGCGCTGCCTACAGAGTAACATTAGCAGAATTCAGTATTGTTTAAGTATCTTACATGACTACAAATAAACCAATAACATTTCAAGAGGATGAATAAAACTCATAGTATCAAACACAAACAGCTTATGTAGTAGAAAACACATAGGGCAGCACCAGAGATCATATGGCAAATCTAACGCAAGACCTGGTGTATTGATGTCAATGCCTATATGCTTTTATAATGGATCCATCTGTTCAGCAGTGTTGTAAACGGCGGCCTCGGCGACCGCCTAGGCGCTCGGCAGTGACCGACCCAGCGATTTTGGTGAAATCAGTAGCCTGGGTGATCGAGTCACTTAGGTGGTCAAAGGCGGTCCTCGGCGGCACAAATCGGCGTCAGACGAAGCTAGGCGGAGGAGGAAAGAGGTTAAAAAACATACACGGTTAAGGTAATTTATTTTCTTCACTTCTCTCGTAGTCCTATGTCCAATGTTCAAGAAGGCGCTAAGCGCTAGACACCTAGGTTACTTACTATAGCTAGTTATCTACATCACAGAGTATACATAATCAAACAAACAAATAAATTCTCAAACAACAAGTAGTGAAGCAAACAAACAAGCAAATACTTATAATTGAAGTTGATTGGAATATACTGTAAGAACATATGATGGGTCTACCAAAACAATAGTGAACACTAATAGTGTCATGCTTTCTTTAGAATAAAACTAGACGTTGCTTTGAATAACATTAATAACACAAGTAAGAGATCTCAAAATTCGGGGTCGGAGCAGTCGTGCAGAGCAGGATATCTCTTCGGCAGCTGCGGACGGCTGGAGGGAGATCTACTTCCTAGTTCCTCGGCTGCGGCGGACGGGCGGAAGGAGGTCTCGTTCCTCGGCGGCTGCGGATGAGCGGAACCGCAGAAGGAGATCTTGTTCCTCGGCGGCGGCGGTAGATCTACTCGTGTCTAAACCGCGGCGCCGAGACACGGGACTACGAGAGAAGTGAAGAAAAGAAACTACCCTAACCGCGTATGTTTTTAACCCCTTTCTTCCTCCGCCTAGCTCCGCCTGGCACCGACTTGTGCCGCCTTGCGCCGCCGAGGATTGCCTTTGACCACCTAGGTGACTCGACCGCCCAGGCTACCAATTTCGGCAAAAACGCCGCAGCCGATCACCACCGAGCGCCTAGGAGCCGCCTAGGCCGCCGTTTACAACACTGCCCGTGTTTCGCCGCCGCAGTTTAGACACGAGTAGATTTGCCACCGCCGTCGAGGAACAAAATTTCCTTCCGCCCATTTGACGCAGCCGAGGTAAGAGATCTCGCCCATCCACCGTAGCTGACGAAGGAGATCTCCCTCGATCCCTCTGTCCGTCCGCCGCAGCCGAGGAACTAGGAAGTAGATCTCCCTCCACCCGTCCGCCGCCGCCGAAGAGATATCCTGCTCTGCGCGACTGCTCCTTGACTCGACCCCGAAGTGATCTTCTCTTTATTCGGACACTATGTTTTATTTACCTTAAACATATGAAAGCACTGATTGTCATTTGTTAGTATTTCTGTTGTTCAATAATGCAAGAATATTCCTGTGGTACAAATGGTTGGTTGCTTGTTTGTTTGTTTCATTGCTTGTTGTTTGAGAATTTATTTGTTTGCGTGTTTGATTATATATACTATGTGATAAAGATAACTAGCTATTGCAGTAACCTAGGTGGCCGCCTAGATCCTGGCTAGCGACCTATGCACTAGTGCCTTCTTGAACATTGCTGTTCAAAAAAGAATTATGGCACTAAAGTTAAGCTGTATCTATAGAAGCCAAAGCATGCATTAAACTGTTCAATGAAAACCATTTAACAGAAGTATTTATTGAAGCATTAAAAACTGGACAATAATAGCAACGTTAGCATTATCCAAACCCTCACTTTAAGGAGCTGTTTCTATATTGCATGTCCATAAATTGATTCAAGCATTTGAAAATATGTGAAGAACTGCTGGATAAAGATTGCATATGAACTTCAAGTGCAAAAATAAGCATGAACAGAACGAAGGTACATAAATTAATACCAAGTTTTTTCAAAAAAAAAAAAAAACAATGCTGTGCCTTGGCACAAAATAAAAGAACAAGAGTTCAGTTCATAATGAAAGAAAGGTGGTTCAGTCTTACAAATGCTACAATTTATACCAGAAACTAAAGGTACACGAAACACAAAACATCAAATTAATTTCAAATAGATCTTAATGTAAAAAGAAGCACATTTTTTAACCAAGTTTAGTGAAAGAATAAGTTCTCTGTCCGTGTAACAGAATAGAGGATGTTAATTGACTTTCAGAACTGCAACAGATAATACAGTAGCCAATATAGTTCCAATGACAGGATATATTACCTGTACTGCATATGTCAGCCGGATGTTTTCCTCAACAATACCTTGTCTGTAGGACAAAGCATTTGATGCAGCATCAACTAAATCTTGTTGCTGCTGATCGAATGCCTGAAAACAAATTTGTTGTAAAATGGCCTGATATACTCCAAGAGTATTGAATGCCCGATAAAAAAGAATTATTACCTTGCGCATGTATGCAATGCGTTTTTCCAGGACATATTTCTCATTGATTATTTGGGCTTCCTATCAAGGAATATACTCAGTCAACTACAACAAAAACAGAGGAAGCACCCGAAAAAAAGTTAATGATTCTTCATACAAGTAATGACCTTTATTGAGTAGTCAGCAAGATGCTTTCTTAACTGTGCAATTTCTTCTTCGTGTTCTTTGACACTAGCAAGAAGTTCCTGTAGCACGAAGTATCTTCATCAGGAACAGATCACACATATGCCTATGACGTGCCAATGAAGTTGTACATACCTGCTTCCAGGCGTTGTTTGAGCTCGTCTCTGAAACAGGCAATAAACCATTTGCAGCTAAGTTGAACCCAGAATCATGCTCTCCTTCTTTGTGGTGCCTATTGGAAAAGATGTTCATTAATAACACCGCTATTCACTAAAAGCCACAAATCATGATTGAAAATATTAGGTGACATTAGGTGCGCAGAGGTACCTAGTTGGTGAAAGGGAACGCGATGATGGACTAGAGAACTGTGATGGTCCACCACTCTCGGCAACAGTTTGTTCTGATAATTTTCTCGTTGCCCCATTAACCTGGCTGCCATCAAGGTACTTCTGTTTTATGGTATCCTGAAACGTAGGAACTCCAGATTCCATAACTCCATTCCGCTGAATGGCTAGAGTGCCTTGGGGATTTGGTGAAGAACTGCTAGCGGAGCATTTTGAGCCCTCCATCTTACTCCCAAGAGAAGCATATGAAGAAGTGTTTTTGTAGGTCTCAGCAGTGTGATCCTGACCTACCCCACCAAAAGAACTCTGGGTCACAACCTCTGACCTCTGACACCAAATAAAAAATTGAGAACAGATTAAAATTATAGTTTAGTGCCATAAAAATGGAAAATAACTAGAAATTATGGTCCCTTTTTAACTATGTAAGAAAAGAGCTTATTAATCTTAGATAAATATGATTGTGGTTGGGCAATATTTGTAGAAAATTGCAGCTAGTAAATCCACTTCTGCAATATGAATTAGCAGTTCGTGCTCAAAACTCATGACCAAAAAAAAAAAAAAAGCAAACAAAGTGCAGTACTTTGCTTGTGAACATGTATGTTTTACTGAATCGCGACAACCTTTTTCAGCAACTTAGCATGATTCTTGAACAGACAAGACAGGTCAAAGATGTTTTGATTTGTTTTAGCTGTTATTGATACCAAAATAACAGGGGAGAGACTAAACAAATAATAATAACAGACTGCAGCAGATCTCCATGAGTGTTGCAATCAAGTGCGTTTGAAAGACTCAACATGACAAGATAAGCAAGGTTTGCACATTTGCATATGGCTCATGTAAGTTCTTTGAAGTTAACAGGCATGCCTGGCTTTGGAACTTTTTCTTTAACTAGTAGAAAGACCAAGGTTGAAATCCCTCTATGCTCTCGTTTGTACATGCCACGTCATAGTTTTGGGGGAAAGGCTCGCCGCCGATTCAGTCAGTCTTCATCGTATGAATGGCCTAAGCAAGTACTTCACTTCAATCCAGCAAGATCAATTCTTTCGTTCGCTATACATCCAGTTTGATAGCTAGGAAAGCATAAGATAAGTGAGTGCTAGTACAATGTCAACACTAGGTCGGATTAAGCACTTACAATTCTGTCCAGCTCTGTTGTCTTGTGCATGAGCTCATCCTTCAATCGACTATTTTCTTCCAACTGAAAGACCAAAAAAGACTTAACACATGTCATTAACCTTAATCTTGTCGTCGTCAGAACCCAAATAAATGATCGAATACCAACAGCTCACCTGCTGCCGAATAGTGAACTCGGCGTCCTCCACAGCGCGCATCACATGGAGCAGGTTGTTATTGTTCTCCCCGGTGGTGGCGAAGGCGGCGGAGGCCGAGACGCCGACCGACGCCGAGACGCCGACCGACGCGACCCTCCTCTCGAGCTCGTCAGGGTCGGCCATGGAGGCGGAGGCACAAGTGGCGAAACCCTAGCGGCCTACACTATACGGTGGTTGGAGAAAGTGCTGGTGCGGTGTGTGGAGCTGGTCTCTAATGCAAATTAAAAATTTAAAACCAAAATATTATTACTAATTTATTTTTTCTTCTGACGCGTCGTCACTTTATTTGAAAGCAACTTTATTGGAGTATTTTGGATTGTAGTTGGATGTTTATATTTTGGATTTGATTCAATAAACTACATCAAGCGGAACCCACGGCAGCAGAGCCCTCCACCTAAAAAAGAAAGCAGTTGCTTTCTTACTCTTCGACTCCATTCCATTCCATTCGATCCTCGTAGGAGCAGCAAGTATTAGATTTGATTCTGTTGGATTTCTTCTTCCCACATTCATCCATCGTCTCACTTGCCCTCTGATGCGGCCTCTGTTTGGGCTCTCACCGAGCTTCCACCATCAGATCTAGCGCCCCATGGTGATGCGAGGCGTCGATTTCAAGTGGTTCGTCCCATCCTCTCTCCCTATCTTTCTAACAATTCTTTGTTTACTTGTAGTTCTAGCCTTTTGAACTGATTTGGTGTATTGCGCAGGTACGATGGCTTCTTCTTGTCCATGCACGCCACCAGCGTGTATCTTTACAATTCTATCGTTTCACTTCCGGGGAATTTTAGTTCATGATTTGATTTGATTTGTTATTTCTTAATTTTTTCTGTTTAGAATTATTGTGTTCATCAATTGGAAGAGGTGACCCGCTGCACATATGGATTGTGGTCAGTTTTTTTTCTCCCTGTGTTCTTTCCGGGATGGTGGGATTAGGGTTTGTGCTTTTAGCATGGATTTGATGTGCGTCTGTGTGCTGGGTTTGGTGTCACAGGTGGACTATACAAGCGTCTTCATCTTTCGGCTGCTCATGTTCGTGGACAACGGCCTCGCTGCTGGGATGGGACTGTGAGTTTATGTTGTTTTGTTGGAAGTAGTTTCATTAGTTTGATGCGGTTGAGATGTAATTTATAGCAGTATCTTTCTTACAGCAACACATGCAATGAAACTATATTACATCTCAACCGCATCAAACTATATAACATCTCTTAAGACCCCATTTCCTTCAAGACATATATTACATCTCAACCACATCAAACTAATGAAACTACTTCCAACAAAACAACATAAACTCACAGTCCCATCCCGGCAGCGAGGCCGTTGTCCACGAACATGAGCAGCCGAAAGATGAAGACACTTGTGTAGTCCACCTGTGACACCAAACCCAGCACACAGACACACATCAAATCCATGCTAAAAGCACAAACCCTAATCCCACCATCCCCGAAAGAACACAGGGAGAAAAAAACTGACCACAATCCATATGTGCAGCGGGTGGGCGCACAGCCGGTACCTCTTCCAATTGATGGACACAATAATTCTAAACAGAAAAAATTAAGAAATAACAAATCAAATCAAATCATGAACTAAAATTCCCCGGAAGTGAAACGATAGAATTGTAAGGATACACGCTGGTGGCGAGCATGGACAGGAAGAAGCCATCGTACCTGCGCAATACACCAAATCAGTTCAAAAGGCTAGAACTACAAGTAAACAAAGAATGGTGAGAAAGATAGGGAGAGAGGATGGGACGGACCACTTGAAATCGACGCCTCGCATCGCCATGGGGCGCTAGATCTGATGGTGGGAGCTCGGCGGGGCCCAACAGAGGCCGCATCGGAGGACAAGTGAGACGATGGATGAATGTGGGAAGTGAGGCCATGGAGGCGGAGGCACAAGTGGCGAAACCCTAGCAGCCTACACCATACGGTGGTTGGAGAAAGGGCTGGTGCGGTGTGTGGAGCTGGACTGTGAGTGTCTCTAATGCAAATTAAAAATTTAAAACCAAAATATTATTACTAATTTATTTTTTCTTCTGACGCGGCATCACTCCTCTTTCTTAAATATACATACATGATACATACATCGTTCTCGTCTACTTGAAGAAGATGAGAACTACAAGTAAACTAATAATGCATCTACTTGAACTCTTCTTCTTCCTTTCCTCTTCTCAACAGCCTGCAAAAAGAACTACAAGTAAACTTCCCACATTCATCCATCGTCTCACCTCTGTTTGGGCTCCCGCCGAGCTCCTGTTACTGTATATGTATATATATAACTGAGAGTCTCTCTCACACATTCATTCAATACATTTCACACTTCACATGGTATCAGAGCTCGGCTAGCTCCTCGCGCGCGTCGCCGGATCTCCTCGCCGGGTCTCGTCGCCGACGCCTCTCCTCGCGCGCGCCGGCCCCTCGTCGCCGGGTCTCGTCGCCGCCGCCTCTCCTCGCGCGCACCGGCCCCTCGTCGCCGGGTCTCGTCGCCGCCGCCTCTCCTCGCGCGCACCGGCCCCTCGTCGCCGGGTCTCGTCGCCGACGCCTCTCCTCGCGCGGATCTCGTCTCGCGCGGACCTCCGTCGCGCGCGCGGCCCTCCCCGCTCGCCAGCTCTCCTCGCGCGGCCGGCCCGTCGCCGGATCTCCTCGCGCGGCCCCTCCCCGCTCCGGCCCCTCGTCGCCGGCTCTCGTCTCGCGGGGCCTCGCGCGGCCCGGCCCCTCGTCGCCGGCTCTCGTCGATCTCGTCGCCGACGCCTCCCCTCGTCGCCGACGCCTCCTCGCGCGCGCGGCTCTGCGGCCCCTCGTCGCCGGATCTGCTCCTCGCGCGCGCGGCTCTGCGGCCCCTTCCCGCTCGCCGGATCTCCTCCGAGCCCAGGCCTCCTCGCTCGCGCGACCTCGCCGGATCTCCTCGCGCGCGCGTCCTCCCGGATCTGCGGCCCCTCGTCGCCGACCTCGCGCGCGCGCGGCCTCCCGCAAACGGTGGCCTCCTGGATCTCCCGGATCTGCGGACCTCGCGCGCGCGCGGCCTCCTCGTGGCTGTCCGTGCTGTGCGGCCTCCTCCGAGTCAGGATCTCCTCGCGCAAGCGGCGGCCTCCCGGATCTGCGGTCCCTTGTCGCCGCCCACACGCTTAGCTAGGGTTTGAGCATTGCTCCCCTCCCACCATCAGATCTAGCGCCCCATGGCGATGCGAGGCGTCGATTTCAAGTGGTCCGTCCCATCCTCTCTCCCTATCTTTCTCACCATTCTTTGTTTACTTGTAGTTCTAGCCTTTTGAACTGATTTGGTGTATTGCGCAGGTACGATGGCTTCTTCCTGTCCATGCTCGCCACCAGCGTGTATCCTTACAATTCTATCGTTTCACTTCCGGGGAATTTTAGTTCATGATTTGATTTGATTTGTTATTTCTTAATTTTTTCTGTTTAGAATTATTGTGTCCATCAATTGGAAGAGGTACCGGCTGTGTGCCCACCCGCTGCACATATGGATTGTGGTCAGTTTTTTTTCTCCCTGTGTTCTTTCCGGGATGGTGGGATTAGGGTTTGTGCTTTTAGCATGGATTTGATGTGTGTCTGTGTGCTGGGTTTGGTGTCACAGGTGGACTACACAAGCGTCTTCATCTTTCGGCTGCTCATGTTCGTGGACAATGGCCTTGCTGCCGGGATGGGACTGTGAGTTTATGTTGTTTGTTGGAAGTAGTTTCATTAGTTTGATGCGGTTGAGATGTAATATATGTCTTGAAGGAAATCTCGGGCAAAATTTGGCACAGTAAATGAGATGTCAGTAGGATTAGAAGGGAGAAAAGGATAGAAACAATATGACCTGGGTTCATAGAACATGCATTTTTCTTTAAGAGGCTCAATTTTGTTGTGTGCAGTGTGCACAGTATATGCAAAAGGCTGCATGTGCTTCTTTCAATCCAGGAGTCCACTCTCATTCAACTTAATCCTATTATAAAGGGTGTGTCTATTTTTAGATGGTTTACTGATCCATTTGTAAGTACATGTCATTGTTCCAAAAATAGAAACATAGGTAAATACAACCCGTACTATTGCACTAGCTATTTTTGCATCTGTGAATATATCCTATCTAGCACCACTCCAATGAACATGATGGTACATTGATACACTCTCTGTCTATAACAATTGGTTTAAACTAACCAAGCTATTAGTTCAATATCAACTTTTAAGAAAATAAGATAGTGGATTCATAAAACTATATAGCCTTCTGTGCTGCGATTTATTACTTCAAAAGTCCAGGTAGAAGCTTGACATGTTTGCCTGCCATCACTGTAAACTCTCTGAATAGTCTGCTAGTTTTGGATGAGTTACATGGTATATGGTACTATAGCTTATGATTGTATCTTTTAGAAGAGCTATAAGTGTTAGTTTCTGTAATGGCCTTCATCAAATTTTCTCCCTAGCCACTATCTTATTTTGAAGTGGTACTATAACATATCATCAGTGGATGACTTTATTTTTCCTTGGATCACAACTTTTTTTATGGGCATATGAACTTTGGAAAATTACATCAATAACTATTGAATTTTGTGACAAAATGTAGAGACCTTGGATGGCAACAACGTTATGCTCGTTTTTGTGGGAGAATAGTAGTCCTGTCAGTTCTTGTACTTCTTCTCTATCCCTTTCTCTGGGTTTGGACAGTGATAGGAACTTTGTGGTTTAGCACCGCAAGAGGCTGCGTGAGTTTCCTTATTCCAGCTACATGCTTTTTATGTTGTAGAACCATATTATAGAGAATTTAAGTTTGTAACTCACTGCAAATCCTCTCCATATGTCTGTAGTTGCCTGAGGAAGGACAAAAATGGGGCTTTCTGATATGGCTGCTTTTCAGTTACTGTGGACTTGCCTGCATTGCATGTGTTGCTGTAGGAAAGGTACTTCTATAAAGCCATTCAGCGCAAGCTGAAAACTCACTTGGGATTCAAGTTTTGTTAAACTAGTCCTTATCCATGTCTGTTATGGTAAATTTTACAATCTAATTATGTAGCATATGCTCTTCCAATAGGTAATAGTTTAAATTAGGTTCATGTTGTCAGTTGAATGTGGTTGCCTTGGCAGCCCTTATCACCAAACATACATACTGCCAGGTCCAATTTAAGTTTCAGATGTTAAACTTTATCTCGATGCGAACAGGATATTGTTGTTCATCATTGGTGAGTTCATATATGGTTTGCATCAGCTGCAATCATACCCAACTATTAAAGGATGAAGACTCTCTGTATTGCTATTGCTTACTTGGCATTGGTGAGAGGAAGATACTGATGGTCAATGGCAATAGCTGTGTTGGTCTAAACTTTTTGTTAGTCTGATTTTGAAACTAACTGAAGCATTGTGGGGCCTTTTGTCCAGGATTTTGTTGGATCGACTAAAAGAATATAATCATGCTGATCAACTCTTGTCAGAAGTCTTGAGTCTTACAGCTACCTCTAGTCTCTCACTCATATAACAGATGATAGTGGAAGCTGTTCTATTATGCATTTTCATTATCTCTTCACCTGGAGTTTAATATGCTGAAAGAAACTTCTGCTACGTTTTGCCTTTAATTGTTTCGAGAAAAGTCAAGTGTATATCAGTGTACAGATGACTTTTTTGATAAGATGTTTTGGTTTTATTGTAGTGGATAAATCGAAGGCATGCACTCCAACAAAGGGCACAGCAGGGAATTCCAGTCTCAGAATATGGGGTAACTTCTTGCTCTGTCTTCTTTACCAACATCTGCAGTAGAGCATCCAGTTTTCTATTACTTTAGAGGTATTGGTGTATCCCTTTTTTCTTTTGAAACTTTTTGGTGTCCTATTATGCATAGGACATGCCTTGTTGTTGGTTTTTATGCCTAAAGCTGTACTCAAGCAAAAATGCTGTATTTCTAGTAGTAGGGTATACATCAAAATTCTAATATGGCATTCATTGGTGCAGGTTTTGGTTGACATGGTTCGTGTGCCTGACTGGGCATTTGAAGCTGTTGGGTTAGAGATGAGAGGAATGGGCCAAGATACTGCATATCATCCTGGCCTTTATTTAACAGCAGCTCAGGTGAGTTCTGTTCAACAGTCTTGTTAACAGCCCTTTTTCTTTAAAAAGAATTATCATAAAGTCTTGTTGGATGCAATATTTGATTTGATTTTTCTGTAGATTCAAGAGGCTGTACTGCCTGTAGTTTTGGTCATAAAATTTAAGCAAATATTGCCATTTTCATCATTTTTCTTAGTCTCTCAGCAATTCTTTATTTGAAAAAATGGATTAGTAATTCTGTACTGACCTCAGAAGTGCTGTAGGGCTATAGCTGTTGGCCCCTTATGATCACAGAAGATTATTTTGAGTAATTTATTCCCTTCAAAGAAATACCAGCTTCTGCTTGGGAATATATTGGATGCATCTTGTGGTGGAGTGGTGCACAAGTTGCTTCCTTAGCATTCAACTTGCACAGTTTTGCCTTAATCATTTGGTACAAGTTTACAAAAATTAGATCTTTGGTGTCAGTTTATCAGTGTAGCAACAGAATCTGCAGTAAAGAGAGGCGGCATTAGAGAACTTGAATCATTGCTGGAGTGCAAATTTTAATATAAAGTGACTAGCATAAATTGAATTGGAAATGCTTGATTTCTGAAAGTGAATGGCCAAATCCTAGGGAAATGGGGGGAAAATCTAGTGTTCTTTCTTTTCTAATCCCTTTGTAAAAACATTGTTACAAAGTCAAGTGCTATATCTTGCATCATTTATTTTGTGCTTGTAATAATATTTTGTGAGGAACACTTCATATAAATTTGAAAGTGTTCAAGTTTTAAACATCTCCTTTTTCGTAGAGAGAAGCTGTTGAGGCACTAATTCAAGAACTACCAAAGTTTAGGCTGAAAGCTGTTCCAACAGACTGCAGCGAATGCCCCATCTGCCTTGAAGAATTTCATGTTGGCAATGAGGTAAGTCACAAACACCCAGTGCTGAGTGCCAACCCCCTCTATGCAAGTTGCATTTTCGACACACTCTACGTGTATAGCCATTCCAAGTAGTTTTCTTTTAAGGGGTGACTAACCTACAATCACATGTAAGAGAAGAATTCCATGATCTTCCACCATTCCACTAGTAGGTCAGTTCATTCAGTTTCTTGCTTTCTTACCTTTCTTTTAAACCATCTGACATATGTTTGTTTTCAGTAGGGTTATTTTTCGTTGTGAGTTTTGGTACATTGTGTTGTATGTAGCTATATATTTTATATTTAAAAGTGAAATGCAGTTGTATTTTTAGGGTGATGCATTTTGTTGTTGTACAATATTACATTTTTATGTTGTTAGGTAATACACTTTTTAGATTATACATGGACGATATTTGCAGCTCCCAAGTTGTCATATTTTCATTTATGTTCTTGGTTGTAATATAGCTATTTTACAATTAATGATAGGTTAGTTTTCCTTTTTAAAAAATAAACTATGCTAAAAGAGCAACTATATGTAGATAGCCTTGCATAGTTATGATTCTTAATGCAGGTCACTGTTCCAGTTGATCCATTTGTACCAATCCATGCAGGTTCGTGGCCTTCCTTGCGCGCACAACTTCCATGTGGAATGCATTGATCAATGGCTTCGGTTGAATGTGAAATGCCCTAGGTGCCGTTGCTCTGTCTTCCCCAACCTCGACCTCAGTGCGCTTAACAATCTCCGTTCCACTGCTGATTCGGACCGTCCATCAGCCAGTGACGTGACAACAGCTGCAACGAGATACATGAGGTCACAGCCGGCAGGGCAAAGCTACCTGCTGCGGCTGCAAGGGTTGCTACTTCGCCCAGTTCGACACGAGAGCTCCTCCATTGGCGGCAGTGATGATGCTGTGAGTCTCGAGAGTGGCTTGCATGCCGTAGTTTCTCACGACCCAGCGAGCTCAGTGAGTCCTGAGCTGCCGGGCATAGTGGTTGATGGCCATCAGCTGCCAGATCGTTGATGGGTAGATTAGATGTTCTCTAGACGCTGGGTGTAATAATTTTGGGCCCTTAGATGAGGAGATTACAAAGTGTTTATCTCATCCCTGGATGTCTCTTTTTTTTGCTGTGCATTTGTAAAAGATTTGTAAGTTAATTTTGTTTACCTGTAGGCAGCCTGTAAATTAAATTCCTATGTAATTGTGTTTAGTGCTGAGCTTTTCATTGCTGCATTGAGGCTTCCTTCGTTGAGATCGAGATGGACTTTTGGAAAAGTTGGTTCTTAAATCGTATTAGATAAATAGTTGTTTTTGAAAACCACCTCGTTTTTTTTTAAATTTTGAAGTCATGTATCATGCATTGCCATGAGTAACGGACCAAAAACTTTGTTCGTTGGGTTTGCAGGAGACCAGCCGATTTCTATTGGTCTTCTGGCAACTTGATTTATCTTTCCTTGCTGCAGGGCTATTTCTTGGTTTTGGAGCTAGTGCTACTCTATCAAGGTACGTCTAGTGATTTCTCTACAAGATTTCAGAATTTTCAGAACATTAACTCTGACATAAACTATATTTGCATATATGTTGCACAGAAGTTGGTTCTTTCCTAGGCTAAAGTCTTGGATACATAATGTCGTAGCAGAAGGAGATGAAACTGAGGGCAAGCAACTTAAATCCAAGGTTGATGAGGAAATGGCAGAAGCAGTAAGAGCTTCTGCATCTGCGCCTCTCTATTGCTAAAACAAAGAAAGAATTGCTTTCTTCAAAGGATGAAGGTTTCAGGCTGCTTCTTGAAAAAGTGTCTTAGATGTCAAAAGTCATTATTATTTAAATTTAGTTCCCAATCTTCAATTATCTTAAATCCATTCTCTAGTCTTGCTGCCAGAAAAGAAGATACTTATGGATTTAACCAGGGCCCTAGATTCCCAAGCAAAGGAGTTAAAATCCTTGGGGGAGTCCTTAAATCATAGTAGGGACTCCATAAATATTAACAGGGAGGATAGGTTTTCACAGTAGCGGCTGTTGGAAGAGCATGTGCCCTCTGCACCAAGGAATAACTGTCACTATCAAAATTTATGTTGTATCCCATACTTTAAAGGTTGTTTTTGCACACATGTCTATCTTTGTGGCAAACATAATATTCTTTTTCCCCTTATTTGATGATTAAGTTCATTTTCCCGCGTTGTAACTTGTAAGCCATATGGTTTAGGGATAATTTATGTTTTGACCATGCTGTTTAGGGCCATCATCAATATGCATGTCCTAGACTAGAAAAGTTCTCCGATGAGATTCTCACACTATTTTTGTCTTTTTCGTCCGCAATGATTAGGACCAGTTAACAGTTCATGGAGAGTTCCTCAGGTATGTATACTGAAGTTATTCATCCTTTTTCACTAATATGCCCAAACTTTAGATTGTTTCATTTTCTTACCCAAATTTTTTTTTTGAGTAAATTTCATAACCAGTCCCCACTACAACACAAAAACTTCAATTTTGTCCCACTTTTTTTAATTTTGCATCAAAAATCCCACATTGTACTCAAGAATTTAAGTCACTATCTACTAAATTCTACAAATAATATTAACAAAAAACATTTTAAAAAGTACTAAAAATTGAGACATCCATAATGCTTCACAAAAAATATCAAAAATAGATTATAGTTAGAGAAAATATTCAAAATGCAAAGTAGGTCCAAAACTAAAAACTAAATAGTATCAAGAAACATTAAGAAACCAAAATAATCACAAAATAATAAAACAATTTAGAAACTCAACATTATCTTGTGTAATAAAAATTATATCATGAAAAATAATAAAACATAAAAACTATGAAGTATAAAAAGATAAAAAATAAAAAAATAATACTAAGCATAACAAACAAAACGTCTAAAGAATTACTCATAAATAAACACTTTTATAAATTAAAATTTTGAAACAAATTCTTTTTATTTGTTGGGATATGCCTAAAAAAAAAGTATTTTTACAATTTTTTGGTATAAAATTGATGAGAGAATTACACTCTTTTATATCTATATGTGCTATAATTAGTTTTATTTTTTTCTTATATACTTTTTGGTTTTAGAATATTTTTATGAATCTATCTGATATTTGGTTCTTCTTTGAGTTTTTATATGTTTATTAATTTTTAGTACTTCTTTAAATATTTTCTATTAACACCACTTATGAAGCTTAGTAGATAGAGATTTGAATGTAATTTTTATATACAATGTAAAATTTTTAATGCAAAATTAAAAGAAATGAGACAAAATTACAATTTTGGTGTTATAGTAAGAACTAATAGTGAAATTTACTTTTTTTTTTTTTTTTTTTTGGCAGCAAAACAATACATAATCTAGGCCAAACAGCGAGTTTGGTTCAGGTCAGTATCTACTGTCAAGCACTTTTTTTTCTCCTTACGTTTTCTCCCTAGCTAGGTGTTTTCCTTACTTACTGTTGCTTATCTTGGCTTGTCCTTGCGCAGGGATGTCTTCTTTTGCGCCAGTACCTACAGAACATACTCCTGGATCATTTTCAAGATCTTATGTTGAGCTATTCAACTTAACATTCATATAGCATTTGCTGAAATTAGCTGGATTGACCTCATGAGGCATTATTTTGTGTTGTATGACGCACATTCACTTGAATCAGCTGTCTTGGACATGTTGTGGTGTTGTCTAGTAGCCAACCTTGATTCAGTTCTGGACACACACATTTCTGTTAATCTACTCTTGAATGTCATAATCAATTTTTTCAAACCAACCAAATATGATTGTATAAATAGTTTTGTGGAAATCAACAAAGTATCATTTTTTTTTGGGTATATAACTTCTCATTTTGACCAATTGTAGCTGATTTAGTAAGCAGTGTTTTAAATCAAAGCTGTTTTGACCACTTTTTGTGCCCGTATAGGTATTACCGATAGGTTTATCATTCTGTTATGCTGCTCGAATTTGTTTATTCTCTTGCATTTAACTTCTCAGTGAAACAATGTTGCATACTAGAAATTGAACTTATATCCTAATTATATTTGTGCTTTCAGCAGACAATGTCATCTACCGCACAACGAGGGGATAGGTCTTCTGGGATAAGGTGTGGGTCTGCACCTTGTCTTTACTGGTATAAATCTGGTGCCATTTACTTGAAAACTGAATCTTTTGTTCAAAAAACAGCCATGGGAGATGCATCCATATTCCCAGTAGATGCCAGGATTTGGATCCGACTCCCAGCTGAGCGATGATGCATTTCTCTTAAGATCAGGACAACTATGGTCATCCATATCACCTGAATGGCAAGGCCCATGATTTTCAGGTAGAGGAACACAGGCAATTGTCATACAGCAGGGAGTTGAGGAAAGGCGGCCTTAGCGCTGCTGGGTTCCCCCTCAGCCACCCGTCATGCCAGAAACTGCTGCCGCCATACGTCAACCAAAGTCCCTTCCAAAGCAGCCCTCTGGCGACACATCTGAGGCCGCTGCTGAGATGCAGGCGAATGGTGCTCCTCCCATGGCGTCTGATGTTATCACTGAGCTTCCGATTAATGGCAGTTCAGTAAAAGTGAGAACTTATAGTGTCACCGAACATTATTGGAATTACCACGAGATAGCAAAAGATGGTACATACGAGATGATATCATAAGTTGCAGATCTTGATCTGGCTTCCCAGTTTATATTGACGCAACTGTATACATTGGAAACAATACGAGAAAATTACTGTTGGCTTACGTTTGGGGCTTGAAGAATTTGTTTGTGAATTGGTGTTTTTAGTTACCGATTCTGTTTTCTTAGCCTTTTGCCTCGCGACTCGCGTTGTAACATGCAAAGACAAATGTTCATTTCTTTGTGTGTATAACTATTAATTGTTTCGTAGTATTTCATTTAGATTTGCATGTGTGTCGGATGCCATTGGCTACATTGTCAATTCAACCCCTTCTAGGTTTTAAGTTATTTTTGATCCTTAAGTGTCTCGTCTCTTGTGGGACGATTCTATTTCTTGCTTCTAGGTTTGGGCAAGTGTCAGTGGACTACACTCACTCTATAGTTTTGTGGCTAATTTTGCCTGCAAAGGTTATACATTTGGTCAAATTTTAGCCGATTACGAATTCTGGAGCTCTGGGGACAAATTTAATGTTTTGGTAATGAGCTATTTTTCTGTCTGATTTACCTTGCTACAGCTCACAAGTTGGAAAACTAAGAGTAAACTCTCGAGGTGATTTTTATTTTTCATGCTATAGCTCATAGATTTGAGACAAATTTTTCCAAGTTGTTTATCAGCTTATGAGTTTTGATGTTCCTTGATAGCCCAATCTGAACCATGGTATGAAATCGGGCAGGGACTGGTGCCTGGTGGTAACAAATAACAACACGACGAGGGACTATAACCATACCATACAATCAACAGTTGTTGATTCTCAGATGTACAGCCTACAGCCACGCAGTCGTAATACGGCTACAGCAAATCCAAAGTCCCAATAAATCTTGGCTAGTTCAGAAATAGTGGAATTGGCAGGTTAGTCTTTGTTTTCGAGCAAATATTTGTGTTTCTCATTATTCTAAACATAATATATTACATTATTCTTTAATGAAAGACATCCATTTGCTATGAACAGGCCAAATCGTCCAATCTTCTACGGCTTTGGTTATGCTTTTATTAAGTATCAGTACTTTATCGGTAAGAGCGTTCACAAGATTGGAATAAACTCCCAGAACAAATTGGTGGGAAGAAGAATTGAAGCTTTCTACCGAATGGGCACACTTGACGAGTCTTGAGCCACCTGCTGGTGCAATGGAAGTAGAAAGCATGATTACAGACACCTGTTGCAAGCGAAAGCAATTCATGTGAGATCCAGTGAAGTACTTAACAAGACAGGCTCAGATACAGCGAAACCAAAAATAAGATAGCAAAGACTTCATTTGTGATTGATTGATCATGTAGCTTCTGCAAGTGTGGAAATCGTCCTCTTCAAGTGTCCGAAAGTTCTATTGCTATTGCTAAGTACATAATATGAAGCACAAGTTCTACAGGGGATGTTGGCAAGTTTATTCTGAACTGTAACATCAAAATGATAGAAAACTCATAAATTTGCAAGCACCAGATTTCCATTCTGGTAAGAATGAGGACGGCACTACAAATTCTATGCCACTTAGTTGCTGTTATTTGGGTAATCACATATAATACTCCAGCATGTCATGTGGGATATGCATCCAAATCCCCCGTGTGACAATAAGAGCTATTGTTTCAACAGGTGGAATAGAACTACAAATTGTAATTGCCATTCTCAGGTTGAAAGAATAGACAATTTATAAGGAACGATACTGCTGAGGTGTTAGTGTTACTATCATGCCCTTGTCCAAATCTCACATCCATATCCATGAAAACACAATTTCAACTGTGACTCCAAAAGTATCAAAATACAGAATTGCATAGAATTTATGAATTATGATATCTTCCCCTGTCTTTGTATAATGAGCTTTGCATTTAGAACCACCAAACTCGTAAAAGCAAAAGAAAATTGACTCATCAATGCAAGCAAGAGAATGAATTGAAATGAATCCAATCCATACCCCGAACTGGTGGCTCTCGCCTGATTTGCCTGGCACTCGATGCCTGCAACCAACAATCACAATCATACATACCCTAATCATAATCCTAATCCTAATCCACTACAACATACAGAGATCCATGTTGTGGTTGCGGCAGATGGTGCAGTTGTCAACGACGATGTCTGCACGGGCATGAACCAAGACCAAATGCATATGAGAGCAAATCAAAGCCTTATCTAAGCTAGAAGAGAGAGATGTAGATACCCCAGGCCCAGAGTGCGACGGCGTTCCACTTCTTGATCTCGAAGTGCTTCGGCTTCCAAGAGGAGGAGGGATCGGTGGAGGCATCGGCGAAGGGGGAGATGTCAGTCTCCATTGCGTTTTGGAAGGGAAGAGACAGAGAGAAGAGGGGGAAATGATTTCTGGAAGGAGGGGCCTATCTGTTTAATTATATTGTAATAGCAATTTTTTTCCTTTTTCTGCCGGAGAGAGTGTATGTTCCATTAGTTTTTGATCACATACTTACTTGTAACAGGAGTTAATGATCTATTCTATCCACTATGGTACAGATGATGATGATGATATGTGTATTGCTGTCTCAGGTTTAATTCTAAGATATGGTGAACTCTATTCTAGGATTGCAATCACATGCCATATAAATTTGCTAATTGAAGGGGAAAAGAAAGGAAACTGCAATGTCTAGCTAATACATTAGATAGATAAAAGCAGCCAGCTTCACAAGAAGGCCTACCATTCACAGGCAGGACAGATTTGATACAGCTGCTATGCTGAAACTGATCACAAATTTAGCAGCTATACTAACTGATTAAGACTATTAGCAACATACATGGGGGATAAGATCACTAACTGTAAAGGGTTTAGAGCTAAGGATGTGGAGTGGTAGCAGGCCCATTCAGCATCCTGTCAACTTTTGCCAACAGGCCTCGCATTTCCATGACAAGGTTGTCGACGGTTGGCTTTGATCCGTCCGGTGCCGATGCCTTCTTAAGAGATGAACTGCCAGTCTGAAGGGATGAGATCATCTTCTCAAGGTTCTTCCTAATGTCTGTCAGTGGAAGCTTTGCATTGGGCAAAGGCGATTGAGGTGTGCTCAATGTGATCGGAGGTAGATGTTGGAGCTGCGCTGTAGCAGATGGAGGCCCAAATGTACTGAGCAGTTCAGCGCTGGTATAGGCTGCCTCTGCTTCGGCTCTCTTTCCAAACACGACACGCGCACTGCGTGCATCTTTCACAATCTCAGTCTTGGACTCGATCACAAAGCCAAACCTGCGAAATGCGGAGAGAAGCTCCTCCTTTGAAGGCAGGAAAGCATCTTGTGCAAACTCCAAAAGAAGGGCAGCTGGATTTGCAAAGTGCAGTACAACATTCTTCTTCTTCTTCTTATTCTTCTTCTGCACAGAAGTACTGATGACATCAGAAAGAACATGAGCATGATCAGCTCCACACATTGGCTTGCTCTCCTTCTTCTGTTTGGCTTTGCTCTTCTCTGCATTTGGGTGGACTCCAATATCACCTTGTGAACTATCTGCTTCCTTGGTACCCTTGATGTTCTTCTTTTCAGATTCATCACACGACATGGCTCGACCTGCATTCATCAGTCTCTCCCCGACAGATCCATTATTCACTAGGATCTTCTCCTGTGCTAATTTCATTGGCTCAAACACTAGCTTCTTGTCAAGAACTCCAAATTTGAGTCGGCTTCTTATATCTTGCAGCTTCACTTGCCCAATCTCCTTGGATTTCTTCTTCTTGCTCCTCTTGTTGCTGCCGGAACCTTGAGCATCATCATCACTATCACTGGCATCCTTTCCCCTCTTGTTGTTGACGGAGACGACAGCATTCTTCCTCCTATGGAGAACAAAGAAGGGAATGAGGAGTCTAAGTTGCGAGGGAGACTGATGCACGTCCAGGCCCAGCGCAGCGGCGTGGAGCGCCGACAGCATCTCTGGTACGGCGACATTGTCGGGGACGAAGTCGGGGATGAACTCCTCCTCCCCGGCGAGAATGGTGCTGATATGATTAGCATCAGCAGCAGCAGTACCGTCGGTGTAAGGCGGGGAGAGGTACTTGCTCCTCATGCGCGCACGCTTCACCGGAGTTACTGTTTCGCCGGCAGGTGGATTTGGGGCTTCCATTGATAAGGCGATAGGATAGGAGGCAGTGGTGGATTCAGATTTTGAGCAATGTGCAAAGCAAGAAAGAACTCGAGAGTTGGCGGAGACGGCGATGTGAGTTCTGCTCTCTCGGTTGCTGTGTTGGATCTGTCAGTGAGCACTCACCTGTCTGTGAATACAGTAGACTTGTTGAGGGCTTGCATTGCATTGCATGCATTGATTCCACGTGTGCCTGCTTCTCCTGATTCCTGAACACCACTTCGTTTGTTTTTTACCAGCTGCTTTACCTTTTCCCCGTGCAAGATTGCCACTGCCTGCAAGGCTAGCTAATTACACAAAGTAACACTCCATTAGTGAACTGAACTGAACTGAACTCTTATAAGTTACTCCATAACTGTAGAAATACTCCATCCACAGGATTCCCATTCCATGACTGAAATAATAGCAATGAGACAAGGCTGGCTTACATCACAGTATGAAAATTAAATACAGTCAAGTCAAGCAAGCAAAACTAGACATGTTTGGAAGGAAACATTTGAGAAGGTCATTTCTTGGACAAGTCTATCCCAGCCTTTTTGGCGACAGCGTCCAGCCCGTTCTTCTCGATGGTCTTGAGAGCTTTGGTGGAGAGACGCAGCTTGACATAGCGCTTGCCGGCTTCCCACCACAGCTTCTTGTACTGCAGGTTCACAAACTGCTGCTTCTTCGTCTTGTGGTTTGAGAACGACACCTTGTTCGCTCTGTTCGTCTTCTTATCAGTGAAAGGACACACCCGCCCTGAAACCCACAAATTTTAACTTCAACTTTACAGGAGAATGGGGAAAAAGAAAAGATACTGGAAAGATAAAATGGTAGTCTTAGCACATGAACTGTTCTTGTGAGCCTGAAGTATCCTTGTATCATCAGATATCTAAGCAGGCTAATGCAGAGCTTCAGTAACAAGTAACAGATGTTGGCTTCCTCTAGGAGTTATGGCCACGCTGTAGTCTCATTCAGTCATCCCTCTCGGAGCATGTTTGTCATTTCACTATCATTTTATTTTCTCAGTCTGGATTGCTGTTTCATAGTGCCATTGGCTAACCCCTTTGCAATCTCATTCCACTCTTGTTTTTTATAATCTATAGGTTATAGAAAACAGTGCTATTGACTGATCCCTTTGCATGCGTGCATCTGGGACATTTGCTAGCAAATGTTAATCTGAACCTGAAGGGAAGCTAGGAATTTACACCATATCCTGAGGCTGAACTGTAGCCACCATACAATCATCATCTAGAAATCACCTTAAAGTTACAAATTTGGTAATAAAGAATCCACTTTGTTTTTTTTCTTTTACTGTTGGGCCAGCATCAAACCCAATGTAATTAGGATTTGCAATTAACCGGCATAGCGGCAATTTCATGACGCATTGCAACTAAATGAAGAAAAGAAGTAAGGGGTATTTGTTCGCTATTCCTAGTTCCCCACCAAACTAGACTGTAATTGTATCAAAGAGCAAAAAATTTTTTTTTCTTGTTCCAAAGAAACCTAGACCAGAAAAGAAGAAGGGGATGGTAAATGGGAAAAAGGAAAAGGGGATTCGCTCACTCAAGAACGTAGGTTTGAATAAAGTCAAGTTATACCTATATTGGGTTGGACAATTATAAGGAGAAGGTTAAGACCTAGAGAGAGAGAGAGATAGAGAGAGAGAGATTACGCGCGACGATAGGGTGAAGAGGCGGCGAGCGGTGCTTGGGGAGGGAGATGGCGGTGGTGTTGACGCTGAGGCTGAGACCAGCGAGCTGCGAGGTGGCAAAGCCCAGGGAGGAGGCGGTGGCTCTTGACATGGCCATGGAAGAGGAAGGGGAAAGGGAGTAGGAGGAGAAGGCGGAGCAGAGCATGGTCGCCATTGCTTTTGGCTGGAGGAGAGAGGAGGAGAGACGGATAAGCCAGGACTCACTGATATTGCCTCACAATTATACCCCGCATATTTACACTGCATGCTTAATCATCTCTATTAATATTAATCCATAGTGTAGTTCGGTCCTACATTTCTTTTATGTTCTTTGATTTCGTAATTTTTTAACTCAAACCCTTCACCATGCCAACTATTGTGAAACTAACATCAATATTGCCTCTACTTATTCGCATAAGAACACATTCGTACTTAATAATTAAACATCTTATTTTCTCTGTCATATATTACAAATATGTCGTCAACATCCTTATCGTACACAACTTAGCGATATCCAATAAACTATATCTACCATCTCCATTGGTTTTCATGTTACACAGAAACTCAACAGCGCATAAACTACCTTATCCAGTCACCCCCATTCTTCATCATGCAAATTCACTTGCAAACACTAGTAAGTCATAAATATAATTTGAGAAAAACACATGAATCAGATCATTGTTTCCTCTGTTCCACATACTGTTTGCCAGATGTTCTTGCTGCAACTCCGTTGCAAAAGGTTAATTTCATAATAATCTTGTCACACAAATGAAGGGCATAGCTAGAATCCACAATGACAGACTTCATTCTGTGTTCTGTACTGATGACAACTGAATATTTATGGTATAATACATCCCACTGCTAACAATAGCAAGCTGCAACAAAGATAAACCATATGATCAGTGGGAAGGGTGTATATGATAACATATTACTATTAAAGATATCTATCTATTTAGTTAGGATTCTAATATTGTATTTGATTAGAAACTCTTTTGTATTAAGCTATATATATATTTGGTTAGAAGTCTTTTATAGTGGTCTAAATATAGACATATTGATTTACAGTAATATTATTATGATGTTTTCTTTTAAATTTAATATGGTATGATTCGTTTGAAATCTAGTCTTGGTTTTCGTACTAGACTCACTCAGATTCTAATATGTGGAATAACGGGATCTTACTCGGAAGTATCGGAAGTATCGAAACCCAAAGGATGATCGAAAACACAGCTTAAAGAAATTGCACAACTCTTTATTTCAAAGAGAGCTTTACCCGTCGAACATTAGACACACTTGTCTACATCGAAGGAACTATAAACTGGATATATGATCCAAGACTGTAATAATATTCGATGATCTAAATTAAACTTATTACAAGGTATTTATAGTCCAATCATATCAGTACGTATCAGACTTAATAACTTAAACATATTATACTCATATAACTAACTAATCCTAAACAGATAAACTTAGTTATACATATTCGGATCGAATTACAATTCCGACCAGAATTTGAATCATTCCCAAAGTCGCAAACCTTTTCGTGGTCGCGAATCTGTTGCGAACTCGACCTGAGATCCTCCCGGATCATGGTATTAGAGTCAAGATCTCTCAAACCCTAAACTTAGCCATCCACCATCGATTCACCACTCTCGGGAGGCAGCGACAGAGAATAAAATTCTGGAGGCGATGCCTAAGAAAGTTCTTTCTTTTTTTTTTTGCTCTACATTTATCTCTACTTGTCTCCACACAGCGCGCCATCATCGTGGCCGTGGTCATTCTTTGGTTTGTTGCACACACGTCCATGCGCTCATCTCTCTAGTGTCGTGTTGCGTTGGTGTGTTTGGTTTCGAGTTATTTGTTTCTTCTCGCGGTGGTTTGGCAATCAGGATGGTGTTTGGTGGGAGTTCTTGATCATAGAAGAGCCGCGTAGGTGTGGGCTTTCGTGTAGATTGCGGCGGTACTTTTGTGCTCTCCAGATTCCACCATGGCGGTCAGCTCGCATGGCCGTCGCCACATGCGTGAGTGCTTGCTTCTCCCTGGCCGACGATCTTGGTCGAGCTCATCAGGGTCTGTTTGGGCTCGTTTGGCCCTGATTTGGCTCTAGTTTGACTAGTTTTGGTTTTGATCTATTTGAACTCGTTTGACTCTGATTTGGCCCTGATTTGACCAGTTTTGGTTTCGGTCTGTTTGGACTCATTTGACCTCGATTTAACCAAAACTTATTCCTTTTATCATGGCTATAGATTTGTCTTTGATCATAGCTATTAGCTATTAACTAGTTTTTTGTTGTCTCAACTCAATCTTCTTATTATTTTAGATTGGGAGAGTATATTATTATTGATTCGTCATCTACAAGTTATTATTAGCTCATCATCTACAGCTTCATTTACTACTTCCCATGTTGCTGGGAGCAACTTTTAATGTATGGGTGGAAATATAATCAGTTGAAATATGGCATCCACTTTCTTTCCGTATCACATATATTTTTTTTACTACCCATATACACATCATGCATTACCCTCATAAAGAGGACAGTCATAACCTTGTATGGTTCCAAATGCACACAACTACACATGTGCACCATTTGGATACAAACATATGAATGGTTTGATCCACTAGGAGCCTTTTCGCCATCTTTGCTTGATACCAAGTCTAGCTGATGGATATCTTGCAAAGATTGTTCATACCCAAAAATAATATTCGTTAACTGCGAACATTGTTACATATTCTCAATTGGTGTCAGCTGAATTGGACACCCATTCTTTAATCTGGGAAACATTGCCCATTTCTCCAGGCTTGGGTCTTGGTCTGCCATTTTCCATCTGTTAACCACAATAAAGTTTGTTATTTTCAGTTTTTTTAAGAGGGCTGTCACTATTATGTATAGTCTGTACTTGAAAGATTTATCATGTCTTGTCATATTACTGTTACAGCTAAGAATTAATGGAACCACAGGTATTTTAATAAAAAGAATGGTGAATGGTACAACTTTAAAACAAATATAACTAGACGAGGAATTGAGATTACACCTGTTTCAGTTGGCCTTTGTTTTTTTTCCTTGTTTTGATTTGATCGCGTCTTTTCCGAATGGATAATTTGATCTAATTGAATATGTAATATATTGTTAAGATACTCACATATATAAATGGTCGTAACTAAAAAAATAAGAAGAAATAACTCTTTTATTATGAAGAATGCTCTTTGTACAAACTATGTACACTCTCTATTCGAAAAGGAAATGTTCTCTATCTCATTACAATGCAGCGTATTTAAAGACTTTTAATTAATCAAATACGATGAGTCAACTGCGAGATTTTCGGTCGTGAGCTGCACGTACTGAGTCCACGTGCGTTTGAGAGTTACACTTGTCCACTGCAAGCCTTACGACTCAGTTCGAGTTCCACGTGCGTCCGAGAGTTGCGCTCGTCCACTGCAAGCCTTATGACTTGGTCCGCCAACAAACTCAGCTCGACCATCAACTAAGTCTGGTCAATCCAACAACTCATCTCGACCTTCAACCAAATCTTTATTAATCCGAGATGGACCATCGACCAAGTTTGGTCAATCCAACAACTCAGCCCAACCATCGACCAAGTCTTTATTAATCCAAGATCGTCCCAGATCATGACCCCTTTTAAGTGATGGTACGATACAGATCAACCCCGACAAGGTGAAGGCCATCCACGAGTGGCCACGACCACAATCTGTGACGAAGGTGCAAAGCTTCATGGGTGCATATCAGTACCTTCATAAATTCATTCGACATTTTTCTGTTTTGACTTTTCCTTTACATTCTTTAACTAAAACCAACCAGATATTTGAGTATACTACAAAACATGAGGACATGTTCCTTTTATTAAAGAAGAAAATCAGCGAGGCACCCATCATTGCGTTACCTAGCTTGCAGAGGCCCTTTGAGTTGGAGGCGGATGCGTCAGGCTATGCCATGGGTGATGTTTTTATGCAAGAAGGCCGAACTATGGTATATCATTTGGGGTTGTTCTAAGATGCTCAAAAGAATTATCCAACGTATGACAAGGGTTTGTGCGCGCTCCATCAAGCGATGTAACGTTGGCGCTGTTATCTCTTCGGGAAAGAGACTGTGGTGCACACCAACCATCAGCCGCTCAAATATTTGCAGACCCAATCCAAACTCCAACAAGCCTATCACATGAAATGGATGTCCTATTTGTAGCAATTCAACTTGGTGATCAAATACAAGAAGAGCGTCCATAACAAGTTGGCTGATATATTATAGCGGCCTCCAGTTGTTGCCCTTTGCTTGTCAGTATTTATGCAGATCGAACCTTCATGCCATGAGGACTATACCACTTGGTACGGGGAGGATCTTGATTTTCGAACAGTACTAGCTGAGCTCGAAACTGGAAGGCCGTCAGAGTTTGCCTTTTGAGGCGGGCTCCTGTACAAGGGGATGCTTCTTTGTGTGCCACGCGGGGCACACCATGTGTAGTGACTACATGAGGCACACACCTCGAAGGTTGCTGGACACTTTGGGTGACGAAGACACTCCAAAATTTTCATCGACATGTCTTTTAGCCACGTATGCAGCAAGATGTGACACGTTTTGTCAGGGGCTGCAGCCTCTGTAGCATCTCCAAGCCTACAAATTGGAAGTTGGGTTTGTATATCCCCTTACCGGTTCCTTCACGTCCATGAGAAAGTATTTCTATGGATTTTCTTGGTGGATTACCGAAGACTCAACGTGGCAACGACTACCTATTTGTGGTCATTGATTGCTTCTCCTCAATAGTGGTACTAATACCATGCAAGAAGACTTACGGGAGAACAGGCAACGCGTTTATTCTTTCAACATGTTTGAACGCATTTTGGGCTACCTAGCTCTATTGTGTCTGACAGTGATACGTGCTTCCTCAGCCATTTTTGGCGATCTCTCTAAACAATAATGGAAACCAAGTTGAAGTGGAGTACAACCTTTCATCCACAAACTGACGATCAAACTGAAGTGGTTAATTGGACGATTGTACATTTGCTAAGGGGTTACAACTCACGGCACCCCAAGACGTGGGACGAGAGCATACCATATTTACAATTCACCTTCAATCGAACTGTACATGGTTCCACCGAGAAGTCTCCTTTTGAGGTATGTTTGGGTTTCCTGGCACAAAGCCCATTTGACTTGAAGTTCACAATCTCTACCTCACCACCAACCACCAAGGAGGAGTGTGATTAAGATAAAACACAACGTTTCCTAGAGGGCATCTGACGACTTCATGGTGAAGTAGAAAAGAACCTACAAAAGGCTCAGCTCAAATATAAGACATGACATGATCAACACTGAATTGAAGCCAATTTTCATGAAGGTGATCTCATCTAGCTCCACTTAAGCAAGGACCAGCTCAAGGGTGAAGGTAAAAATATCAAACCAATCCATTATGATCCATTCAAGATTTTACAGAAAATTGGTGATAGTGCTTGTCAGCTCGAATTTCCTCTGTATATGGACATCTACTCGGTGGTTAATATCGAGCACCTCAAACTCTTTGAGCCATCCATGTTGGATGATGAGCCCCACACAAGTGCCATCTATCGAAGATTTAGTGTAGCAACGGGAGGCACTTCTTACTGAAGACGTGGTTTTAGAGAAGAAGATGACAATAACGCGTCGTAGCATGCGAGAGGTATTTCGGGTTGAACGGAAAGATCAACGAGCAAGGGTTGCAAAGTGGTATACATGCGAGAATAGCCAAATGCAGTTCCCGCATCTTCAGTTCTGAGCACCAACGGGAGTTGGCTCCTTTCTTCAAAAGGGGAGTCATGATCCGGGACGATTTCAAATTAATAAAGACTTGATCGATGGTTGAGTTGAGTTTGTTGGCGGATCGAGTCATAAGGCTTGCAGTGGACAAGCGTAACTCTCAGACGCATGTGGACTTAGTACGTGCAGCTTAAGGCCGGGAACCTCACAGCTAACTCATCGCAATTGGTTAATTAAAAGTCTTTAAATACGCTGCATTGTAATTAGATAGGGGGCATCTCCTTTTAGAGTAGAGAGTGTATGTAGTTTGTACAAAGAGCTTCCTCATAATGAAATAGTTGCTTCTTCTTACTCTCTTAGCTACAACCACTTGTTTGTGAGTGTCTTGACAATACATTGCATATTCAATTGGATCAAATTACCAATTCGGATCAATGTCAAAGCACTAATTATTATTTTAAATATAGCAGCTGTATGACCTATTGAACAGCTAGAGTAATTAAATGATGACTACTTCCTGAATTACTGACAGCTTGTTGTAAAAACAAACCTGAAAGTTGTAATGAATCGATGCAGAAAAATTAGCATCATGGTTTTGGCAAGATTCATTCCCAAGCATGTTCGTCCACCGGCTCCAAACACCAGGAAGCTGTATGGCTTCAAATCTTCCTGGTTATGTGAAGAAATCTATGTATAAGAAAGACTTCAATGGAGAGATCAAATCAATTGCATTTTATTTACGTGCTTATTTAGGTTGATAGAGTATGCAAAATATTTCCACAGCGGAAAGCACTGGCCTATTTGTTCCCTTTAACTCAAAATGATGTGACTACACATGCCCAAACTGTCGATTACAAACTTAGATGTTTTGTCAAACTTACATTGAATCTTGAGGGATCAAAGGCCATTGGATCGTCATAAATTGTTGAGTCATAGTGTAGAGATCTTGCATCAACATTTACGATCCAATCCTTCTTAATGTGAAATCCTGTCAAAATAAGGACAATGTTTTTGTTTCCTTAGCCTTATTTCTTAAGGACTTTCAGAAAGCAAGAAAAATTAGCCATCAATTTGCAAACAAAAATACACACCTGCGACTTGACAGTCCTTCAGTGCTACTCTTGGAAACCAAGAAACTATAGTTGCCATCCGTAAGGATTCTTTTACTGCCTACAGAATTCATTGTATTAGTTGTGTAGTTCCAAGGAATGGAAAAAGGCTGAATGACCATAAGGACTAGCCAGTTCAGTCTCTATACATGACAAACCAAAGCATGTTTTTTCATATATCACAATTTATGCGCTATATTTTTATGCTATTTCAAATAAAAAAAATATATGTTGAAACAAGAACTGACTGAAACTGGTGAAATTCCAACACGTCATGCAATCAGATCCGTTATATAGTTCATGCTCATTATTTTTTGGGATAGCATGGTGGCACATCCCAATTTGGTTTTAGAGAATGGTAAAGGCAATTATCCTGTACCTTGTATGCATAGTCCATTCCATTTAGATCTTCAAGTGTAAGACGTGTATTATGCTTCTTAGGTGCCAACTCCAGTTGAATTGACTGCATAAAGAAATACCATTATGCATCCAATCAAATAAGTTGCACAGATATATGATCCGCTGGCTAAAGCAAAATTCACTCACTCTTAAGGTTTCTTGGATCTGCCTGTTGTCATCCAAATGCTTGACCATCCATGTAATTGCGGTTGCAGTTGTAACTTGTCCTACAAATTGAAGTCTTTGATTTAATCTGTCTGTAATGTGCTAAGACTGAACACACGACAGTTGTTGGGGTTTCTAGAATCGTAGCACAGGAGTGTGATGTATGTTGAATCATCATGCGTTACACTATCAATCGGTAGTTTGATTTGGGTGAGAAAGATGCATAGTTATCCAAATCTCACCAGCAATTATCAATGTCAAAATGTTATCCAAAATCTGTTCATCGGTCAACGTTTCATCAGATCCGGATTGACCCTTCACAAGAAGGCACTGCAAAAAGTCCTTGTGGCAATGCTCCAAGCCTTGTCGCCTTGAGGCTATTTCCTGCCTCAGTGCGTTCATAATCCTTTTCCTTGCCTGGATCAAAAACACACTCACTCTTGCACTGACAATTCTGAAGTTATTTTTTCCACCAGGTAAAGGTGTACAAGGTTAAATTTAGTTTTACCTGGAGTCCTTTGTAGAATCTTGTACCTGGCAGCCTCAAGGGAAAGGCTAACATAGCTTCAGTTATGTCAAAAACATCACTCTGTAGTTCCTCCAATTTTTCCTCATCCTCTGTGCTGAACAGCATCTTACATATTGCTTTGAAGGTTACCTGGCCAATTTAGAAAAGGAAAATTCTTACTTTGGGAGCCAGACAATATGCTGAACCCTTGCATGCGGGGTTTAGACTTTTCACAATTCATTTTTGCATTAGTACTCACTCTTGCACATCAAATAAAACTCACCCTCAGAGCAGCATCCAGCACGACGACACGCTCTTCCCGCCTCCATTCCTGCATGAGCTCACTGGTCAGTCGGTCGAACATTGCAGCGAAGGATGTGGTGGAGCCCATGGTGAAGAGGCCGGCAACATTCCGCCGTATGAAGCGGTGGTGATCGTGGGAGGCGCACAGGAGGCTCTGCTCTCCCAGCAGCTGAGCCACCGTTCTGATGTACCGCTTCGAGAAGGAGGAGGACTCAGAGGCGAGCAGAGACTTGGCCACCTCTGTGCTTGATATAAACACGTGAGTCTGGAAAAATATGCTTGTCCGGAAGCAATGCCCGTACCTAAAACATACAAGGATTAATTTAATTTATGGACTTAAAGGTTTGAGCTATAACAAACTGAAATTTATAAACCAGAGGTGGCGCTTGTGGACGAAGTCATAGAAGCCCCTGCTGCTGTTGTTGGCTGAAAGGAAAGACAGCGTCTCCCCGACCAGAGGAAGCCCCGTGCTTCCTGGAGGGTACTTGGCAATATTCCTCCAAAGCAGCTTGGAAAACAAGGAAACAACAAGGTAGGTGAGGGCAGCTCCAGAGACGATGTGAAGAACATGCAGGGACAAGGATGCCATCGCCGTATGTTGGTCTTCTTTAATTAACTGGTACCTGGTTGGTTAATTTAAAGAATTAAGAGCATTGTGGTGGGAGAGTCACTCACCATTATTTTCCTTGCAGTTCTTGATCATTGTGCGGAAAGTAAGCATGCATCATCATGTTGTTGGATGGACCGCACTGCATGGTGTCATTTTCGCACCGCTTTATTGTCATTCTTCTCCTACATGCATGGTGTCTCACTTTATTCCATGCCAATGTTCCCTTGACAAGTATACATGCTCTCACTTTCATCTTTAATTAACTATTCCTCTCTTATGGCATGGCATCTGTATCAGTCACTTATCCAATTAATATATATAATATCCGACATCCATGGTGCAAAATCAAACAAACTTTTTGGATTTTATTTATGGGATGGATTTGTTTGTATGATAGAAACCAAACAATTCATCTGGAATGAACTTTCCTTTATTTTTTTTCCGTCTAGTTTATTATAGCTTTTTGCAATGATCGAGAGAAGGCAACAGGTTAATTTTGTTTTGAGCAATTAGTGTACTCTTTAATTAGGTGATCTAGCTTCTCAATAATATATAGTAGGCGTCTTCTCTCCGTGGAGCAACGACAAGTCCAATAATAATTTGTATGACATTAATTTTTCTTAAAGGGAAGTTTTAAAATCCCAAATTTTCTTCTGTTCAAGATATACGGGCTAAGCAAACCATTGAAACATGTGTACATGCTCAAGTCATGTACTGCGTCTGCGTATATTAATACATGCACCAGTACTAGTACAGACATATTAATACAGTCAACAATTTATTCATTAATGAAACTATCTTTGATATGATAGGATGGATTCTATTTCCTTTGCAGAGCAAGAAAGACATTGGTAAGGTCAGCCCCTTGTTGTTGGCGTAGTAGTCCTCCAGCAAAAGGCAGTACCTATGGAAGAGGTCGTCCATGACCTCCCATCCGAAATGGCTTCCCAGCATGGGCTCTATCACGGCCCTGATGGTCCTCGTCGTCCCTTCCGCCAACGATGACCTTCTCCTCTTCTTCTCGGGATGGAGAACGAAATTGCTTTCGTCGTCGTCCTCCTCCTCCTCCCTCCTCACCTCAAACAGCTCCATCTTCTTCGTGCTAAAAGAGTTCTCTTTCTTTATCACATGGCTCAACTCTTCTAAACAAGGCGGGTAATTTGGAGCGTTGAACGTGTCCACCTTTTCCTCCTCCACGAGACCCTAGTTCATTATACATGTATATGTGTGCCAATTAATTAATTTGTATATATACGTGATTAATTATATATACATTCGTTCGTACCATGGCGACCATTTCTATGAGAGCTCTGCCAAGAAGGTCCCAAATGTAGCAGTCATTCGTGGATGGCTCCTTGCTGCTCCTCGCCACAAATGTCAGGATCAGGAGGCCTCCCTTCTTCAGCTCCTCGGCGCGGCACTTGAGGAACAGAAAGAAATCACTCTGGAACTGCATCCTGTGTGCGTCCAACACCATTTGATCATGGCTGCTGCTCTCTGCTGGAGGTATGTACACTCTGCCCTTGTTCACTACGGATGCAGATGTAAGCATCTCAGGCACCTGCAGATAATTAAGGCATGTGTAGAGATGAAAGATCGTATATATGTATGGATGCATGCATGCACCTTAGAGAGGAAATGGAGGCTGGAGGAGGACACCACGTAATCCAGGCTGTCGGCGGGAAAGAGGCGGCCGTAGAAGGAGCCCGGACACGGGGACACGAAGCAGCGGTGGTGGTGCCGCATGAGCTCCGGCAGGACGCGGAAGATGCTGTTGAAGTCGTTGCCGGGGAGGTCGTTGAGGAAGACGTGAAACTCAGGCCGGGGGGTGCCGTCGCGGACGCACTCCGACACGACCGCCTCGACGGCGTCGGTTACCATGAGCAGAGCGTTGGGCCCCGTGGCGCAGCCGAGGTCGGCGATGGCCATGGTGGCGGAGGGGCGGCGTGAGCTGTACAGGGCCGCGGCCATGTCCTGCCTCTCCTCCGTCGTCACCATAATTATGATCCTCTGAGATATATCATCATATAATAGATCATTTCATTTCACAAGTTTTAATTATATAATTTATGCTCAGTAGGTACCAACTGACGTAACTTCATAAATTCGCCTACACGTCCGTACAAGTGTGTATATATAACAACGGATTTACTACCACATGTAACAGCTACAACATAGATAGATTCCAAGGGTCTCGGAGTCTTAAAAAAAAATCTGAAAAAAATTAGGGGATAATAGATGGTATAATATAATGAATATCTCAAAGTTTTGTAATTAAAGATGACTATATATGGGATAACCAAAAAACAGAAAATCAAACTGAATATGTGCGTAATTATGTTATAGAAGGATTTTGGTGTATGTATATATATAGAGTAACAAAATATCGTTATATGGTGGCAAAAATGACTCAAGATCACTCCACGCTAGCTTGCGACAAATGTGTGGGTCCTGCATTTTGTGATAGCTCAGGCAATTGGAGTGCATTAGCACGAGACTCATAGATGTGGTTGGTGCGCCCTGCACTTTGTGATAGTTTAACTGGCACAAGACTCATGCACGTTGTTTGTTATATGATGATTCCACACACCAACCTCAAACCACGTTGGAGACTCATGCATGTCGTTTGTGGGCCCTGCTCACCTCATGCCGTGTGCCACACCCATACCTAAAATTGAACCCGTGACATGTAAGATTCAATTTTCAGTCGGTCCATATTTCGACAACATACCCATTTTGATTTCGGTGCACACGAGGTGAGTTTGCATGACCCTACAAATGGTGTTCTTTTTTGCTATTTTTTTAAATTTTTTTTAATCAAATTTAAAATAGAGTATGTTGTTGTTTGGATAATGCGGCACACAATCTCTCCTCTAGAGCCTGTCAATTAGCGTTAGGTGTTTGTAGGTTTCTAAAAAAATTTTAGATAATGTAGGCAAGTATTACTAGAGATGATCTTAATTAGTTTTACCATAATATGCTACATCATCAATTTAGAACCACATATCATGATTGATTAGTTATATCATGTGACTTTAGTTGATCGTCTGACATGTTACATGATTGTAAGTTATTGATGAGACTTGAGACACTATCTATCTATTGCTGACTAGCATACCAAATAAGTAAAAATTATAAAGAATTTGATGGAGGGGATATAATTGAAATCGATTGATAAAATTAGAAGAATATGGGACTCAAATTTAAATTTTGAGTAAAGAAGGTGGACTTTAAGGGTACGATGAAGACTGCGTTTTTAGAGAGATGTAAAGCCCCTTATAATTAATCCATCGAGCTAGGCATAAAAACTGGTATCTCTAGCTAATTCTACACACAAATGCATGCAAACGGAGGAGCACACACACACATCTTAAAAGACATGAAGAACAGGATTCACCTGGATGCTAGAATTCTGAGCATAGCTCATTTCCCCAGCCCAACTGTTCATGTGTAGAACTCTTTGGAACTCCATTTCTGACACAACTATGGAGTAATTTATGTGTTGTAATATGATATGATATTCATCCCTCTTTATAAGGAGTGTGTTCAGATCCGTGAAAAAGAAATGCACAGATACGCAACGTGATTGTAAGTTAACATTTCAACTTACAATTAAGTGACATGTTGAATTAGGATTTAGGACGCGACGTCACTGTCACGATGCAGCCTTAACAAATTTTGAACAAGAAAATTTTATTCAGGTTGGGTCCCCCAAAGAGTTGGTATGCTCCTAACATCAGTCAGTTGATAGATTTTTCCAGAACATATTTGATGAAATGTTTTTTTGTATAATTAAATGAGAGTGATGTGTTACAAATAAGATAGTACAAAAAGTATATATAGTCTAAAAAAATAACGATTGACAATAACGACTCTCATGAAGTCCTTGGATGTATTGGACGTCTCTGATCTTCGACACATTTCACAATGGATCATCCTAGAATTAAAGTAACACTTTTGCAAAAAGTGGTCCCCAATCCCAGTGAAAGGTGGCTGCCAGTATCCCCGAGGAGGGTTGGACCACTGGGATTCCCAGAGCTAGTGCATCTAGTGCTTCCAGGGTCCCTTTTGCAATGGGCTAGGGGCATCCAATATCTCCCGGTGAGATATCTATACTGGGGATCCAATGCCTCGGATAGGGATAGAGAAAGAAATGAATTCCTTCTCTTTGTCATTTACATTCATAATGATAGAGAAACATAGTTCAAAAATGAGGCTTTCAAAAATTTTTGTGATGAAGAAGGAATTTCTTGTCAATTTTCATCTCCTTACACTCCTCAAAATGGCATTGTTGAAAGAAAAAGTCATACTTCATTTGAAATGACAAGAATTTTGCATGAGCATAGCACTCCTCTAACCCTTGTGCAAAGACTGCAAATATTGCATGTCATATTGGAAATCATATTTTGATAAGACGCATCTTGAATAAAACACCTAATGAGCTTCTTTTTGAAATGAAACCTCAAGTTGGTCATTTTAAAGTATTTGGATGTAAATGTTTCATTTTAAAGAAAAGAGTTGCTTTAGGAAAATTTGAATCTAGGACTAGTGATGGGATCTTTTTGAATTATGCATTGGATTCGTGAGCACATGGTGTATTTAACTTAGAAACTAACCGACTTGAGCAAATTCGCAATTTCTCTTTTGATGAGTCTAGCTCATATGCTATAGCTCTTTTGCAAAGTGTAGATTTTCCATATGAATATGAAGACACCAATGATAAAGAAGCGCCTTTGCTTCCACAAGGGCCAAATGAAATTTTTGAGTATGCTTTGCCTCAAGCCCAATTAAACCATGAACATGATAACCACTATATGTCCAATAAAGAACTACAACTACAACAATGTAGGCAAACATGTCAACAAATGAGCCATCTTCCTCGACTTCTCTCACTTTGATCTCCATTTTTTAACTAAGCGGAGCCACGAAAATTCACCAAAGTGTTATCCCCAAGCCAGATTATTGGTGAAGTTGAAGTAAGAACCACTAATTCCAGAATACTTCACTTCAACATTATTTAGTTACCTATTATTCATTTGTTTCTTTGATTGAACGCAAAAACATCAACGATGCTTTAAATTATCCAAATTGGATCATTGTCATGCATCAAATATTAAATAATTATGAAAGAAACCAAATTTGGACACCTGTTGAACTCTCTTCGGGCCATAATGTTATTGAAATGAAATGAGTGTTCGAAAACAAGCAAGATGAAAATGGACAAACTCTAAGAAAGAAGGCACGTTTGGTTGCATAAGCTTATAGTCAAACCTTGATTTTGAATAAACTTTTGCCCAATTGATAGACTGGAATTCGTTCGAATTCTTTTAGCATTTGCTTCTTCAAAGAATATTAAAATTTTTCAAATAGATGTTAAAAGCGTTTTTCTAAATGATTTTATCAATAAGGAAGTTTATGTTCAACAACTACCAGGTTTTGACAATTCGAAATTTTCAAACCATGTTTATAAATTTACCAAAGTTTTGTATGGTTTGAAACAAGCTCCAAAAGCATGATATGACCGTTTAAAAGGTTTTCTTCTTGAAGAAGGTTTTGAAATGGGCAAAGTGGATAAAACATTGTTTATTCAAAAACATGGCATTATTTTCTTTTAGTCCAAACATATGTTGATGACATCATTTTAGGGGTTCAAACAAGAAATTTGTGGATAATTTTGCCAATCTCATGTGATGAGGACATCCCCAACACAGATACGAATGCCGCTCCATCCACTCCTCCCACTTCGTCGCCCGAAGACCATAGAGAACATCAAGTCGGCATGAACCCACATGTCAAACCTTTCAAGCCATCTACACTAAAGGTCCAACATACCATGACGCTCCAAGACGAACCCAAGAAGAAGCCTAAGTTGTCCACGCTCCAAGACAAGCCCAAGATGAAGCCCAAGTCATCCGCGAGCTTGATTTGGCCATCTAGGAGCACACCAACTTCAAACGGACGTCCAAGCCACGTACGGAGTCCGTTTGAGGTGAATGAGTACTTTACGGAGAAGCCCACGACGCCACCTTTCCAACAGATCTGGCTCCACTGCCAAATTCCATCTGGATTTCCCGAAATCGATGAAACAATTCGCGGACAGATTCTACCGGGTGCTGCGGCACCTCTACTTTGGGCCCAAGGCCTGTGTATCCCTAGGGTTATATGGGGGTGGGTTCTCTGGCTGGTGGCCTACCTCTGGCCGCCGACTCCTGCTACATATGGCCGCCACCCCCTATCCTTTTAGGTGGGTTTTGCTTAGATTATACTGCTTAGACAGTTTTTGCCGTCCATCGGTTTATGGAACCCCAACTCGTACTCTTCATTGATAATTGACAATATTTAGATTATATCTACCATGTTCTTGCTTGTGTTATCGATTCGCATGTAGGGATAAGCCTTATTGGCGAGGTCAACCGTGTCTTGGCGTGGTTGATAACCAACGGAGCCGTGGTGTAGCGATTGCAGGGGCTCGAATCAGTTCTGATTGAAAGCCGGATCGTCAACGTCGAGTTCTCCATTAATCGATTTACCTCTACCTATCGGAAAATCGGGACACCGTTCACATCATCATGTCTAAAGAATTCGAAATGAATAGGATGGGCGGGCTCAAGTCTTCAAATCAAGCAAGCTAGTGAAGGTACTTTCATCCACAAATCCAAGTATTAATCTCTTGAAGTGGTTCGACATGTTTAATTACAAACATGTTGACGCACCCATGGCTATGACAACAAAACTTGATCACTATGAAGAAGGATCAAAATTTGATCCAACCAAGTATCGAAATATGGTTGGAGCACTCATGTACCTCACTGCATCAAGACCAGACATTTGATTCCTTGTATGCAAATGTGCGAGGTTCTAAAGCTCTACCTTGAGAATCACATTTGCAAGATGTGAAAAGAATACTTCTCTAACTTAAAGGTACAAGTAAATTTGGTATTTGGTATTTGGTATTCAAATTCGTCTTCATTCGACTTAGTTGGTTTGTCCTATAATGATTTTGCGGGTGATTAAGTTGATCGAGGTAGCACGTCAGATAGTTTTCGATTAGTTGAGCTTTCCCATATTGCTTGGCCTTCTAAAAAACAAAATTGCATTGCTTTTTCTATGATGGAAGCCTAATACATTGCAACGGCTAGTTGTGCTCAACTCATTTGGATGAAGTCCAATGTACTATTGGGCGAAACTCCCAATCCTCCAGTCCATAACCTACCAGAAAGAACCCAAGTCTTCAAACCCCAATTCCCATGGTGGTTCCCTGAGAAGGGCCCATGCCTCTGGGCCTTGGTTCCCAGCTGGCTGGTTTCCCAAGGAGGTCCTTGGCCTTCGAGCCCCGGGTCCCTAGATGGTTTCCTGAAAAGACCCATATCTTTGAGCCTAAGTTTTCTGAGTGGTTCGTTGAGAAGGACCTACATCTTCGGGTCTCAGTTCCCTGTGTGGTTTCCCGAAAAGGACCACGTCTTTGGGCCTCGGTTCTCTGGGTGGTCTCAGACCTCCTGGCTGTAGGTCTAGCACTATATTCTTCAGTGGTTGACCAATTAATGATTTTACATGAGTAAATCAATCAAATTAATTAGTTGTTCTAAGCATTACTTGATGAACAAATTAGTTTGCCGGCCCTAGCTGTTATTAGGCTGATAAATACCCCAATGAGCTAGGCTGAGTACTCATTGGTGACATATGTAGGATGTGCATGAAAGAGGCACCAAACACAGCCCTCTACTTCGAAGATCAATCTTTTTGTTATTTTGGCCATCATCATCTCTTCTCTCCTCGTTTGATCCCTGAAATTAATTAATTAAGAAACAACAAGATTTGTAAATCAGTTTGTAAATTTTAAGAATAACATATCATATTAATGCCAGTAAATAGAAATCGCATACCCCTTGTGCTGTTGTCCTGGCTTTCTTATTCAATCTCATGTATGGGACACTTAATGTCTTCACCATATATAAACAATTAACATTGCTCAATGTCAGTTAGTTAATCAACACCGTATAATTTAATTTATAGATAAAGCTAGAAATATTTAAATTAATTTACCTCAACTTGATCTTGAAGAAATTTGATGTATCCAATGGCCTCCATGAGTACTGATGCTGTATCGGTCTGTAAATATATATACATATATGCATCAGGAAATTAAATAAGATAAACTAAGAGATAGAAAAAAAAATTTCAAGAGTTTGAAGTTGTAATTCTTCAATATGTATGTGTACCTTGCCAAAGGGCGCAACCAGTTGCTGAAGGGCAGCAACTCTATCTCCCAATTTCTCTTTCCTTACCTAATCAATTTTTTTAGTTAATATTAACTCTAGGACAATTTTTAATTAAAACACCCATCTGAATGAATGTGTCAGATGAAAGGTCATGACATAACATAACATAGATGGGGATGTCCTATAACATCAATATATGGTAGCTATTGTGAAGAAATGTTGTCAAATAAGATACCTTGAAAGAAGGGAAGTTGGAGGAGAAACGGGGAGGCCGCTTGATAGTATTGTTTGATGCTCCTCCTCGTGCTGCTTCTGCACCTCCAGTACTTCTTACCACTAAAGGTGCCATCTACAAACATACATCATACATACGTAGCATTATTGGTTACTTACATATATACATATGAATGTGTACATAGAGTACTATACAGTCGCACAAGTCCAAGATGCAACAGAAGAAGTGTACACACTTGTATATATGCCAAAGAAAAATAAAAGGATGATGATGCATGTGGAGTAACTCATATAAAGCTGAGCAAAATTAAAGGCTGTACTTTTGCAAATTGCATGCAAAGGGCCTGGGCAGATACATCATGCAGGCCGGCCCTAATCAAAGTGTATGTTTGTTCAAAAGCTCATTGTCTTTTTACATGCATGCACATGTGATACATATATATATACCCCCTGCATCTATGCACCAACTGTTACTTATACATATACTATGTGGCCGTTGTTTGGTGTTTGCAAGTAACAGTACTCTCTTTGAGTCTCTTCCAACCAACATATATACTAGGAACTTGAGCTTGTAACATGAATTAATTTTCACACTTGCACATACTACAACATAGTAATATGAAAAGACCATTTCTATTTTCTAATCTGAGAATATATAATGAGGTGTTCCCTTGTTGCATTCTTCGGAGAGGGGGGATAAAGAAGAGATAGGGCATATTTTGAGGTCATAATGTCATGACAAAGACAATTTCTGTATAGGAATGCTCCTCCCGATAATGACTTTAAGTTCATGCCATGGTGCTTGGTCTATTGTTAGGGACACATGCGATCTTTATTTCACGATGAAACACATAAAATTATAAAGACATCAACCTATATATAAACCTAAATTTAAGTTGAAATTAAATATAACTCTAACTAGAATTCGATTCAAACTCTAAATAATAAGGTAAGAAATAACTTCTTCTCAACCTAAATTCTTACAGATAAGACAAGAAATAATCTTAACAAACCTCTATAACCAGCTAGTTAGCGATGATTGATGTCTTCCAAAACAAAAGAAAATTTTGTTCCTTTTCTTGAAGATTCTTACTTTGATATGAATTTATATATATGACTGATCACTGACCTTAGAGTTGCTGCTAACTGATGGCAGTTGAACAGCTTCTTGCACTAGAGGAGTTCCATTATAAGGGAATGGAGAAGCTTCTCCTAGAAAAGGAATGCCACTATGGAATGGAGAAGCTTGGCACAATAGGCTCCTGCAAAGCCTAGCAGAAGCCATCATCTTCAATGCCTGGAGCTCCATCTCGCCGATCGGAAGCGGCGGCCTCGGCCGCGAGATGTTGACGCTGGGAAGCACCATTCCTTCTAGAGTAGTGGCATCAGGGTAGTTTGCAGCATGTAACTTCGGAAGGGCCTGTGGTAGTGCAGGTAGCAGCAGTTCATCTTTGATCTTGGTTGGGTTGTGGTGAGCACCTTCTTGTCTGATCACCAAGCTGCAGCCATCATCTACACTACTGCTGTTGTTGCTCCTCTGGAACCCTAGCTCTTGCACCATCAGCACTGAGCTGAGCTGATCGCTATGGCTTGGCCGGATCACCTCAAGCTCATCTGAGATGAACTGCTCACCACAGTTTCTGCATATTTACAACAGTGTCAACTTAGAAAAAACAAAAAGGCTAATTAACATGTACTTGTGAAACATACAGTATTAATTAACCTTGGCAAGAGAGGGAAAGAAACCAAGTAGAAGAGATCAAAAGTAGAAAAATTTTGCAGCAGATGAGGAAAGAAACAAAAATGTAGCCATGTGGTTTTTTTTGTTTGTTTCCTTCTTCCTTTTATTTTTTTCTCTAAAGATGTCATACATTATGCTGTGCCACGAATCCCCAGGGTCTATATAGGAAGCAAATAAGCACATGGAAAAAAAATTAAAATTACAAATCCCTAATGTTTCTTACAGAATGAGAACCTCAAAGAAGAAAACCAACCCAAGAAATAACCAACCACACAAGATATATATATATATCGATCTTACAGAATGAGAGGTTGGCTCCATGGCTCATGGTTGGTGTGAATGGATGGAGAAGGCCATGGGAGTTCATGATGATCTTGGTAGAGGAGGTGATCAAGGATGGAGGAGGCCATCATGGTTGATTGTATTAAAAAGATCTTAGATGATGCCGATGCTACTCCAAGAGGGGGAATTGAAGAAAAGATGAAGGGAAAAGATAACACTCAGTGGGCTTTAGAATCTCTCATGCACACATACCACCACCTATGGAAACTAAAGTATATTAAGTTAGAAAGATGCCCTTAAGGCTTTCTTTCTCCCTTTTTATCTTGGCTAGCTAGCTTTCCCTCCTTTCAAGGCATCAATGTCCAAATAAAAGGCTACCTCAAAAGAAAGAACCTCCCACGCACACACACACGTTGTAGCACATCGTTTATTTTGCTGCATGTCAATTTATTTGTATTTTTCTTATTTTACTCATATTGATTTCTTCATTCTATCTATTATTAATAATTAATCTTTCACATTAAACATTCTCTCTATTCTCTCCAAGACATTAAGAATGATCTTATAATTTTCCTTTATTGCTCTCTTAAATTCAAAATTTTCTTTATGTATATATACACTCTATATTGTAGAACATAAAAAATATATGAGATCTCCAAATTTAAAACTCTAATTTTAACTGTAAATTAAATTATTGATGAAATATAATCAATCTACTCATATTTTAACTTGACTACATATATAGGATGGGCTCCTCCAAAGAGCAAAAATGGAGAACAGCTTAAGTAATGGGGGGCTCAGCTATTAGCTAGGCCCACATCCACATGTCCATGTCAGTGGAAAAGGGAAGAGCTCATTTAGGAGGCCTGTTACTTGTTTATATGTTATGCATTGTGAAAATGGCGAAGTAGTATGGTATGGGCGCACACACACAGACACTAAAAAGCTTAAAAATTTGCCTTTTGTCTTTTGCCTTTTTGTGCATCTCTCTCCTTTCACTCCAGTCCAGTTCCCTACTTAATTTTTCACTCTTATCTCTAAAAAAAATTACTTTTCCTATTTTACTGGTACCAGTCTCTTTTCGCCTTACATTATCAGACATATGTTTCAAATTGATTGAGAAAATTATTACAATGTTGGCATGCGAGCCTTCTAAATTCAGTTTGCCTGTAAATTCAGCAAGTGATGGAGTAAGTTGGATGGCTGGTATTTTTCTCAACAGTGTGTTGCACAATTTTTAAAATTAGTTCAAGGATCTAATTTGTATTCTTTTTGTTTGTAAATATATTTCATTTTAGAATTTTCTTTTTATTTACAAATATATTTCATTCTACATTTTTGAGAAAAATATCTCACATTTTTCTCTTATGCCATCCTCTTTCATAAAACTTACCTAACTATAATTGTTATTTTGCACAAATTTTAATAGAACTAGACTAGTAATTTCACACCATGACTTAATTCTTGTACATAAAATTAAAATGATATATATTTATAAATAGATGAACTAACTATCATTACACTACTATTAAATATATTGTTTTAAGATTGGTGCAAGTTAATTTCTGAAAGTACAGAAGGGGTACCACAGAGGCAGAGCATTTAAGCTAATTAACATTCAGTTTGCTTAACCAGCATGTTGGATCACCTACCTCGATGGAATGGATGGATCTCATCACACCCAAATTAAAGAATGCATGCATGCATATATCCAGCTAACAGGGGATGCACATGTTGCTGTGTTAAGTTAATATCACATCAATGTTAAAAGTGATCATGCGCCGAAGGCATGGGAGAATTAGCCCTACACTGCCTCTTAAAGCAAAGAAAGCAACTGAGAGAGAGAGAGAGAGCAATGCATGGGTAGAGGACTACGGAAAAAAGTTTCAAATCTGATGGATGGATGCTTTTATCGGGAAGACTTTAAACTGATTAGTACTTAAATCATATATGACTTAAAGAAAGCAAGCAAGCAGGCAGGCAATTTTCCTGCTATGATTGAAAACTTTTATATGCATGCATCTTTCTTTGCTTTCTTTCCAGTGCAGGCATTCTATGTGGCCAACCCCCTTGGTCTGTCAAGCAATCCCCCCATAAATTAATTAACCACTGAATAACTTGTGGTATAAACAACCCTTAAAATGCAGGTGGCGAGAGAGACTAGATAAATTGCATGTATCCTGAACTGAAGATTTTTGCAGATGACAAATTAACAAATATATAGAGCTAGGGATTGAGATGGATGGAGGGAGAGGCCTCCTATTCGCATTCGCATGCATGCAGGTGATCGATCACTAGATAATGTGTGACAGCTGGTGCAAGAATGCTACTGAGCTATACTCCATAAGCAGATCACTAGTAAGTAATATAATTTTGATGTAAATCTATTTAGTTAGAATTCTTATATAATTTTGGTTAAGAACTCTAGTAATATATTTGGTTATAACTCATATATTGGTTTGACCTATATGTATTTAGTTAGAACTCTTTTGTATTAACATATATATAATTTTATTAGTTTACAGTAATATTATTCTGGATTTTGATGTTTTCTTTTAAATTTAATATGGCATTAGAGTCAAGATCCGCAAAATCCTAAAATTACCCACTCACCATCGATTCACTGCTCCCAGGAGACGGCGATAGACACGAAACTCCTGAGAGCAATGCCTAAGCAAGTTTAAGCAGCATGCGTCTCTCTACCCGCTCCTCCAGCCACGCGTCATCGCTGAGATCATAGGTGGGATTCTACTAGACACGTTGGCCAACCTCGGCCTACTATTCTTCCTCTTCCTCGGTGGACTCAAGCTCGACATTTTCTCCATAAGCCGCACCGGCAAGAAGGCTCTCGCCATTGCTCTCGTCGGCATATCTGTCCCATTCACACTCGACATTGTCACATTGTGTGCGATGAGCACCTCCATCGTCAAGGGTGCTCCAGAGGTGCCTTTCCTGGTGTTCATGGGTATTGCGGTCACGACCTTCCCTGTGTTAGCTTGCATTTTGACCGAGCTGAAGATTCTGACCACGGACCTTGGCCGCATGGCCATGTCCGCTGCTGTAGCTTCTAGGCCTCTAAAAAGTGTTTTGATAATTAATGACAATTACAAATGTTGAACTAACGATACCTGTTAAGATTGTGTCAAGAACAAAATCAAAAGACAGGATAATGAAAGGTAAAGAAAGAGCTACATGATGACGAAAGGACATTGAGCAAAGAGGCAAAGGTACGGAATAGGGTCTTTTTCATTTTACCGGTCTAAGGTGATTAGAGAAGAAGTTTAACCAGATTATAGGATAGTTGTCGTACTATTAAGAGGAGCATGTAGTGTATCACTAAATAGTTCATCTATGTGCCATAAGTCATAAAAACAACTTGCATTGCATACTAGAAGGTCATATCCTTTGAAAATGCTCTTATCCATTCTAAACAGCCAAGTTCAGTCTCTGTCGGTCTAACCGATTGTTAGCCGGTCTGACCGCAGAAACGGTCTGACCAAGTGGTGTTTTGGACTGACCGATAGTTATGATGAAGTGTGTCTATTTTTTCCAAAAGGTCGGTCTATCCGTAGTTAAACCTTAAGTCAAACTCCTGGAGCTTCATGATCTTATTTTTATGGGACTCAGTGTGTTAAGTAGGTCTGACCGATTGCTGGTCTGGTCTGACCACTAAAACGGTCTGATCGAGTTTTTGTACTGCGGTCTGACCGTGTAGCCGGTCTGTCCGAAGTTTTCGGCCTGACCGTAAATCGTGTCCAGAAACAATGTCGTCTCTGGATGGTTTCACGGTCTAACCGTCATTGGCTCCGGTCTGACCATGAGAGTGCCTGACAAGGGTAGGTGAGCATTTATTGCTCCTGTTTAATGCTGTTGCAATTGCGGCGGTCTGACCAAGCTTATACCTGCGGTCTGACCACCAAGTGATCTTTTTCTTCCAACGGCTTGTAACGGCTATATTTATTGTTGGGGGTATATATACTCCCATGCATTGTCATGTTTACAACTCTTGACTTATTTGTGAACATTGCCATCATTCTTAAGAGCTAAAACAAGTTTCATACACTCTAGTGTTAAATTTCTTGAATTTGAGAGAGTGTGCATTTGAAATCTTGTAGTGCATTGCATTTAGATCACTAAATCAACCTTGTGGCACTAGAAGAGCATTAAGTGATCATCACCGGCTTGTTACTCTTGAAGCTTGCCGGCTCCTAGACGGCTAGGAGGAAGGTTTTGGAGAGCTCTTCAAGGAAGATTGTGAAGAAGCCTCAAAACATCTTGTGAAGGGGTTGAGCACGCCTTGCCGGAGCAGTAAAGTGCATCAATAGTGGAATCGAGGTTTCGATAACTCATCATACTAATCTGGCTCGAGATCTAAGTCACTTCTTGAGAGAAAGTCGACTTGATAGAGGAGCAGTTAGAGATTTAAGTTTGCCTCAACGTGGATTAGGGGTGATCGGCAAATCACCGAGACCACAGGATATATCCTTGTGTTAAATTGCTTGTTGTTCATCTTGTTTTAACTATTTGCTCTCATTTATTGTTAATTTCTTGATTAGTTGTTAAATTGTCAAAATCGCCTATTCACCCCTCTCTAGTCGATATCCTAGATCCCTTTCAGCTGCGGCGGTCAACGATGTCGCTACCTGGATCCTGCTGGTCCCTTGCCATTGCCCTCTCAGGTTCTAGCTCACCGATCATTTCACTCTGGGAACATTTGCACTACCCTCACTATTGTCCTCGCCACCGACGTTGTCACCGACACTATCGGTATCCACGCATTGTTTGGTGCTTTTGTCATTGGAATTATCGTCCCCAAGGACGGCCTTTTCGCCGGCGTGCTCATTGAGAAGGTGGAGGATCTCATCTCTAGTCTATTTGGGTTGTCTTTGGGTTCATTTGGCCCTATTTTGGCCCGTTTGGTCTTTGGGCTCGTTTGACCCTGCTTTGGCCCGTTTGGCCCTAGTTTGACTAGTTTTGGTTCTGATCTATATGAGCTCGTTTGACTTTCTGTTTGGGTTCATTTGACCTTGATTTAACCAAAACTTGTTCCTTTGATCATGACTGCAGGTCATTATTGGCTGGTCATCTGTAGGTTATTATTGGCTTATTATTTACAGTTTCGTTTACTATTTGCCGTGTTGCTGGTTATTCCTTTACTATTTTGTCTGCTGCTGCAATTTTCTTCCGCTAAGCCTCTCGTCTTCAAATTTTTAACCATTGTTCTAAAAGGCGGCCGTCTAGCCGGCGCCTAGGCGCTCGGCGGTGACCAGCCGTGGCGATTTTGCCGAAATTGGTAGCCTTGGCGATCGATCCGCTTAGGCAATCCAAGGCGGCGTGAGGCGGCGCTAGACGGCACGAAGCGGTGCTAGGCGGAGGAAGAAAGGAGTTAAAAAATGTATGCGGTTAGGGTTGTTTCTTTTGTCTACTTTTCCCATTGTCACGTGTCTCGCTCGCATCGTCGCCACTGCTCAGCTAACGAGGAGCCATCGCCGCCTTCGCTGCCAAGGAACGAATCTCCCTCCGCCGCTGAAGAACAAGATCTCTCGCCGTGGCCGCCACTGCCGCCGCCCACGAACGAGGAGCAGTCGTGAACGAAGGAAAGCCGCCACCGCCACCGAGTAGATCTGCTGCCGCCAGCGAGGAACGAGATCTCCTCAGCGGTTCCGCTTGTTCGGCGTCCTCCGCTCGTCCACCGCCGACAAGGAACGATGTGAGGAGTGTGAGTTGTGTGTCAGTATGAATGAGGGAATGAGAGGGGAGGTGTAGAACATGGGTTGGGCCTCAGTCGGCCTAACCCGAGAGGAGTTGAGATGGGCTGATTCAGGCCCAACCAACTTTTCTTTTTTCTTTTTTATTTATAATTTTGTTTTATTTATATTATTTACTTATGTTTTTGTTTACTGTTTAGTTAATTTACTTTAATTTAATTTATTTAACAAATCTATATTAACAACCACTGTTTTTAACCCAATAAAAAGTTGAATTTAATTATTTTAAATCGTGTATTTGATTATTTGCTGTTTGTGACTATGTGACTTGTGGTGAAGATGGTTAATTAGTTTGTTTGCTTCATTGCTTGTTGTTTAAGAATTTATTTGTTTGCTTATTTGATTATGTATACTCTGTGATGCAAATAACTAGTTATAGTCAGTAACCTATGTAGCCGCCTAGTTAGCGCCTAAGTGGCCGCCTAGGCCCCGCCTAGCCGCTTAGGTGCTAGACGTCAGGCAACTGCCCGCCTAGCGCCTAGCGTCTTCTTGAACATTGTTTTTAATGTATCATAGTTTTCTCCTTTTCAAACTCAAATCTACTTCTGTCTTAAGTTTGAGAAGCAATGTTAAAGATATCTATCTATTTAGTTATGATTTTTATATAAGTTTGGTTAAAAACTCTAGTATTGTATTTGGTTAGAACTCATATATTAGTCGGGCCTATATGTATTTAATTAAAACTCTTCTGTATTGACCTATATATATATTTATTGGTTTTCAGTAATATTATTCTGAATTTTGGTGTTTTTCCTTAAATTTAACAGTCTTAAGTAGCGTTGGAGTAATGGTTTTGGAAAGCATGCAGCAGAGACATGCAATATGTATATATCCTTTGAATTTGAGCCCTTCCTTAATTTTCCTTCAAATGCATGCCACTATATATTGCCACCATGCAAACTCCAGGAACAAAACACATGCATCACTACTCCTACCTACCAAGCTTGCTAAGTGTAATGATCCAAAATCCTTATAAAAAATTTCTCGAATCGTATCCATTTCAACAGACTGAACTGAACAGTACTGAAAAATTTAGAGAAAAAAGCTAGAGCTAGGCCAGGAAACCTTTTCCGTAAACATACGACGTTTACGATAAAAGTTGGCAGCAGAACAGCTTTATAGCTAGCTAGGATCGTCTTGGTTATTGTATAGATCGATCGATCCATGCACATAGAAAGATGGAAAGAAAGATCCATGTATGAGAGATCGATCACTGTATATGATGATGGAGCAGCACTAGTACTACTGCATGCAGGCAAGGGGTCCATGCATATGCCTATGGCACCGCCCGACCAACTGCAGGCTTTAAGATCTCAATTATATTATGTAACTGTATATATATAACTGGAGGAGACTGAGAAATCTATATATTTTATGAAGATCGAGTGAGTGATCAGATCAATGCATGTATAACGAACTCGGCGTCGTACGAAAAAAAAAAAAAGAAAAGTTCAGTTTCAGTTTCAGTTTCGACTTTGGACACGGCCAGCCAGAGTTTTGTTCAGTCAGTCTGAAACTTTGTTTGGAGAAAGATGTCACAAACTTGCAGCATCTTTTCATGTGGTGTGGGGCTAAGTTTTTATGGACTTGCTGGCTGTATAATGATGCCGTGTAGGTGCAACAGTAGCACTCCTCCCATGTATATGTTTGACAAACTCTGAAGCTTTCCTCAGATAGGGTTTTAATTTGGTAATGTACTCTTCACTGCCAGCATCCATCCATCCATCCATCCATCCATCCATCTGGACCAGCTAGCAAATCTACATCAATGTTTGCAACATCTGTTTGTGTTGGTGATGAACTGATGATAATTTTTGGAGGCAGAACATTCTGATTGCTTGTTTTTGCTGAACAATTAATTGCATATAGGAGGAGATAAACATGCAGTTAAAATTAAGGTTGGGGACTTTTTACACCATGCATGCAAAGCAAAAGGAGCTGATCACAATATCACATGGCTGCAGAGCAGAAGTCAGAGAGCTTGCTCTAACCACCACGTTTTTATCTGCAACATATAGTAACATACAGAAACAACCAAAAAAACATAAAGCAAAACAAATTTATTGCACCTGAAAAGTTCCTCTGCTGGATCGAGGAAAATATATATATATATATATATATAATAACGAAACAATAGCATCATGTTGACACCACACCAGGCATGCATGCAGACCATGCATATATGATACGTGAGTGAGTTCATAAACTGTAAATACATGCTGTGATCGAAGTAGCTCTCAAGGCACTGTTGTGCATATAAACAAAGTTCACTTCTTACATTAGCAAGTGTACACCATACACACACACAGAGAGATTAAATAAATAGCTCATGTAAATACAGTACACGAACATGCAAGAAGAAGAAAAAAAGACAAATTAAGTACTCACAATGATGGGAGTTGTTGACCAGATTTAGCTGATCAGGGAAGACAATGATGAGCTCCACCACCACCTAAGCATCCATCAATGGAGGCATAGACTTTTTGTAGTAGTAGTAGTTGTACACTGGACTGAAGACGATGCCAGAAGATATATTGAGTAATAGTTTGATCGATCGGGTCCTTCTGCTTCTGCTTCTACCAAACTTTTACAAGCACATGTAATCATTTTCAGTTCAGCGAGGACAGAGGCCAAAAGAGTCGAGCAGATAGTTGTCTTTTGACGAAACAGATTTGCAAAGTACTTACACAGTCGTCCTGTTTCAGCCTCTCATCAGGTTTCAAACTTTTGAATCATAGATGTCCTCACCACCAATGTCATCTCCGCATATTTTTCATGAAGAATAGATGCATGCATTGGTAGGTTCAGCTCTTCAGGATTTGACGATCCAGTCTCCATTCAATTGACCTACAAACTCATTGGAAGGAACAGGTAGTGCTGGATGCCCTAGCAAAAACATGCTGCAACAATTCACAGACTATATAAATGATACATCAGTTTTGATTGCTGTTTACTTTGAGGAAATCTAACTTTCGTATCACGTTAATTTAGAATATTGTTGGGGAGAAAAGCAACGTTAAGACCGTCTGGTCAGCTGGCCAGGTTCATAGCAACAGTGTCTTTCCATACAGGAAACAGAGGAAGAGGAGCAAAAAAAAATAGAGATAGCACACATTTAAACAAGGAAACGATCACATTTCTCTTTGCATTAATGTCAAAAGATGGCGATATATACAGAATTGGCGACCTGGAGTATTTAAGCATTAGAAAATGTTATACAATTTAAGTAAGCAGAAAAATACACGGTCAGAGTTTCTCACACGCCAATTCAATCTTTGGAGCTCAGCAATCCTAAACGTCCCAGAATCTAAGTATTCCTATTCCTATGAGCAATAATTATCCAACACAGACCAGGACTATAGCTCGTGGGATTAGTAAAATATTAAGATCCTGGATTGTGTGTGCCAGATGTTGACATGACACGTGCTAATACCAATCAAAAACATCATCAAGATCATCATCAGCATTTTCAGAAATCTGCTCTTCATGTTTCGCATCGGAGCTGTGCGTAATTTGCTCTTTATCTGACCAATCCAAGTCACCCTCTTCTTCCTCCTTGTTTGTTAAATCATTCAAGGTATTCTTAAAAAGAGAAGAAAAGAAATGAGGATTAATTGAAACCGATGATATATAGTATAAACATGACGTGTGTTAGTCTGGGGAAAACCTCATTTTCAAGGGTTCCATTTGATGCTCCCTCTAGATTATGTGTAGAACTGATCTCTGGCTGCACATCTTGGATGTTTAGATGTTTAATTACTTTTTTGAAGTACAAATTATCTGCATGATACAAAGATTAAAGTTGTCAAACAAAAAGATTAAGCCAAGCTAGATTACAATTCAGAACATAGACCGATTGCATTTATACAGCAATTTCTCACCCGTTGATCGATGAATTATAGCATCATGAACTTGCATGGGACGCTTTTTCTCCTCAGTTTTAAATTTTTGCCGCACCTGATCACGGGTCCTATCGGGGAAAAGTTGTTGTATCATTGCAAAATCAGTACCAAATTGTCGAAGACCCTGAACCACAACAATACCAAAATAAAGCATCAGCAACAGAATCTGGGAATCGGGAAAGATCCTTAAGGAACATCTAGGATGTTATGAATTAAAAAATAGCTGCCCAAGCATTTGATTTATTCAGTACCTGGTAAAACAAGTCAGTGTCTGATTTTGACCATTTAACTCGTGCCGTTTTGTTCATGTAGGAATGGTAATTCAATTTGGTTACATTTTGTAGTGCATTGCCGTTTGTTCCATCATTACCATGATTCTCTAGTTCCTTATCTCCAAAAAAATCAAAATCATCCCCATATCCTCCAGGTTCGGAGCTGCTGTCCATGAGAAAGAAAAGAGATTAGCCAACTATAGGACGGGGGAAGCCAATAGAACTGACTACATCATTTTCGGCACTAGCTCTCCAGGCGTTGTCAATCAAGAAAATTACATAGCACTATAATTTACTACATGCAAACAGTCTAGCTTCACATATTTTGCAAACAGGAATTATACTGTCAGTTTTCTTGCATGATGTTGATTATCCAGAAAGGACACCATTTGTTGCTGATTTTTCCTACAGAATTTTGCTATCTAACAAAATGATTCTTCAATCTTCAGTCTTCACATATCCTTAACTGGGCACTTCACTTTAACTGACATTGTTTTTTCAGTGCTCAGAACATGGAAAATTATAGATGATATGATTCTATTAATTATACTTGCTTTTGTTGGGGGGAAACTAATAAATTAGAACTTAGGTAATATGAATTTGTTCACTTTTGCAAATCTATGACACATCTTGAAATCCAAAATCATAGGAGCATGATAGAATACAGAAAAATAGGATTCAATTGTACAACTAATATCTACTGTGTGACACTGGATACACACATCATTATGGCTATTTGTAATAAGGTCCTGCACTAACAATTTGAAAGAACCAACAGAGAAAAGGAAATGAAGGAAACTGCCATCAGTGCAATGGGGGAGAAATTGAATGCTTTTGTATTGTTATTGAATTGTCATAAGCAAAAGATACTGTGTGCAGAGTTGATTGCCCCAATAAGCTCAGAGCAGTACTGTGCGTAGATTGAAAATTTTCTTATGAAATTCCAACAAACAAACAAGCAAATTAACATATGAATGCAAACACAAGAACACTTGGGGTGCAAAAGCAACATGCAAGAATGTTATTAAACAAGTTGTACTGCAACAAAGAACGAATTCTAAACAAAATAATGCTTAAAAATACCAGAAAGAGCACATCATGGAAAGAAGAAAAGAAGACCGGTATAAATGTCTTATATGCAGCAGGGCATATTGGTGTGTGTGTGTGGGTGTGTGGGTGGGGGGGGGGGGGGGGGGGTGGGGTGTGTTGGGGTAGAGAATAGTACAAGGATTCTGGCAATCTCTACAGGAGTTTTTGGTCAAAGAAAATGCTAGAAATGCTAGTCGTATGGATAGGACAGATGTGGTCAGGGTATATTGCACAGCGCTCAGGGAAGACAACAGAAGCTTAGATAAGGAAAGAAAAGAACTTGACATATCGATCGCATTATTGCCAATGACTAGCATCTGCTATAACTGGAATGGGGAGCCAGCACTAGTGATACATTCTGCAGTTGGCTGACTTTGCTACATTAAAAGCTAAGCATATCTAGGTAGAAAGGGAGGAGGCATACTAAATGATGGTTGTATGATTTGGAGGACCCAGCTCTTGCTTCAGAAATACTTTCACACAGTTATAAGTACTGCTTAATACTCGAGGAAATGAAAAAGAAAAGGGTGCCATACCTTTGATGAGATGAGAATGGATCTGATGGTTCTTTACCCTAGAGAGAGCCAAAACAAAAGCATGAGCAACAGCATAAAAGTATTCTTAAAGAAGTAACAAAATTGATGCACCATAAAGCTCACCATAATGCGTTCTCTGGCCTCTTGTAACAATCGGAGATGCATCACACTAAGCTTCATGCGATCGATCTCATGCTCAGGTGTTTCCAGCAAAGTATTGATCTCTGAAATGATAAAAAGGCCCGAAATACAAGAGCTCAGAGCCAATATAAAGTAAAATTGATGCAACTCTGTTGCAAGGCTAAGTAGAAAAGCAAAATGCTGCATTATTTCAGCCAACTACCTTCCCTTCTCTTTTGACGAATTCTGTGGGTGAGCTTTTTCTCAGGTTGTTCTGTAGAAGAATCTTTCAAGGTTCTCTTACGGCCCCGTGAAGATGCTTCAGTTTTTTTTTTTTGAAGCTTCTGCTGTGCTGATTCTTCTAAAGAGGAATCCTTCGAAGCACGCTTGGACCCCCTCAAAGACTCTTTACTAATACCTTTCTCCCTTGACTTTTTTCTGACCTTCTGCTTGCCTCCAGCAGTGTACTCATCACCACCATCAGTATCTTGTTCATCTACTGATGGTTCAACATAGTCTTCATCAAAATTATCATCAGCAGTATGCTCAGGTATTCCAACTTTCTGCAACTTTTTCCTGCTCCGTAGTTTCATAGATGATCCTATTTGTCCAGCATCTGATTTTGGTCTTTCTTCAACAGCATGATCTGCTGGCACGCTCTCCCTATCAGTATATTCCCGATCATTTGAATGTTGGTCTTCAGCGATGCAATGCTGGAAAATGTGCAGATTAAGAGAAGATACCTTACAACTTAACACGTTCTACACAAGAATACATTCAGTTACACCATCTAACAACAGTTGTGAATTTCCACATAAACTGACCTTTTCAGCTGCTTGTTGTGGGAAGTTAGTCAAATTTTCATCAGTCGATATATCTTTGGAGGTATAGCTCAAGTTGCTCATGTCAGAATTGGTATCCATAGGAGCAACAGCCACAGAAGCATCTGGTAGAACAAAAGATACTGATCTGCCTTTTCCCTTTTTTTTTCCTATCTTAGGTTGAAACTTAACAGCGGGTTCAACTGTAAAACAAACATGTTTGCTCCTTATCAGTAGACAACTACTAAGAAAATCAATCAAAGGCATACGAGCTATTAATACAAGCCCATAAATGAATTCAATACGCAGTATTTAGACTACAATAAACACAACTCCATAATAGACTTAACTTCAGTCCTATCTACATTAAGGACTTCTTTGAACACTTCAAAAAGAATGCTCTAATGGAGAGAACAAAGAGGTAATTAACAATATTTATGGACTACAGTATACATCAGAACTTTACCATGTCCCATCAGCAAAACTAAAGCATACCTGAGGGTTCCCCAGAGATTGATGGAGTATCATCATTTGAAGGATTTCTCAGCTCATCATGAGAGTCCAAATCAACTGTACCATCCACATCCTAAAATAAACAGGAGTGGAGCGTAAAGGTCTGCCCTTCATGCAGTTATTTGAAACACAATGGATTTTACTGAAAACCTCTAGATATCCACTAACCAACAATGCTTGTGTGTTGACTGCAAGGCTTTCTTGATCTACAGATTTTTGGCATGGATCATCATTATGGTCTTTTTCATGGCTATCATCTTCTTTATCTTGAGGGACCACATCTATATTGGAAAGTCCATCCTCTAGAGTAGCTGTAGAAACTGGCACACTTTCTTGATGTTTGGGTCCTTGTAACTGCTCATCACTGCATCCTGTTTCATGATTATCATCCACTTTGTCTTGCAAGTCCACATCTTCCATTAGTGTATCAACGACGCCACTTAAGTCAGCTAAATCATCAATAGTCTTGCTAGTTGAAAGACTGGACAATGCTTGGGTATCTGAAACTACCAAACTTTCATGGTGTCTAGCTTCTTCAGATGGATCGTCATTGTGTCCATCTTGAGAGGCCCTGTGTACAGCAGCAGAAGCTCCACTTGTCGCAGCACCCGTGGCCACATTAGGATTGTTCAGTGGGGCTAGAGAAGCTGTTGGCTGCTCTCCAGAAGATGTGTCAACAACTCTCTCAAAACCAACTAACTTTTCTACATTGTAGTTACCAGGGTGCGTCCAGGCTGCTCCCTCGTCACCCTTAAGTTGTTGAGAAGCATTCTGCTGAGTTAAAGCTCCTGCCTTTTCATCAGATGTTCGCACGGTAGGTATAGGCCTCGCAGCATTGGATGCCGTAGTTATTTTCCGGGACTTGGGGCGTGCTTTCGGACGAAACCTTGCAGCAGTTTGTGCTTCTGCCGACTCGTCAAGGATGTCGCCAAAGTCCGCTTCGTCATCAATCATGTCTGATCACCTGTGTGGTGCCTGAGAAATTCTCTTCAACTACCAAAAGCAATAAGGAAAAGATTGCAACATTAGCAAGCAACAGCAGCAACATTCTTAGTTTCTAAAAGGTGAAAACAATCATAAAAACCCTCGCTCTTTTCCCTTGATGTTATTCTATCCTGCCCCACCACATCCCCACAGAAGAAAAAGAAAAGAAAAGAAAAGATCAGTGCAAGAAAAAGTACGCCAGGCACATGCCTAGGTGTTTGGGCGGGGCGATAATGCCTCAGGCTGCTCCAAGCGCAGCACTGTTGCTGAGGTGCACGCTTTTCTTCCGAGGCAAAAGGCGTTGAAGCTCTGAGGCGCACACCTGGTTTTAAATGTAGCTTTCTTGAGAAGATCAATGAGAAATTTGGCCAAGTATACAAAATTGGATGAAGTGGACGAGGCGGATGTTCAAAATTTGGATAAGTATGAAGTGGATGAGATGGTGTTGAGAAATTTGGCTAAGTATAAAGTATACAGAATTGGGATAGGGTGAATATATTGGATGGGCTTTGATACTAGAATGCCTTGAATATATGTTATAAAGTGCCATCTTAAATCTTAAAAAATAGGGAAATATTCCATTTATATCTTTGCACCTTATGTTTCTCAAGTGTGCAATTTTTTTGCGCCTTCCACCTCAGGAAATTGAAGGACCTAGCGCCTCAAATGCGCTTTTCACCTTTGACCGCGTTGGAAAAGATTCAGTTGAACATGGACAACACATTTGGTCGAACACCATGTCTGCAAGACCGGTGGGATATAGAATTAGCGGTAGGGGAAAAGGAAAGAAAGAGAAGTAGAATCCTACCTGTAACTGGCTAATTGCAATGTGAATTTCCTCTGTAACCAAATTCTAATGCATCATAATGGAACCAGGAATTACGAACAGGGGAGCTAACAATTAACATATATAAAGTACCTATTTGTACTAGAATTAGACCATAATAAAAATATTAGACAAATACTGTAACACTTGAGTTTACAACTAATAAAACATGAAATGGAGATTGTGAACATAGAGTGTATAGGCAACTAATATATGGAATAATCAACCAAGAATAAGTTTTACAAGGTGAATATATTTCAATAATCAGACTATATGATGATCTGGTTCACCGCTTGACCTCCATTCGCATACATTACCAAAATAAAGATATATTGCTTTATAAATAGCCTATGTGAATTCATCATACTACAGTCTACAAAGTAGCACAGTAAATAAACATTCTCTTCAACAGCCTAAATTCAAACATGGAATCACCAAAAAAAAAAAGATTAAAGAAATTGAACTCCAAGCGCAACGTGAGAATTTAGAAAGAAAAGAAGGAAGAAGGCAATTAGTAATCACAACTAGACAATTAATTCATTTTTCCTCACCTTCAGTCGTGAGAGTTTGACAGCTTGGAGGCGACGAGGAGGAGCGAGGTGGGCGGGCGGCTCTTGGACAGGGAGGCGGCTCACGGCGGAGGGAGGCGCAGCAACGCTGGGAGGGCCTAGGGCTGGCTGCTTGGACGGGCGGAGGGGCATGACCGAATGAGCTGGCCGGCCGGAGTGGGGATCGATGGCTGCCTTCAGATTAGGGATTTTTTGTTTCGCAGGCCGAATAATTAATGTCGGCCCATGGGCCGGCCCTAAACTATGATGCATGGACCGACCGGGTACACTTATCACTACCGACTACTAAGTACTAAGGCTGCATCTTAACCTATAATTTTTCTTTTTCCCTGATATGATACCACTTAGGATATCAAGAATATAGTTCCGTATACTATTTAACAACTTGAATATATCTAAATAATCTTTATCTATTGGCCACCAGTTTGATCCCATAAATTTTGATTTTAGAATATCAATTTTTTTATTTTAAATTTTCTCATTTTTTATTTTAAATTATCACATATTCTCAGTTAAGATTTTCACATTTTTTAAAAAAAAATTTGTGTGTAAAAGTTGTAAGTCATTTCCATTTTATTATTATATGATACAAATAAGTAAAACTTTGAGGTACGGCATTCCACTATAATTCAAATTCTCAAATTAATTAGAAGAAAAGAGACAAAGATCTCCACTATACATTTGGGGTCCAAGTTATACTGGTGGGAAATTTTATAATCCTCTAAGAAACATTGGTACATCTCTATTTTTATTTTTATAGAAACATCAGTTTAACTTAATTCTTGATTTAGAGTAGATTTATTATTTTGATTCAAACAAATTTATATATCAAACCAATTAAACCCGAATGATCCGAACTCCCCTATTCACAACATCAAACTTCTCGGATCAAAGTTCCCCTATTTTATGTGATCCCGAACTCCGGCTCCATCCCGTCCCAAACTCCCTTCTCATTTTTTTTTCTTTAGGGTATGCATGTATCGTGCCTTTATTTTCAATAGAAAAGTGTACATACATTCCTCAATTAAGCTCTAGGAAAAGGAAAAGGCAATAAATAAATATATATATATATATATATATATAACCACCAAAATAATATATAGACTATAAGTAAATAAGTATGTATATACGTGTGTGTGTGTGTGTGTGTGTAAAGTAGTTTGATTTTAGTAATTTAGATGATTTGAGAAAATTTCAGAGGACCATAAAAGAACTCTAGTGGTATTAATCAAATGATCTTTACGACTTTATAATAGAAAGAAATACCATTGTAGCGGTGTAGATCAACGAGATGTGTTGGAAAACTATATTATGTGAGGGATACAATTCTACTAGTTAGTAATTGCTTGCTCTTTCCAAATTAGTTAGGCTTGTAATAATGAAAGATTAATCCCCTTCCTACGTCATGTGTCAAAATTAACAAGCACCGTGTCTTAATTAAAGAATATAAATGATATTGGTTACATGCACAAATTAGCTCTTCCCTTGGTCAAAATTAAGAAGCACCCGCACGCCTGACTCAGTTATTCGTGTGAATGGCAGTGCAGTTAATATAAGCACAGTTATGCATGTAAATGCATGAATCACCGCCAAGATACTTAATTAGACTATAATTAAACAAAATAATTAATTAATGTACATCAGTCACTCCATGCACAACGAATATGCCAATACATGCAACAAATGAAATAGTAGATCAATCATATATATGTAGCTAGCCAGGTGCAAACCCAAACTCGCATAATATGAGTATATGCGTGTACAGGCACACGCAGGTAGAGTTGTAAGTTGGCCTGGGCGTTGTCGGACCGTCTGAAGCATGCACTTTCGGTTAAGCACGCGAGATAGTCCTACACGAATGCTAACTGATCGTGCCGGACTAGCACGATTTATTGGATCATGCTGGACCGTAAAAATCAACCCACAGGCGACATGACATGGCACGCTAACACAAGTCATACCTAGGCCGATACAGCCTATTAGATCGCGGGCCAACCTGTTAGCACGCCTCCAATCCTCCACGCCCTCCTCTCAGTCCTTTCCTCTACGTCTACGTGCCTTCGTGGCTCCATCTCTTACCCTCGTCTACGCTCATCTCGTTGTCTCTCACCGTATCGCATTAGCACACAATCCTCATTCCTCCTCAATGACGGCACAGCCCGTTAGCACACCGGTCATGCCCTCCTCTCACGTACTTGCGCCGCGCCGTTGCAGATCTAGACCATGTGCCACGCTGCTCATCGCTAGATTCATTGGATCTGCTCCATTCGAGTCGCCTCTTTCATCCTTTCCGTCACCGGCGCCGGGCCTTCGAACAGCGACGCTTCTTCTACCACATCGCCCACCGCCCTCAAGCACTCCTTCGTTCTTTCCGTTGCCGGCGCCAAGCCTTTTGACGACGATGAGATGACAAACTCAACCACCACTTTGAAACGGGTCGTACCCATACCAACCTGACACACACTGCAGCCCGCGGACTATCATGCCGTGTCAGACCTCTCCGCCGAGCAAAATGCCCAACACTGCCCAACACGGCAGCCCGCGGACCAACTCAGGCACGACATAGCACAAGCCACCAACCCAACACTACCCAACTTACACCACTACACACGCATGCAAATAAACTCAAACTAGTTATATACTAGCATCAATGCTAAGTACCTAATTAATGCCACAGATCAAATCTCTTGATTAATTTTAACACAAGATAACTACGCCGGCTGATGCAAGTAGTGCACATCGATATATGGATCCCTCTCAGTCGACTCAATACTTGGTCCACATGCCGGCGGCAGCCGAGGACGATGATATCTCCGCATTGTGGTCGCTGCTCAGCCCGGCCGGTTTCAATCGACGAGGAGTGCTGCTGCTCCGCCTGGCCAGGAATATGAATGCACCCGACGTTCACACCCGCCGGCGGCGGCATGAATTCGAAAGCTCCCATCTGCACCTGCACCTGCACCTGCTGGTATAGCATCGACGTCTGCACTGGTGCGCCGTTCTGCAGGTTCATGCTGTTGTTCATAACACTTGGAAGAGGAAGAGGCGGCGCCACCATGCCGGTGCCGGTGCAGTAGGAAGGCTCGACGAGGGAATTAGGTAATACAATGGACATGGACATGCTCCTGTGAATGCCATTAGTACATGGTAAGGGCGTCGACATGGCCTCCTTCTGCAACCCCGAGGTCTTAAGGAAGACCCTGCAAACCACCCAATCATCCTACATGCATGTATACAAAATACACCACCGCACACACAAAAATTAAGTTAATTGCTAAATCATACATGCATGCATGCGAGCATGATCGATGTAAGGATTAAGATGAAATATCCAGAGAGTAATTATGTACTTTGTTGTAATGGGGGTAGGGGAGCTTGCAGTCTAGCATATACTCGTGCATGACCCAGTTAGTATTGTCGCCACTCGGAACCCTACCCTTGTAGAGCACCAGAGTCTTCTTCATGCCAGCAAAGACCCGGCCGGCTCCATGATTAATGCTTTTGTAGATCTCCTTGTCCTTGCCGGTGGCCTTCCAGGAACCGGCCTTTGTGGCCCTGTTGGTCCTAATCCCAGAAGGGTGCTTCCTGCCCTTCCGGCTGTAGAAGTACCACCCCTTATCATTCCCCATCTTCGCCTTACCTGCAATATGCAAAACTAATTAAGATCTAGAACGTGAAATAAGATATGTACGTATATGCATATGTACCAGGGAGGTCCAACGGCTCGAATTTGTTGAGGTCAACGTCGGCAACGGTTTTGGACCTTTGGGATGAGGTAGTAGGTGATGATCTCCTCGTCGGTGGGGTGGAACCTGAACCCCGGAGGCAGCCGCAAATCCTGATCTACTTCTCCCATAGCTTGAAAAGGAGATGCACATAGCTGCGGATATTTCTAAGAAACAAGGCAAGTGAAATAGAGGCGTGAGCGTGATGTTTAAGACTGTGCTACTGTGCCACCTTTGTCCTCTTTCCTTTTTTTCTGCGGCTTAATAACTGATAGATTTATGTGATATATATAGTTGTGTACACTAGCTGCTTGCTTGCAATTTTTTTGTTTTAGTTCGTTTTGCTCTGCGGCACTAGTTTTTCTTTTCTTATTTGTTTCCATTACTTGGAATACAATGGTTGCAAAACAATGGTGCTCGATCATATTGACCATCTAGCTCACAAGATTGTTCAATGCATGATTGATGTACTGTATCAATATCAAGCCAGCTAGCTAGGTTCACGGTGTTCATGCCATCGATATATATATATATATATATATATATCTGCAAAACCATGATCAAGCTAGCTAGCTAACAATGTTGACACCTGTTATACACTTATATTGTTGCATGTTTTAAGTAGTCACGTTATGCATGCACGCATGGCCTATGATTAATTAATTGTCCACATCTGTATTTTTTTTTAATCCGCTTTGAAGTTTTGATATACTGATATGTCACGCTGTACGTACCCGCTCGCCAAACCTTGCATGTTTACATATTAATCTGCATACTGACACGCTAACCTCCAAAAGTTCAGTTTGATATGTGCTGATTTGTGTTGTTGAATTCATTTCCATGACGTCCTCGGAGACAAGTAAGTTTTTAAATTTGTTAGTTTGTACCCACTTCATTCACAGTTTATTCACAACTTAAAAATTCTGTCAAACTCAATCCCACCCACACGTCTTGACATCATCCCACTTACCAACTATCCCCAATTTAGTATTAGCTCACCTCTCTCTTAATGCCCGTCTCTAAAAAAATTGTATTTCGAACGTGTGATTGCTACAATTTGACATATAGTTATTACACATAAACAAAATTATAAATTATTCTAATATTTTAGATATTTTATTGCTATTTTTTTTCTTTAATTATATTATCTTTCATAAAGTTATTATTTTGACATGAAATTACTATATTTTATTTTTGGTGTTGCTAAAATTCTTAATTGAGTTATTACAGTCGTCTCAAAACTATTTATGGCAATTGTTGAAATTTTTTTTATAAAATTGCTACAATTTCTCGTATAATTGTTGTATGCCATTTATGTAGTGTAATAGGTGTCTCTGTTTGTAGAAAAATTGTTACAAAACGTGTATCAATACCAAATAATCCAGCTGCTATATATTTGTAATATAAACGACACAGTTATTACACCTTAAAAATGGTGCTACATGGTCTAATTTGTTATTCTCTAAATAATATTTTCTAACATGAATATCAAATCCAAAAATGCCAAAAAGAAACTATATTTCTAACACAAAATATATTATTATTGTCATATTCTACTCTAACAAACACATCATTCATGTTAGAAGCAGAATGATGGATATGCAAATGTTTTGTTGCACATCATATCTTTCATTGCTACAAATTTAATGTATATTTGCCATGAATTAGTATTAATTTGCTAAGGTAATGTCAGAACTTTAATGATGACTCGGTATCAATGAATCTAATCTTCAAAAAAAACTCTCAATCTAGTATTAGAAACACCTTCATTAATTTACTTGTTACAATCAAAACTCATTTTGCATGCCGTTAAAAACAAAACATATACAATGGCTAATAAGAAAACTCATAATAACATCAATTTCATTTTTGCTATAGAGTAAAAAATTATCACAAAATCTATAAAATAAACATAACAAATCTTTTACGAAAAAAAATCCAACTTTGACTTAAAAACATCATCATTGGATTGCTCCATGATGATAAAATATACCAGTGTTAGTGGGAAGGAAGAGGATTAACACCAAATGGAGTATAAGCGATGATTTGCGGTGTTGGAGAAGAGAGACAAGGGAGCAACTACAATAAGAGCACATTGGTGGAGATGTGAGTAAGAAAGAGAAAGATAATAGGTGATTCTTAGTTACTAACAGGGGGAAAATAGTATTAATTTGCTTAAACAGGAAATAGGATGGTGGCAAGAATCTAGAGATAGATAGAAGGTGACGAAGGTGAATACAAATTAATTGATTTATATCTAAATATAAACTAATTATACTACATATATCCTTTTTTCCTGCACTTCATCCCAGCTTTCTTTTTTTGTAAGCACAGAGCACACAGACTTATATATATGAGAGAGAGAGAGAGAGCTAGGAGTGAAGTGCTGGTAAAAAGAACAGGACTTCTTTATTGTTTTTGACAAGAAATCCAATGGAGCAGTGGAGGGAGGGAGAAATAATGTTTGAAAAAATTTTTTGATGCCATTAAACAATATTTTTTTATTGCGTGATACTTCACTTTTTAAGTTGTGTTTAGTACCTTTATATCAATCAAAAAATACTACAAAAATACCACTAATGTAATAATTAAATTCAAACAATATTTTCCTATTGTGGGATTGTCCATTTGAAAGTTGTGTTTGGTACTTTTAAGATTATTAAATAACATTATAAAAAGTACCATTTGTGTAATAGTTTAAGTTCAAGAGGTTTTTTTTTGCGAGATTAGTCTCTTTCAAAGTTATATTTCATATCTTTATACCTGTCAATTAAAGGAATATTACATGAGATATAACACTTGTAATAGTTAATTTCAAATAATATTCCTATTGCGGGATCCATCTCATTTTAAGTTGTGTTTAATACCTTCAAGATCATCAAAGGAATACTACAAAAGGTGTCACTTATGCATTTGCTTAACTTCAAATATATTATTCTTTTGCGAGTTTAGCCACTTTTAAGTGATATTTTAGAAAATTTTGCAACTATATCATAAAAAAATATGTTACAATACAACAGTCCATACAAAAAGATTTTAGGCCGGCTAAGAAACTGACATACTTAATCAAAGAATTATGTGAGAAGACACGTTTTTGCCTAACAAAAAATAATTGTACATAAGAGTTCAGCTTAGAGAAATATAGCCATCTAAAAACTCCAAAGACACAAATTAGAAACAAAAATCTCAACTTCAAGTGATTCCAACTTCCCTGGCCACCCACCATGCATGCTCGTGTTACATTCAATATTTTCTAAATTGGTAAGGACTACAACAAGAGATATCTATTACTGCACACAAAGATTTATCTTTTAATAAACAATATGAAAAAAGAGACAAACTTTATTACTTTCAATAAACATAAGAAAAAATACACACAAATCTGACTCATATTCAAAACCAAAAAGCCTCAATCTCACTAGATCCAAAGCAAAAACCCAAGAATTTTTTTTCTAAATAACCCAAAAAAAAACAAATTCGAAAAATAGCCCAAACCTTTTAAATTTTACAAAAATGACCCTCAGTCGCGAAGTGGCCGCGCGATTGATCTTCAGTCGCTAGCTGGGCTAGCTTCTCTTCGGAGAGAGAGAGTCTCTTAACCAACTAGACTACAACCAGTTTTTGTAATTTATTGCTATGCATAGTTTTATATCTTTTCAGTCGCTAGCCCGGCTAGCGACTGAAAACATACGTGGCACGCGAACTGGGCCAGCGGGGGTTGGGCCGTGCCACATATTCAGTCGCTAGCGCCTGAAGATCAGTCGCGCGGCCCAGTTTGCGACAGAGGGTCATTTTTACAAAATTTAAAAGTTTTGGGTTAATTTTCGAATTTATTTTTTTTTTTTGGTTATTTGAAAAAAAATTCAAAACCCAATACCACCAGATTCTCTTAAAACCATCCCTGTTACTCCTACTTGGTGTTGCTCAAGTCATTCCTATAACCAAATACAAGAAGTGTTCACGGCTCTAGTCATTGTCCCATGCTCTAAGGTGCAGCGGTTAAGGACGCTGTCGGTGTAGCGAGTTGTATGGCGTAGTTGTTAGTATGGATGCTGAGGAACATTAAGTCTTGATAAAAGAGTAGAAGAAAATGAGAGCAAGTGAGAAGAAGAAGATGGGAAGTGAAGGTAGTGGATAGAAAAAGATGTAAATAACATGTTTTTTGTTTGTATTATCTCTCAATCATTGGAGAGATAAAAACCATCTCCCTCGTGTCTCAGCTAACAAGAAGTCACATGCATCTATTATGTCAACTTTCAAAAATTGGTGAAGTAAAAAAATTATATAGTAACACATCCACCGCTCTTTGAATGATGCTGATACATTTAGTAGTTACAACATATAGTGATATATATATATATATATATATATATATATGGGAAGTACGGTTCTACACCTACTCCTAAAATAACTATTTTATACCCATCTTCTACATCGTTGGATTATGTATCGAGATTAGAATTTTATTGAGGGTTAACTAACATAAACGACTCCATTATCCTAAAAAATAGGAACCCACATCACGATTTGTTACAACCATACACTATTCTTAAAAAATAGGAACCAACTAAAAAAGAAATCAAAATCATATTAGTCAATAAATTTACTGATCGTGTAGTATAAATTTACTGGTCATATACTATAGATATATATTATATATTTTTGTAAGTAAATTTACTTTCATATAATATAAATTTACTGGATGTGAACAAGGTGTGGAAGCGCAATGAAGAAGATGAAGAGACGGATGGTGCGGATATTGATCAGTAACAATAAAATATTTCAAATATTATTGTCGTTATGGAATAAAACGATTAAATTATTTTAAACAGAGGATAACAACTATCTCTATCCAACGGTTATACTTTATTTTAATAAATTAGATCGGACGATTTCTAAAACTGGGTATAAAATAATTATTCTAGGTTGGGTGTAGAATAATGTTTATATATATATATATATATATATATATATATATATATATATATATATATATATATATCCCCCTACAAGCATGTCAAGACAGGTCCTTCGAAGCACGAATCAAGGCCGTTCACAAGTCCATCAAGATCATGATGGCATGTTACGACCCCATGCATTGCGCCATCCGAATTCAGGTTGCACAAATTTGGAGCTGGTATGTACGAGTACGACCCCAAACTCTGCAGTTGATGCTGCTGGTACAGAACAAGATTTTGAGCAGCAAAAATGTCCGGCCTGCAGAATGCTAGGACGCTGTCTGACGCCATCAGTTTGGATCTAGATCTATCCTGCTCATAGTAGCATTGGTTCATCATGACAGTATGCAACTCTGTTGAGTAGTCAATGCAGTTTGTCCCATGCATGGAGCTGGAGCTCTTCTTGTGAGTGGCCATGCCCTTGTTGAACACCTTGCAAACCACCCATTCGTCCTGCATCCACAAACACCATTGTACAGTGTTTGTAACAATTTTCAGAAAAAAGTTTAGTTCATGAAATTGAGACACTAGTAATGAATTAGAGAACCTTGGAAGATCTGAGGCGGGTGTTGTCCTTGGAGAAGGGCAGCTTGCCGTCGAGCCTGTACTCGTGCATGACCCAGTTGGTCTTGCCTCCTCGGGGAGCCCTCCCCTTGTAAAACACCAGCGTCTTCTTCATGCCGACCAGGACACTTCCATGCATATGATTAGTCCCTCTGTAGATCTCCTTGTCCTTGCCGGTGGCCTTCCAGTACCCGGCCTCCGTAGCCCTGTTGGTCCTCATGCCTGTTGGGTACTTCTTGTCCTTGTGGCAGAAGAAGTACCACTCCTTCTCCCCCATCTTTGCCACGCCTGCAGACATGATTGCATCATGGATTCTTTTCACGTTTCAGATAATTAACTAGATAGATGGTTAGTTGATAATTACTTGGAAGATCCCAGGGCTCACACTTGTTGAGGTCGACCTCACCGATGGCCCGTGCGCGGAAACCATGGTTGAACACCTTGGGAGTGAGGTAGTAGGTGATGATCTCCTCGTCTCTTGGATGAAACCTGAAGCCAATGGGCAGCTCTAGGCTCTGATCACCTTCTTCCTCCATCTGGTTTGCACTGGTTACAGTACTCTCCATTGTTACAAACTAACACCAGCTAGCAGGCCAGTACAAGTGTACCACGCATCAAGAATATATACGAGTAGACTGATCACTACACAAAAAGGTATATCCAGAGTTTGTTATGAGGAAATAACAAACTATGAGCATTAGAATGGCATGACCGACCCATAACTGTATAAAAGGTTGCTTAAGCGTACGTGTCAGAACGATACGATGATTTGTGCGTGGCGTGAATTATACATTTCTTGCACGAGCACACAAGGACGGTGTGTCCCAACAACAACACTTGATGTACGTAATGCTGCGTTCTGAATTTTTCAGTTTTCAACAATCGTGCAGATAAACATCAAAACTGCTTAGATTTGCTACTAGTTGCAGCTCAACAGTATACTTGAACTGAAAAATCCCACTGGAATCTGATTTCAGATTGAATATGCATGCATGTGACAAATATTAAGTCAACTATGTGATCATTAGAATCTTTATGATTCGCACAAACCAAGAAAAACAGAGCTTTGGCAGAGTAAGCACAGGTGTATTCATACATAAGGCTCCTCGATGATCAAACGAACCATCAGGAAGCTTACGAACCATATGATGGACTGATGGCTCCTGCATGTCATCAGTAAGAATTAAAACAAGTAAGACCTCTTTATATGCATTTGACATATTGAGATCATGAATTGAGAATTGTTAAAGCAAAACTTACACCAGGGAACAATCTTCCAGCTCTAGTTGTCGCCCTCTCATCACTTCCACAGCACCACCGTGGTCCTTGTCACCGTGCAACGCGTCAAAGTTGAGGTACATGTCGTTTACCATCCTTATGCAGCGAAAGCCTTTGCCGACGTCCCTGTTCTCCGTCCACAGCACCGATTCGTCCATCTGGTCTGCTCTGTAATCCACCAGCCTCACCGAACAACAACAAAAAAGTTATGAATATTTCACTGAAATCAAGATTGTGAACTCTGATCAAATCACATGCATTCTCTATCCTATTCTCCATGTTATGTAATGTAATGTGTGATTGATTCATGATGGAGAGCTGTTAGATTGTGATCCAGATCACAGGCATATCTCTATCAGAAAACTTGCAGGATGAGATTGGCCGAGGGAGTTTATCCAATGTTGCATGCAATATATGCACGCACACAAATCAAAATTAAACAAGAGATTAATTAAGATAAGATGTGCTCCATCTTGCTCAAAATATGACCTGGGCGTCGTCGTGGCGGTCGGTGCTCGCGAGACAGACCGTGCAGTCCCCCACGGTGAGGCTGTACCCCTCGACGACCTTGCAGAACACCCTCACTGTCCGCTGACGCCTTTCCCGCTGCTCGCTGCCGTCGTCGCGGCGGTGACGGTGGGAAAAGTCCATGTTTTCCGTTGATTTCTTGGGACAAGACAAGGCGAGCGGTTTCGCAGTTTACATGCTTCCTTCCTTCCTACTTCCCAGTGGCGTGGCGTGGCAGTGGTGAACGACCCATTCTTTCCATTTCCTGCATGCATGAAAGGAGATTTTATTTTTATTTTTATTTCGTGTCATGTCTCCTAAAAATAAGCTAATTTCATCTTTCGTTCTTTTTTTGGAAGTAATAAAATTAGTTAAGGGCCTCTTAGAAAGTAACCGAATTCAACTGGGCTGGGCCGTCAGAGTATGATCTCAGCCCCATTTTTTTCTTAGCAAAAATCTCACCCTCATATGAAGAGTACAATTTAATGTGCAATGCTAGTTTGTGGAATAAAGTTAAAAATTTGCAGTTTCTGCAAATATGATTGATACTAGTCTACATCCTTACAGACACAATGGTCAGCGGCACAGCATGCTTCTTATATAATATAATTCCTCTCTAAGATTTGCTTCCAGATTAAAGTTGTTTCTTGTTGCTTGCTGCAGGGATGTTGATGTAAGATCACTCTAATTATTCTTCAATTAGGCCAATCATTACCACACGGTTGTCCAAATTGCAGTTTGGTATAGTTTCTTGGGTAATATAATCCTAATATAGTCGCAAACGGTTAATTGGTTTATCTATCAATTTGATTAGAACCAAATTGCGAAACAAAAAATTCTTCAACTGTTGATTGACATCAGTTGCATATAGCTTGCAGGTTATGTCAAAGTGCTTGCTTTCAGAACAAGGGACAGCCCCGGGCTTGCATGCTTCTTTATTTTAAGCCATTGGGATTAGATAGATAGATTAAACCATCATGTCAGTTGACATTAACATATACTAGTAAAGTGTATAGGAAGCCACCTTACAACCTTCTTGGTCAAAATGAACAACATATGTTCTTAAAGTGATACTGTGATTACGAGACTATGTGAGCTATTATTTAGGAGGATAAGGTATGTGAACATTCCAAGTTGCTTACGACAGAAAATTCTCAATGATGTAAACTAACATAACTGATAGTTTTCTTTGCCAAGCACTTGTGGTATATATAATCAATGCTAGATTCAGTTGACTAGCTAAACAGTCCTTGATGTTGTATACTATTATTGGAAACCATATATATATAGCATATTTTTCTTAGTCAGAACTTCAAGAGTACCGGAGTCTATAGTCATTTCATTGAAAAGAAGCATGAGATCTTGTGTCAGTCTTTTTTGCGCAAAAAAATTGAAAACCTATATAAAAAATAGATTTTTGCTAATTAGCATGTAACTGTTTTATTTTGTATACACCTTTCTCCACCCTTAAATCAAATCTCTCTTCTTAGATTTAATTCTACAAAATTTACCTAACTCTCTCTTTAGCTTCTCAAGTGGTGATGACCTGGCGGTGGAACGACAGTGGGAGGTGGCAATTGCAGGGGAGATGGTGATGGAAGGGTAGTGATTCGATGGTGGCATGGCAAAGGCAGCCTGTGGAGAGGAGGGGAAGAACAGGAGGAGATTGGGGAAGAAAGGAGGAGACGGCGACAGTGTTGGGAGGGAATTTTTTTTCCAAATAACCCACAAAAAAAACAAATTTAAAAAATAACCCAAACCTTTTAAATTTTACAAAAATGGCTCTTTGTCACGAACCGGGCCACGCGATTGATCTTCAGTCGCTAACCCAGCTACATGCTAGCCGGGCTAGCGACTGAAGACGTGGCATGGCCCAACGCCCCGCTGGCCTAGTTCGCATGCCACGTATGCTTTCAGTCGCTCGGCCCACTTCGCGATTGAGGGTCATTTTTGTAAAATTTAAAAGGTCTAGGTTATTTTTCGAATTTTTTTTTGGGTTATTAGGAAAAAAAATTCGTTGGGAGGAGGAGGAAGATGATGAGGAGAGATAGATAGTGGAGATTGAATTTAAGTTTAAATGTGTGATCTAAATTGTGTAAATTTTTTTCAAAAAAAAAAAAATCTGCTCACTAAAAAAACCCAAAAGGACAAAGAAATGAAAACTTGCCATTATTGATCTATCACTAGATCTTGTCCCGGGGCTTTCTCTGCTCAAGTTTATCAAGTACAGTGCATGCATACATATGCCATAGGTTCTTGTAACTTTGTATGTCAACTATAGAAAATTGAGGGAGAGTTCAATTAATGACCAAAATGCACACTTATCATTCGTTGCAATGTCTTCCTCTTTCACCTTACTTATAGTTTGGCATCTCACCTTTTGGAACAAAATTAGGGTAAACTCTATACAATTCAAATTAATATTTTTTCCCTCATTTTTTCAGGGGGAATATGAGCCAATCCTCACATGCATCTTGTAGTGACCAAAGGGCTTTGGTTGTGGATAAGGGTTGTTCCAACTAGTACATTTTTCTTTGTGTCACTCTCAGTTTAGTTATTTTTAAGAGGGTACAATGAACGAATCCAACCTTTCACACATCAAGTAAAAAAAAAACAAAGATAGACATTACTTCTTTTACTCCATTGCCACTTCGACTTGATGTCATAATTAATTTTCCTCTTAAAATTAAAAAAAAGATGTTATTAATTCAACTGAAAAAAAAAACAGTTAGCTAGCCGTTTTAGAAACCCCAGTAAAACCTCTCAATGTGAGATGTATGTGATGAATCCAAAACAAACTCAAGATACTTAAATTTACACAATGGCAAACCAAATAGAATCAATAGTTCAACTTCAATAAAAGACACACATGGACATTTTTTACAGACCCCCATCAAACCCTCTAATTATACAAAAATACTTTTTTGTATTTTTATTTTTCATTTTTTTTGACTTTTTAATTACTAATACTCAATCTCCAAGTTCTGAATTTTTGCGACGGTTCATCAACTTAGAGGCGCCTGCTCTGCAATTGATTCAATCTTGTAAATTTTGGGCTTCCAAAGAAGACCCTAATCACTCACAGCTGGCTTCCAAAGAAGTCATGGTCCATGAGCAAGCTCTGGGTGAATCCATCATCAAACTCATCAGAGCAACTGTTCATTGTCATGGGCATGGATGCATCATCCAGAAGCAGGCTGTTCTCATCAGCTGATTCTTGCAGCATTGCATTGTGGCCATTGATGATCTCCTCCATGTATCCTATTCCTTCACTAGTAGCAATGCTGCTGCCGCTACCTCCAGTCAGATAACTTTCTTCTCCACTCATCTGCATGTACTGTTCAATCAGACCTGCGGCCTCGTTGAGCTGAGCCTGGTCGGGCACCATCGGCGGCAGGTCGGGCTCCGGGACGGCCTCAAGCATGTCAGACAACACCAGGTTGTTCTCAAGGAAGTCGGAGACGGATGCCGCCACTGGGGCATTGCTTAGCTGGAAGCTCGGCTCATGCACGTTCATCATGTTGGCTGCCGGCGGCGCCGGGGCGTCTTGCTGGAGGTCCGGCGGCTGCGGCGAGAACACCGCTGGCGGCACCGGGACGGCCTTCATGAAGATCCGGCAAAGCACCCAGTCATCCAACTGCACATCATTCATAGCATATGTAGTGTGTATCAATTTCAAAGTTAGGTCGGAAGAAAGGAGACAAAAAAAAAAAGTGGCTTGCATCTTGCTAGAACTTAGAATTAAAAAGGGCCGATGTTTTGGAAATTACGTGAAGTGGTATCCATATGCAAGTGATAGATAAATAAAGATTTTTAATTATCAGCATTTCCTTACTGTAGAAAATAATGAAAGCTTCACAGCTTCCAAAAGATCAAGAGCAAAAAACACAGATCTGTACATGCAAGTTAACACATACAGGATTAACAAAATTCAATCTATGTTTTTAGGGATTTAAGAAGAGAAAAACTTAATCATGAAAGATATATTAATTAATTATCTATGCATAGATCTTTAAGATGTATATATATATGTACCCTCATGTTGACGGAGGAGGGGTCCCTGGTTCTCGCGGCCTGCCTGTTTCCACCGCCGGCACGCTGCTGCTGGACGTCGGCGAGGCGGTACTCATGCATGATCCAATTGGTCTTCATCCCTCTGGGCGGCTTACCCACGTAGAAGACGAGAGCCTTCTTGACGCCGATGGTGCACTCGATTCCACCATTTCCGAGGAGCACCTGGATGGGCTTGTCAGTGCCGGTCGCCTTCCAGTAGCCCGACGCTGCCGATCTGTTCGGCCGCACCCCGTTCGGGTACTTGCGGTCCCTCGGGGTGAAGAAGTACCACTCCCTATCCCCAAACACAGCCTTGGCTGCACAAATACAATTAACGAACCGTTAACGAGCTGATGGATCGATCGTGACATGGTATGCACTTACGTACCAGGGAGATCCCATGGGTCGAACTTGTAGATGTCAACGTCAGCGATGACGGGGACGGGACAGGGCGCCGCGGAGATGCGCTTGCGGAGGTAGTGCATGATCAGCTCCTCGTCCGTCGGGTGGAACCGGAATCCCGGCGGCAGCGTTGCACCGGTGCTCAACGGCGACGGCGACGACGACGACGACGACATCTCTGTATCGAAGCTGCACTTGCAAGTTTCAGTGGGGAGATGGGGATGTGGCCGGGGGGGGGGGGTTGGGGGGCCCCCCTTTAAAAAGGGCGGGGGTTTTGTCGTATGCCCCAGTGGCAGCATCGTAATAATAAGGTTGTTTCAGGGGCGGATATGGAGGAGGAGGCGCCCAGCGCGCCACGGTGGTTGGAGCACGAGGGGCTGACGAGGCCAGCTGGATAGGCCACGTGTCAACATCTCCCAACGCTGGGCCGCCAGTTTCAGCCGTCCATTTCGATCTGTGGGTCTGTAAAACATATTTACTGTGTCTAAATACATTGGAACTCTGAAGCTTCAGTTACGCAAGCCATTAAAAAGACTCGCTTATTATTATTTTTTAATCAAACTTGGATGTATGCGACCTTTTCTGTTAGCATATGTCAGAATTAAACTTCTTTGCCTAGTTATTAATTTTTTTTTACGTCTTAAGCTTGGGTGCGATAGCTGGCTGAAGACCAGTGGTAAACTAGAGTTTATCCAGGGGTAAAAAAACTGAATTGCTAAATTGTATATTTTTATAAGTACATAATCATAATATATCGATAATTATGGTGTATTCTTAGTGTGTGAGAAAGATTAGCAGAATACTTACTAAGCCCATTATAAAAGTAGCCAGTGCGCATACGGTGAAAAATTACTGAAAAGGCCAGCATGCTAATCCGCAAGATAACAGACTCGCGTTTGCTAAACCATTCATTTGAAGGAAATACGTGTAAAAAGATAGAAACTACTAGTACTATGATCCAAAAAATGGTTATGTGCATATTATAAACAAATTGATCGTGAATTCGTGATGACAATTATCCTTTGTAAATGTTAGACGCCACCTAATCATCGTGCGCCAGTGGCTTAATCGTGCGAATATACCAAAAAGTATTCGGTGAGTAGGACACGGTTTGTACGCCATAACATTCATGAGAATACAAAATCATAGAAAAAAGAAGCAACCGTTATGTCCATACTTGGAACAAAATAAAATGTACTTTGTGACACAACAAATGTATCAAAAGCTGTTGCATTGCATGAGAACTCACGAGTGCTCTCTTTAATTAATTCATAGAGAAAGGAATGTTTCAGCAATCGAATCTCTCAAGCTAATAATTTATGGAGAACCATCAAGTCTACTTGGGACTAAGAAAGATCTATGATGCGTGTCCCTTTCCCGATTTATTTTTATGAATAATTCAATAAAAAAAATTTCAAAATTAACCCAAAATTTTAAAACTAACTTTCAGTCGCTGAGACGGGCGTGTGACTGAAGATGTGGCACAGCCCAATACATCACTAGCTCAACTCGCATGTCACGTCTGTTTTCAGTCACTAACCAGACTAGTCACTGAAAAAGATATAAAACCGTGTCATGACACCAAGTTATACAAATTGGTTGTAGAGTTGAAGTATAGTTGGTTAAGAATCTAAAGTTAGTTTTGAAATTTTTTTAAAGTTTTGGATTAATTTGGAAAAAAAAAAGTCCTTTCCCGCCATTTTGGCTTTAATTTGCCGCAAAATATTTCTGCTAGTACAACTAATCTGAACAAAGCACGCGAGTTAGGCAGTAAAACTCCGAATGGTCAAAGCTGGCACGTGGATGTGGGGGCCCAATATATCTCTCTCTCAATACGGCCGGGCCCATCATCCCAAAAGACCTCTGCCTCTGTTTGATGTTGTTATTGTTGTATACGAGATGACATGAGATGGACTCACCTTTTCTTTTCTTCGCCATTTGCACAAACAACACTAAAGATTCAAGGTAATCCAATCACCTTTGCTATTTTTTATCAAAAGCATTCATTACAAAAACCGAACAAGAAAATTTAAGGCAAATTATCAGTGTGATTCTACAAGTTCCACTCTTCTAAGATGTAACACCATGATATGATGATGAATCTTCTGCAACAATATGGACAAATTCACCAGATAGTAAATCAGTACAATTAGTCCTAATTTTGAGTCCTTGAAGCAAACATTTTTTTAAAAAAATGGCTGGTCTATGCTTTGCAGTTCAGTAGCTTCCATCAATCCTGCGGTTCTTCACTGATCTTTTAGTGCTTAATATTTAGATCCTATTTATGATGTTCCGTTATGTTTCATTTCAGTATCCATTAATCCACAATATGGAGATTTATTTTATATTTTGTTGCGTTATATGTATAACTAAGAACACTTAAACTTATCGATAGTTATATGGACGACGTGATTGATCGGGAAATATATTAATTACTCTTCCGGCATATGCAATTTTTTACTATAGAGACGTCGTAAAAAATGATGTTACGTAGAACTTGTAAACTATGGTTTATACTTTTCTTCTGTTGTATTTATCCTTCACCACCTACACTTTAGTTGCATCAATTGCATGAGATTTTGATTTAAAAGAAGAGTTTGAGCATTGCTTGCAACTTTGACATTTGACAAGGTCACAGCACCATGAATCATAATTCATAAGAGTTTAGCAAAGTTGGTTAAACACAACCCGAGCCCAAGAATATACCGATGCAAAAGAGTGTGGAATATTATTTGATCCCTACATGTAAAATGGTAACCCATGCACGGAAGTAAAGTGACCGATCGATGGAGTATTCCATGTCTCAACGTAATGGCAAGTCTAATGTAATCTTCTTGCGGTAGTTGCTTTCACAAGCAAGTAATGCATGGCTCCTAATTCACAACAATGTGGAAATATCAAAAGCCAATCGTTCCCCTTTAATATATATTGTCAGATCAACAAAAACTAATAGTTATGTCTTGCACTAATAAACATTTTTTTTCACTTCAGAAACGCATTCGAGTTTGCAAGTAAATAGCCACAATAATCCCCTAAAAAAAGGAGGGGGAAATGCAGAGACACCTGCTGACCTTCTAAGTCTTAGATGTAATAAGCTGGCATGTTATATATAGTCAAATTAGTCATTCCCTCCTTAATTATTTTCCTTAACTCAGCACTAATTTCTGAAATGAGTTTAATTTTCTGTAAATAAAATGTCTATTTTACTGACAGAATACAATTAAACTAATCTTCTTTTGCAATAGGAAAGGCGAAATGAATCAATCCCTTAATAAAATGGAAAAGTTCCTTGCCCCTAAAACATAGAATCTTGCATGCATTGCAAGCTGCAGGTTTCCCTTTGCATGCTTTGAGTTGTTGAAAAAAAAAATGTGTGTATTATTCCCTTCTAATCCAAAGGCAAATAAATTAAAGGTTGCCTTCCTCTCCTTCCTTTGAGCTTGCTTCCACTGTTGGAAGACTATAAGTAAACTAACTCTCCTCTCCGCTCTACAAAGTAAAACCCATCAAAGCTAGCCTTCCTTCCAACTCTGGTCTACTTGAACTGCAAGCTAAACAAACCTCCTCACCATCAACAAATATATTCCCCCCATCTCTACTGCCTCTTGCAAACTAACTATATACTCACAAAGATTAAGACGTGACGCCAAGAAACCAAAAAGGAAAGACGAAGAGTTGGAGAAGAAGTAGGTGCATGTGTGCTGGGATTAGGATGAGGGAGATCGTATTCTTCGACGTGGAGACGACGGCACCGTCGGCGGCGCCGGACCGCAAGTGCTGGCTGCTGGAGTTCGGGGCTATCTTGGTCTGTCCGAGGAAGCTGGTGGAGGTGGGGAGCTACGACACCCTCATCCGGCCAGGGGACCTGTCGGCCATCTCCAAACGGTTCACCGACGTCGAGGCCATCGGCTCCGCCCCGACGTTCGAGGACGTGGCGGACAACATATTCGAGATCCTCGACGGTAATTTAATGAATTGCAAATATGCATCTTAATTTATAGGCTTGTAGCGTGGGTGTTCTATATATTGATGTGCGTGCATGCATGGCGCGTTGCAGGAAGGGTTTGGGCTGGGCACAACATCCAGAGATTCGACTGCCCTCGGATAAGGGAGGCTTTCGCCGACGTCGGCCGTCCCGCCCCCGAGCCCGTCGGTATCATCGACTCCCTCAACGTCCTCGCGCACCAATTCGGACGGCGTGCTGGCGACCTCAAGGTTCTACATTTAATCTTATTAAAGCTCGTTAGTTCTAGATATATATATCATCTCATGATATTTTTAATTGTGGTTGCAGATGGCGACTTTGGCATCTTATTTCGGTATCGGCAAACAGAAACACAGGTATATATGTGCGTGACAGTTAAAGTAGCTCCATTAATTTGGCGTACATATGCATGCATATCGATATCTTATTGGGATTCATATATGTATTTGCATGCAGAAGCCTAGACGATTGCCGCATGAACTTGGAGGTGCTCAAACACTGTGCCACCGTACTCTTACTGGTAAATTAAACAATTACATCATGCACCTTGTATTGGTTACTCAACTACTCCATTTTATCCGTTTGCATGCATGTTCTGATGTACGTACGCATGCGTCGTTGTGTTTATGCATGGATGCATGGATCACATACAGGAGTCTAGCCTTCCTGATGTGCTGCGCTGTAAAAACTACACGCGCGACACGGCCGGCGCTGTAACGAGAAGCAGGGCGCATGAAAGGCCAATCAGTATTGCTGCACAAGAGGAAACCAACTGCAACAAGATCATGACGACGTCTAGGTCTAACCATGCAGCTGCAAACAACACACCTCCTCTTCCTCTTCGAGCTGCTGCAACGCAAAAGATTGGCCCTTACAAAAGGGATAACTTAGGCCAGGTATGTAATTAGCACGTGAGTGATTAGTAATGATTAATAATTTAAAATGTTGTTAGTTTGATAAAATGAAATGAATTGAAATAGGTGGTGGATGGAGCCAAGGAAGCATTGCGCGGCAGGCGGGCAACAACGACGCCTTTCCACATGATCCTCAGGCACTCCAGAGCCATTTTCAGATGATTCATTAAAGAAAGAATTAGGAAAAAGAGTTGAAATTAATTCATGTGTATTCATTCTTCTTTTTTCCACTGATCATTCATTTGTGTATATCAATTCAATTCCTGTTAATATATATTTGAAATAGAATCTGAATGCAACAGTACACATGCAGTTAATTTATTTGTAAACAGTGCGTTGTAATGACTGGACAGTAACTCCATCGTTGTAAAGAAAAGAAAAGGAAATAAAAAGAATTCCTCTGTGATGCATGGTTGATCTCATATATATGAAATTTTAATTTAAGTTCTCTCGCTCGTGCCCCTTTATTGGATGGTAATATGAGTATTGTAATGTTTAATCTTCCAAGACGAATGCCAGGCCGCCATGTAAATGGTACAATGTTAATGATTAAAGTTTGATTTTGGTGAAAAAAAGTGTGTATTTAGAGATGCAAATCAGTAAGAGGCCCTTTAAGTGAATATCACTCGCTTCTAGACATGCCTAAGGTTTGCTTGGGCCTGGTGAACCACATATGAGAATACTTGGTATTTTTTGGGAAAGTTGTGGGAGAGAACATTGTTTGATTGGTGCTATCAAAATGGAAGAACATGAAAAAGCAGAGGTGGTATGTGATTGACTTAAAGATCTGTTTTTTTACAAGCATTAGAGTGAGAATCGGGCGAACGACAGGCACCCCTGCAAGATAATAAATGCCTCATTCATTCGGATGACTCTCTCTCTCTCTCTCTCTCTCTCTCTCTCTCTCTTCCTCTCCTCTTCGTTGCATTTCACCACCCTTCTTCTTCTTTGAGAAGTGGAGGCCACCATGGCGGAGGTGGCAGCTCCGGCGCAGCTCTGCTTCCTCCTCCTCTTCCTTCTCCATCTTCACGACAGCCCGGGCTCATATCTGTCAGTCACTCTCTCTTAACAGTTTCATCTATCCTTCCTTCCTCGTTTTTTTTTCTCTCTTTGCAGTCTCATTGTAGGATTGTTTCTTGGGTTGCGGGAGCTACCGTTTCTATACTAATAACTATTTTTTTCTTTTTTCATTCATAATTTTAAGATGATTTGTTCCATCATCCCAGTAGTTCCGGGCATTTGCTTTGCAACACTAAGATTTTGTCTACGAGAATTACCTAATTGCAATTTTTCCCCTCTTATCTGTAAGTCAGGTTTAATTGGGTAGTATGGAAAGAAAGAGCCTGGCTAATCCATAGGAAATTTCGCGATAAAATAAGTTTTTATAATATCTAGTCAAAAAAATAAGTGATTTTGCCCCACCAGGAAGAACATAAAAGGGAAAATATTTTGTTCACTCTGTTCTCTGGCATTCTAAACTTTGTCTATCACTATCTTCTTTGGCATATTAGCTCAAGTGGAAAAAAGAACTAGAGATGGCACTTTACATTTGCTAGGATTGTCTCTGGTCTCTTCAATAGTAAGTTGAATCATGTTTGATATTGGTAAGTTTCTCTTATTTTTTCTTCAACGGTTGGAGTTATAGAGGAATTGGCTTGTCTTATTAGTAAGAATCTTTATTAGTAAGAATTTAAGTCAAATTTTAATTAAAGTACTGATTATGGTTAATTCTAGTTAATGGGTAAGTCTATATAAAGATTGATTTCTTTATAATTTTGTGTGCTTCCTCTCGAAATAGATATCTCTTTCTACCCTAATATTTTAAGATTCACTAATCATTGAAACTGTTAGGAAAGTGGACAATGGATTTAACGTGGAAAAACCCCTTCAAGGTGAAAGGAAAAAAATCACGGAGAAACAAATCAATATAATGGTTCAAATTTACAGAGTACATGGGGTGACTATTTATAGTCCAAAAGGAATAGGAGATAGAATAGGATTAGGAGATAAAGGCATATCCCAACAAATCTCCCATTGACTCTAAATCCATAAAAGAAATGTTTCTCATAAAACCCGAAGAGTTTCAAACTCCCCGAATACCAACCAAGTCAAGGCAATGCTTGAACTTGGTATTAGATAATGGCTTTGTAAGCATGTCTGCAGGATTATCATCAGTATGTATCTTTCCCACAACAATCTTGCCTTCAGCAACAACATCGCGGATAAAGTGGTACTTGATATCAATGTGCTTGGTCTTGGCATGATACATATCATTCTTGGTCAAACAAATAGCATTATGGCTATCACAATAAACAGTATTGACATCCTGTGGAATACCAAGTTCAGAAACCAGACCTTGCAACCAAAGATCTTCTTAAACACCTTCCGTAACTGCGACATACTCTGCTTCAGTAGTAGAAAGAGCAACTATAGATTGTAATGAAGCTTTCCAACTCACTGCAGAACCACATAAAGAGAATACATAGCCAGAAATAGACCTCCTCTTATCAAGATCACCAGCATAATCAGCATCAACAAACCTAATAACATTGTTTGACTTCACCAATTTCTTTTCAAACATCAAGCCATAGTCAGAAGTACCTTTCAAATAACAAAAATCCACTTAACTGTATTCCAATGTTCCTTACCAGAATTATGCATAAATCTGCTAACCACACTAACAGCATAAGACAAGTCAGGCCTTGTACAGATCATAGCATACATAAGGTTGCCAACAGCACTAAAATACGGTACATGAGACATATAGTCCTTGTCTTCTTCACTGGTAGGACATTGACTTGAAGATAATTTAAAATGTGAAGCAAACGGCGGAGAGACAGGCTTGCAATTACTGAGACTATACCTTTCAAGAATTTTCTCAATATAACCTTTCTGAGATAGAAATAAAGTACCAGCTTGGCGATCACGCTGAATTTCCATCCCAAGAATTTTCTTTGCTGGTCCAAGGTCTTTCATCTCAAATTCCTGACTAAGTTGAGCCTTCAACTGAGCAACCAAAGACTTGTCATGAGAAGCAATAAACATATCATCAACATAGAGCAGCAGATACACAAAAGATCCATTTGGAAACTGCTTAGAGTAAATACAATGATCATAATTACTTCGAGAATAACCATGAGTAATCATGAACGAGTCAAATCTCTTGTACCACTGCCTTGGTGCTTGTTTCAAACCATGGAGGGATTTATTCAAACGACAAACTAAATGCTCCTTACCGGGAACAACAAAACCTTCCGGTTGTGTCATATAACTCTCCTCCTCTAAATCTCCATGAAGAAAAGCAGTTTTAACATCAAGTTGCTCTAATTCTAAGTCAAATAAAGCAACAATAGCAAGCATAATCCGAATTAATGAGTGACGAACAATAGGAGAAAATACCTCATTAAAGTCAATACCTTCCCTTTGTTCAAAACCTTTCACTACTAACCGGGCTTTCCACCTTGCAGGTTCAATTCCAGAAAGTCCAACATTCTTCTTATAAAGCCATTTGCACTTTAAAGGTTTTTTACCTTTTGGAAGCTCTACCAAAGCCCATGTATAATTTTTGTGAAGGCTCGCAATTTCTTCATTCATAGCAGTTAACCACTTTAAGGAATTATCACATGAGATAGTTTCTGAATAAGAAGAAGGCTCAAATATTTCATTAGTATCATTTGCAATAATGAAAGCATAATTGGCAATATCATCAGTATCACGATATCTAGCTGACAATTGAGTAGTCCGTCTAGGTCTATCTCGTGCAATGCAATGATCATTAGAAATAGGAGGCTGAGAATCAGAAACTGACTGTGTAGAAGAATAACCAGTAGAATCAACATGAACAGGTATGTTGACCTCAAAAGTTGGGTTTCTTGTAGGAATAACAATTTCAGATGCATATGTGGATGAGGTACCACTAACAGAAACACCTCCAGGGGAACATAAGGAACTTTCATCAAAAGTAACATCACGACTAATGACCACTTTCATAGAATCAGCACACCATAAACGATACCGTTTGACACCAGAACCATAGCCAAGAAAAGTGCATTTTTTAGCTCTAGGAACGAGTTTTCCATCATTGACATGAGCATATGCAGGAGAACCAAAAATTTTCAGATTTGAATAATCAACTGGTTTACCTGACCATATCTCTTCTGGAATCTGAAAATCAATCGCCGAATTGGGAGAGCGATTAATCAAGTAAGCAGCTGTAGCAACAGTCTCTGCCCAAAAGCCATGCTTTTCCCATAAGCCAGCATTGGATAGCATGCAACGGGCCCTTTCCAGAAGAGTGCGAGTCATACGTTCTGCACGTCCATTCTACTGAGGTGAACCTGGAACAGTCAAATGTCTAGCAATACCATGATCAACACAAAATATATCAAACTCACCACTACAAAATTCCAACCCTTGTTAGTTCTCAATTTCTTAATTTTTCTGCCAGTCTGATTTTCTACCAAAACTTTCCAAGACTTAAAAGTAGAAAAAGCATCACTCTTATGCTTTAAGTAGACCCAAACTTTGCGAGAAAAATCATCAATGAAAGAAATAAAGTATTCACAACCTCCAATAGAAGGATGAGGAGAACGGCCCCAAAGATCAGAATGAATATAATCAAGAATACCTTTACTCTGGTGAGTTGAAGTAGCAAAACTAACCCTCTTTTGTTTTCCAAAAACACAATGTTCACAGAACTCAAGTTTGCCAATATCATGTAGACGACCTTTCTTGTGCAAGAGATGCATACCTTTTTCACTCATATGACCCAAGCGCATATGCCACAGCTTGGTATTAGAGGTGTTGGATGCAATAGAAACAGCTGCAATACCGATAACTGTGGAACCTTGCAAGTAATAAAGGTTGTTCACATGACTGACATTTAAAATAACACTGTTGCCAAGAGAAATCTTAAGAACACCATTGTCACCGGTATACTTATAACCCATAGCTTCTAACGTGCCCAAAGAAATAAGATTCCTCCTCATTTTAGGGACATGGCGAACATTTGTAAGGGTATTAAAGGTGCCATCATGAGTTTTGATCTGAACGGAACCAATTCCAACAATTTCAAGTGGAGACTCATCACCAATGGTAACAGCACCAGTTGCAAGAGTATAATCAGAAAACCACTCTCTATGTGAGCAAATATGAAAGGTGCAAGCTGAATCAAGAACCCAAGACATGCGTTTCACAATATCAGTAGTGACCATGAGTGCTTCTCCACTATCACTATCAACAATGCTAGCCTCAGCAGATTTTTCCAAATATGTTTTCTTTTTCTATTCTTTTCTTTTCAATTTATCACACTGAGAAATATCATAAGTATTGGATTTACAATAACGGCAAAAGGTGTTGGATTTACGACCACTGGATTTAGTCCTAGATGTTGATCTATTTGACCTGCCTCATTGATTATATCTACCTCTAACAATTAAACCCTCACCCTTACCACTGGAATGAGGCTGAACATCAAATTTCTCCTTAGACAACAAATTTGATTTAACGTTCTCAAAACTGAGGGTATCATGACTGCCATAAAGCATAATTTCTTTAAAATGTTTAAAGGTAGCAGGCAAAAAGACAACCAACAAAATAGCCTTATCTTCATCCTCAATTTTCACATCTAGACTCTCAAGGTCCACAATGATAGAATTAAATTCACTGAGATGAGACTGAATCGAGATACCTTCTACCATGCGAATAGTGTACAGACGTTCTTTAAGGCGCAATTTGTTGGCAAGACTTTTCTTCATGTATAACATCTCCAACTTCGTCCACAAGGAGGCGGCAGTTTCCTCTTTAATTACTTCGCGTAGAACATCTGTAGACAAGCTAAGTTGCATGGCAGACAGAGCCTTCTGATCCTGTTCTTCCCACTCACTTTCATCCACTTTGTTCGATTTTTTCAGAAGAGCTTTCCGGACACCGAGCTGTGTGAGAATTGCCTTCATCTGTACCTGCCAGATAGAAAAACTGATCTTGTCATCGAACTTTGCAATGTCAAGTTTTGCAGTCATAATGACAAAGTGAAAATCAGGAATTTAGATCGAAAAATCCCTGAAAAATAGCAGATCACGTGAAGTGGACAAGGCGTCGGTGGCTAGATGGAAATTTGTGGAAGGTTAGGGTTTTTTGTGTGGACGGCTGAGATTTTTGCGAAATATGGAACCGTGAATCAGGGCCGTTGGATGAAAACTCTGATACCACTTGTTAGGAAAGTGGACAATAGATTTAACGTGGAAAAACCCCTTCAAGGTGAAAGAGAAAAAAACCACGAAGAAACAAATCAATATAATGGTTCAAATTTACAGAGTACATGAGGTGACTATTTATAGGCCAAAAAGAATAGGAGATAGAGGCATATCCCAATAGAAACGACCAATTTCACAGGCTTCCTACTATAGTCCATTTCTATCTTGTGTGTCCAAACTATTTGGTTGTACTTGATGAATTCAGATGACTGTTATTAATCTTACCCAAAAAAAAAAAAAAAAAAAGAAGGTCAATATTATCATGAACAAAGGTTTAATTTCTCGCCCATTGCAGAGTATTTAGCTTATTATACTGAAGCTTTTCAATTGCCTCAGTTGACAAGCAACAATAAAAATATATATGAATAAGCAAGGAAGTGAAATAAACACGAAAGTGAACAAGCCATAGCGCATCAGTATCGGACCAAAACTAGTGACATCATATTGTACCAACCATTACACTGGATATGGCTAGTGTACTGGTCAGTGCCCATGATCCTAGTAACCATTGGAAGATGGCAAAGATTCTTTATAGACATGCACTTTTCATATGGTAGTATAAATAACTCATCCATCTAGTGAATCAAGTATTGACTTTTCCAAACAAGCTTTTGACATGAACAAGTGTTGCTTTGCTGTAGCATCATGCCCTCTGGGTTGGCGAATCAGTCCTGATCAGAATAAATGCTTCATCTACATATCAAGCTCCCGTCCTTGGGATAGATCTGAGGCTCTCTGCCGTAATTTCAGTGGTCATTTGGCCACATTATCATCTGTTCAAGAGCTCAATTCTGCAAAATCTCTCTGTAGCTGCCACCACAGGATGTTGGGTTGGAGGCATGGTTACAACTCTACCACCAGTTATTGGAAATGGTCCGATGATTCATCTGTTTGGAATGAGACAGTTTTTCCTGGTGAGGCATCATATGCCAATTGCAGGGATACCATTTGCAGTCTATTCAACAGAAATGATCTGTGCACTTGGTGACCAACAGTCAAGCTGCACTAATCAGTGAAAAATGCAATGTGTCTCATGGACTGATTTGTATGATCAGTCATGGTGAGTCTTCCTTCGCATGGTTCCTTCATGTAGTTCTCTACACATGGATAGGTGAATTTCATTCTTTTTGTGAGTATTGGAGAGTTCTGTCTTATGGACAAGGGTTTTAATTTGCTTTGCATTTATCGCCGATGTGTTATCCCTGTCATCAACATGCTCAGTTAAATTGTATTATGGAAATTTAATTGCACTAACATCCCCTAATCTGTGTCAGAAGACAGATGCTACGGCAATCACTGCCACAAGGAGTATTTCATAGTCCTCGTTGTTGTGAGTGGGATGATTCTTTTCACCACTGTAGCCGTTGTGATTTGGCTACTTTTATATAGGCGGAGCAAGAAATAAGAAGATCACGTCAAGTGTTCGGTGCTTCTTCAACTGCATGGGAGCCTCCTCTGTCCAAAGTGTTCACCATTGAAGAATTGAGATCAATCACAAAGAACTTGAGTGAGGGGAATCGGCTTCCTGGGAACGCCAAGACCGGCGGAACTTATAGCAGGATCTGGCCAGATGGATCCAGAGTAGCAATCAAGAGACTAAAGAGATCCAGTCTGCAAAGGAAAAAGGATTTCAACTCTGAGATTGGAAGGCTTTACAATCACAATTTAGTGGCTGTGAAAGGGTGTTGTTATGATCATGGTGATCGGTTTATCGTTTATTAGTTTGTTGTTAATGGGCCATTGGACGTGTGTCTACACCATATACCTAGAGGAGGGCGAAGCCTTGATTGGGCAATGAACTTTTGCTCAGGGAATTGCGTAAGTAATCCTAACCATTTATATGAAATTTGCACAGATTTTATATTTCTCTCGCTTCCTCAAATATTAGTTCTTGCCAAAATATTTGAGTCATACCTGACACAAACTTTTTGGATCTTCCTTACAACTATTTTATATTATTTCATGCAAATTATCCTTTTCTCTTTTTTTTTTTGCATTATTAAATCAAGGAAAAATTTCTTTCATACCACCGTAAAAGTTCTAAAATTGTGGTTTGTGAAAATAATAGCGTGAGATTATACATTTAGTGGCAAATACAAGATATTAAAATTTTGCGGTGACATAAAAAAATTACCCTTTAAATCAATAAATTGAGGACCTCCATACATGTAAGCTTTGCATTGAATTATTGTCTAGAATCCAATAAATTTTGATCCATAAATTTGGCATCATATCAAGTATGTGCCGCCCACGCATATATTTCCGTTTCTAGGGAACTCTCCCATGCAAAAACATTTTGTTTTGATCTAGTTATGTGCAACTTGGATCATTGTTCAGACTCCCAAAAAAAAAATCAGTTCAATTACCATCTTTGGATAATTTGACCCAGTGGTTTCTTTCATAAGGTCCTAATATATGGCTATCGATCCTATGTTCAGTTTATGCCATTCGTGGTAACTGCATATGCGGCTGCTTCCACATTATTTGTCAATAGTGGGTTTCGATGAACACCTTGAAATTACATACATGGAAAACTACAAGGTTGTCAAGTTTGTGCTTACCATTCTGTCACAAAGAATGAGAATTACAGGAAGCCATCAAGTATTCCATTGCCACTATTGTTCTGAAAATTTTGACTTCCAAACTACAATATATAGAATTAGTTAGCATGGTCACATTTAAGCAGTCTACAAATTTTTGAGAATTATTTTGATTCCACTAGAATCATGATGAACTACTAGTATTATGGTTTAACATGAACGCAGGACATCTAGCTGTGATGTCCTTGTCCTTGGGACCTTGTATGTTTCAATTCATTAATTAGATGATGTTATTTACTCACTAGTGTTCATTTAATCCAGATTTTTACATGACAAGGTGAAGCCCCAAGTAGTGCACCGTGACATCCGTGCAAGCAATGTGCTTCTTGATGAGGAATTTGGTTCGCATCTGATGGGCGTTGGCCTGTCAAAGTTTGTTCCATGGGAAGTAATGCACGAGAGAATTGTCAGGGCTGCAACTTATGGGTACCTTGCCCCCAAATTCATATACAGGAACGAGCTGACAACAAAGAGCGACGTCTACAGCTTTGGTGTGCTGCTTCTGGAAATCATCAGTGGTCGTCGACCAGCACAATCCGTGGAATGCGTTGGATGGCAGGCTATATTCGAATGGGCAACACCTCTGGTACAATCCCATCAATATCTAGAGCTGCTAGACCCACTCATTCAGGACTTACCAGATATAGGGTGATTCAGAAGGTCGTGGACCTCGTGTATGCTTGCACACAGCATGTCCCATCAATGAGGCCAAGGATGTCTCATGTTGTTCATCAGCTACAACAGCTTGAGCTAAAGTCAGCAGCGTCAGAGCAACCAAGAAGTGGAACGAGCACGAGTGCAACATCTCCAATGTTACCTTTGGAGGTGCGCACGCCTCGTTTATGTCTTCATAGTTGTTACTGGTCAGTAGATGGCATGCATTTCAGGCTACTTTCAGGTGAAAGTCATGTACGACGAATTCAGAGTTGTGGTGCTGTTTTATCTTGTTAGTTTTTCCTTGGTTTGTCATCTGTAACTTGAATAGCTGCTGGCTACTGCTTTTTGTTAAGTCGTTGGATGTTCCTGAGCTTGCTGAGGATGTTTTTGTTTGACGAGGTTTCAAAATGTACGTTCTCAACTTCAGAGTTTCGATGCCGATTTATCATCCTAAAATTCACGAATTTAGACAAGATTCCAGATGGTTTGCTCCAAGTTCACTAGCTTAACTAACTTGGTCAAGTTTTATAGTTTACTGTCATGCCATTTGCTTTGAAATTTTAGCTAATTTCTATTTGTCGAGATGTAGCCCGTACATTTAGATCACATTTTTAGTATGTTAAAGCTCGTAACATTCAAGTGATAATTTCAGACAGCATGAGGAACAAGACTTATCGTCAGCAACAGACAAAAGCAGGATAAAGAGAGATTTCATATTGCATCTTACATTCAAATGCAGAGCAGTATTTACATACAAGACTCATTGAACTCTTACTACATTTTAGTAGACAGATACAAGATGTAGATACAAACGGTGACCTCATTTATGTACATCCGAAAAGCTCTCTGCGATTGTGCAGTTTCAAAAGCCACAATCTTGAAAGGCAAAAGACAACTCAACAACAGGTAGAAGAGAAAGGCTTAAAAAGAAGAAACTAGTTATATCCTGCGCGGGGAAAATTTACAAGTTGGGGATAGCAAAATAAAGTTAGGGTCAGGGGAGATGACGAAATGCTCAGGCAAAGGTAACTGCACAATGGGGCTCTTTGCTCCCGCAAGCAAAACCTTCAATTCTTACTTTCGGGCTGCTTGCCCCACAAGATGGAGAACCTACTTCAACTCTTCCTGACGGCTTTTTGCCGAAAGAGCTCCCTAAAGGAGAAAAAGAAGCTGTGTTTTTACCAAATTGCGGATCATGGACAACAGGGTTGTTAGCGCGTACAGGAGGCGAGCCACAGAAAGGGTCCGCCTGGTTACTTGAATCAGTATCAACATCGGTGTCACTCTGAACATAGAATGAAAATTTGGGTATTAGGAAATTCAGAATTTTATCAACATGGAACAAGACTGAGCACCACAATTTATTGTATGCAAGGAAGAAGCAACAACAATGGTACCTTGCTAAGGATAAGATCAAGAATATCAGGAGTGGAGTCCACTCTATAGACTGGTAGTGTCCTGCAGTTCCGGAGAACAATACGGTCAGTCAGTGCCAAAACACAGCCAAAAAGGGGATCCTGCCTACCTCTTCAAAGAGGTTCTTAAACATTTATTGCTAGTATATTGAATGTGCATAGGGGGGTCAACCCATAACCCAGGTAGAGGTTATAACATTTGTGAACATGCATTGCAAAAATGTATAACCCTGATGTCTAGTATATTGTATGAGCATGCTAGCTACTGCAAACTTGTAGTATTAGTAAATTGTGGAGTCATCACATCTTATCACATCAATTTTTCAACAATGCTCAGAAAGCATGCTTCCATTAGTATACCCTGATGTCATGATTCTTGTCTTCTTTATGGCCGTATGTCTATATGCTTGATATCACATACTTGTAACATATGGAAATCGTAGAAATTTCTAATCTTATCAAATCAATTTTTAGTCATCAGAAAGCATGACCCCAAGACTCCATACATAAATATAGTATCATGCTTTGATGGCATTGAGCACACTAGCAAAACTATCTTCTAAAAAATGTAACTTTGGAAAATGATTTGAATTGCGATATTAAAGGAACTAACCCAGTTGTCTTGGGGCTGGCTCTATTCACGGATTCCATGAGGAACGGAAGCCGTGAAGCACGGCGAGGCTGCGGGCAGATGACCTCAGTGCGGGCCGCCATAGGCTGCACATCAATCTGCCAAAACCTTGACCTTCGGTCGGGCATTGGTTCAACCCTCGAGAGTTGCTGCCCACCTCCCGCGTTGAGCCTCATAGCACAGTGCTCCATTTCTTTATCAGCCTCCTGCAACACACCACACCGCCCCATCAGAGAAAAGACTGCAAAGAGACAGTATTAAAAGCACCTACTACTGAGCAAGCAAACAAGAAATCTAACAAAACAGTGTTGCAATAAAGTAACTTTATAGGGATGGAACTGGGGAGGTGTAGTTATCTCAGACAAGTAAATGCAAGTGCTCACATGGGAATCGATGCATGCATAAGAATTTGATCAGCGGCTGAATTCTTAAACCACTGGATCTAGAGAAAAAAACAAGTCTTTCCGCTCACTAAATTGGTAGGGAGGCAATCTAAAACGTGAGTGTTCAGCTATAAAACAAATTTAAAGACGCCAAAAGAAGAAAACTTTATCAACTTGCATGTGAGACTTGTAACGAAATACAGGTTGTGAAAGAAACAGGGAGGTTTTTCCCTGCACAAGCGGATCTGTTCGTGCGTAGGCATGTAAATAAAAAAAATTAAACAAGGTTGCAGAAGAACACAAGAAGATTTGTGGATCTGACTGAAGTTTCATAGAAACTAGAAACAATCTGAGAAAAAGTAGCAACTTGGATCAAAATAAAAAACAAAAACTTGGGACTTGCCCGTAACGATATGACAGAAAAAATCGAAGCAACAGAGCATAATAAGACATAGATCTAACAAAAGACTCCCAAAATGACTATAAACAATAAGCAGAACTTTTAAAAAAAACAAACTTGAACCCAAAAAAACAAAAGTCGGACCTATTCATAATTAATTCACTTGAGCAGCTACAAGAAATTTAAAAAAACAACCTACAGTTCGGACCAATCTTTCAGATCCACGGTTCCCACTAGCACGCATCAAAAAATTTCCAAACTTGCCCAAAAGTTCACCAAAAACTAAAAAAGACTAGAGTTTTTCGCGCAAGACCCAAGGATGCCACAAAAAAAACATAAGAAACTTATACTACTGATCCTAAATTTTCCAAATTTACAAAGTGAGAACCATGGAATCCGATTTTTTAGCAGACTAAGCTTGATGCCTGCGAAATTTGTCCTAATACCGCTCCTTAAAAAAAGAGTAAAAACTTACACAGTAAAAATCTTAGAAATCCAAACTTTGTGAAGAGAACACCAACAAACATTACAAAATTCAAAAAACATTGAAAAAAAAAGAACAGATCTAATGATGTCAGAGGAGCTGACCTACAAGACACCAACAGATCCGGCGAGCTCCACCCCTCGACCGCCAGATCCACGCCCTCCTCAGCACAGCTCAGCTCAAATCCTTTCAAGACCAAAACCTTACCACCATCTCCATGCCTCCTCACACATCTCACTTCCTCTTCTGCTATTTTGGTGTGTGCGCTGTTCCTATTCTTCTTCCTCGCCGAGCGAATCGCCGAGGCGAGCTCCTCTCGGCACCACACACACACACCGCTCCCTTTTAATCCATCCCCCCTTACCCACCGACCCAAACGAGTAACCCGGGCCCAGGGCTGTTCCCCTATTATGACACGTGGGCCCACCACACAGTGGTCCACAAGTCAGTCCGAGGAGTAGTGGAGCGTGGATGTTGCTATTTTTAATCTAACCCCCCGCTCCCAAAGGCTAAAAATATCTTGGGGCACCACGGGGAAGTGAGGCACGAAGCAAAAAAATCACAGACACGTGGGGTCGACTATGGATTTCCGGATCTGTCAGTGAGAGATAAGGGTGGAGGTGGGTGGGGGTATGGTTGCATCGATTAGTACTCGATCTGAGCGAGGATTAGGGTTAGAGGGTGTCCTAATCGAGGTAGTTTTCGTTAAGCATTTCATTTCGTTTCGTTGACCAAAGCATCGCATTTGCATTTTGTTGGGAGTGTCATTAGCCAATTTAATGCTTGGCTTACTTATGGAGTATTAGTGCTACCTAAAGTTGTTGTCTTGCTTTTGTTCCTTACACTATATTTTTTTTCACTACATTTTTCTCAGTTTTCTAAAAGTTTTTTTTTTGTTTATATATAGACCTGTACTTAACCGTGGTTTTGAAACATGCAATTTTAGTTTCAGTGAAAGCACATAAACATGATTTTTTTTTTCATATATTTCAAGTCTAGATAAAAACCACACCTTGAAATATTTTGGTTTTAACCTCGGTATATAATATCAATGGACACGATATACTCTTAAAAAAAATTGCATGTCTCTTCAAAAGAAAACTAAAACAAGTGAGTATATTAGAGTTGACCATATCTTGATGGTACGCAAAAGTGTACCTACTTGTAAGGATTAAATCCTCCACAAAACATGCATTGTCCATTAGACCAGTTCTTAATCTTAACGATTTTTTTTTCCCTTTTTCTTTTCAATTGCTTTTTCCCAAGTCGAAACGTTGCACCTTTTTATTGAGACAAGCAAGGGAAATGGGGCCCTCGAGACAGCTCAACATTTCTTTTCACTCTCTTGTTATGGATTAGATTAGATTTTGTTCTTCAAGATGGTTCTTCAAACGTCAACTTTTAAAAAAAAATTATAGATTGTTGGATTGTCAATTTGACCATTTTTTTTTTACTAAATGCTTGACCCAAACATAGACATGTTTGCAACTGGAAATTCAATAAAAGAAAAAAATAAGTATTGGTTCTAAAATTAATATTTGTGTCTAAATCCGTACCTAAAACTAATCCATTCGTTAATGTTTGTTTTTTTATCACGTCACATCAGTGGTACTGCATTGAGTGGCACGGGAGAGATAAGAAGGATCACTAATATTTCTTTTGGAATCATGTGTAGCTGTTAAAAGTAAAAAGGAAAACATACACACGTTATCAGCCTAGTAGCAGGGGATTATGATATGTCTTGCAAAAACAAAATTGACTAGGGAGTAATAATTTTGTATTTTTGCTGCCCCAAGACCGAGGGAATCTCTTCCGCACAAAAGCTGGAGGAATATGTTCAAATGAAAAGATATAAAAGAAAAGAAAAGGAAAATTGGCGAGTTATTCTACTTGGGAAGTGCTTCTTTTTGTTGCTTTCAAGAGAATGGCATCATGGCAACGTAATTATGGGTGTATTTCATTTATTTTTATTAATGTATGTTGCTTTTTTTTTTTTTTATCATGAACCCAATTTTTTTGTTTTCAAAATTTGACATACCAACTTCATTCCCATCTTTTATACCTCTATTCTATTCTTAGGGTTTTTTTCAATCTTAGAAATTTCTTGAGATTTGACACTAAATTTTTGTTTCTCTTGGATCTGTCTTGTTTCTTTTTTGACTAAAAGTTTCAAATTTTACTTTTAAGTTAATTGCTTTTTAAGGTGTCATATTAGCCACTATATTTGACAACAAACAAAATACTGACCAAAATTATTATCAAAGTGGGGAGTTGAGGCATAAGAAATGATAGTTATGAGGTGGAATAAGTCCTATAAATACATAACTTATGAGTGGATATAAGCAGAACCTCATTAAATAAATAATAGTCGTGAACTCTTACATGATTATAAAATGAAAGGGTCGTTAGAGAGAGATAAATTCTTGTGCCTTTTAAATTTTGTGTTTATTTAAGGCATCATATGCTAATTCATTTCCCTGTTGCATTTCTTGGGCTGAACCTATTACATATTTCAAGTAATCTTCTTTGCTTGTTTTGACTTTTGTTTTATGTAAAAATCATCTACTGTCGACAAAGTTCTGAAATAAAGCTAAGACTAAAAACTAGAACAAAAATTTTAAACATAATTTTTCGAATCACTACATAGCTAAAATCCTATTCATTCTAGTTTAGAAGTTTCAAATCATTACAAAACTTAATCCTCTCCAATTATAAATCAAAATAATTTAAAATGACATTAACTTGATTTTTTTTAACAGCAAACCAACATAAGTGGTATGAGCACAGCTTGTGCTCGTGCGGACCATGAGTGTGGTAGAAGCCATGCTAGGCAAGGGGTGGCAAATGGGGGGAGTTGAGCTATCAAGTCCCATGCTAACCTTTGTTTTGTAGAATTTGTTTCAATCTTGTTTTTCTCGCGTATTCAGTTCGAATTCATCCAAATCAGTGTGTTTTGACTAAAATAGATAAAAAAAAAATACTTTATGATAGTACTTTCATTCATTTAACAAATATAACACAAATAAAAATTAAAATTTAGAGATATGAATTCAAAAGAGACTTAACTTATGGTTCTAACATTTTATCAACTTGAGCTATGGCATCATGGACTTATAGCATGAATTAAGATTTGATAGTTTGACCTTTCTTTGAAATTGATAGAAGGAGACGTGCCACCGCTATCCTCTCGCTCTTTGAAGAAGTTGAATTGTCAATGCGCGCCACAACCAAACACATAAATTGTGTGGTGAACGAGTGGGTCCTCGAAAGGAACATCATAACGTAATTTGGCCCAATTAATTGCATTTTTTTTTTCCTTCATTAAGCTGTGTGGCTACTATGTGCTCAAATATCTTAACTGTTGTGCTCCAGTGATATTAGACGAAAGATGGGCTCAAGCTGATCATTGGGATCACCTTCTTTTTTACGCTTTCAATGCATTAACGGATGCTACTTCTTATTCTTAACACATCTCCGTGAAATTTTAAAATCTCTTATCTTTCAATTAAAAAAATATGCATGGATAGAAATATAACAAATTAATACATTTTTTGTGACGTTTAATTAAATAAGGAGAGAAAAGAACAGAGAGTACGGTGTGTGCAGTAGAAGATCCCGGAGTATTGACTTTGATAAGCAGAGAAAGAGACAAGAGACAGAAAGACATGGACACATGCTGCACTGCCACATGATACGTGTCGACCTCCTGTTGGCCTCATCAACCGCATCTACCCTCTCTGTCAGTACTTCACACGCTTCTCGCCTCGTATTTAATTTTTCCATATTTTATTTGGTTAGTTTACTACAATATTTGAAATTAAATAAAAAATATAGAACATGATCATCAAACGCCTCGTAATTACTTATTAATGTCTGACACATAGTTAGTCAAGTGATTGACATTTTTCTTTCTTCTAAACTTATTTATTTGTTTAGCTCCAACGAGCACGCATCATTTTTCCTCGACGACGCGTGCTCATCAATTGCTTGGTGCGATCGAACAACATTGGCACATATGGAGATCGACAATTGTCCTTTGATTGCATGTTGAGTAAAACAACACCATTGTAGAACAATCAACTCAAAATGAGTCGATTCGTGAGCATCACTTGATTTGGCTCAACATGCCATCCTACCAACACCCAAACTCAGTATACATGTTTTGATTGATGAGATTCAATAGATTCCACAAAACAGACTCAATTTAAGCTCACCTATCAATTGATGATTCCACAAAACGCACCATTTACGCGTGCGAGCGACCTGCCGAGACAGCCTAAAAAAAACAAGTGCCGTGGTCGGAAAGATTCGAACCTGCATGGGCAGAGCCCACATGATTTCTAGTCATGCCCGATAACCACTCCGGCACGACCACACTTTTCGACAATTTGGTTGTTTAAAGACTAATATACAATATAATAAATCATCAGAAAGTTGAGACTGGGATTTGAACTCACGCCCAAGACCAACTCGACCGTCTCAATGTCCCCTTTGTGCTGCTTCTTGTCTGTCTTTTAATAGATAGCCTTGCAGGGTTTGGTAAGGCCCTTCCTTTCTTACTCTTTACAAAAAAAGTTTAAAGGCTAATTTATTGAACAAGTTTAGAAGATGCAAAAATAAAAATTAATTCTCAGTCCCTTTCTTTCCATCTTGAATCCTTGCAATCTTAATTTGGAAAAAGAAAATCTTTATTGATAAATCTATATATACTCTAAATCTGACCTCGCATAATTACATATTTGTTTCATACTCATACTCATACTCATTTCATAAAAAGTACAAAGCATGACAACCATAATCCAGATACCATATCAAGGGTAAGAGAGACCATTAATGCATATATATCCATTGCATTTTTGCATCGAGCATGGAGAATGGCAAGTTGCACTCATACTTGGAGATATCTATTTTTTTTTTTACTTTTTGACCGCTCATTTATTTTTCCAAAATCATTCGAAAGAGAAATTAAAGAAAGATTTATGAAGTGCTAATCCTCTCAACTCTTTTCTTTCCTCATTAGCAATATCACAAATAAAATGATGTCCAATGCTTTAGATTACCTTAATGCTTTTCTTCTTTTTTATAAATAAGTCCAAAAAAGAAAAAAAAAACAAATCAAACAGGTGAACAGCCTTTTGAGTTCTGCTTTTCCTTGGTGAAGGTCGCAACTTCTGGGGGATTTTTGCTTAAGGAGAATATCATGGCACTTTGCTTTGCCCCAAGGGATTCACAAAAGTCTCAAATACACTTTGCGTTGGAGAGAGGAAATCCTGCATTTGTTTCTAGCAGATGGAACTTACCTGATTGAAGTAGCAAAATTGCCACCTCGATGAATTTCTTTCAGTGGTTTGGCTTCTTCTCAGCTGCTTACTGGAAATTTGCTGGTGGCAAATTAGCAACAATACCTTCAAATCATGCTTTTAAGTGAGCCAGTTTGCATATGATGCTGCAAATGCAGCACGCACTCCATCTGAGGCATTCTGTGGCTCTTTTGCTTGTTCTTCTTGCGAGACCTTCTTTTTTCCCTACCCATTACATTTCAAGATTTACAATTTGGTTCAAATATTAAATACTTTTGCATAAGTGGAGTAATAGCTTTTTTGAGGAAATATTCATCTAATAGTCTAATTGCTTGCTTGTAATAGTTGATACATACCATTATGGTCCTAAAGCTTGATGGTTATATATACCTTTGATTCCAACTCTCAGCCTTTCTCCACATATCGATCTCATTCGTGCCCGGTTTCTGGCAATAGCAGGTACAACAACTACAAACCTCGCAAACATATCCCCTGTTCTAGCAGCGTCAACTAGATTTTGTTTCTGTTCTTATTATGCTGGTGTAATTCATTCTTCAATTACTGAACATAAATTTCAGGACCGATCAAGCAGATACATAAGTTGTCATAATCCAATTTATAATGGTGTTTGCCCGACCGAAATTGTACCAACCTCCACTTACACTGATGCAATCTGTTGGCATGATAACATATTTCAGTTGAACAGCGAGATATCTCTCAGTGCAGCATCATTTACTCGCCTCATTTAGTTGAAGACTCAGCTTGCAAATTGCGTATATTACTTACTAATTGTTGAAGTGCTTTAGCAGTTGCAGTTGCATAGAATAAAAGATCCTTGCTTAAGGATTGATGCTTGACTATATTGTAGGATCCATAATGCCGATTAGAGGAGGTGAATATAAGATTTTAAAAAAATTTCGACTAAAATAATTTTTACAAGATATAAAAGAAAATTGAGTTTTCACAAAAAGATCTAAAACAATCTAGGATCAAGTTGCATTTAACAAGATAGAAAATGATATGCAATATGCAACTAAAACTAAGCAAAAGCGAATAAGTCAAGACAAATATAAAGAGTGCAGGAGAGGAACCAAGTAATACAACGATTTTTTACTAAGGTCTCGGGGACTCGCCCGGTCTCTTCTACTCCTCGTTGAAATGCTCACATGTGAGTCTTGCTTCTATATCCACGAATGATATCTCCACTCGGGTTATTTCTTCTCCACTATTGAAAGGTGAGCACCAAATCTCTCACATCACACCAGGTCTCTCCGACAAATTCCGTCTATGGAGAGATCGTCGACACGCCTCCAAGTCGTCTAGGTGATAGTGATTGTGGGCCCCTCGTTAGAGGGAACCTACTACAAATGCCCAGGTGATTTGTGCACAGGAGTTAAAACTTCAGAACATCCAACCATATTTACATGCATACATTAGCAAAGCGCACGGGGTCATTCAGACCTATATTACAGTAATTGACGTGTGCGGAACCACGTCAAAATATAAGTAGCAAAAAAAGGTTAGGGGCTGAACCCAAAACAGGGTTCGAGCCAAAAAGCAATCATCCAAAGTAGTACAACACAACAGTGAGGAACATCCTCCTCATCCAGCAAAGCGTGATGCAGGGCGCAATCCACATCGCTCTCGTTGAGGTTTGGTGACCCTTCAGGCGCTTGGATCTCCGGGAACGTTGTCGGGGTCTTCTTGTGCTGAGTCGATTCCATAGTCTATGAAATCGACTGATTCATCCTCTGTACTTATTGGATCAGCAAGGGTGAGCATACAAAGCTCAGCAAGTTCCCGCATAGGGAGATGTTATATGTGGTAAATGTCAACAACAAGCTCTATAGTTTTCATACTTAGGGTAATTTTATTGAAAACAGAGATATTTTAATACTTTGGAAAGTCTCCCAGAATCTGGGGTTTGTTTATCAAAGTAATTTATCAGACTGTACATGTGTATACTTTTCACAGAGTCAGGCTAAGCTCCCATGAGCCGCCATGGTTTGATCACATTTTAAAGAATTTATCAAAACTAATCATGCTGCATCGACGAGGGACCACCCCACTACGACCAGGCTCCAGAAAACCCGGGAGCACGGAGTATTCGAATACCTTTTTTACACTCTGCAGAGGTGTACCACTGTACCCACCACGAAAACTCAACTTAAATGTCGGATCAGCTCCCTGCGACTTATACGCAGGTGACCAGGCTGAGCTTACACAACAGTTTACTGACCCATTGTTAATAATTTCCTGCCCGATACATAGACAATACCGGCCCCATTATCAAGGTAGGTACTCCCTACAACATGATACATGGCAAGCACGCGTAAGGTCCTCATTATCGTTGTGGGTCCTCCCCACTGCCTTGTCTTCTAGCCTTGGGTCTATGAGGTCCACCTCTGGACGCATAGAATTCCCACTTCCGGGTTCGGTCGCGCACGACTCGAGAGCCAGGCTAGGGCGACTTCCTTCTTACACCTTATCCTCTCTACCCCTCACACCACTCGTGGCCCTCTGTGGCCCACCAATTTCCACTCGGGAAACCGGATCGACAACCATTGCAGGAAATGATTAACTTTAGGTGAGTCATGACATTGTGCCTGTCCCATACCAGGCGGGTGGTTAGCACGTTTTCAGGCCGCTTAGAAGCACACCACGACGATCCCGTCCTTATGGACCCTTAGCGAGGCTTTCACAAACCCGCCGCGCACACAGCGCCAACCTTCCAAACCAATCCTCGCTACTAGTCCCTATTTCTTTTATATAAAATGATCTTTTAGAAATAGTTTGCTCATGCTTCTGCCTTCCTCTTTTCTTTTACACATTTATTAGTATTGACATATACTTCTATGAGTGCATATCTCTTTTAAAGTAATACTTTTTCTCCTAAGGTGACAAGGTAAAGTAAATTGTTATGAAAACAAGGGGGGGTCCACAAAATGGGACTATCTACTCACATTATTTCTCAACATACGCTTTTATCAAAACTATCTTATGTATACTTGTGTAGATATCAAACTCTAAATAATTAAATGCATATAAAATAATAGGCGCAATATGTTCAAAGGAGGGAAACTTGCCTTGCCAAGTAGTATTGTCGTATTCTGCGGGTTCTTCCTGGTCCTCTTCCGCGTACTCGAAGTCTTGATCTTCAAATACAGGCATATACACAAGGCATTACAATCAAATTATAAAATACGGCAATTACACTTACATAAAATAATAATATGCTACACCGAGACGGCTTCTGGTTTCTGATCTGGATTAGGGCTTGGGCTTTGGATTCCAGGGGTCGAGTTGAGTCAGTTTAGGAGGGTTAAAAGAGTAGTGAATAGGACTCTTAGGGTCGACGAACATCGGACGTCAAAAAGGACGACGTTCGGGTCACGTCCGGACTTAACCTAAAAGCCGAAAAGCGAGTTAAGGGGTCTAGGTGACTCTAAATGAGATGAAAATTGGACAGTATGTGTATTAGACTAAGGCAAAGCTATTTGACAAAGTGGGACAAGCAGAAAAGACTTAGATTTTCTAGAATTTGCAAAATGGTCCAGGGCACAGCAATTTTCCATGCCACTGCACTGCTGGAATTAGGGTTTGTGTGTCCTGAGCATTTGGCTCATGCTTTTGAAGGCTAACTATGTCAAACATGCAGGCTTAAGTGTCAGGAGGTGGCTGTTTAAAGGGTTTGGCCGAAGATGGCCGGAATTGGCCGGAATTTGAATGCCAAGGTGGCTGGTTTGAACAGAAACTAGGGCAGAGCAATTGGAGCACCTAGAGTTGATCAATTTCAAAACAAATCACATATTCTTGCTCCTGGGAGTGTGGACGTCACTGCTGGATCATTGGATTGCCTGGAGGTGGCGGTTGGAGGCTCGCCGGAGTTAGCTGCTGGAGTTCACGGCTGGGCTTTTGGGGATTTTTGATTGGCTGAATGAAAACCAAAATTAACTAGCTGGGTCAATAGAGCATACCCTAAGGAGTATTTCTTCCTACTAGCACGAGTTCTAAAGCTCACTGGATCGGGCTGAATTTTGTTGAACCGAGCTAGCTGGAAAACCGGTGATAGCCGGAGTTGGAGAAGTAGTGGGTTCAATTCTTTGCTCGTGAACTATCTAGGGACTAAGAGAAGTATGCTGGTAGCTTCAATTTGAAGAAAAGCTCACCGGAGCGTGCTGTCACCGTGGAGGCCGAAGGTGGAGACGCGGGGAAGAAGAACAGTAGCAGGAGCGAGGGTGTTTTGGCGGTAATTGCTGTGTGCTGAGAAGGTGGTGGTGGTGCTGGCCTTTTATAGCCTCCAGGTGGCTCAGGGGAGGCAATGGCCGAGGGAGGGCGCTTCTGGGCGCGGTTTACCGGAGACGAGGACGGTGGCGATGGGACGGCGAACTGTGAGGGGGTCATGAGGTATGGTTACAGTTCGGCAAAGGACGGCGACGATGGCACAAGGCGGGTGGTTGCAGGCAACGAGGTCTCGGGGCACGGGACGGCGACTTTGCGCACGGGCAGGTGATGCCGGGGTGGGTGGTGGACGTGACGAGACGTGCACGGCGATCTGGGGCTCCCGAGGCGTCGCCGTGGCGTGGACAGGTGGCTGGGGTCGCGAGGCGCACACGAGGCGGTGCCGGCGGCGAAGAACGCGGTGGCGCGGCACGGTGGCGCACGGGCGGTGGCGCAGAGCGCGCGCACGGCACGGCAACGACAACAGCACAGTGCACATTACTGTACTGTCCTGTTTTCGGCCGAGGGCAAAATTGGAATTTCCAAGATTTAGGGATCTAATTGCAATTCTGATTTTTCCATAGGCTAGATAAAATTAGTACAGACTTATTCCAATTGAGTTTGCGCGAAAACGCGGAGATTTGACAGGGTTTCGGACAAAATGAAAACAGAGTCGGGTAAAACTGGTATTTTCGTTTTCAAATTTTTCGAACGGCTGAAACTCTAGTTTTCGTCGCGAATTTAGAGATGTTTCTAAAGGATGATATGTATCAAATAGCGATACGGACATGTAGGAGAAGACGAATCTCGATTCGGACTTCAAACGGAGATTTTTGGACTTTTTGGGGCTTCGCGAAGCGGGCGTTTTCGGAAAAGAGAAAGACTTAGCCAATTTGGGACTTCTCGATACGAGGGGATCCTAGGGTACATTATGCACATATTGGTTATGGTCTTGGGTCCTTTCAGAGTTAGGTGATGCGAGATGCATGTATCTGGGCGATGCTCAGAGAATGCAAATAAGGCGAAAATAGGGATGTTACAGTGATCATCAACAGTAACAAGTGAAACACTTTCACTTGATCCACTTCTACACAAAAAACTCAATATGCTATACAATTCACTCTCTTGTCTAACTTTTCAATGCAAGAATTTATGAATTAGATGGATAATTGAATGCTCTAAGCTTGGCAATCAACTAGCAATGAATTTTGAGTGCAAAACATATTGAGTGATTGCCATATGAAGTATATTTATAGCTCTCCAACAAAAACTAGCTGTTTGCAAGTGTTAGACGAATTTTGAATTGGTCGAACTTTGTCCGGCCGCATCAGACATTGTCTTGCTAGTACATGTGAATTGTGATCATTGGACGATTAATACACTTGTTAATGGCCGTTCGACACAAACTTGTGAAGGTCGGACAAATATATGTTTAGTCATATAAATGGTCCGGACAGATGTATACGTTTCTGGTTACATTTAATTTAAAGACATTTGTTGTGAGGTATTGTTCGGACTTTGTCCGACCACTTCAGACAAAGTCCAGCCAAGTCAGACAAATAAACCAGACGAATGCATATCTCTCTGGTTTCATCTTTGCTGGAGTTAAATACGAACAAATTTGAACTCATACGACCAACTTTGTATAGATACGACCACGACCACGTCTAGTACTGATACGATCAGTTTTGAATTGATATGACCAAGACCAGTGTTGTACAGATACGATTATGATAAGGTCTAATATTGGTATGACCAATTTGTGTAGTAGCCAAACATTGTTTGGTAACATCGGATTTTGTCCGGTCATATTGACTAGTTTTGTTATTGATTCAATCAGTTCTTTTATTGATGTGACCAAGATTTTTACTATCACGACCAAATTTTTGTACTAGTTGGACATTGTCTGGTAACATCGAATTTTGTCTGGTCATATCGGCCAGTTTTGATTTTATTGGTATGACCAAGATTTTTACTGTCACGACCAAATTTGTATACTGGGCGGATATTGTCCAGTAATATCGGATTTTGTCCGATCATATCAGACAATTTGTGTCCGGACAAATTCATTTGTCTTTAGTGAACTAATACACAATTTTTATCTCTTAAATTCATATTCTACCCTAATTTGCTCCTAGACTATGTGAGTATACATTTGATCTTCAAAGCATAAGATAGATCAAACTGCTATAGCTACACCCCTCTTAATAGTACGACTGATAAATTTAACACTTAAAGAATTAATCCAATCAACTTCACTACCAATGACCGGTAAGAGAAGAGAAAATGAATCTTAATGTTGATATTTACCTCGGCCATCGTTCATGAGGTTTGAGGTTTGCCTGCTTGTTGTTTTTGTCACAACATCATCATGTTTTGACCTGAAACTTAAGTCACTCAGAATAAACACGTTAGTTCCATTCTTTGTCATTAATCACCGAAACCCTAAACAGTGTCTATATTCAACTTATATTACTTGAACAATAACTCTATTTTCTTTGCAGTAGATGGGTATTCTTATTTTATGCTACTTTATTGATTGACTATTGTTGTAATGCCCACCATTTTGGGTGATTTGGTAGAAAATGTATTTTACCTATTGATTGTCCTAGTAATATATGAGCTACTAGATTATGATTGTCTTTGAATGAGAATATGGCCTTCTGGTTTAATTGTTATTGGAAAAACATAACATTGTGATGTTTTGCTAGATGTGAAACTAGTTGCAGCCTTGTGGTTTCGTCAAAACTTTGAATAGTTGTGTCTTAGTAATTTGTTTTGACAATGCAATGTTGATTATAGGCAAAACTTTGTTTCAGCTGTCTTATTGGGATATTGTATTTTTATGGATCATTTTGATGAAGGTGGACATGATCTGTTTCAGCTTCTGTATTATTGATGTTTAATTGATGTTGCGTGAGCATGCAATTCTTAATCATTCAGCCTTTTGTGTATTGTTTTGGTTGCTAGATGGCTCCTACTAAGTCCTCAGGCCGAACCAACTGTAGAGAGAAAGAAACATGTTTTTTTGCAGATTTTCTTCAGACACATTTCTGGATACTGAATTTTCTTTATCAGCATGGGGTACATCTTTCATGGATATTGCAATTTGTTAAAGGGTGTGGAGTAGAAAGGTCTATTATTTTAATTATCTTTCTGATGTCGTTAATTGTGGATGTTTGTAAGTAGAGGTCTCAAGTACTTGCATATTTGGTTGGTTGATTTTTGGATTTTCTAATTTTTTTTAGATTTTTCTGGATGATTGTAAAATTTTTTTTGGAGATGATTTGGCAACAAGGAATTTTTATACATTTTAATTGATTTTTCTAGATTTTTTACAGTTTTTCCAAATTTTTGGATTGTTTTATTCTAATTTTTAAGCTCTCTAATTATCTAGATTAAAATTTCAGATATATATTTCTTAAATTTTCTTGCATTTTTTTGATTTTTTGGAATTTTCTAAGATTTTTTGATTTTTTTAAATGGTTGAGGTTTTTCTCTTAATACTCTTAAACAGACTGTTGGAATTTTTCCCATCAAAAACTTTTTTCCATCAGGATTTTTGGTCATCCATAGGGATTACCAAATTCTCACTTGGATTTATTTCGACACGAAAATTTTTCTCAAATTGCCAAACATAGCCCAGTGTTTAGGAATTGGATACTGTTTTTTGAGGGGCTGTTATCATCCATGTTATTGATTATGGTACTACTATTCGCTCTCTATACTTGTATGCCCAAGCTCTGCCAAGGAGAGGGGTGCAAGGCCGCTTACAAGTTTTTGTTTGGTTATTTTTATGTCATGAGAAATAAACTGTGCTGTCACGTGCTCTTATACCACATCCATTAACATCTCCTTCCCTCACTCGGTCATTCCCTTTGTCCTCCACCACCCCCACCACACATACTTTTCGCCCTTTCTTCCTCCACCATCGCAAGTGCAAGCAGGGCCTCTGTACGTTATCATGTCTGCCGCCTTTGGACACGGTGACTCTTCCCTTTCCCTGCAAAAGACATCATGGAGAACTTGTACTCCCGCCACTTTACCATCCTCTGCTCCGACATTTTTGAGGACAGACCTGCGCTCATGCGGCTTCGCCATCCTTTGCATTCTCGACGGAGAGTAGAGACATCCCCATCCCACCAAATTCAAAACCTAACTCTCGCTCTGGCTATTTCTGTCATACAAGTTGGCAATTTCTTTGTGCATGCCTATTAGGTGGGCTGAGGATTCTCGACACGATCCCTTCGCTTTCTGCTACGTCATCAATTGTTCTATGATTTGAGAGGGCTTTGGTGGACAGGGAAGGGGACCTTGTGCAGTTGTGCCTGTATGGTATAAGAACGAGGCGTGGGAGGTGGTCTGCGGAGGTGGTGTCGAACAAACATTGCTTCTTACATTATTTCTTATATTTTTCCGAATTTTGTTTGGTATAGTCACCATATATAACTAATATAGATCATTTTGAGATATTTGATTCTTCAATTTATATTATTTTTAGAGTTTATTTTAATTCAGAATTGTATTCAAAAGAATCATTTTGAGCCAATTTAAAAATCAGAGGTATCAAAATGAGTTTTTGTGTAAACAGAACCACTTTGAGTTCACAAGTTAACTTGAACTTGATGTTGATAAAGAGAGGAGGTAAGATTACGGCGACGATGGTCGTTCTGTGAAGGAGAAACGAACACTAAAGCAACCGGAAAATAATGTTTACTTCTGTATGTCATTTTTACCTGACACAATCATTTATGAAAGCCATGGCATCCTCCTCAGTTAAAATTTGTCTTTGCCTCTCGTCACTTTATAGGGTTGAAAAGATCCTTGTGCTAAGCTTGTAAGTTTCTTGTCCGCGCATCTCTAACACTTCATCACCACACATATATTTACAACACGACTGTAAAGATCTAATCACAATGAACTTTGCTAAAATATTACAAAAATAAGTGAATTCTCTCCTCACTAAATTTTTTATTTAGTTAAATGAGAATATGCTATTATCTAAATGTTGTATCTTGATTATTATTAAATATATTGAGGAGAAGAACTTGTTAGGAAAAAGGAGAAGAGAGAGATGAAATTCCATACCTAGCATTATTTGTTGCCATCATACATGATGAGGTGGGCCAACGGGAGGTGAGGCAGGACAGCACAACCAAAATTTTTTTTTAATTCAAGGACAGCTCAAGTTAAGATCTAAGAGGAGAGGTATTCGTATAAAGATCCACGTTTAGAAGTTGTTTTAGATATATGAATTCTTTTTTATTTCTGTTTTACTTTAATTTATGTGTACTGGGTATCATATAAATTTAGGTTGTTGGTCTTAATAAGATAAATTAGATTTGAAACAAAAAATCTTATGTTATTGTTTGAGAATGAATTTTTTTCCTCTATTACTCTTGTAATTTTTTACGATGATTACAAAGACAGTTCTTTGAGAACAATCAATTTATGTGTTAGCTTGATCTCATCCTCTCCTTACTCCGGCTTAACTGTATGAATGTGTGAATTGATGCATCTTTAAAAATATACATCATAAAGATTAGAAGAGTACCGTGTACACATTTATTTCTGGGTACATGCTTATCACCAACTTGTCAACGGTTGCATGCCAATCATGAAAAAAAATTAATCCTTTGCATACATTTCAGCTACAAGCCTACAAACAGAGAAACAAGCTTCATGAGCCATCATTATTGTTATATATATATATATATATTGCAATATATCATATTTGTATTGATTGATTATATATATATATATATATATATATATATATATATATATATATATATTATAGATTTCAGATATCAGTGATTTATCGGACAATACATCTAGATTAGGATTTCAAAGATCTAAATATTTTAAAGTCTATAATTAATATTCTTTTGTGCATTATAATTAAATATTTTATGACTACAAGAACAAAAAAAAGAGAGTAAATATTGCTATATATTTTAGAAGAAATATAGAGAGATGTTTAGTATATAATATTTACATTAGAAATTTTAGATTGAAAATGGGAAATTTCAAACAAAATTAATTTAAAATGATGAAGGCGTAGAGAGTTGATAGTGAAATGTGCAAGACAAGAAGTAAAGAAGTAAAGAAATAAGATTGCTTATTTGGCACGCCACCTGAGTGAAAATGGATACATCCCCCCATTTCCATTTCGCATTCCCGCATAAACACCACCGCAAAATTTTTGAAACCCTCTCCTCTCCCCCTCCCTCTGGCCCCCCACCCCCTTTCGCTTTCTCCTCCCTCTAAACCCTAAGCATGGCCGGCGACCTGCCTTGCGACGGCGACGGCCTCTGCATGGTCTGCCATACCAAGCCTCCTGCTGACTTGGAGCTGCTATGGTGCAGCACCTGCGCCACCCCGTGGCACGCCCCCTGCCTGTCCAAGCCCCCCCACAACCTCACCGATGCCGGCCGATGGACCTGCCCCGACTGCTCCGGCGACGCAGCCCCCTCTGCTGGCGGCGGTGGCGGCGGCTCAGGCGAGCTCGTGGCTGCCATCCGCGCCATCCAGGCCGATGCTACGCTGTCTGAGCAGGAGAAGGCCCGCCGCCGCCAGGCTCTGCTCGACGGCGGGGCGGAGGCCGCGATGGAGGACGAGGACGAGGGGGAGGACGACGTGCTCGCCGCCTTGGGCAAGAACATTAGCTGCGTCTTCTGCATGAAGCTGCCGGAGCGCCCAGTTTCTGTGAGTTCGACCGTCCCCAATCCTCTGTTTCTTGGTTGATTTGTGCGACTAGCATTTGATTGTTCCTGTGCTATTTTTATGGTTTGATTTGTGCGTGTGGCTTATTCCCCTTAATCCTCTTCTTTTTCTTTTTGCTTTATTTCTTTCTTAAACCTGATGTTTAGATCCATGTGATGAGGTTTTCTCGTTGGATTTTACTGATGTCTTATTCTATTCAATTTCTCAGAGTCCCCACCCCACCCCCCCTTTTTTTTGATTTCCCCCTTTTTTCGGAAGTAGAATTCTCTCCTTTTATCTCGTCAACTTCTTGGAAATACTTTCAAGAATCAGCAGCCACAATTCAGTACACCACGGTAGTTTCTACCATCATATTTGTTCTTTCCTGATCCATTGTTTAAGTAGTTGTTTACTGTTGAAGTCGATCGCAATTTCTTCCATCTCATTTCACCTTGCATACATGTGCGACTGTCTCCATCCGGAGGACGATATCATCTTGAAATATCTGTTGCACTTCTTTACTTCTGTGCTACGATCCCTTCTTTTCAACTAATTATAATCACAACTGTTATTGCTTTTATCGATTAAAGTATGAACACTTGAGAGGTCATCAAGTGTATGTCTTTTCTGTTCCTTCATCTTTAGTTTTGCTATATGATTGCTCATAATGCTTCGTCACTGGCTCAAATTATTCTGCACTTGGGTTATGCACATATGTATGCCAGCTTTGGAACTGCTTTTAGTGGCATGTTACCAGCGAGTATATTTTAAATGAAATGATGAGTACAACTTGAAACTGCAAATTGATGGGTTATTTGTAATATAATTTTATATGATTTTGAACCGAGTACCTGGTCCTATTTTAGGTTGCTATTAGCTTACCTCATTGCAATTCAAGTTCCTTACTAAATAAAAAGAGCGTTGTTTTGATCACTGTATCACTTCAACCTTACTAAATAAGCAATGCTGCCATACTGTTACACAGTTCACCCCTATTCCCCCCACCACCACCCACCCCCCCCACCCCCACCCCCACCCCCACCCCCAAAAAAAATAAAAATAAAACAACAAGCTACGGTTGGTCAAGAACCAATTTATGCTGCTTTCATGTGATTTTTCATGAATATATTTTGTTTTATCAAACTAAATAGACCAATCATAGAAGTTTCTACTCTTGTTGGTTGACCATTGTATGCCTATTTTCCATGGTCAAAAGATTGAAATGTTGCTTGCTGGGGATCAACCAATGGATGAATATATAAAACATTTCTTGGTTCAAGCAAAGCGCTCACCGGAAAATCAAATATTGCTTAGTGTACTCCATGATGTGTTTCGTTTGAGTGAATTTAATGTTTAATGTTATTTGTTATGTGAAACTAGCACATCTTCCGCTATAATAACATAGTGGATGAGGTTAAGTGCTCAACATTTTGTTATCCTTGTCAGCTTGGAAGTGTAGTACCATTAAATGCTAGATCTGCAGAAGGTAAAAGTGCAAGAAAACAAACTAATCATTTTACATATCTGCTTATCATGTGGCCCATAAAGATTCTCCTTAAAGATGTAATAGTCTTAGTGTTCTTGTGAGATGCTTCCTTGTGTATATGGCACCACCAAATGCTAAAAAAGGTCATTTTCTATTGATATTATATCATGGTGTTGATGCCACTTAGAGCATCAAATTAACTCACACTAGAATTTCTTATCATGAGCTTCTTGACTGTGTACACAACATAATAAGATGTGAAAATATGAAGGGGCTTCTTAATGATATTTGTTGTAGTTCTTGAAGGTGCAGGGTTGCCATTCTTTTGTAGAATGGATTCCTGAAGTTTAAGTATTTCTACTCTGAGCATCTAAAGAGCTCATAATAGATTGACTCGTAATAGATTCTATGATTCAAACATGATTAGTTGAATTTCTATTGATATTTCTCTTATGGAGCTAACCGCTGTCATTTTATGCTATCTTTTTGAATTGCAACTCTTGTATAATTGCTCTAATATTGTTGAAAATATTTCCTTCCATTTCTCTTGATGAAATGAGGTGCCTCTTGCCTTGTCTTGTATAGGATGTGAAGTGAGCTATAAACATTATAAATACAGATCATAGTGCAAGATGTGTACCTCTGTTTGCATAACTCAATTAAGAGTTGCATGCCTTGAGTTATTGATGACAGTGACTGAAAAAAGTGGCAGCACCATACTACTTATTATGATGTTGGAAATGTCCCTAAATTATGTTATTCTTTGTGGGCTTGTGTGGACTGCAAAAGATGTATATTGAGAAAATAACTCAAAGAAAATGGTCAATTCAAACAAGTTATAACCTTGGGAGTAGGATGTAGCCTGAAGACTTTCTTGCTAAAATTTGTTTCAAAGCCTACTAATAAATATTACTGCTTATTCAGAGGACTGCAAGTATTGTCTGTAAAGATATTACATTTTCAAAAATGTGATGGTAATTGTTGGTAGATAGTTGAAATTAACTGTCTTGTTTTACCTGCAGCATGCTTGTTGCAGGTGGTCAAGGGTGATGCATGCCTAGCAAGGGCGTAGACCACACTATAGTTATAGGTCCAACCTCTCATAATCATCATTCTTAGTCAAGGAGCTAGATTGTTGGTTGTATGTCATCTTACTCGAATACATGATTTGGATTGCCATATAAAGGGACTCAAAACCATTGTCACACTCTATGAACAAATGCATTAAAACTAAACAACTTATTGCATGTATCAATAGAAATACATATCAATATTCTAAATTGTAGCCGCTCATACTGCCTATGCACCCACATAAGTGTTAGTGACAGGTCTATTGCTCCACTGTTTTGGTAGGTGCTAGATTATGTGGTCAGGTTACTTGAATGGATAATTGGCCGCCTATCTAATGGTGCTGTTGGGAACAATGTAGATGACTACACACTAGAAAAATAGTTTATAGGCTTATAGATCTTTGATAGCATGGTTAATCTATAAATTAAATGCGAATAGTTTCACTTATTGCACTTGCATTTTGTGTAAAGACACTAATCACATGCTCCATTACTTCTTTTTGGTATTATGTGCACAAATGGGTAAAATTTTAGGGCTAAGAGACTTCTTTGTGTTGTTTTGATGCATGGATCTTACATTTAATCGAATTGGTATCAATGATATTGAATGATGTATCCAGATACAATTAGTAGAATCTATTTGGTCGTCATTACACTATGATGGGAATACAAATATGATAAGTACTTGGCCCGTTTGTTTGACACAAGAGAAATTACTTCAACATAGTATTAATAAATAGCTTTTTTTAATCTAGTCTGTATACAAGGATTTATAATGTGAAATGCGAAGCAGTATGGTGACCGCTCACTTACCACTTATCATGATTTAGAACATTGGCACAAAAATCTAATCCAAAATTGGTTAGAGCTAGTGTGACTTGAAAAATGAACCTTCCAACTTTTTTGCACTGATACACGACAAGTGTAAAATGACAAGTGTTAGATAGTTTTTTCAAACTATTCTTATTTCTGTAACTTAAAAGGCGTGTTGATTTAGGCAATAAATCGTGACTTCCTTTTTTCCCTGTCATTTCACTTTTATGTGATTTACATCTATATCTAACCACAGCCCATTATATGCCCATACAAAATTGCAATAATGAATATTATGACAAAAATAATTGGTGTAAATGCTACTTGTGTTCATAGCTTAATCCAATGTAGACATATGGTATGTACTTGTGAATGTTCAATATGTGGTTCATTGATAATTTTGAGCTAGTATGGTGGTCTGTCATTTTATTAGCAGCTTGCTTTCGGTTGTCATATGATGAATTGTTGTTAATTCTGCTGCTAGTTTAGTCTTATGTAGTGGTATGCAGTCTAAAAGTAGTATCTTGGTTTATGTTGTGTGATTTGGTCTTCTAACTCTGCTGCACATATTTTCTTAGGTTGATCTCTTATAATTTGTTGAGGTTATATCTATCTATTTAGTTAGAATTCTTTTTTGATTAGGACTCTAGTATTATATTTGTTAAGATTCTTTTGTATTGGCCTATATTTAGGCCTGTTGGTTTACAATAGTGCATCTTGGTGGTTTTTCTTAAATCTAACATAGTATCAGAGTTAAAAGTTTTTAAAACCCTAAACTTAGCCGCCCATCCATCACCAATCCACCACCCCGAGAGTCAATGGGCACGAAACTCCTGGGGATGGTGCTAAGAAAAAAAATCCGGTCTTCCTCCCCTCTTCCTCTATATATAGACTCATTGGTTTATAATAATGTATCTTAATGTTTTTCCCTAAATTGAACATAGTTTACTTAGGCTAAAAGTATTAAAGTAGTATGTTTGGTATTATCGATTTATCTTTCAATGAACATTTTTGGTATGCTTCTTGATCAGTACATTCAAATTTTATCTTGTGCAGACGCCCTGTGGCCACAATTTCTGCTTGAAATGCTTCCAGAGGTGGATTCAGAATGGAAAACGAACATGTGCAAAGTGTCGAGCACAAATTCCATCCAAAATGGCAGAGCAGCCAAGAATTAACTCAACATTAGTTGAAGCTATCCGTGTGGCTAAGGCTGCAAAGAATGCTAACTCAACTGGCTCAACATCCGCATATCATTATATACGAAATGATGATAGACCTGACAAGGCTTTCACAACTGAAAGGGCTAAGAAGGCTGGCAAAGCAAATGCTTCCAGTGGCCAGATCTTTGTGACTATTGCACCTGATCATTTTGGCCCAATTCTTGCAGAAAATGATCCCAAAAGGAGCATTGGTGTCCGGGTGGGGGAAACATGGGAAGATCGACTTGAGTGCAGGCAATGGGGTGCTCACTTTCCTCATGTAGCTGGTATTGCTGGCCAGTCCGCACATGGTGCTCAGTCAGTAGCACTCTCAGGAGGATACGAAGATGATGAGGACCACGGGGAGTGGTTCCTTTACACTGGAAGGTTTAATAATCTGACTATTTGCCATCTTTTCATTTTTCTGTTTGATTACAGACATGAGTGTAGGACTATCTTCTTTTAAAGTAATTTTTGTTGATTATTTTTCTTGATAAATTGTGACCAGTGGAGGAAGAGATCTAAGCGGAAACAAGCGAACAAACAAGGAACAATCCTCAGATCAGAAATTTGAGAAGCTGAATGTTGCTTTGCGTGTTAGTTGCTTGAAGGGCTATCCTGTAAGAGTTGTGCGGTAATGTTCTCCTTTTAAAGATCATACTTGAAAACATCAGTGCTTGTTTAGAAGCATTGTAGTATTTTGGTGTGGGGGGGGGGGGGGGGGGGGGTGTTGTGAATTTTTATAGGACTACTTTTATAGCTCTACATGATCAGTGAAGCTTCTAGTTGTGGTCGTTTCTTTTCATTGATCTCTGTATCTTTGTTATGAGTTATGGTAAATAGAGAGATCATTGCATTCCGCCGATCTGCTTGTTCATGATTTGAAGACTGACAACATTCTCTTAAAAAGGTCCCACAAAGAGAAGCGTTCTTCATATGCTCCTGAATCTGGTGTGAGATATGATGGAATTTACAGGATTGAGAAATGTTGGAGGAAGACTGGAATTCAGGTAATTTTATTCTCCTGTGGAAGGACTGTAGATGTAGCCAAAAACTTTACTATTATGCAGCTGCTTATCATAGTGTTGGTGGTATGAAAAGTTGGCAAAATGGTTAATAATATTCTTCTGCTTTTTTAGGGAAAGTTCAAGGTCTGCAGGTATCTCTTTGTACGTTGCGACAATGAACCGGCACCTTGGACCAGGTTCGGTAAATACATCTCTTTTCAACCAAGAGTCTTAAGTTTCTAATTGATCTTAAAGGACAAGGGGTGTTTTGTGTGCACTGATGTCGTGATATTTGATTTTTTAAGTGATGATCATGGTGATCGTCCAAGACCATTGCCCAAGATAAAGGAGCTGAACGATTCAATTGATATAACAGAGAGGAAAGGAAGTCCTTCATGGGACTATGATGTATGTATATGCTTTTCTTCTTGCAGCAATGCTATGTTATGGCTGGTGGTGACTGATTTTCACAATAGGAGAAAGAAGGTTGGAAATGGATGAAGCCTGCACCAATGAGCAGGAAGCCTGTTGTAACAGGAGATCCTGAAACTGACAAGAAGGCCCGGCGAGCTGCCAGGCGTGCTAATTTGTCTGTTGCTGAAAGGCTGTTGAAAGGTTCTCTTCTGTTATGTGCTTGTTATTTCTATGTACCATTGTCACATTCATTTCCGTCTTGTGATATCTCAAAATTTGTCTGTTCGCTTGATTCTTCAGAGTTTGGCTGCTCCATATGCCGGAAAGTGATGAAAGAACCATTGACAACTCCCTGTGCTCATAACTTCTGCAAGACATGCTTGATTGGGGCATATGATAGTCAATCCTCTATGCGGGAGAGAAGCCGAGGTGGTCGAACTTTACGGGCGCAGAAGATTGTTAAGAAGTGTCCTTCTTGCCCAAATGATATATGTGACTTCCTACAGAATCCTCAGGTGCCACTAAAAACAAGTTGAAGCATGCTACAACTAATAAATGTCCTCTTTCTCATGCCTGTTCTTTTATCAGATCAACCGAGAGTTGATGGATCTGATTGAGTCTTTGCAACAAAAAGCGGTGGAGGAAGGTGATACCAAACTGACTGCAGTGGGTGGCACTGCTGCTGAGGAATCTGGTGACAGTGACTCCAGTGAGGACGATGGTGACGCATTAGAGAAGGAAGATGATGACAGCAGCTTGAATGAGGAAGAGCACAATGGTGCCGAGGATAAAATGGCTAAGTGCGTCAATGGGGCATCAGATGTTAATACTGATGTTTCTGACACAGCTGTGGTTAACAAGGATGAGGAAGAAGCTGAGCAGCCCCTGAAGCGCAAGGGGGATGCCGTGAAAGGTGAAGATGTTAAAAGGGCCAAGGCCAGCGCTGAAGTGGACAATGCAGTTGAAGAGAATGCTATATGCAGCACCCCTGGTAAACACACCAGGAAGAGTGCTGAGGTGGATGGTGAAACTGACGGGAATGTTGTGATCAGCAGTCCTCGTAGAATTACCAGGGGTAGTGCCAAGGCTAGTGCTGAAGCTGTGGGGAATGCTGTCGTCAGCGGCAGCAGTCCTCGTAGAATTACTAGGAGTAGTTCCAGGGCCAGTGGTGATAATCGCTGATGTTGACATGGACGCTGTGGGTGTGTGGTGAAGGTGATGAGGTTAATGCTCTATTTTTTGGGGGTGAACAGATGTGAAGTCTCTTCAATGCTCTAGTTTTTGGGAGGTGGTGTTTTTAGACTGTTCGTTTTTTCTGGGGATTCGATTTGGAACTGAAACTGCCAGTGCAATGAGGAATCCATCAATACTGGGATATTCTAAGATGCTTATGATATAGTCATCTCCTTTTGAAGTTGTGCTGTTGCTATTGGTGTTTAAGATGCTTCAGCTATATTTTGGAGTAAATTTGCCTTGCTTAAGATATAAATTGGAGTCCTTTTTAGTTTATTCTGAAGTCATAAGTATATGGCTAATCTATCATGCTATAGCTCATAAGTTTGTATGAGTTTCAGTTAATCTTGAACTTCTTTCTCATCCCAAGTTTTGGGATGATTGATGATTTATCTCGGCTAGTTTTAATCGATTGTAAACGTAGTTGAGTTTTAAGGTTGACTTGCTATGGTATAGCTCATAAATTTGAGCAAGTTTCGGTAAATATGATTCCATGTTTTTAGGTTGACTTAACATGATATAACCTAGAGAATTCGTCTCACTTTTGAAAATTTTCAAAGTAGTAAAAAAATCTGTAGATTTGATAAATTATTTCCGGATGTATTGGTCCTTTGGCAAATGTTCTCTGGCAATCAATATTTCGCTAAATATGATAAATACTTAAAACTGTTTGCCTCATCACAGGACATCACAATGCTTCAAATGGAGCCAAAAACTAATATCTGCCCAATTCCTTTCGATTATGAGATCGAAAGTTATGGGACTGATTTTCCATACTAATAAGCTTGGGTCATATTTGGTCAAATCGAAACTGATGAGTTTTTGGATTGATTTTTTAAAATTTGGTATAACATATGGATTTTGATCAATTTCAGACTTTCGGTTGACTCAAAATACGAGAATTTGCTAACTGGGCATACCTTTACCTTTTAGCCTTGGGTTTTCAGATTGTGATCGATTCTAGTTGATTCTAAACTAATGAGGTCTTATTTCTCCATGTTAAATCTTGCATGATTGGGCCGGTCTCATTCAGTCCTCGATTACTAGTTTTGGAGCAAATTTGTTATGCTGTATAGCTCATGAATTTAGTCTGATTACCATGCTGTAGCTTTGTTTCGCATAATCTCGCAAAATATAGTTTGTTTCGCATGCTGCAATCTTATAAGCTCTACCGCTGCTTTGCCACGCTGTATCTCACGAATCTAGGCTAATTTCAGCTAATATCTTACCCATCTAAAGAATGGCACATAAGGTCAAATCGGCGATCAAAAGGGATGCAATAATAATCAAACCGTCAGCGCCACCCCCAGGATCGACAACAGGTGCCTTTACACATTGAATCATGCAGACCAAAAAAGAAAACACACACACACACACACACGCACAGAAGCAACAAAAATGCAGGAAGACTGCTTTTCGCAGAGCAAATGACCAAATAGATTCATGTCAATTTCCACCCCTGAACTGTACAACTTCTATTCACTCGCTTGGCTGCTGAAAACATATCTCCCCCTGCATCTTTCACCTTGTTGCACACTTGTAGCTGTCTATATATAATATGACAGGGCAAAACTGAAGATCCCTTGTATAATATAGGATGAATCTTCGTTGAACCCTCGCAGAGTTGTCATTAGTCATTACACACGTCCTTGATGAAGAAAATAGCAAAATTGGGGACAGTATGCAGACAATATGTTACAGGTTTTCCAGTCTTGAGTTAGCACACAAATGGTGATTCTGTTCAGTCCGTGGGTTCCTCAGTTGAACATGAAGGTGAGTTGGCTCTACTGCTTGAGTTTTCTTCGTTAGGTGACATTGATGGACTTACCTGTTTAGCTTCTGAATTAGTGAGGGGTCTGTTTCTCCCAGACCTAGACCGGACATTGTTTCCCACAGGGAAAGGCTCCTGAGAAAGATATATTAAAGTATAAGTCAAACATTTTACAACATTAGAAGATGTAGTGAATTCAGAAGCAGCATGAAACTACAGATTCTAAAAATCATTTCAGAAAATTAAAAAAAAAAAAGGTTTCAACCCTGTAGCTAAATATTGAATGTAAGCATTCAGCCTACATCAGTTATACACAAATGGTAACAGCTGCATAATAGGTTAATAATCCATACCTGATCCCCTGCATTAGGACCATCTTTGTGGAAAAGCATAGGCCGGCACCATTTGTCTTCATTCATCAGGCTGGAATTCTGAAAGTGAGCAATCAAAGCACTCCTCCCCTGGATTCTAGCATATGCAAGTGATGCCACTTTTTCACTATTGAACTTCTCCCATTTCTTGCCATTAAATGTCTGCAGAAAAATATCAACTCTGATAAGTTTTCACCACAAGACTGAAGTACTTCCATTCAGAAAGAGCAAGAAAGTAGCAAGTGCTTTACAGGGTAAAAACAAGCCAATGTATAAAATATCATATTTAGCTCATAGAAGGTACACTAAAAATGTCCAAATAGAGATCATTCCTAACTAATATCTAAAGTAAGGTGCTGAGACATACCTTGAAAAATGAAATGATATGCTGTGGATCAGTCATATTGATGAAAGAATAACCGACATTACATTTGTTCTGAGGAGAGCAGAAGTTGCAAGAGTAAGTGGCTCGAACGTTTACTGTCAATTGCAACCTTGATACTTAGAAAAAAGAACAGACCTTAAAGTCAATTGGAAGGTAGATGAAATCGTAGGTCCCTCGGTGGTTATCATCAATTACAGCCAAAAGCATCTTACAAGTGTACCTGTTGATCACATCCAGGGTAGGTTTAGAGAAGGGGCAAAAACGACATAATAATACAGTAGTAACCTGAGTAATGTGCAAAACAAATATTGTTAAGAGACCAGCTCGTACTTGTTAGGAATGTTTTTAATCATCAGTGTGGTGCGTGAGTCTTCACCATTTGCTATGCAGTCAATATCAAGTTCAAATTGCTTTTTGTTGTCAGACTGGGCAGCATTTCCATCATGTCTCCGGCTCCTCATCCGATCATTAGGGGTATCATATGAAGAGGAAACATTGATCATAGGGTTCCTTCCATTAATAGCATGGCATCTTTGCTGAGGGGATGGAAATCCAGCACTAACAGGGGAAAACATAGCCTCCCTATAGTTTCCTCTAGGTGGGAAGACAGCAATATCCGATGGATACAACCGAGGGCTACCTGGAAAACCAATGCTCCCAAGAGATCCTGGATGAAAAGAGTGGATGTCTGCAAAACTGCCTCCGTGGGCTGAAGCCAAACCCAACTGATGTTGTTCTATTGGAAGAACACCGGTGTTCAGCATTTGAGGAGGTATACCAGGATAACCATGCATATGAATAGGGTGTCGTAAATTTGACCACAGCATGGGAGCAGCGGGGCTTTGCGGGAAAGCATTTGAGTTATTCCAAGCATAGTGTTGTCCATGAAGGGGGCAACTTCCAATTCCAGAAACGCCAAATGCTGAAAAACAAATGTTAACTGATGGTCTAAAAAACATCAAAAAGTACAATAGTTGGTTTATGCATCAGTGAAGTTCCATCACAATGATAACCAAACTCTATAGTACAAATGTGTGAAATTATATTGTCCTAGTAAAAAAAGACAATTAATGATCATATATCACTATAAAGAACTGTGCTTTTAGAAACCCATGCTAAAACAAGTAAAGCAAAGAGAAGAAAAGACAAACTAACAAACAGTTCTGGTAGAACAGTGTTACCTTCGTTTTGATCAAAGGAATGACCATGAAGGCCACCAGTGCCCACTTTATGAGTACGGCTGTAGTCTCCTCCCTCAGCCAGTTTGAAGTTAACATTCATGCCATTTGGTGATATGGAATTAGACTTATTACACATACTATTGTAAAACTCTGGCAGTGAGTGTGGATGGAAGGCATGCATTCCACGTCCAAAGCTTCCTTGACCAAGTGACCCACTAAGTTCGCCATGGCCAGCTTGATTACTATGCTGGCGCAGAGATTCAATTCTGATAGGGGATGACAGCTTCTGAGGAATGCCTGTGGAGATGCCATGGAGTGATTCATCCATTAGTGGGCTAACTGGAGAATATACACTATGACAAGAGCCATTATCCTGACTTTTAGCTGCCAACTTTCCTGATATTTGACACGTACATCAGAGAAAAAAATTGAACTCGTGGGATGAAGGATGCTTTAAATAATTTGAAAATCATTATAGTTTGAATATTATACCAATGGACCCTCGTACAGAGTTGTTAATCTGCTGCAGGAAACCATCACATTCTTCCTGCTTTGTTTCCACAGAACAGTGCTCTGTCAAGCTGTTAAAGTGCAGAGACAAACATCACTTCACCAAAGCAATTCACAGACATGGTGGAAAGGCAACATAACAGATTAACAGTCCTGTCTTAGTGGGCAAGGTGATAATCTAGATTTCACCTTTTTTTTTTTTTACAATCACATATTTCTTATGATGAAAAGATACTACCTGTTACCAATAGGTCCAATACAGCCCATTAACTATCTTCAGTGGTCACTGTTTCAGAGTTGGGCGAATTTATATTCCACTAGGCTATGGGTATTATGTGAAAGAACAGGTCCTACTGAAAGTTCGATTGAACAGATCCAAGCAAATATGGTTTCATAACACCATCATGATTTTCCCAATCTAACCCAAATGAATATTTTGGTACTTCTAATGATAAACAGCCAAACATGTACCATCACTGAAACTAACATATGTTTTCTTATCAAACAAGTTATAATTGCATTTTTCTCAAAAGAAAGAAAGCAATAAATCATTCTTTAATGTGAGTTCCCAAAGATGACTACTTACATCATCTTAAAAAATTCAGAGCATATGAGTAACATGTGTAGAAATTAAAAACACGACAATATAAAACTAGAGGGTGGCATCATTTTTTTTTTTGACAAGATAATAGCAGAAAACAAAAAGGTAAATTATGCCAGTTAAACTAATCACCAATATCTTGCTCCTCCAGGAGAGCTACGCTCAAGCTTGATTTTCTGGCCTGAAATATCACCCTTGTTAAGGCCAAGCTGTGCAGCTTCCACTGCTCTAACATCATAGAACTCTATGAGCTTCTGGTTGCACCTTGTGGGAGCCTTGCAAATCTAAAACCGATGAAACAAAAATCACCATCTTAGTGGGACTTTTAATTTTGTAAAGCCAAATCTGAAAATAGTATTACCTCCTTCACTTCACCATAAACACTAAGCATCCGACAAAGATCATCATTGGAGACAGAGGAACCAACAGATACCAACAAAGTTCCCTGATTGATATCCTTGTCTGAAATATTGTCCTATTAAAAGTAGCCCACCATCAATACATTATACTACTGAATTCATGAAAAGCAAATGGAAGAATACGTCTCACTAAACTAAGTATGCAACCATCCATCTATAGTTATCAATCTATTTCTATCTAGTCAGCTAGGAAAACGATGACAAAATGGCTATCAGTTGGGAGGGGCACCAGATATAGATTTCCAAATAAATAAATAAAGATCAAATCAGCTCTTTACCATTCTCTAACCAAGTAAGTCATGGTGATAACTTCTGCAAGACATAACTGAATGCTAGAACTATATATAGGAATATCCAAAGGATTTAGTTCATCAAAGAAACAAAGTGGGAAGGGAAGATATGAAAATTGACTCATTTTTGTTGAGAGTTGTGCACAAGAGTTGCGATGTTGAGTTATAACTGAATGCTAGAACAACAAAGTGCATGGATCCTAAGTTCCATTTAATATCCCATTCCACATTTCTAAATCCACTGGTGCACCTTGATGGTATTATCACCTAAATTCTTTCTTATTCAGCCTTTGCCAAGGAGTCCCACACATGAAGAACCTTGGTCCTCCAAGGAAATCAGTAATGAAAAACATAAGGATATTTCATGTAACTTTCAAGGGGGCATAACATAAGATATGTACTTTGTTGTGCAAGTGTCAAGAATAGGATATGTCCAACTATTAGCAGAAGTGCTATCATACCAACTTTCAGCACATTGAATCAAAAGGATTCTTGCATTCTAATAGACTAATGCCACACATTAAATAAGGGACACATACAACAGATGAAACTTGACTTTGTGGGAAGTTAGTTTGAAAGAACAGCATTCGAGAGCCAACAAGTCACGAGATAAAAACAGCTCAATGAGAACATGTCTAGTTAAAATAATTGACACAACTGTTTACCTTAGAAAAAGAAAAGTGTATATCAAGATTCCTTGGCCCCAAATGCTTGTTATGGAGTGCTCGCATTGCTTTTTGGGCAGCTCTGATATCATAGTAAGACACCATTACAAACCCATGGTTCTTGCAGGATGTGTAGAGCATTTGTATGTCCCCATATTGCTGTGATGAAAGAGAAGTAAGTTTTCTGAAAGTAAAAAATGTTCATCAAACTAAAATGAAACATTGAAAAGAAATGAGGAAAAGCTGACAACCTGCAACAGAACCCTTAGCTCAGAATCCTCAATGTTAATGTTGATATTTTTTATTATAAGTGTTCGGGAAGGGTGTTCACTGGTATGTTGTTCTCCAGAAAGTTGGGTCTTAAAGAAGGCATCATTTTCTAGCTCCATTCCTCCACCAGTGCAGAATATATCTTCATCAACATTATCCAGGTTGGTTGGCAGACCAGTATATTCAAAATCATTAATAATGCCTGATATTAAGTCGTCGTTGTCAGGGAGGAGATCTCCAATAGTTTGAGCTTCAATTTCTTCCATGGACCCTAGAGGCTCATCTTCCCCCCAGCTGGAGTTATTTGTATCAACAGATTGACCAAGAACACCACTTGCCATTGATCTCGCTGCAGAGCCATGAAATAAAGGGAAGAAAACATTGTCAAGGTGAAAAAATTGATTATAATTTGAGTATTCCAGTTATGATTGCATCAAAATTTTGAACTCTGCTAATGTCGTCTAATTGATCTCAAAGAGCAAAGGGGGCTCACATTTGCTACTGAATATTTCAGAGAAGGAGCTGGAGGAAAGACTATTTTCATAACCAGGAAAACGCTGATCAACACTGGTTGGCTCAACAAAAGCTGGCTCTTTCATAGACAACCCAAGCTTGGAACTAGAGCTTGTGAGGTCATCACCCCAAGAAATTGATGGCAGACTTGAAGCCTTCTCTTGCCCCATCAAATTATCAAGGCTAAACATGTCCAGATGGCTCTTGAAAGCTTCACCTCCAGGATTTTCCAGACCACCTGCAGGATTTGCTACAGTGTGATGATCAACCTTTCCAAGCGGAGAAGAAAAAGCTGACTTGCTCCCTGGCATTAACACAAAACACTTAATTCAGAAGATGTATTCAATCAATCATCGTATGATAACCTTCCACACAAGAAGTGGAAGATAAGTTGATCGTGGCATTTAACTGCAACCTGGGTGTGGTTAACCTTTCAACTAATTCCTACCAAACTGCCTTCAGCCAAATTCCATAAGTATTCCACAGTAAGAAAAGTTCCCACTTATTCCATGCCAAATTGGGCCGATGATATCTTTTATCTTTTTCCACCAAAATGCTTACCAGATTTGGATGTTTAACAAATTAGGCAACCTATATGGCATCTAGTCCAGATTGGGCACTCCATGCCAAGAAATAATCTGAACTAAATTGATGCAACAGTCCAACTTTCTGGTGTTAATCAGTTAGCTAAAATAGATGCAAAGAATGGGTGGGCACTGACCAGAATAACAAGCAACCAGAATATCTTGTCAAAAATATGAAACATGAGTTTGCAATGTTTTATGAAGCAAAAATTGGAGAAGGTAAGTTGGCACGGGTCTTTCCTGGATATTTTATTGAAGAAGGAATAACTCTGCTAACCACCAATAGAGAGGAAAACAAAAAATGAAACGTTCCTTAAGGATGTATCAGGAATTGTAAAGGGAACACCTAACCGAACAATTTCCATCATGCAAGAAACAACAGCTATGCACATATATATATATATATATATATATATATATATATATATATATATATATATATGAACAGCAATGCAATAATAACTGCAAATTTACAAATCAAGCAGGACCCACACCTTTTTGATTAACCATGGACTCCGATTTCCAAAAACCAACTTGCATCTGCATTGAAGCATGCAAAAGAAATCATCACGCTTCCATTATCCATTACTGAAAGAAATCAAAGTGTTTTTTTACCTCTGGAACACTAAGCTCCTCGGAGAAGAATGAAGAGGATGAGTTAGACGGGATGCCAAATGGCAACAAGTGACTCCTATCCATGACTTTTGATGGTATCACCATAGGTGCAAGGATCAAAAGTCCAAGTTTCTTCTCCTATTTCTGTTCTTTACCTCAATCCCTTGACCTTATAACCACTCTCATCAATTGCCTGTTTAAGAGTTAGGGTACATAAGATCAAAGTAACAAGAGGGGAAGTTTTAAATGAGCAACTGTGCCCCAAGCCCTACTGGCTGAGGAAACATTTACCACACAAGCTTATAGACTGGCATACACAAACAAGATTATTGAGCAATAGGAGTATTTTAGGAGGTGAACAAACACAATGCCAATCTGCTTCCTAAATGAATAAATTCCGAAACCAACTCATAAAATTCAAGAATTTGCTGTTGTGGTGTTCAGTAAAAGAAGTTCACCCACACTGCATGGCTGAATCTTTCTAAAACATCTCAAATTACACCTGATTCACGTCACTCTGCCATTTTCAAGGATTGCAATGCAGACGTGCATTTGGAATAATTTAGAGCGAAAATTCCTGATTATAAGGGCATAATGCTCACAGAGTTGCCTCCTTTTGGAACCAACCAAAGGGATCGAAATGGGAAACAAAACACAGGTGATGTTATGCACAGATTACAGGTCATATTGTTGAGCTACATTTCACAATCTAAAGAAACACCACGAAGTTCAAAAATATCTAATAGAAACTGCTTAAGATGAACTTCCAAGGTGACAACAAATCCGAAAACCGCACTAATCTCCCCAGTATTAAAACCAAACAGAAAAGAGAAAAATTGCAGTAAGTAAATGCTCACCGCAGCTCATCACACAAAGAAATAAGTTGTAAAATTTCAAACTAGCAATCTCCCAAATAGGACTGCAACTAGCTCCCATTTTGGGAAGAAGAACTTAAATATCTGGGAACGCAGAGAAATCACTTATTTGAAGACAGAAAGAATCCCACCACCTTAGAAGACGCCCTTGAAACAAAAGGGCCAAGTATTTCTCCAAACCATGCAACTCAAATGATCCCCTAAATATCTGAAGAAATTCCTCTTCCTCTATATATAAAAATAAGCCAAGATTCTCAGAATTCAGAAAAAGGTAAAAGGTTGGAAGGGCGTTTGGAGACCAAAAAGTTGCATGCTTTTAAGGACAAAAGGCAGCTCGAAAAATTTATCTATTACAAAAAGGAGGAACAAAAAAAAAAAAAAAGCAATGCTAAATTGAAACGGCAAAAAGAAACTCCAAGATAAAAACTTTGAACAAGCGAGTTGGAATTTTAGAAGCAAGCAGTGTTGATCCATGCAGGAACAGAGCCGAGAAAGAAACATCTCGAACGCTTATGCTGTGAATGCACGTGAATGTGAATGTGATCACACAAAAGGGAAATTCAATTCCATAAGACAGCTCCGAGCACCAAATCCCACCAGACCACTCCATCTTGTTAAAAGAAGAGGAAAACCTTCCAATTTCAAAAATTTTAAGAAAAAAAAAACAGATCGTGATCACGCAATCCTCAGTGTCATACCCCATAAATCCCACATTTTTACGCTCTGGTATTTCCGGAGAAGAAAAAAAACAAGTGAGAAAGAAAGTAGAAAGAGAAGTAACTCAAAACCATTTGAGAAATTCGAAACCAGCATGCATCCACGATGAATGATATGATATGAAACAGCTCACCAAGCAGAAGCAGAAGACGATCTCTTGTTCCTCTTGTTCTTCTTCTTCTCTCCACAACACGCCTCTCCCCCTTCTTCCACTTCACTTCGTCGTCTCCACACGGCAAATTAAGGCGGGAGCTTAAATTATTTATATATATTAATATAATAGCAGAAGCAGGAGGCGTACGTAAGCCAGCCAAGCAAGGAAAGGAGAGGAGAGCATAAGCATTAAGCAAAGCACTGCTCTTACGCGATTCCAAAATCCAAATCCTTCTCTTCTCTTCTCTTCTCCCCCGCACTGCAAGCAACCCTAGCCGCCGCACGCAAACCCCAACCCCAGAGACCTGACCACTCTCCCTCGTATTAATGACACAAACACACACCAGGTGTCTGATACTCTGATGTGTATCCACAGCGTCTCTGCTACGGTTTCCACGTGCCTCGCGCTTGGGCGGTGGCGGAGGCTTGGGTGCCGGTTCGCCGGCGGCGAGCGGGGGAGAGTGTATGTGTTTATGTCATTGTGTGTGTGTGTGTGTACGTAGAAGACAACAAAGGGAAACCGAACGGGGTGTGAACGCTCGCTTTCTCGTTTGTTTCGCCCAACCATTACTGCCTCTATTTTCTCATAATTTTCATGTCATACACCTTCTCTCTTACAACAATGTAAGATTTATTTTAACAACATTCTCAGATTAAATAAATTTTGAGTGCACGCCAACATTGAGAGAAATATCCTCATTTACAAATGACTTAACAACATAGAGAATATTAATTTGAGTGGATAAATAAATAATTGTACAATAAAACAAATAATAATAAATTTACATACATATTTTATATTTTATAATAAAATTGAAAAATCATATGCCTTATATTTAATAAAATAAAAAATATAAAAAATAATCATATTAACTTTGAACTGTTACGACTAAAAAAAAACTCATCTACCCCATCAAATAAAACGATTAGAGAAAAAATAGATATGATCATATCTCAATAGCAACATTTATTTTGGAGTATATGGCACGAGAAATCTATAAATCTTATGGTATAAGTCAATAATCTATATATATCACAAGTTTTGAATAAAATCTCAAAAAAATCATAATAATTACGTAGAGAAATTGTATCGATACCCCAAGAGGCTCTTTCGAAAACAAGAATTTAATTCAATAAAAATGAATATTTTTTCTGTAAAGTTGATATGAAAATATACGACCTAAATTTTTTCTTTTTGTGAAATATATTTTATGGGGAGCATCGGAAGCGGTGAGTTGTGTATTGTTGCAATGTGAATTGACAAAATCGCACCCAGAGAATATTCCAGGCAGCAACTTCCTCCTGCTGACGTCAGTTTCTTTCTTAATTAGTTATTTTTCATTTTATTTTTCTTACAATTTACAGCTGTTGTCACTGTCAGTAGAAAAATTATAATTTAGAGGAGAATCATGTAAGTTTTAGGTGAGAGATATCTGCATATCCACCACTTAATTACGAGGCCTAAAATAATATATTCTCGAGATATTCACATCACGTGCATGCTTGCATAGAAGAAGCAACGACCACTCTAAAAAGAAATTTCCAACATTTAATAATTTAATTAATAAGGATAAAATAATTGTTGGGCACGCATAATTATAGAGATTATCATAGTTAGTGCTGATTAATGGCATCTTATATGTTCAATGTAACCACACATGGAAAACACACGTCTTATTTAATTGAGAGTTTTGGATAAGTGCTAGTACCATCTACATTTATCATTATTGTTTTGTACATATTTTTATTAATATTTGTTAGTACACATTTTTTAAGAAAATATTTTGCTCGTACACGTAGCACCTTCACTCTTTTGAAAGTACATGAATAGGCAAGCATTTTTTTTTAGAATTGGTAAAGTTTACTGATAAAAAAAATTCTTAAAATTCTTGTATGCTAAAATTGGGAATAATTTCCTTCCATATTGACGTACCGATGCAATATTTTAGTGTTGGTATATATTTGTTGAGCGGTTGGCTACTTAATTGAAAACTGTCTAGACAAGGAATTAAAATGTAAAAACAAATTAATATGCTTCCTGTTTTAAACATAAAGTCTTCAGCACAAAATTATTAAGAAAAGAAAATGCATAGAAGTGCAATTATTCATATAGAATAAGGAAGATTGAAATGGATATCCATGTAATATCATTCATGTCAAACAGGTACGGTACGAAATATCTAGTCCTATCTTTTTTTTTTTCTGTGGATATACAAGGGCGCATGTCTATGGAATTGTCGCTGTTTGACTAGAATTTTTTTGTCAGTCTTTTCGACAATATTATATATATATATATATATATAAAATCTATCTTGCCTTTTGTTTTCACTGAAGATGTCAGACACGACTTTTAGGGCTTGGTAGAGAGAAAAAAAAAAAGAAAAAAAACTTGTACTAGCTAGTACAAGTACACTGCTCTCACTGTCACATTCACAGATCACAGACAGAAAAATAAAATAACATTACTAGTCCACACCACTACTAATATACGTTGCGATGATGATTAAAGTATCGCGCAACTATTAAATTTACATGAAAAAGATGGTACAACACACTAGTCCTAAAAGTATTGAGCAGTTCTGACCATCTGTATCACACTTAGTGGTTGGATTAATATTTCTATTATCCCTTAAATTAAAAAAAATGTTTTCTATGTAGTTTTTGTATGTCTGTGTCGCTTAAAAGGAATATATGTATTTAAAACAAGTCTATATACAAATGACAACATAAGCCTTTGAGCCGTATGTTTTGTCAATGAAGGAATTAATGGGTGATTTATGACAGTCTGGTATAGGGGTGTTTTGGGAATTCATTTGTAAAAGAAACTATGAATGAATTATAACATCTGATGGAAAAGCTGGCCGAGGGGTAAGGCGAAGGACTACTCCATAAAGGGTATTATTTTTGTAATATCCCTGTTTTATGGATAAATTTAAAATTTTAAGCCAAACATGAATTGATCAGCTCTGAATCTTGAGATACTTACGTGTGTATGTTTGGATCATAGAATGCCCGGGGGAAGAAAAGATACAAGTGGAGTGTCCTATTTCACTTCTCCTGCCAGCCTCATCATCTGCGTGCCACGTGTCGACCCTCTGATACACAACAATTTTTTTTTTTTTTTTTTTTGCATAATTGCATGTGGATGCATTGGTTTATCTCGTCGTAGAACCAAACTATTAATTCATTCATTAATCTTTTTTGCATGCCTCGTGGCACTGTCAATTGATTGTTTTCATCTTAAAAGTTACTCATGCATTTTTTTTTTTTATTGCACGACTTGGACTAGGCGGATATGACTTGTCAATTTTGACCATTAAATCTCGCCCACAAAAGATTCTTATATTACACTTGCTAGTAAAATATTGGAATTTTCACCTTTTTTTTTACAAACCAAATATATAATATATTTCAGCTGACATTTTTTTTACCCATCCTTCTGATTTTTTCTTTTAAAAAAATCAGAATTTCATGCAGATATTAATAGATATTAAAAATTATAAAAGTCGATGGTGATAAAGTTGCAAAAGTACAAATTTTTGGGAAAAGCCAACTGATTTGATTCATAATGACCCTTTTTTTCGAGGAAGATAACATTTCGCTTTCAAGATATGTACAAAACAGGCAATCTCACTTGTTAAATAAAAACTTTTTGTGTGTGTTTGTGTGTTTTTAATAACAACTGAAAAAGTAGAAACTTTTTAAAATTTAAAATGTCGTTAATTCCAAAGATGTGCCTATGATAAATTGATCACAAGAGGTAATGGTGTAGTATACGTTTTTGTTTGTGATATACCTTTGCTTCTTTCTTTCTCTTTCCCATGTAATTCTTTCTTGGATTAGAGGAGAGGCAAATTAGAGCATATTTAGTGCTTCAAACAAACTGAAACTACTCCCTGTAAAATAATTTATCTTCCTGTCAAGCCAAGAATGAAGAAGCCTGCTTATGGAGTAAAGGATATACTCTGATTTCTGAGTTGTGTGATAAATAACTATCTCAAAAGCATCGAGAAAAACCGTGCAATAATGATCCAGATTACTTTTTATTGCCATGATCGGGGGAACTTCTCTATTCACATTTCCAAAATAAAAATAGTGTGTTTTTGACATTCCAAATCTGAAATTTTTATAATAGATCCATAGTTACTTGGTCAACTAAAACGATTTCAACTAATAGATTCTCTAAGATTCAAATGATATTTATACTAGAATCTTGGCATTAGTTTTGAGGTGGTGTAATCAGTTTTAATTTTCAAGTTTATAATAACATACTCATAATGTTGCATGTAATTATATAGCTTTGAGTTTTTAATATTTGTTACAACTAATGTTATATTACATTTATAGGTGCATAAAATTGTCAATTGAAAATACTTAAGTGGAGAAATTGGAGCTTTTTTTGGGGCACAATTGTAAAACCTCTATTTTATAGTCTACTTGAAATTTGAGCACTCCTGACTTCTCTTTGATTAAAACTGAAACTAAAACAAATGGTCACAATATGCGCAAATTTGAAGATACTCAACATAACAAACAATCCCCCAAGGAAAAACAAATAAAAGTGGCATAAATAATGTAGTCACGTCGAAACAGATTGGGAGGGAGTTAGAAGATGTAGCACTTGGTTGTCAGATGGCAAGTTCCCATCCATTGCTTAATGATGAATTCATGATGCAGGTCTTCAGTATTAATGATCCATCAGCGACAAGTATTAATTATCGTTACCCAAACCCATTTTGTGGTCAAGTTTTGAGTACTAATTACTAAATGCATGCAGTGTTCATATAAGTATATGTTTGCTAACTGGTAAGTGTCAATTCTTTTAATTTTTTTCTCAAAGAAAATACTTTTAATTTTTAAATGTAGGCACGGATACGTACATCAAATTTAAGAAACCATCTTCACTTTACAGAAAAAAACTAAATAGTTAAATATAAATGCATTTAGTCTGACCTGATCATAAACCCTTGACCTGATGTATTAATGTATACTAGTGGAGTAATTTGTTTGTTGATGCATATATGTAATATAGTGATGGGCCGAGTTAGTAGGCCGTCTTGATAAAGTGCAGCGCATTATGTGTGTGTTTTGGGCCAGATGGAGTAACATGCAAAGGGAGTTGTTTCACTTTTATTATTTATTTTAGATTTATCAAATAAGTTCAAAGTATTTATAAATATATAAATAAGCCTTTTTTTCGGTGGAGGATAGGATGCCAATATTCATCTTAAGACTATATGCGTATATAGATAATTTATTTCAAGCTTATTTATTTCGACCATATCTTTTCTTCTACTAGAAGTTTTCAGATAAACTTATACTGTTGAGCGAGGATTTTTAGATTTACAGATTGATTGAAGCCTCGATAAATTTGTTATTAGAAAAGTTTTAAGTATATGCCTTTACAGAGTAGTCTTTCGAAACATATTAAGATAAAGAAAAACTTGACACGAAGAATTTGAACTCGATCGAATAAACTAGATATAGTGGCTCATTTGAACTATTAAAGTCCTAATTAAATAAATAAAACCGTGGGAAGAAACCGAGTCAAAAACAAGAAATAGATACCCTCTGTATATCTTAGAGATTAGAAATAAAAACTCAGACCGCGTAATCCTTGTTCCACCTCCAGCCCGCACGAATCCCGAAGCACCGCCGCCGCCGCCGCCGCCGCCGGAGAGATGAAGAAGATCTTCGGGGCTAAGAAGAACAAGGATCCGCCTCCCTCCATCCAGGATGCCACCGATCGCGTATGTTCTGATCTTTATTTTTGGTGTTCAAAGAATTGGGGGTTTCAATTCACCTTGAAATTTTGGATGGAACCTGCAGCAAACTGTAAATTGAAATCCAAATTCAAACCCAAGTCTTAATATTGTGGTTTGTTGTGTTTTGTAATTTGTAGATAAACAAGAGAGGGGAGACGGTGGATGAGAAGGTGAGGAAGCTGGACGCGGAGCTTGCTCGCTACAAGGAGCAGATCACAAAGACTCGCCCAGGCCCCGCGCAGGAGGCCATCAAAGCACGCGCCATGAGGGTTCTCAAGCAGAGGCGAATGTATGCGTATATGTGTTAAAAATTGCTTCCCCCCCCGGTGTTTATTAAGTTCTATAATTTGTGCCTAGGACATCAATCTGCTGTTCAATAGTGTCAAGTATTGTTAAGACGACCTTTGGTAGAGCATGTTCTGGATCTTTACATTGTTCTATAGGCATTCAACTTAAGGGTACTCAAAGGTATTCGGTGGCGCATTTTTTAGCAATTAACAGTAACATGGAGCAAGAATGCCAAAGCATGTGAACTTGGATCAGTGTGTAGCTGCACCTTATGAATGTCCTGACATAGAAAACAAAAACACCACATAGAGTTGGAAGGGTAAGCAAGCTTGTTAGCAAGGAAGTCCCTGTAGGCAGGACCAAATGGGGAATACTATTTTAGCACTTGGCGCTTAGGCAGTTAAACATGCTGATTACCTCATAGCATTTCATTTTTCTTTCCTTCTCCACTCTTAAATGGACTTTCAATACACTTCATTGTACCTTCTGGTATGGTTTCTGGCAATAGTGTATCATCTTTGTGCTCTTATCATTATACTCCACATTTTTTCCTGTAGGTATGAAGGACAGCGTGACATGTTGTACAACCAAACATATAATCTCGACCAAGTTGCTTTTGCTTCAGAGGGACTTAAAGATGCTCAACAAACTGTATGTCACCAGAGCTTTCTCAAAAGTTTGTTTTTTATGAAAGTGGAATCTCTGATTCCGAAACTTATGTTGAATGATTTCCATTGAGCAGATGACTGCAATGAAGTCTGCGAACAAAGAGCTGAAAGGAATGATGAAAACTGTTAAGCTTGAGGATATAGATGTATGTTTGGCACCTTTTGTTTACCAGTATCTTCATATTTTTAATATTTACAGCTTTCAGTATCTTTTCATATCGCTTATTTTCTTGTCTATTTACTTTAGTGACATTTGAATCTATATCTCCTTTTGTAATCTGTAGAGTATGCAAGATGAGATGATGGATCTTATGGACGTGAGCAGTGAAATACAAGAATCTCTTGGTAGAAGCTACAACATCCCTGATGACATTGACGAGGAAGAACTTATGGGGGGTACGGCCCTTAATTTTGCAGTATGGTTATTCTTAGATAGTTTGACTTGTCAAACAGATTCATATACCGAATGACTTGAAGTTACCGAAACAAGTCACTTCTCTCACTTCTCTTTACTGCTGCAGGCCCTTTAGTGGTTGTGTGGTCCGTGTGCATTGAGTTGTTGAAAGCTTAAGAAGACAATTATCTGTTTGATAACCTCATTCCTTTGTTTTGTAAAAAATGCAGAGCTTGATGCCTTGGAAGCTGATATGGAGTTTGAATCAAATTCAGTCCCATCTTATCTTGAACCAGACAAGGAATCAGATGCTGATATTAACTTACCTGCTGCACCAACAGGACCTGCAGCAGTCCCACCAAACAGGCAGCAGGTGGGTGAATTGTGAGAATTTTCTCAGCTGTTGCATATGTTGTTTCATTCCTTAGGTATAAATCAATGAACCATCGAAAAAAAGGGTCCTTATATTCCTCCATACACATTGCAGTGCTTGGATGGTTTTTGTTCTCATTTCATGTGCACCAGGCCAATTGGCTAGCTGAACACTCCAAATTTGTTAACCAGTTTAGTCATTAGCTTTATGTCTGGGTGTGCAATTTGGAATTTGGTAGGACATTATGCACTCCTAGCGCGACAAAAAGGCCATGCTGTTTTGAACAATGGAGCAATATTCTAACTTGATCTTAGTGAGCCACTGGCTGATAGCCTCCTAATACTCTACTGGACAGTTTTGTCTTCTGGGACTGTTGAACTCTGCATGTGTGGACGATATGGTTCCCTAAAATTTACTTTTATTGTTTTGATCAATCAATCAAAAGATTAGTTTTTGATAAAATTGTTCATTTTCAGGTGTTCTATTATCTATTTGGAATTAGTGAAACTAGCATGGCACGCATATTTGATAAATAGGCTTGTTTCCCCCTGGATAGGCTCAGTACCAATTCTCAAACTCCTAGGATCCCATCCTCTTTCCCCATATCCTCTCTGCTTCTATCCTTTGTGCCCTTAACCCACCTCCCCTGGCCACATGCTGCTGTCGCTCCTGCTCTGCCCAGGGACAGTGCCCCCCAGATTAGTTGGCTGCCTTGCATCAAGGCCCACCCCTTTTAGGTTCTCATACTTTGTAATGTTTACTATAGCAAATTGCACCATGAAAAAGTTCAGGACTAAATTTGCGTAGTTAGAACATATAGGGTACGTTTGGTTGTCTGTACGAGGAGAGGCTGGCCCGTATCAGTGGGACAGGCTAGATGAAACAGACTCTGAGATGCAGTAGAGATGTTGTTTGGTTGGATGAAACTGGCTTGGGCGGAGGCGGCGACGAGGCTCGGGATTGGGCTCAGGCGGAGGTGGCGGCAGCGGCGGCGAGGGATGCGGAGTCGGCGACGGCGACGAGGCTCGGGTGGCGGAATGCGGATGCGGAGGCGGCGAGATGCGGATGCGGTTGCGCTGAGGGATGTGGAGGCGGAGGTGGCGGGATGCGAAGGCGAAGGCGAAGGCGGCAGTGGCGAAGGAGGCGGTGGCGACGGAGGAGGAGGCGCGGGCCTGGTTGCGGGAAACGGCCAGATTGCCCATATCTGGGGGCTAGGCTGCGGGGGGAATTTTGCACCATTCGGACCAGGCTAGAACCACTAGTGCAAGCAACCAAACACTCTGAAATTTGCACCCGCGGGTCAAGCCAAGCCTTGGGCCAGGTAACCAAACGCGCCCATAGAGACTGCTTGTGCATCTACTATGTTAGTCATCATTAGTTTTCATTACTGTTTCTTCGTTTTTCCCTTGGGCAATTGTGTTTATATACGATAAGTTTGATCCAAAGCTATTGGAAAACGCTGGTCCCTATGAAGCTTGCCTGGCTGAATAATTACTAAACAACTATACATGCATTTTTTGTTTGCATATGATTCCACTACCCATGCACCATTTTGGTGGGCTTCTAACATGCTTGGTCCCAATTACTGTGTTGGATTCAACTGTTAACTAGTATAAATGGTTTACTTGTTTTTCTGTTTTGGTGCAGGAGGATGAACTAGGATTGCCGACAGTGCCACAAGCGTCAATTCGCAGTTAAAAAATATTTTGGAGCTAGAGCTCAATGTAGAAACTTGATGTTTTGTGCACAATCAATTCAATGTATGACTTGCTAGTACCATTTGTTAAACCTTATAATCTCTCTACCCTTTCTTTCTCTTTTGTAAGAGGATTGTACCTTGTGGACAATATAAGGTTGATTGGCTGTAAACTCATCCTCCTGTGTTAATGATGGTTCATAGTTCATACATTTTGGAATAATGATATAGAGAGCTGAGTTCTGTATGGTGGTGTATATTTCAAGGTTCCTTATGATCGTCGACTCATTGTGTGTAATTTCAGAAACAAACTCTATTGGTCAGGCTTGAAGCCTTTTTTTTTTATTCCCAATCCCAGTTTTCAGGTTAATTTACCATGTTATAACTCAGACGTGTGCGAGCATGCTGTTATAAATTTTTTCAAGTTTTGAGGGTGGTTTAGTTTGCATGCTCTAGCCTGTGTTTAGTCTCATTCAATAATTCACCGATTTGATACAGTTTCGATTCATTATGAGCAGATGACATTATTTTTTTGGTTGATTGACCTTGGAATGCAATAGCTTAAGTTTTGGTCTGCTTCTGGAGTATTTGACATGCTAATGTGCTACAACTCATGGAGTTGGGGCGTATTTAGCCAAAACTTGTGACTGTTGAGGTCAAACTTGTGCTTGTTAACTGTAGCAGTTAACAAGCAAGACCTCATAAAGTTGGGCACCGTCGATTGATTCGATTCTTTAACTCATTAGCTTTAGTTTCGAGTTAGTAAGAGCTATTGGCCATGGATTTGATATATATTTAAGCTGATTGTAAACTTAATTCTATTTTGTAGCTCATGAACTTTGGTCGGTTTAAGATTTGAGTTGATTCTGAACTTTTGAGTTTTGGGGATCATTTGCCTTACTATAACTCACAAATTTGAGGCAGTCTCAATCGATTATAACTGGAGTGTTGGGATGATTATTTTTCATGCTCTAATATTGAAGAATTATAGCATAGTTCAGCCCATTCTCAATACGTACTACAGATGATGAATTCCAGGATGTTTCTGATGAGTCTGCCATTGTTAGTTTAGAGGTCTATTACCTTACTATGTTGCTGCATGATTTCTCACGCACCTATGCTATGTATCTATGATTTGGGAAATTTCAATCTACTCTGAACTTTTGGATTAATTTGGACATGCCTTAATGTGCATCTTTTGCATAACTCAATTTGATATTCACAGGCCAGGCCCAAAGAACAAGTTCTGTTGGGCTTTATGGCAGTATACGTACTCATATATGGTCCTAAATTGGCCCAAAATCTAAATAGTAATTTGAAATTAGAGCTGTACTATCTTCTTATTTGGTTATTGTAGAATTGTGGGCTCCTAGATGTATCAGTATTAGGGTTATAAGAATAGATGAATAACAAGAGAAAGGAGGAAGAAGATGGCGGCTGTTCTTACGTTCCATCCGTGAACAACACCTCTATTTATTGGTTAACATGCACATAGGTCTCTCAGCACTCATGCACATCTTGTTACACATACTTTCTAGAGTTATAAAATTAAGGCCCTTAGTTGAACAATCAGCAAGTTGTTTTGCTGGGCGAATATGACTTAACTCCAGAAATGGACTATCCAGCTTCTCCTTAATGAAGAATCTGTCGATCTCGATATGCTTCATCCTATTATGTTGCACTGGGTTATTTGCAATATTCAAAACTGATTGATTATTGCAAAATAACTTCAAAGAAATAGATTGTAATACCTTGAGCTCCATCATTAGAATTCGAAGCCAAATCATTCATTTAATCCAAAAGCCATCGCTTGGTATTCTGCCTCAGCTGTAAAACGTGCAACCACGGATTTCTTCTTGCTCCTCTATGAAACTAGATTTTCTCCAACAAACACACAATATTCGGAGGTAGATCACTGATCATCAGCATAACTCATTCAATCTACATCACTGTAGCTTTCAATATTTAGATGTCCAATTGCCTTGAACCACACATCTTTTTCCAAGACTTCCTTTTAAGTACCTTAGAATTCGGTAAACCGCTTCCATGTGTTTCGCATGCGGGTCATGCATATAGAGGCTTACTATACTCACTGCATATGTGATATCTGGATGAGTATGATACATATAGATCAATCGACTGACTAGTCTTTGATATATCTCTTTATCAACTAACTCTCCATCATCACCAGAAATCCTATGGTTCTGTTCGATAGGGGTAATAGTAGGATGACATCCCCACATGCCAGTCTCTATCAGAAGATCGAAAATAGAATATATTTCCTTTGTGAGAGAACGATACCTTTCGGTGATTGAGCAGTCTCCATGCCCAAGAAATATCTCAACGAAGCAAGATCTTTGAACTCTTTTGCTAAGTTTTGTTTCAATCGAGCTATTTCCCTTTCATCATCACTAGTAATGATGATATCATCCACATATACAGTCAAAATGCTTATGTGTCTATTATGGTGTCAAAAAACATTGTATGATCAATATTGCTTTGACAACATTCCATACCACAAACAGCTCTTTAGAACTTGTCAAACCATGCCCTATGAGATTACTTCAGGCCATAAAGTGACTTTCTTAGTCGACATACTTTACCCTCAGTTTGCTTGGTGCCAAAGCCACGAGGTATCCCCATGTACATCTCCTCGTGCAAATGTCAATGGAGAAATGCATTCTTCATATCCATCTAATGCATCTCCCATTTACAATTAATTTACAGTACGTGACACAAGTTTCCTCACTGTGTGCATCTTGGTAACTGGTGCAAAAGTCTCATTATAGTTGATTATATATGTTTGACTGTACCCTTTCGCTACCAACCGAGTCTTATATCGCTCAATTGTCCTTTCTAGTATTTGCTTCACAGTGAACACCCACTTGCAGCCAACTGCGTGTTTTCCTTCAAGAAGTGGTACTAGCTCCCATGTTTTGTTCTTCTCTAGTGCTCCAAACCCTTCAAGCATTGCTGTGTTATAGTTAGAATCTTGTTTCATTGCTTTCCAATCCTTTGGTAATGACACTATATTCAAAGATGCAACAAATGTCCTATATGTAGAAGAAATGTTGGAATACGATATGAAATTAGATATATTATGTGCATTTTCATACCTAAATCTAGTCGGAGGTTTCCCTGCATTGCTACGAGGTTGCCTCCATTGTGCAATAGGTAAATGAAGATTATTCAGGGAAGAGAGATTGTCCATATTGCTCATCTTAGAAGGAGACAAGGAAGTTTCTTTGGGAGTTGGGATAGGTCAAGCACTGGCACTTGGACATGGCACAATGGATTGGATGCTCTGTTTATCTAGTAGCACAAATGATTTTCCTTGTCTATCGTCTTGTTTGTTTCCTGCCTCAATGCCCATAAAATTACTTCTTTGATACACTCGCAACTATGGAGCACTAGTCCTCTCCCCTTGAACACCAACCTCCTCAGTCCAGCCATTTCCCCCTGAGTATCAGCCCTCATTTCTCTCCCAATCGGTATCAGAATGGATTCAACAATCACTCACTGTGATGGTGACGTCAACATATTTCGAGATGACTGGGATAGCTCCTCCCCCTCTCGACTAGCATGACCTATGCTAGCAGAGACAATGCCATCAAAGAGAGTTAAAGAGTTCGCCTTCTCCCCATAATAAGTTTCTGACTTTTGAAATGTCACATCCATACTAACAAACAGTCTTTTCTCTGTGGGACTCTAGCATTTGTAGCTCTTTTGTGCGGCCAAATATTCCACAAAAACACACTTCAATGCGCGAGGATCAAGTTTATTAACAGCCGGACGATGATGCCATATGAAGCAAACACACCCAAAAATTTGGGAGGGATAATATACTTATTTTTACCAAAGAGTACTTCATAGGGAGTCTTCTCATTCAATACTCAAGATGTCATTTGATTGATCAGATATACCGTTGTAAGAGCAGCCTCACTCTTGAGATGTATGGGAACAATCATCATGAGCATCAAATATCAAACAACTTCTAACGTACGATTCTTCTGTTTAGCAAAGCCATTTTGTGGTGGTGTATCAGGACAAGAAGTTGGATGCACTATTCCATTTGTAGATAAATACATAGCAAATGCTACATTCATGTACTCACGCCCATTGTCTATGCACAACACTTTCACCTGTGCATCGTATTGAGTCATGACTAGTTTGTGAAAATCTTAGAAATAGGCCAGGACATCACTCTTATGCTTCATCATATATAACCATGTTATACGAGAATGACAATCAATGAAGGTAATAAACCATTTGAAACCATTTATTGAAATTACTGAACTTTCCCATACATCTAAATGAATCACACCGAAAAATTTACCATTCCTATGACCAGAACTAATGTAAGTAGTTCGTGTGTGTTTGCCAAACTCACAAGCGTAGCACACGAGTTTCTCCTTATTTGCCCTTAAAAACAGAGAGGAAACAATTGACTCAGTAAAGGACTCATGCCCAAGACGACAATATTGTGTTGATTGAAGGATGCCGACTAGAGGGGGGGTGAATAGGCGGTTTTTAAATTTTTACTTTTAATCTAGTGATTAACAACCTAAATTGCAATAACAATGCTCAAAAGATATGAATGACAATTCAAGACAAGTTTTGCAATTTCAAAAGGATTAAGAGCAACAATTCAATCTCTAGGAATATAAAGCAAGTAATAGAAATAACCAAAGAGATCGAATTTTTCCCGAGGTCTCAGAAATTTGCCGATTTCCACTAATCCTCGTTGAAGCGCTCTTCGCTAGAGCTTATGCTTCGATTTCACTAGGGGTAGCCCTTCTCCTCTCCGGATAGGCGAGCTCCGAGCCTTTACAATCAATCGCCGGGCCTATCCGACACACACCGTCGATGGAGATATCGCCGGACCTCCCGGGTCGTCTAGGTGACGGCAATCACCAAGAGTAACAAGTCTAGCATCTTTCTTGATCAACCTCTAAGCTTGAAGAACAAATATGCAGATGCAATTTGCTTGAATTCAACTCCTCTCAACTAGCACTCAATGGTTTGCTAGGGTTTTGACTTGAAATACAAGAGTATGAATGTGAGAGGCTTTGTAAGCTGTTACATAAGTGTTGAGAGCTGAATTTCGTGTGTGTACAACATCTACAAACAGTGGGGTATGTATACTCTCAGCAAAACCGTCGTTTTCAAGAAAATTGGGCGAAAGTTGTACTGACCGGACATTGTCCGGTCACTTCGGACATTGTCCAGTCAGTACAAAAAACTTGACCGTTGCTCACGTGTATTTCAAGTGTCAGTAGCCGTTTGAGAAAATTTGTGAAGGTCGGACAAATGGATTTGTCCGGACAGATGTATTTGTCTCTGTTAACACTCCTGTTTATCAGAACATGTATACGCTGGACAAATCGATTTGTCCGGTCAAAATGTCCGGACAAATGTATATGTCTCTGTTGGCACTTGAATTAAAATAACCCATCAAATGTATAGGCCGGACATATGTGATTTGTCCGGACAAATACATATGTCTCTGTTAACACATGTATTTTCAATTTCTCAGAAAATGTATTGGCCGGACATTGTCCGGTCACTTCGGACAATGTCCGGTGCATTTCAGACAAAAGCCTCCGGACAAATACATTTGTCTCAACTTAACTTGCCGTGAAAATTGTATTGGCCGGACATTGTCCAATCACTTCGGACATTGTCCGGCCTATATCGGACAGATGCACCGGACAAGTTCATTTGTCTTTGATTCACGTTTTGCAATTTTCAGAGGATATTTGTATTGGCCGGACATTGTCCGGTCACTTCAGATACTGTCCGGCCAGTTCAAAACGAAAACAGGTTTGCTGAATTTTACTCAAATTCAACTAGAGGCTAGATGCATATGCAAATGAGTTTCTAAAGACCTCAAGGTTGATCAAGATACTTGTGCTAAGACCCTCTTAATAGTACGACCATCTAACTTAGAAAATTTCAAAAAAATAAAAGTGCTAGGTTTAGATACTTGTACTTTTGTCGGGGTTTTCGTCGTTTTCGCTTCATGGAGTCTTGATAACCTTGCTTTGCTTTTTCTTGATGTTTTCTCCTCTGATTAACCTGAGTCTCACACACAAAGGTTAGTCGCAAATCTTACGGATGTCATTAATCGTCAAAACCCTAATTAGGGCTCAAGATTTAACATGTTGTAGTATTAACTCGGATTCAACATCTCCTCCAGAAAGTGCAGCAAGCATGGACATGAGAATAGCATCAATCTCTTACCTGTCCAAGTACCAAAAGCCATTATGCCATGTGCCAGTCCCAAGTGTCCTCTCATTTCCTTTCTTCTGAAATTAAAATTTTGATTTATCAAGGAGAACAAGGCAGTCTAATTGATGAACAATAGCACTAATAGAGGGTAAATAAATGCGAAAAGAGGGAACATGAAGGACATTGGATAGAGCTAAAGATGAGATGCATAATACAAATCCTTATCCTAAAATTGGCTATGATGTACATCTGCAGTTTAAATACTTTCATGGTTTTCCTGAGTACATATGCCCGAGTGGGCATAGTTGACAATGCTACCAAAGTGTGTGGACGTAGTAGTATTAGCATCATCAACCCTATCTTTAGTCTTATTGGAGCTGGATTGAAAGGATCCCCATTGCTCATGCTCATTAATGGTCACACCTCCTTTAGGTATAGAAAGATGCGCTACATGTTGTCCTCTAGCATTCCTTCCTCCTTTTCCTCTGCCCCAACTGCCAGTAAACCTTCCACCTTGGCCTCGATCACGACTCCCACCAGCCCCAGAATTTGGGCAATATTGGCTAATATGTCCACACCAACCACAACCGTAGCATTTTGGGCCAATGTTGACTGTTGATGATTTACTTACTGCTAGTGCAGAACGGGTTATGAAAGGGCTGGAATCACTAGTCATAAGTTTCATCTCAGTCTCCTCCTGATGGCTGAGATGGCTTCCTTGATGGATGGAATTGGGAACTGAGCATACAATGCTGCTCTCCGATTATCAAATTCTGAATTCAATCCCTTCAGAAATTGCACCAGTTGTCTATGTTCCATCCATTTCTGAGCAATAATTATATCTTCACTATGGATATCAATATTAGAGGATCATAATGACCCGAATCAGTCCACAATCGCTTGAGTTCAATAGCATACTCAAGCACCATCTTCTTGCCTTACTGAAATTTCATGATGGCTTCGTCCACCTGTGCCATCAGCATCATGTTGCCAACTCCTGAATACATCCTCTCCAGTGCTTCCCATAACTCATGGGCAGATCCCATTGCTTCAACCATTGATGAGATTAGTAATGACATCGACTACATCAACCATGTCACCACTAATGAATTCATAGGACTCCATATCTCCCACTCGAAACTAGTCCGATCTGTCGATTCTTCACATGTGCCTAGCACATATCCTTTGAGGCCCTTGGCCTCTAGAATTAATATGGCCTAATGCAACCAACTGAGATAATTATTCTGACCTCTCAACTTCACATCATCCACCATTAATTTCAGTTTAGTGCGCTGTAAATTCTAAGACCGCACTATCAACTCTTGATTAGACTAACCTTCATGATGTCTAGAGATGAGGTTAGCTAGCTTGGCCCGGCACTGAAAAACTATGGACAGTGTGCGGCGACAATTGTGTGGGTGACTGACACGAGGGCGACGCGTTGGCGATGCGTGGGAGTGCGCAGGTAGCCGACGCGAGAGCTGCAAGTGGGAGACCTGTGGATGGCTGGTAAAGTGACATACAAAGACTACTGATGAGATGAATCGATTTGTGACTCTGATACCATGTAGAATTGCATGATTGTAGGTGTATTGGGGTTAGAAGAATAGATGAAGAAGAAGAGTAAACACTATGAAGATGGCGGCTATTCTGACATTCGATCCGTGCACAACTAGTCAATTTATTGGTTAATATGCAGGTAGGTACCTCAGGAGTTGGAATATTACAAGAAAGTAAAATAGCTGGGACAAGTTATAATATGGTGCATAATAAGAATGAAGAGACGAGGGCAGACCAGCAAGTCCACAACATTTATCATTTTATTGAGGGAGAGAAATATATGATAGATGAGTACGTACATCCAGGCATATGCATGGTACCTCTGTCGCGGTGGGGCCATACTTGGTATCTACGTACTTCTCCATTCATGCATGCAGTTGCATCATAGCATTAGTAAATACCGATATGATGCAGTATATTTCAAGCAAACTATACATACTTATTGCAACTATGTGTTCATGCATTCATGCCTAGCTACATGTAGGGGTGTAAAATGTATGTGGATTATCCGAAATATCTGGCATCCGTATCTGATTTTAGTATATCCGAATCCGAATTGCAAAAATATGGATACAAATATGGTTTGACTAATATCCGAATCCGAAAATCCACATCCGAATTGTAAAAATATGGATACGGCTTCTTGGTCTTCTTGGCTCTGGGTGTGGTCGTGGAGGTGGAGAAGAGGCGGTGGTGGGTGGGAGGAGAGAGGAGAGAAACTGCCACGGAAGGGAGGAGGAGAGAGAGGTAGAGAAAGAGGAGGACTTGCAAATGGGCCCAAGATTTGTGTCTTACATGTGGGGTCCACATGTAAAAAGTGGCTCATCAGTGCTCAATTAGCATAAAACTGTTTTACGTGAAGGATTTATGAAGGCGCAAAGAAATTGTGTGTTACCCGAGTTCGAAAAATTATAAGTTTAAGGCACGTAACTTTCAGTGCTTACCTCTAGATGTTCAAAGGTCCTTTATCACCAGCTACAATCAAAACACTTTCAGCAGTTTTGCGGACTAAACCAAATAGATGCTAAATTTGTATAACATCCGAATCTGATCCGATTGGAGTTGAAATCCGATCCGAATCCGTATCCGACAGTTATCCGATTCGTATCTGAATCTGACCAATATTTGAATTCGATCTGAATCCGTTTTTAAAATATGGATACGGATATGGTTTGACTGATATCCGATCCGTTTACACCCCTAGCTACATGCAGCTTCTTATGAAGTGAGAGGTTTAATTAAATGTAATTGATGATTTAGATTATTTATTATACTTATATAATTTACGTGATATATATTTTGACTTATTCAAACTGTGTAATTAAGATCTGATAGATCACAAGATTTTCCTATGAACCTCAAGTTAGCAACTTTTTTTTTATTGAATTTTTGTCCCATAAACACAGAATGAGAGCATTGATATTTGCTTAATTACACGAGTTAGATAATTATATATCTATATCTTTGTCTATACGGTGCATGGTAGTACAACTCTTTCGGCTCTCTAGGGAACCGGGGCTACCAGCATTGCAGGATGAAACTTTTAAGGGACCAGGGTTGGAAGGTTTAGACTCAACTAACTAGATTGTCATCCATGCAAATTATTGAAGATTCATACTATATTTATTCTTTGTGGTGCCATTTCCATAAAAATATTAAGATATTTGAGATAAACTAATATACTCATATTGAATCCATGTAAAAGGATGTGGAAGACTAATAGGTTCATTTCAACTCGGTGCTCTTAACTTGGGTCCATTCCTGAATAGGATCATCTCGATGTGAAGATTTAGTCATTTAACTGTTAAATCAGTAGTGTTTCGTACTTAGAATTGTCAAACAGATTGCCCGTTATAGTCTGGCATGATGGTTGATAGGTTGAGTCGGTCTGATACTAAACGATGACCATGTAGGACTGTCAAATTGAGTTTGATGAGCGACATGATACAATATGAGAACTTGCGAATGAGTGGATTGTGCTTAGGTTGGCTTGATATGACACGACACACAGGCCCAACGACCAGCCCGACCGCCCCTCGTCTTTTTGTTAAACTTCAATGTTTTCAGCCCATGAGCCCGACAGTACGACACATTTTGACTCACTGGTCTGACAGACCCATTTGACACCTCTACGTATACTAAAAGGACGGTCCCGCCTAGGTGCATGCATGCAGCTTTCTCCTGGGAGGTATGGGCTTGAAAAGCAAGTGCTTGCTATACATGTCTTTTAATTGGTTGCTTTCTTGCATATAATATGTCACTTGCATTCATATTTAAGGTTCAATCGGGTTCTGATGACTTCCAATATATTAACACTACCCCCTCTCTCTCTCCCATACCTCTCTTAAATATATGACAGCATAGCTAGACATATATGTGTATGTACTACTATATTAACAACAACAGCATAGTAGATCGGTTAGCGATTAAATTCAATCTGAATATTGAACTGTTGATATCGATCTTAATGAGAAATTGATACATCTTTTTATTATATATAACATATATAGACAGATTGAGTTTTAATTTTGTATGCCGTATACCATACTGACCATATATATAGTGACTTACGATGGATGTTATTATATGACTTACTGATCATATATATACATATTCTAATTTTATTATATGACTTACGATGGATGTTATTCACAAATTATTGTGTTTCATATACCGGTAAATTCACCATAAAATTAAAATTGTTGTGTAAGGTGAGACAATCTATATACTTATAGAAGGGGCAAGGAACACAGAGATCTTTGAATGAACGGAGAATCGAATCGAAGTCCAAAAAAGTAGGTGGATTCTTCGCATGTATCACCATATTTTCCGCAGGAAATGTTGAGATTTTCTCCATCATTACCATACAATGCATTTGCATGCATGCATGCATACGCTCTTAAATTTTTTTTTGACGTGACATGCATACTCTAATTTGTTTGAAAAAACAAATAAATTAAAAAGGACGATGGATGGTTAGCTAGCCTGTCAACCTCCAAGAAATGCAAAATGGTCGCCAATTCTTTTGGAGAGAGTTAAGATAAGACAAGTTGTCAAATACGTTGTACCAAATTGATATTGACTTGAAAGTTTTTTGATCGTTTCAATTGTCTTGTATTGGCTACAAAGAGTTGGGATACACACTCACCAATTTATGATGAGCAAATTGGACAGATTTCTTTTTTTTTTTAGGCTAGCTGATGTACATGGCCATGTTTCCGACTGCACAGCTACTTATTTGAGATATTTTAATTTGCTCCCATGGATCATGCATTGTGTAAAAATAAGGCTTCAATCTTTCGTGCATGGAGTATGTTGAACCTTTTACATGACAACTGATCAGTTGATGCTGTGGTGTAATTTTAGTTCTTTGCAATTGATTATATTGTACCTAAAAAGGATGGCTTTTGTACTATGTCACAATCGAATAGAAAGGGAGAAGAAGACTTTTTTTTTTTGGAGGAGTGATGATCTATTTTATTCATTTTAGAGAAAAGTTATGATCTTTAGACGTGGGTGAGTCAAATGTACAAAGATAAAAGTACAAGTGGGTGATTGTGTGAGTAGAAGATGTTACACTGAACTCATTGTATGGTAAGAAGGAATCTACATGGTTTTGAATAAGCGGAGTGTTACATGAATGTGTTATTTGACTTTCCTTGTTGGTTCAGGCTTTTGACTGAATTGATATGCGCATGAAAACTCAATACTGAGTTTAACCACTTCGTTCAAGCTCATTTTTTAAGACAGATCAAAATTAATCGACCCGGCTAGTGCATGACACTAGTGAACACAGAAACTACTATTGGGTCCATCCTTGAATGCCACCTACCAGAAAAGCATACGTATTGAATTCCCAACTATGCCATTTCAAGAAGGTGCATGCATGGCAACATAACACTAATATAAACAGTAGCTCATCGTGTCTTGCAAACAGTAAGCTACAGCACATTTACCATCCATCCATCTATGATCCATCGTCTTCAATTGGCAGTGTTCATGCATGGTAAGGAGAAGTAACTTGGTCAAGACTCAAAGACAAAGGCATCTGAGCGGTGTTGCACTGGTCAGCAGCTTTGGGAAGGTAAAAAGCTCTCTTTTTCACTCACCAAATAGTGCCAGCACTACAGTACTTACCTATGAAATGTGAAATTGGTACTAGTACCATTATACCTTACTCCATTTTCAACACCCAGCAGTAACACAATGGGCAATCTGCAACAGGGATTCCACTTTTTTGTACAATGGAAAAGCCTTAATGTTTGCAAGAGATGGACCAAAGTGGAAGGCAGGAGGCCAAGTCATTTCAGACTGCAACGAGTACACATAGGAAGGCATGCACACACACACACAGAGAGAGGAGCTGAACATTACAAGAACAGTAGTGCCCAGATCCATTTTAGCAGCAGCAGCAGTAGTACTATACAGAAAACACACTGGACATCAGGAGAAAAATTAATTAATAGTGCATTGGGTGAAGAAAAGTGGGTGGAGTTTAACACAAACATTTTATATGGTACAAAAATTTAGTACAAATGGACCAAGAACCAGGGGATCCTTGTAAGATCTTCTGATTTAATGTGTCAGCTTGCCCTCTTGTCCTAGAAAGCAATTGCTCCTTCGCACTTGAGATGCTGAAATATGGGCCATCTTTTGTACATATATGCGAAGCTGCATGGGCAAATGTAACACCACAGCATCAATCAGCTTGTCAAGCATTTATACGGGCAAATGTATGTGATTTTTAGAACAAAGTATCATGGAAACAAACTAACTATGGAGAATATGCCAGAGATAAGTAGTATACTCTTACCTTGTAAGCAAATAGGAACAAGGGACTTACCAAATGAAGGCTTCCTTTTTATTTTGTGGTCTCTCTACTGAAAGAAGCACATGCTGTTGAACTGAGGGCCCTGCCCTTGCTCTGCCACTTGCATCATACCACTGCCTCCATCCTGAAAATGGGTGGTGCATATGTATGTGTCACATTGCCTTGACATGAATGGCCTCTTCTGTTCTTGATTGGTATATGTATGGAATTGATAGCTTTAAATACAGATCACATGAACAATAATATCTCTGATCTCATGTAGAGAGATAAGGATGTATGTAATCCTGACCTGAGCAAATGTTGTTGCGGGGTCTTCTAGGGAGATGTGTGGTGCAACCGAACCAGTGGTTATTTGGTTGTTGCCTTGTTGGCCTAGGCACTGTACTAGCCCATGTGGCAACTGTGCCGTCCTTAGAAGCTAAAATATTAACACACAAATTAATGTCAGTGTATTCATCGTAAAACCAGATAAAAACCAAAACAATTCCCTAGAGTTGCTTTCAGGGAGGTATTTTATTTTAATTCTTACCTCTGGGAAATTTGGGTACATATCAATGTCCACTCCAAAGTCATACAACATTGGGTTCAGGGAGGCAAGCTTCATTGAGAGAAACTAAAGAGAATGTAGGAGTCAAACACTATTGAATTGTTTATTTTACTTCTTTTCTTAATGACGGTATGTATGTATTACCTCAACTTGGTTCTGCAATGATTGCACATAGCTGATAATCTCATCTAACATGAGAGCCTTTCCTGTAACCTACACACACAATTAACAAAGACATCTCCTGGAATGAATCATAACATACCTCGATGAAAGCCTACATTTCATGATATAATTGGGGGGCCTCACCTTGTCACAACCAGGAACAAGGCTTTGCAGCATCTTCATCCTCTCACTGATCTTCTCCCTTCTCACCTACATCAGTTAATTAAACAACACAAAGAAAAACTACATACATTTCAGCATTCTTATTATGATCATATATAGAACTAGGAACTAGTCAGATTGAGAAGTTATGTAACAGTAACACAAACACAAATACAGACCCTCTCTGCAAGACTGTGGCTGTCTGTGGCTTGGCCCCTCCTTGCCCTCACATGAATGTAGCCAGCTGGTGGCTCCCCACCACATGCCTCCTTGGCCTTCACATCACCATGTTGCTGGCCTTTTGCCTTTTTCTCCAGAAGTCCCTTCACTCCTACATTAACATTACTACTCCTCCTCTTCTGCTTCCTGCTCTTGCTCCCACCTCCTTCCTAAATAGTAAAACAACACAAGCCCCAACACAAGATAAGGATGGTACACATACAACATATACACATGCAGATCAAATGGGCCCAACACACATGGACACTCCTAGCAAAGCTATATATAGAAAAACTGCAGCACATCTGTTTATACTTTTTCTAGTTTTGATGCATTTTTTTAATCTGCATTCAAAAATATGCAATTTGCCATACATGTCTTTTAATTTTTAAATAATGTGCATCAAGTACAATTCAGCATATGAGGTTGTCAAGGAAAATACTAAAAAATTCTAATCCATACTCATAATTTGACAAGCATATATGGTACAAGTGCAAATATGCTACTAATTTACAAGTTAAAGATAAAGAGGCATGATTAATTGCTTACCTTTTGTTGAGTACTTGAGCTCAGTGAAGCAGTGCTGCCCTGTATGCTAATCATCCTTTTCATGTCACCACCAGCTTCAGCTTCATGATGTGGGCTGCCATGCAGTGCCATTAATGATGATGAGTACACCATTGAGCTGGTGTCAATGGAGCTGCTGCCCTCATAGGCCATGGCTGCATCAATGTTAGTGGTAGTAGAAGAGAAGTGTGGGATGGGTTCAGAGAGGAAACAGTAGGGGAGAGTTGAGGATTGGTGGTTGCAGAGGAAGCTTTCCATGGCATAGGTAGTAGCAATGTACTTGCTTTCTTGTAATAATAAGAGCTGCGATTGGGAGGGGAGTTTTGGGGGTTGCTCTTGCTCAGGCCTGCCCCTGCCTTTTATAATGTGTGACCAGTAATGTGTACAACAATTACTTGACTGGTCTTATCATCAGTGTGTGTGTGTGTGTGTTCTAGTGCTAGGGAACTTGGGAGTGGACTGTGCTACTATAAGGCTGGTTGTTAGGTGTTAATGTGCTGTAAGCATCTTGTCTTAGTAGCAAGCACCAGACCATTGGATGTTAACCACTGTCTAAGAATTTCTCCTTAATTGGTGCAAGCCTGACATAACCTCAGGAGGCAAAATAGTAGCATATGTGAATGCAAGATTGTCAGAAAGGAGATTATGCATTGCAGGGGTATTTCTGTAGAGATCCTAGTTGGAAAAACAGTGTGATTGGTGATTATGAAAAAGGCAAAATTGGCTCTGTTTAATTTCTCATTCAAAATAAGATAACAATAATAATACAAGTTGTTTGTTGGGATAAGAGCACTCCGTGTCTCTTTATTTTACACAAAAACTCATTTTGATCTGTTTATTTTATGAATCGACTCAAAATGATCATTTCAAAATTAAACCGGGTTTATTGATTGGATGGTATATGGGATCTTCCGGGTTGCTGCCACAGTTGGCTTCTCAGCCATGAAACAGATCCTGGAATTGAGGATATTTATTACAAGTGCATGGACTTCACCTTCTCCTCTAGCTCCTCCGGATGCCACTTCTTTTGCTACCTCGACAGCTGCGCCACATGCTACTTGTCGTCCTCATTTACGGGCTCACCACACTAGTCGGCATCCACGGTCTCCTGCAATGTCAACGGCGAGCCCTCGCCGTCCACAGACTGGTGGCACTTGGCCGCGTCCATGCTCAGAAGGGGGCTCGCTCGCTTCCTTCTCAGGCTCTAATTCGGGGAGCCGCTCCTTCCCTCGTCAAACTTGTCGTGCTTGACACTGCAGTTTCCGACGGCGAGATGGGTGAGGTGGAGGAGGCTGTAGGGTTGATCTAGTGGCAGAGCAGGTGGAGTCCTCGTCGGATTTGTCACGGTCAAAGCGGCCAGGAAGGAGCACGCTGATAGCGAGGGGTAGGTCGGGATCGAAGAGGTGGGTGGGGAGTGGCGATGGATGTCCGCGTGCGTCACTCCTCGCTGTGCAGCGGCGACGGTTGCCTACTGGACAACACCTGGTGCAACGATGACCTCGGCCGTTAGGGAACTGCTGATGCGTGATGGAAGGCGACGGTGACAGCCAACTCCGTCATATGACAGATCAACTAAGCCATGTTTTATTGATTCCATGTGTCATTCAGTTTCAAAAGGATCAAGAGAGGGCCTAGTTTGTTTGATTTAACTTTAATCTTGAAGAACAACTTTTTACTTTTGAAATTTATCTCCTGCTCCAGCATAGATGATAGAGCTAGGAGACGATCTCGGGATTTCATCTTGACCATACCCATTTCATCCCACATGTCACTCCACTCCATCGTGTAATCCGAATGGGGGAGAAAACAAATGGCTGTAACTGGTGACAATTTAAAAAGGGCTTTGGAATTTTTGATATGTCATTGCAGAACAGCTACACCTTGCCAGTTAAACCTTGAAAATAAACCACCGCAAATGATGCTTTGACTACATTATCAGTAGGAAGCAATCAGAATATTCATCAACCATGTCGACAGCATATGCTTGCACGTAGCAACACGATATATCAAAGACAAGAAGCCCTTCTTTACTATCAGCGTATCAGTTGTGTCATAACCTACAGAATTGAAACTGGAATATCTGCCGTGAAACGTAACTCTAGTAACTCGCCGATCCTTGGTATTTACTTCAGATAAATTATTTAGGAACTACCAACAAGCATAGTACAGCAAAATCACTTGCAGACTTCTTAATGAAAGGCCAAATGCAGACCCTGAAAGCAATAAACAGACTATTGTTTCTGTGAAACAAAAGCTTGATTCAAACATGTTAAGCAGCACAGCCAGTTTTCTTGAGGGGATGAAAAGCAGCACAACCTAGCAGCGACGCCTCATGAGCACACACAAATTAATGCTACACAACGCTATATCTGCCTAATTGCTTCACAATACGCAAATATCCGCGGCTGCTAGGAAATCAACAAATCAGACAGCAAATATCATATCTGAATAATTTAAAGTTTCACCGAATCTACACCTCTGGTTGGAGTCAGTTAACTCAGGCTGGAAAAAAAAAATGTATGCATAGGAATAACCAAAATTACAGTTTCTCTTTCATCCTGTCTACTCCATTAGAGTACATGGGAGTAACTCTAAGCTCTGCTGAGAGTATCAGTCTGTAAAGGGTTTCCTTGAGACGAAAACCAACTACAAAAAGATAAAAACATAAATAGATTCAGCGTTTCTTCTTGCTTCCTTTTGCACTGCTAGACTTAGATGGGCTCGCGACCAAGTAGACAAACACTACAACCAAGGAAACAACAGAGACCAGCGACCCGTATTTCCCAAGAAGTCTCTGCAGATGAATGGTTTGTTAGCTCATGAGTTCATGGTAGCTAAACATATGCTTTCTGGTTTGCTACTGAGATGCATTAGAGTAGACAATATCCATTACAAGGGATCATGAAATACCTTAGCCTGACAAAGTTCGAGTGCAAAAGCCAGATTTCCAGCAGGTGAGTGCCAGCACCAGAAATAGCATTCAAGCATTAGAGTCAGAAATAGACATAGTTTAAAATTAGATGACATGATAACTAACCCATTCCAACTTCTTCTCTCGAGGTCTCTCAGCAAGAATGTCTAGTGGAAGGATAGGGGTTGAATATGCCTCCTTCAACAAAGATAATTAGCTAGTTAAGCTCCATCATTGAACATTGCCCCGAGATATAATACAGCATAGTAATACTTAGAACATCAAAGCACAAATCATAATAAAGTTTCAAACATAAATTCATAAGATACCTCGATCCTTGGAAAAAACAAAATCATAATGGAGCTTCCAGCAAAAGCACACGGTAAGCTCCTGGGAAGCTCATCTAGTATAACCAATTCTAGTTTACATGTTTCATTAGAAATTAGTAACTAAAGGTAAACAAATCACTGGGTAGTGTAATTAATGCACCAAACATGTTGTTCTAGTTCTGTAATAGACCATGAAACAGTCATTAATTGCAGGTGTACTACTCCCTCCGGTCCAAAACAAATTGTTTTTTTTGACTAAACATGATCTCCAGAATACAATTTTAACTATTATTTTTTACTATAATATGTTGGCAAAAAATTATAAAATTATGAAATTATTTTTTATAAAAAATATGTTGGTATAATTTTCTTATGGCCAACATAAATATTTATAAACATGTTAGTGGTCAAAGTTAAGAAAGTTTGACTTTCTCTGATCAAAAAATGACAAATCTTTTTGGACCGGAGGGAGTATATAAAATCTTAAAAATGAGCAAGACAAGTAAACCTGAAGTGCAGCCTTTGTGGGAACACGGTATTTGACAACAGCAGGTGAACCCTGAAACCTGCCCTGAACTTTGGTCTCCAAGACAAAGGTGTGGGAAGCAGTAGCACCGCTGGAAATAAGAAGGGTGATTTTTCAAGAGCAAACATAAGAACAGCAATAGCAGGCCAATGCATTATGAAATATACTCACGGTTCAAGCTTTTCCCATGTATTTGATGTGCTTCCAGAGACAAGTTCAAATGCTTCCTGTTGCCAAGAGTCATCATTCAGGGTAACATCATATGCAGTCCTGCAAAGTTAGAGTTCACAGTACATTAATGCGGATGCTAATGCCAATTATCATAGAGATTTGCTCGTCTTTTCTAGCACAACTAAAGGGGAAACTAAAAAAATCAACAGACGTTACAATAAATTGCCATGTCAATAGTCAATGTGCTTTCAAGATTAAAGGAGCCGCAGTGATAAGAAATATAGTAGAGCAGTAATCAAGCTATAACTGTAGACTGTATGAAAGAACAGAAGCTATACTTCATTTTAAGACCATGCAGAATCACATCTTATAATATGGTTCTCCCTTCATCTGAAGCTGCCACGCTGGCAGGGAAGCTAAAGAAGATATAATTTCAAAATTTTAAAAGTCTATGAAAGTTTTCCGTTGATTACAGCTTGGTTGCATAGACACATGGCACCAGTTTAGAGTACTACATTTTCAAGCTTGTACAGCAGTCTAGTTGTGTTTTTAGGGAGTAGATTTGAAATTGCATAGAACAATCTTTTCCGAAACTGAAAAAAGCATGCCATCAACACAAACATAATGAAAGACACAATTGGTAACTCCGATTGCAACCTCAACCAACGCCTTCAATTCCAATTTCCAACTAATGACTAGATCAAATATCAAATTGTGAATGGCATACGATTGAACAATCATATTCTTAGAATCTTATGGAAGCACCCACAGCTACCTTAATTATCACTTGCTAGCCAATTCTCACTAACTAACTATAGAAGTTACGATTTCTCACCAAGAACCGCGACACACTAATGCCACCGCCATTTGTAATCTGCTCTACAACCATACAATCAGCAACAGATCTTATTGCAAGCACCACTATTCTTATCAGGCATCTCATGATGAAGGCTAAACTACGCATCCCCTAAACAATCCAAAATTACCTAATTTCCAACTCAAATCACGCATCATAGAGGCCGCATGGAAGCGGCACGTGTGAGATCTGGTGTGGATACACGCAGATCCGGTCGAAAAGTAATGGATGGATGGATGGACTCACGAGGATCCCTGGTTGTAGAGGTCGAGGGAGACGGCGAGGCGCTCGACGCCGGGGCGGGGGCGAGAGAGCGCCACCTTCTTGTGCGCCAGCACGAACGGCTTGTCTCCGGCGAGGGCGGCGGCGGCGGCGAGGCCGAGGAGGAGGACGGAGAGGAGCAAGAGACGTCGCGCCATCTTTTAGGGTTTGGAGGTCGCTGCTGGATCTCAATCTATTGTGCTGGGAGGTCGTTGGCGAGGTCCTTTATGGGGAAGGCCACTGTCACTGCACATGGGACCTCCCCTGTCAGTGTTTTTTTTCTTTAAAAGATTTCTAAATTCCCACTTAACATTTTGACAACTATAATTAGGTTTTGAGCGAGTTGCGACTCCTAGTTTGGAGTCAGAGCAGTTCAGTCAAATAAAATTGTTTCAATCTCAGATTTTTTTGAGTCAAGATGGAGCAGGGTGAAAGGGATCTAAGATATCGATTAGAGGGGGGTGAATATGCGATTTTAACAAATAACAATTAATCAAACAATTAATAGTAAATGAGAGCAAATAACTAACACAAGATGAACAATGAACAATTTTAATACAAGGATATATCCTGTGGTTTCGGTGATTTGCCGATCACCCTTAATCTACGTTGAGGCAAACTCAAATCTCTAACCGCTCCTCTATCTAGTCAACATTCTCTCGAGAAGTGACCTAAATCTTGAACCGGATTAGTGTGATGAGTTATCCAAACCTCGATTTCACTAATGATGTACTTTACCGTTCCGGCAAGGCGTGCTCAACCCTTTCACAAGACGTTTTGAGGTTTCTTCATAATCTTCCTTGAAGAGCTCTCCAAAACCTTCTCTCGAGCTGTCTAAGAGCCGGCAAACTCCAAGAGTAACAAGCCGGTGATGATCACTTAACCTTCTTCTAGTGCCACAAGATTGATTTAGTGATCTAAATGCAATGCACTAGAAGATCTCAAATGCACACTCTCACAAATTCGAGAATTAGAACTCTAGAGTGTATGAAACTTGCTTAAGCTCTCAAGGATGATGACAATGTTCACAAAAATCTCAAAAAGTTATGAACAGTGCCGTGCATGGGAGTATATATACCCCCCACAATAAATATAGCCGTTACAGGCCGTTGAGAGAAAAAGATCACTTGGCGGTCAGACCGCAGGTATAAGCCCGGTCAGATCGCCGCAATTGCAACGGCATTAAACAGGCGCAATAAATGCTCACCTGCCCTTGTCAGGCACACACACTGTTAGACCGGACCCAATGGCGGTCAGACCGTGAAACCGTCCAGAGACGACATAGTTTCTGGACACGTTATACGGTCAGGCCGATAAATACGGACAGACCGGCCAGACGGTCAGACCGTAGTTCAAAAACATGGTCAAACCGATTTCTCGGTCAGACCGTCATAATACAATACATCAGAAAGATAGGACATAAAGTACTAGGAGACTGACCTAGATTTTTACCTACGGACAGACCGACCTTTTAAAGGAATACACTACACTTTGACATAACGTCGGTCAGTCTGAAACCCTATTCGGTCAGTCCGTCTATTCGGTCAGACCGGTCTAACAAACGGTCAGACCGACTGAGACAGAGTTTGGCAGAAAAGAATTGAAACCTGCAATCTCAAAGTATATGACCTTCTAGTATGCAATGCAAGTTGATTTTATGACTTGTGGCACATAGATGAAGTATTTCGTGATACGCCACATGCTCCTCTTAATAGAACGGCGACTATCCTAAAATCCGGTCAAAATTCTTCTCTAAACACCTTAGACCGGTAAAATGGAAAAAAACCCTATGTCGTACATTTGCCTCTTTGATCAATGTCCTTTCTTCATCATGAGGCTCTTTCTTTACCTTTCATTAACCTGTTTTTTGAGTTTCTTCTTGACACAACTTAGCAGGTATCATTAGTATAACATTTGTAATTGTCATTAATTACTAAAACACTCTTTAGGGGTCTAGAAGCTACAAAGGGTCATTTTTGTACAAAAATTTGGAGTAAGGTCAGAGATAATCAAAAACCTTCAATTTTCAATTTTACAATATATTCATAAAATTAAACTTAATTACATAACTATATCATTAATTACCCCTGTTATTATATTTTATTCATAGAGTACAAATATCATTTTAAGCATTTAAATAGAAAACTGTAGTTTTTTGTCAAATATTTATGAAACTCCGACTTCTAGTTTATTTAGAGTTGAAGTTATATGACTCCAACTTCTCTATATTAAAAGTCAGAACTGAAACCGGCCAAACAAGTCCTAAGATATGTATTTTAAATTTTGATAGTTTCTCTCTTAAATTTCCAAATTATAGAACAAATTAATATCCATCACCTTATAAATATAGAGAAATATTACAAAATTGGATCTTGTTTATACCTGACTCAATGGGATACCCCACAAATTCACAATCATCCAATTGCTAACCACATGAGTTATGAACCTTTCAATTAAAGTAAGATTTGTCTATCTCAATCTTAGATTTTAGTGGAAGTAGAATGGTGATGGATAAATATAAATTTTAGATTTATCATTGGGTGGTAAAAAATAAGAGAGAAAGAGGGCGATGGGGTGGCAATGGCACCACCAACCACAAAGTGTGACAATGGTTTGAAAGATATTATTCAATATGTATCTTTATACATCTCGTCGTATTTGGTATCTCTAAAATAAATTGGTAAGTTCTTTTTAAGTGCTAATAACAAAATATAATCACAACATAATACACTTTGTAAGAACACATAATTTATTTTATTTTGTCCAATGTGAGATAAATAATATACTATATAGAACTAAATCAACCAAACAACGAACATGCCATTAGACCATATGTGGTTAATACAATATACGGTGATCATGCATATCAATTGGTTTATGCTTACTTCAATGGCTACCACAAGAATACTACAATAATTCCAAATCTATCTATTCTCCCCTTTCACCTTTCTCTTTTTAATAGAGAGTTAAGCTACAGATACACTGCTTCGAAGTTACGATTATTAGTCTTTTTATCAAAAAGAAACAGATTTCAGAATCATAAGTTGAAACAGAGCGAACCAAAGAACTGTGATTAATCTTGACTGGTAAGAACTGTGATTAGGCCATCCAAATTTGCTGTAGGTACCCTGCTGCAGCAGTTGTAACACCATAGCAGCAGCCATGTCATCTCATAAAGCCAGCCAAATCCAACTCAATTGCAATTGCTGGCTGCATATTTGCAGCAACAACAGCACCTTTTCTTCTCTTCTTTCTTGGGATCTCTCGCATTTGATTTGGATTTTGATTTGAGGTTAGAGAGACAATGAGAGTTTGATTTGTTGTGGTGTGGTGAATGGGGTTCTGTTGGACGGGTCGGACATTCCGCTGCGCCGCCGCACTCAAGATCCGCATCCTCGCCGACTGTCCCAGAGGTACAGTACGCTTTGTTTCTTTGGTTAAGTTTGCCCCTGCAATGGATTCTTTACTTCCTTATGGTTATGGAACAACAAACAATGGTTAGACATAAAACATTCTTTCAGTGCTCCTAAGTTTATTCTCTCCCAATGTTCCAGAATTTCCACATTGTTTGATGGTGACCTGGAGAAGAAAAGACTTGAATATATAGGAGTATTATAGAGGGAGGAGATACCTTCTTGAAGTTTAAGCTATCTAGAGTTAAAGTGCCCTCCAAATTAACTTCTACTGTTTGTTTGGTTCATTAAACCAGAGGTGGAAACCAACATTAGAAATTATTTGGTAAGTAAAACCTGCTGAACATATCAAAGGATAAAGTAGTATGTGTTTTCTTCATCCTGTCCATCTTTTTCAATCATCCACAACATTAGTTTACTACTCAAGAATTGTTACTTCAAATAATTCCAAAGTTCAAATGACAAAGTTAACCTTTTTTTTTTCTTTTCTCTATGTGTTAGTGCTTTTGTTACATTGTTAGAACAGTGCGTGCTTAACACAAATCACAAATGTCATTCTAGTTTTACAAAATATTACTACCGATATGCATGTTTATATGAACCTATAACATATTCACATATCCACATGCTGCACTGAGTCATGCATGCTCTTAGATTCTTAATTATTTAGTTTTTTTGTAGATAAAAATGTTGTTCCAAAGACTGCCAATGATGTGGAACTGATCAGTGCTGAGAAAATTCTGGAAAAAAACAGAACTGTTGCTCAGTGTCAGCCAACATGTAGCGAGCTTCCTTTGGGGGTTATCACAATGCATGTTGTTGTCCAACCTTCATTAACCAAACAAAATCAGGTATATTCAACTATGCTCTATCAGAAGATGCTCTTCTTTATTGTATCTACCATTGTATAGTTGTATTTATGTAGTCCAGAATCCAAAATGCATGCTGGTTACAACAATACACCATAATGCTGGCAACTGTACAAAATTTAGATAGTGCTTTTGAATGAACAACGACACATTATTCCTTCTCTATTACTGGAAATTAGGAGAGAATGACACAGTTGTTGCTTTGTTATAGGTACAACAATATTCTGTATTGCTGGGGCCGTTGGGCTGGATGTGGTATATTCTTTCATGTGCTCACTTGAAGAGATAATGTTTCACCAGCATACCATTCTTCCTCATTTGAATTGTTTGTGAAGTTATCATCTTAACTGCATCCACAAATCACCCTTTGTAGTTACACTTTGAGGATTAATATTGACAGCACTGTGTTATCATTTTCTCATAATGTTTGAGACGGGGGCATATTACTTTCATGACCAAATTACATGCCATATTTTGCGGTACAGATGTAAACGAATTTGGCCACAATGCAAATTTACCAACTAAAAGAGTTCTTCATTATCTCAGTTCTATTAAATTCAGTTGGCATATAGATTTTTAAATATACTTCTCTCCATATCTAGCTGCTGAAGGGTTCTCTCCTTCTCAACTTCACACTCGATCTAAGTAATGGCTCCTAAGGTACTAATTATGCTGCGTTATGAATTTGCTTGGTGTTTAATATAGGAGGTAATTCGAGAAAGACAGCCAAATTAGCAAATTTTGGGTCAGTTATCTCCTTTATGATTGCTTGTTCATTGAAAAAGGTTGTTGATTAGCCCCAATAGAGACTACAGTATAGATATTAATCAAGATGGAGCATCAATTAGGCCACATAACATTGGTTTCGTCATACACTCTTAACAGCAAATTGATATGGATCATTATCTGGCTGAAATTGCATGGCAAAAGACCAAGCCGGAATGATGGGATCATAATTCAATCCATAAGTTAGATTTAGCCTACCATTGATGCTCTTCTATGATAAATTTCAACCTTTTGTAGCATTTAACTGTCCAACGTAAGCTATTTGCAGCTATTTTAAGTTTGCTTTGCTTACCTATTTGTATGCCTTTTGTATTTTGCTGTCTAAGGAAGTCACACTATATGAGTGCATCAAAACACTCCTTTTAGAGTTTTTTTTTTCTGCACAACAGCACAATATTTGCTAGGTATACATGGTTTAGAGTAAAAGTATTACAGCATTTGTTTATATTACAGGCAGATATTTCTGAGGTTTCATTTTATTTGGTGTAGAGCGTAACCTTGAGAAAAGGCAATGCTTCAGCAAATGACTATAGCAGAATGAAAAAGGTAACTAAAAGGATTTGTCATAATAACATTTTTCATTTTGCAGAAAAGAAGATTGATGGTTTTGGTTGTGTTCAATACTATGAAGTCACCGGGTTACTGGAGATGGAAGTTGAAAAGTTATTGTATTGATGATTGATTTGGGACGGCAGTCGCATATACAATCCAATGCATGAATCACAGTGGTGTATGGACTGAGAGAGGTAAGTTTAGTATATGCCACCAGGGCTAGGCGTGATATATACGCAAAATTTATGTCTACACTGTACTTCTGTTCACTGTTCAGACTGGTTGTTGATCTGTAATTTTCTGCTTTTGATGCAGCTGTATTGTGTAACATCTGTTGTAAATTGTTGTGATCACATTAATTATTCCAATTTGATTTTATTTGTATCCACATTCTTCTGTTTTACAGTATTAGTTGAAATTGGATTCACTGAGAAACTTACAACATTCAGTTTGTTTTATCTATGTATCATCCTTTACCTTATGTGAGCCGAGAGCTCTTTGTTTGTGATTGTTCTTTTGGCTAACTGCTTTGATTAGAGCTGTTGAGTTGAGGGAATCCAGTCTGATACATAAAAAAGTGAGGAGTTACAGTGGAAATTGCTCTGATATGGAATGCATTGCTTTCTTCTCCATTCTAGGCCCTGAGGATGTTTAGACAGCTGAGATGTACTATAAATTAAAGGAGGAATTGACAAAAGACTATAAATTAGTTGCATGTCTTGATCACAAATCAAGAGGAAGAAAGAGAGAGAGCGCAAGGAAAGCACAAAATTAACTTAAAATGTCTTTTTTTTTATATATAAATTTTAAGGTAGACAATTGCACTACCAAAATAGGCATATATTCAACTAAATACGTGCAAGTGCACGCCCACACAAAAAATATATAGTAAATTCGTTTTCTTTAATAGAAATTTAAAATTTGATCAAACACAATATTTGCCAACTAAAATTAATCAACCAAAATTCTTATAGACAACTATATATATTCCGTAGGAAGTACACCTTCCTTAAAAAAAAAAAAATCGTTTCTCCTTTTTGTTTTGATTTGCTTATCTATAAAGGTAGATAGTCCGGAATCCCCATCACCCATCAGCCATCAGCCACTCCAAAACCTCATCTACTCTGTATCAATGGCGGCGGCTGCTTCTTCCTTGGCCACTCTCGTGAGCTCCCTCCCATCTTTTTCTCCCCTCCTCTTCCGAATCCTAATATTAGCTGAGCTTGTTTCCTTTGCAGGCCATCTCCCGCCCGGCCGCGTCCTTCGGGCATCGCCCCCTCCTCGCCTCCAAGATCTCATCTCAGTTCCTCGTCCGGGCCAGCCGCCTCCCCTCTCCGGCCGTCTCCTTCGTCTTCTCTCCTTCTCCCTCCGCCTCCCTGACCCGGCCGCGCTTCGTCACCTCGGCCAGCGCCGAGCCCAGGGTGAGTTGACAATAAAGTTATCGACTTTTTCCTTTTCTTTTCCTCAAATAATATTGTGAAGCAATTTGTTAACATGAATAAATGATGTAAAAACCGGCAGAACCAGTGAAAACACGAACAGCCATGAATTTTGGTGAGATTCCATCACGGTTAACCTAAACTTCTTCGGCATTGATAGAGATCTGCGAACTGCTCTAGGTTTTGCCAAACCCTTGATAGTGTAAATTCCTTCTCGTATTGGGGAGGAAACAATATTGCAAATTGAGTTGTAGGGAACTAGTGAGTTAAATGACCTAGGGGGCTTTATCTTGCTGTATGCTACTACTGTGGTTGCACTTGGCGGACTGGATATTTACCTTTTGTTATACCATTTTTCATGAGGTTCTTGGATGCCTTTCAGGAAGCAGAACTGCAGGCCAAAATCACAAACAAGGTCTACTTTGACATAAGCATTGGAAATCCTGTGGGGAAGAATGTTGGGAGGGTCGTCATTGGTTTGTATGGAGATGATGTTCCCCAAACAGCAGAGAACTTCCGTGCTCTTTGCACTGGTATGCGGGATTGTTGGGATCTTCTTTGTGATGCTGCTATCTTCTTTATGGGATTTCCCAGATGAGATTAAAGACAACGATTCTTTTGCACAGGAGAGAAAGGGTTTGGCTTTAAGGGATCCAGTTTCCACCGTGTCATCAAGGACTTCATGATTCAGGGAGGAGACTTTGACAAGGGCAATGTATGTGTTTACCTACTGTTACTGAAAGCTAGCATGTTGCCGTTGCATCTTCGTGCCATCTTTTGAGTTTTATTAAGAAAGTCAAATAATCTGTTCCACGCTACTCTGTTAATACCTTTTCTCATTGATGATTGTAGTAAATGTCGTTGTAAAATCTATTCTCTCTTTTGTGTAACAGAGGTTGGATCTTATTTAACATCGAAGTTGTTCAATTCATGTCATGAAACTGGATATAGCCTAAATTTGAACACTACAAGTGATACAACCTTCAAGTTCTTGGATAGGCTTTTGAAAATGTGTTTAGTTTCTTATCCTGCTATGTTTGATTTCATGTAACTATGATCTTAAAATTTTTGCTGTGCCTGCATTAAAGGATATGAGGAAACATGTGAGCATCTAATAACTAGTATTATGGCAGCCCAAAACTATCTAATAAATGGTATTATGGCAAGCCAAAAGTCAAGTTTTGCTCTAGGATTCAGTGTTTCCGCACAATGATAATGTACTATTGTACCAGCTCAATTTTAAGTGATCCCAAATAGTGGAGCATATTTAAAGAGTTTTAATTTTCTTTTGACTATTGCTTGCAAATAAATGGAAATAATGGTTGTAGGGTACCGGAGGGAAAAGCATATATGGCCGCACCTTTAAAGATGAGAACTTCAAATGTATGTGTTAATTAAAACCAGCTTTGTATATGTTGTGTGTTTCTAGTTTCCCACTAATATTGATCACATGACACCTTAATTGTTTTTAGTGTCTCATACGGGACCTGGAGTGGTAAGCATGGCCAATGCTGGACCAAACACCAATGGCAGCCAGTTTTTTGTTTGCACTGTGAAGGTAATTGTCAGAATATAAATCAAGAAGGAATGATATTTCTACTGCTCCTACTGCTGTTATTGTTTTTGTCAATTCGAAGTTGCAAATATATTTGCTCTAGTGGACACGGCAAAAATAAACACAAAATTTGGATGCAGACGCCGTGGTTGGATGGTAGGCATGTTGTATTCGGCCAGGTTGTGGAAGGCTTGGATGTCGTAAAGTTGATCGAGTCGCAGGAGACTGACAGAGGGGACCGTCCGAAGAAGAAAGTAGTCATCAGTGAGTGTGGGGAGCTTCCAGTGGTCTAGTTTTATTTCCCCGCTATTTGCTTCTCATAGTTTTATTTCCCCGCTATTTGCTTCTCATAGTTTTATTTCCCCGCTATTTGCTTCTCATGCTTTCTCGCCCTAGTGTAGCAACTCTTCCAATTTCACTATTTTGAGGCATTTGCTCTCACGTTCGGCTGCAATAAATCTGCTTATTTAACTGATTTCTGAACGAATGACGAGTGCACCATGATTCCTTCTTATACCGCAAGTTTTACATAATTTTTCTGAGAATTTCACGACAGCTAGATAGCCTAGATTTATGCTAGAAATCATTTTTTTCATCTAATAAGTGTTGTTTTGCCTCCTAATACAGATAACAAGATATTAAGTGAAACTGTATATGATGTCGTTCTCAACTATTTATTGATTGCACTGGTAAGAAAAGAATGATATATAAGGAAACGTTGTATAAATATGTCTCGAAATCGTAGAATAACATATATTTAGGAACAAAAATAGAAATTATTTAGAAAACGGACGAAGTGATAACTTTGCTAGATGTTTATTACCTGTACCTCTAGAAAGTTTTCGTAATTTTGTGACTCATTGGATTATGTTTTAATGAGGCACCTTTCGAACAAATTGGGGTTAAATTTTTGATCCGTACATGATCTCACAGCCACACAGCAAGCAATCATTGTAGGAGTTGACATGAGTAGTAAAAGTTTGTCACATAAATCATATCCTTAGGTGCAATGCGTGTCATTTTCTTCCCGTGGCAATGATTAATCCAAGAACTGGTACTAGTAGTGTGAAATTAAATAACTAACCAGTAGTAACTTTTAAAGAAAGTACGAATACGATCGCGAAATGAAACAACAAAAATATATATATCGTTTTCGAGCATTCACGAGGGTCGTTGGCTATTTTTGGCGCGAAGCAACCAAAACTTCTGTTCCAAGGGTCCCATTGCAATCGTAAGCTGCAGTGCGCGATTCAGACATTTATAATTATCATCTATCATTTTTTGCCGCATGAATCATGTTGTCATAATACATATCTCGATCCAAAATGCCAATCATGCCATAGACTAGTGTTCTATGTATCCATCTGATTATTATATAATCAAGTCTTTGGAGTCATCCTATTATCGTAATTTTCTGTGGTTGGGTTGTCAATAAAGTTCAAAATTGCAACTGGTGTCTTGGCCCATTTGGTGTTCGTCCTTGAACATTTTTTAAATGGTTGTGATGAGATAAAAATGACGACAATGCTATAGTTCTTGTGCAAAATTGACCATTGGCTAGTCCTTAATCCAAGATTAGATAGGTCGAGGATACAACCAATCTTAATCATTCATTTTTCAGTCAAACGGTTCACAAGTAAGGGGTACACTCCGGGGGCATCCCATTCAATCTGCTACATGCAAAGGATTTGTTAATTTTATTTGTTTGGTGCAATAGATATAAAAAGAAGTTTAGCGAGGACACTCCTCAAATGAAAATATAATAAAAAAACCCTCCAATCATAATTCGGTGTAATTAAATGGAACTGTCGTCTCCCAAATTGCTTTCGGATATATATACATAAGGCAACAGCACACCCAAAGAAGGGAAGCAAAGCCATAGAAAGAGACTAGTAGCAAAGGAGAATACTAGCTAGTTAGTGAGCTAAGTACACAACCAAGTGAGTAAAGTTTATATACGCTAAGACGACACCAGCAAATTACAGTTAAGTAGAAGATGCAGGACTGGGCGCCGGTGTTGATATCGGTGGTGCTGTTCATCCTGCTGTCGCCGGGGCTTCTCTTCCAGATCCCCGGCAAGTCTCGTGCCATCGACTTCGGCAACTTCCAGACCAGCGCCATCTCCATCCTCATCCACGCCGTCCTCTTCTTCGCCCTCGTCGCCGTCTTCCTCGTCGCCATCAACGTCCACATGTACATAGGCTCCTAAACATACATACATACATACATATATATATATATATATTTTTTTTGAGAAGTGCTCCAATACTTTCTCAAAAAATGATCCACACAGCTTCTATTAAGGTTCTGGTTTTCAATTACCCATTTCTCCACTCCTAACTGCATTGTTTTAATATTTGTGTAATTTGTTTTAGAAACTGTTCAACCACCAGTTTTTTTTATATATATCTTGTACTTGATCATTTGCATGCATGCAAGGTTAATTAATTAGGATCGGCGTTGATTCATTTGCACACACTGTACACAAGTTCATTCGTTAGCTTCCTTCAAGTTTAATTAGTCGATTTGCCTGTCTGTGAACTGTGTAATAACTAATAAGAGATGTACGTGTTCGTCTCTTGCTTCTTAGCTTAATTTTTTTAGCTTTGCTGATGATTATAAATAAGGTCATCAGCAGCTAAGTGTTTGACTTATATTTCATTAATTAAAGGAAAACACACAGCATAAAAACAACAAGCTGCAGCACAAAAACAAAAAGTTTAGCTTTTGCAATGTAAATTTTAGATATCACAAATCTTAAATCACCTATGGTAATGCACGTACCCCTCAATTCTCTCGTCTACTTTAAAATTTATGCAACTTTTTTTCATGGAGTTATATAGAAGCAATCTCCCTTATTATGATTATTCATGTATATTTCGTGTCGAGCACAGGTTGGTGTTGCGTCGCACTTATGATTGTGAATTGTAAGAAGAAGAAAACAAAAAGGAAAAAGTGAACAGCGTGCAAGCCACAAGAGCTTTCCCATACGTGTGGTTCTATTCTTCTCACTGTGCGAAACATCATCTATAATACCACCAATAATGTTTCCCTTTCCTTCCATAATATGATCACCACATAATTAGTTGTTATCAACTTGCTAATTCACTCGCACTATTCGATTCATTCGATTGCTGATTATGATAAGATTTTATTTTTCATAGAGATAGGGAGTTTTCATTATATATGGTGTTTGCTGATGCCGAACAAAAAAGCATTAATTTTTGCACAAAAAACAAAGAAAAGAAGAAGAAGAACTTATGTCATATGGATTAGTTCTGGAAGACAACATTAATTTATGCAGTGGCATGAGCTCACCTGCATTCTTGCTTATCTCCAATGATACAAGTAGACTTCAGAACTGAATAGACAAAAGTTGGTTTGTTAATGTTCAATTCTGATCAATTCAAAGTTGAAAGCAAAACTTTTCTGTAATCTTCTCTTGTCAGGACACATGCAGCTGTTTTGTTTGACCTCTGCTCGTACAGATCAAGATGATCTCAGCAAAGAAAAGGAGAGGGCACTAATTTAACAATAGAACTTCATACCCAATATACAACAACTCCACACCAAACTAACTCTATAGATTAACAGAAACTTGTTACTTGTAAGGTAGGAACTTTCACATATTGTGATGTTTAGCTGTCTCACACAAGTTGTTTTTAACTTGTGAACATTGGACTTGTTCCTTGTTCCGTTGCAAAATAAGTGATGTTTTTTTAACAATTTTTAAAGCAGTTTAAGAATCTAGATAATCTGTTGGAGCATATTATGGTTCTCTAACAGTTCAAACATTTGACTATTTCAGTTATATTCATTAATTGTGAATACAGATATGTTGATGAGAAGGAAACTAATTCGTGCGGAAATGCGAAATGTTATGGTTCCCAAACAGTTGAAGCATTTCACCATCCAAGTTATATTAATTATTAGCGAACAACACTCAACATAGTATCAAAGCACTATGTTCTGAGATTAAAACACATTGTCTCTTTCTCCAAGCTTCGAGGTTACACCAGAAAAAGTATAGGAATATGTAGTTTTACCGGGCAATTTATTTTTTTTTATAATATTTTGACTTATTTCCCTATTGACTCCATTTTTGAATGGTAGGAGCAAATTGAGACATCAAATCAATACATTGGTGTTAAAAGAAGTTGTGTCACGTCCTGGCCCAGCACTTGTTGTGGCTTAAGGTTGCCTATCCTCTGCTTTTTTTTTTGGGCACAAATTTTCCTTCTCATATATTCTTTTTTCCCTGATATAAAGAAAAACAACAAGACTAAACCATATACAACATGATGTATTGAGACGAATAAAAGCAGGTTGTACAATAACGCAACACAGTATAGCAATATCAAATGAAGGTCACAAAAGGAAACAGTTGGATGTCTCAATACTTGGTTGACCACGCAGGCGTCAAGCTGTGCGCTCAGTCACTGTCAGTCTATTAGACAAGAAATTAAATACTCCTACAGGAAATGATGAACTACTCCAGTAATCAGCACAACTACGAAGTCGAGGACCAAGGTGAAAATGCAGGCATGTACTAGAAGAAGGAATTATGTTATAATAATATATTTGTATGTAAAAATGTCGTAAGCAGCATGTGGAAATGAAAGCGAAACAACACCTACTCTATTTGCAATCAAAGCACCTTTCCTTTCTTTCCCTCCCTCCACAACTCAACATTTAATAAGCCTCCCAAGAGAATACTAGTTCAAAGAGAGACACAACTCTCTCTCTCTGTCTGTCTGTCTTGTGTGTGTGTGAGTGAGACAAGAAGAAGAAGAAGAGCAGGAGCGATCATGTCGGATTGGGGTCCGGTGGTGATCGCGTTGGTGCTGTTCGTGCTTCTCTCGCCGGGGCTGCTCATACAGCTACCGGGGAAGCACCACTTTGTGGAGTTTGGGAACATGCACACCAGCGCCATGTCCATCCTCGTCCACGCCATCATCTACTTCGCCCTCATCACCCTCTTCGTCATCGTCATCGGCGTCCACATCACCACCGACTAGTCTAGTTCACCGTCGTCATCTTCTTCATCAGTTTCATCTCAATCTTCTTGATGTTCCTTCCTTCCTTTCTTCTTCGTCTGACTCTTGCATGTTAATTATCAGATTGTTAATCATTCCCTTTCTTTTTACATTGCAGATATGTAAACCAAGTCGCTTGGTTAATAAATCTCTTGTTCAATATATAGTACCATGCTAAATTAAAATGTAATTGTTGCACTGAGGAGGATAACTCCTAAAGTACAAGATTTCAAGGACACAGCAGAACCAATTGCATATGTTGCATATGTTGATCAACCCTTGTTTCTGTTTTTGAAATAAGGTTATAACAACAACAACACATTGAAATATACTGAAAAGTGTAGGACACTAGAAATTTTAATGTCTCAAATGTTAGATGAGAGGTTATGACGATTGCATTCAAAATCAATCAGCAAGAGGAGAGGCGAGGGCAAATGGCAAAGCTTTTTTATGAGACAGACAGGTCATTCTCTCCCACATCTTAATCAGCTACCCAATATCAGTGTCTATCCAACCACTACCAAACATACCAGCTTATCATGCTACAAATGGCCTTTTTTCTCCAAGTGTATGTTCACGAACGGCGCACAATCTTGAACAGTCAAAAAGCTTATATATTGTTTACATCTTATGTAGACACATCAGAGCATGACCACCACCTTCTCAAGATTCCTCTTTATCTTAACCCCAAGGGCCAAGGACTTGTCTGGAGCCCCAACAACTCCACAGAAATGAATCAAAATTTTACAAATTTGTTAACAGAAGAACACTCTCTGCAAGGAAATTCCCATGATGTATCAGAATCCAAACAGTTACAGGAGAAATTTTCAGTAAAGATCTCGTTGGTAATCTTACAGTACACCTGGAATACAATTGTCCATCAGTTGAATACCAAAACTAAACCATAGCAGATAGTAAAGAGAAGAGATTCACAAGGCGTGGGCGAACAACCGTTATCATGGATGAATCGTGAGCTCTTAGTTGCAAACATAAAGCAGCTCATTTCATGGATACTAAATTTACTAATGTTAACACTCAGGGGGAAAAAAAGGCCTTCTAAGCCACACTTCATGTTGCAATTGAACCAAAACAAAACATAACATGGCACTGCTAAATATTAAGGGTGCCTCACCTCACTTGGTACAACACCATTAGAGCTCTGAAACATGTTTTAGGTTCCATGAAAAATCCCAGTTATTGAATAATCTCAGTGAAACAAAATGGCGTACAAACCTTGTTTGAAACCAAAGGCTTCCAGGCCTAGTGACCAACTTTTGCATTACCATTCTGCCTCACCAAGCGAACGCATTCTGCAAATCTTTTGACTGCTTCAGCACACTGCAGTGGGTTCTGCGTATTGTTCTTGTAACACTCACGGCAGTCTGCTCTCTCCACAGTACATGGCACATGATTCTGGTACGGCAGCTTGAACTCCTTATCATGCAGCTCTTTTGCTCTCTTGGTAAGTTCCTGGAGCATCCCGGCCTCCCGTTTCTCCACCTTCTGCAGAACCTTTTCGCTCTCTTCCAAGACGGCACGGACTGCTTCCACCTCAGAGATCACAGCGGAAGGTAGTGGAGGGGCAGGGGTAATCGGTAGATACATCGGAGGCGGCAGCGACCACCCAGGAGCGGGGCTGCTCTGCTGTTCACCAGGAAGTTCCTTTGCGTTGTCCTTGGGCTCTTCATGCTGTTGCACAATCTTCTTAGGCTTAGGTTTCCTGGCCTTCCGTTGCACCTTCTCATCATCACGGGCGAGTTGGTTGATTAACTTGGTGCTTATCTGGATAGTGTAATCCCCCATTGCGGAAGCAGAACCTGCAATCACATTCAGTTAAATTAGGAGGTTTGAGCAAGGTCTCCTGTTAAAACTCCAGTTAATTATAATGAGCATTTGGCATCCCTGTTGAATAAATGCATTATCAACAGGATGGCAGGATGGCAGAATATACAATGCTTTTCAGTTACAAGGAAAGAGTATCCTAACATGAATTTCCATATTTTGGATCCAAAACAATGTGGATATATGCATGTAAAAAGAAAGAGGCTGCTTTCAAGAAGCACCACTTCATATCCTTCTTGTTCTATTTTTGACTTGCAAGCAAACCTCCTGGGTGAGGCCACATCATCAATAAAATCATAACCGTTTGATTATCTATATACACCATCTGATTGCCCTCCGAATCCTGTAAACCTCTTCTCATGGCACTCCCTATTTCCTCTCCCCAACTGCTCCATGGCATCCCCTCCCCTCCCTTTCTCCACGTTTCTAGATTGTATTTTTCATGTCTCTTCGGATACATCTGATAGATTGTACTGCTTGACTCCAACAGGTGGCACGAACTACACCAGCGAATCATATCAAGTTTTGGGGAGAAGGAGCGTCTAGGTGCAACCAAATCAAGATAATCGAAACCATCTATCTCAGTTATTACCCTATGAACACCTACTTTTCTACCCATGGATCCGAACAGAACAAATTAGCATGTAGACATATCAATGGAAACAAAGGCACGGATCTAAGAACAAAATAGCTGTTTGTGAAATTATCCAGGAGTGATCAAAAGAAGAATTGGAGATCGCTATGTACCTGGATGCTTCGATTTGAGACTAGTGCCCTGGCTGCCCCTTCCCGGCGACCCAACAAACGGCCAAACGAGTCAGGTCGGATCCAGTTAAGAAGAGGATTCACTTTGTACCCCATCATATATGCTGCTTTGCTCGGTCGGTTGCTTGCCAGAGGTTTCATTTATAAGCTCTAGGGTTGCTTCTCCCAATTTATTTTATTTTCCTTCTAAGCTTCGGTTTTAGTGTAGATTTTGTACCGAAATCATTACTACTTAGACACATACTTCCACAGCTGAGATTATGGAGAGACGAGTTGAGACAATGTGCGAGCATAACATTGGCCAAACAACGCAGATGGGTACTAAGATGAATTGAGTCCAATGAGTTGAAGACACTTGATGTAGCTCCTGTTTCGGAATTGTATATCAAAGAAGGAGAAGGGCAAGGAGTCAGTCACAGTTACTGAAGTGAGGCGGAGTGCACGGCTGGGAGGCGAAATTTCTAATATTCAAGCAAAAGCTCAGGACTTAAGATCAATTATGACAAAACTGAGCTATTCCAATTAGGGTATGGTGATAAAACTGATCTTCAGAGTTTTGTGGATGTACTCGGCTGCAAAAAAGCAGAGTTTCCCTTCAAATACTTCGGGCTGCCAATTGACAAAAGCAATATTCACTCTACAGAATGGGTGAGCATTATCGCAAAAGTAGATAAACAACTTAGTATATAGAAAGTGAAAACTTTGTTGGTTGGAGGAAGGAGTGTGTTTATAAACTATGTCTTGAGTAGTCTCCTTTTGTTCATAATGGGTTTCTATAAGATACATGCAGATGTTCTCATAACCATTTATTAGAAGAGAGCAAACTTCCTTTGGAATAACAGTCTGGAGATGTGCAAGTACCATTTAGTAAGGTGGCAACAGATATACAAACTGAAACAATACAGGGGTCAGCGAATTAAGAATCTCAAGTCAATAAATACATCCTTTTAAGCAAAATAGGGGGGGGTGAGTGGGGTTAAACTCCACAACAGAGATAATATAAGATTATTGGATATTCTCTCTTCACAAAGTACTTTAAGGATGTGAACATTCTCTCCATTCCATACAGAAGTGATGACTCGCAAACAGATAGATCTGTTGGAAAGAAGAGATGGGGAGAAGAATTGGAGATTGCTATGTACCTGGATCAAAGATTTCCAAGCGCTTGTGTTCTTGCTCTGATCTTCTCCGATTTGAGAGAGATTAACACCCCCTGTCACTGGATATGTGAAGATCTGTGGGAAAAAGAAGCAGCACCGGCACCAGCGCGAGGCTACTCTCAGGCGGTCCTCCTCCCCTGCGTCGGCTAGATCTGGACGTTCAGTGCACATAAATCAAAAAACGCCTCCGAAACCATAGATCTGCTAAACCCTCGATGGGGAGGGGGTGAACTCACCGGAGAGGGGGCGACGGCGTCGTGCTGGGAGCGCGGCGGCGTTGAGGCGTCGTGACTTGCGAGGGGAGGGGTAAGCGGCGGCGGGAGAGAACGGGGGGGAGGCGTCGTCGCGAGAGGTCGCGAGAGGGAACAGTCGCGATTCGCTAGAGAGAGGTGGGCCAATATTTTTTTTCCCGGCCGATCCGGTGGGTTTGGGCCGGAATTTTCCCGTTCCCAGCCCAACCCAAACTCGATTTTTAGCTGGGCCGAATTTAATTCCGGGTGAGATTTTATTGCCTTACTCAATCCGGGGTTATCCAAACAAGAACTTAGAAAAATTGCCGGACGTAGTCATCCGAGTCTCAACATCGTTCTGCTGAACTTTAACATACAATTTTTTGTGTGAAGTTATTTAGTAGTCACTGAAATAACAATAATATATTGTTATATATGAAAAATATTTTCAATAAACATCATATCTCATAACACAACATAAATTCTCACCTCAATCCCCAAGGCAACCTTATTATGATAAATCAAGAAAAGATATTTGAAAAAAAAATCATGATTTAAAAACTCAATAATTTGATAAATATGTACTCGAAAGATTTCTAGATTATTTTTTTATTCTTTTTAGATATCCTCCTCCAATCCAAATTAATAGGGGTAACGGGACCTACGACAAGTGTGACAGCGATGACAAGCGTGACGAGTTGCTATGACGATAGTGAGCGCAACGGGCAATGGCTTGTGACGACGAGGGCCATGGGTTGCGATAGCGATAACTACAACTACGACCACGGGTGGAGTTGCAGTAAAGACATGTGACAGCGACAATAACCATGTACAAAGAGGAGGCAGATTTAGAACATAAGTCAGGCTCTAACAGTTGTAGCTTAACGAACCAAATAATCTAAAGTATACGTTCTCCTTTTGATTTTTTTTTATGTCAATTTGATACCCTAAGCTATATGGTTGACTAATAACGTTAACCAATAGCAAGGATAATTGTGATATTTTTTTTGTTGTGAGGATATACCGATATAAGAGAGTGTTGCAAAGGTACATATGAAATTTTGCCTATGGTAATACTTTAGTAGTTTGTTGATTACAAAATATTTCCCCGGGTGCTCGTCTTACTGGCGCGCAGTGAACCGACTCGTCAGCTAATGGCCTCGGCTCGATTTTTTTAGATTTTGCTTGATATAATAGTTACTCTTTTTTTTTACCCTCCCAAAGAACACTTCAAAATTGCTTCGTAAAAAACCAATTCGATTCAAAATCTTATTCCCTTTTACTCTCATGGAAAGAAAAAGGAATCATATTCTAACTTTGTTGAATAATATGGGCCAACCTGTTTCTCACAAGTGTTGTTTTTGGATGATGACTCCTTTATGTTCATATTAATCTCAAATTACTCACTATTTTGCATGATGGCTCCTTTACGTTGATATTAAGCTCAGATTAGTTCCCAGAGCAATGAGAATTCCAAGGGAATCGAAAACAAATTGTACAACCGTTAGGATAAACAATGATTGAAGCAACATAACAGATCTCAATGCTTGATGATCATTCATTCATACCTATCACCTGGCATAACACCAAACCCAGCATCACCCATCTCAAGAAATTAAACAATATACTGGCAAGCAAACAAACAGTGTCCAACTTATTCTGCAGTTTGCATTACTCTCCATTACATGACAACTTATTTACAAAGATGTTTTCTTATTCCTACCGTCATCATCCAGTCATGATGTTTCTCTTCCGTAGATAAATATAATCTAAATGCAAATGCAAACATTGACATCAAAACTTTGCTCTGGATGATATTAATTTCTACAAAATTTTTGCTATTGGGCCAGAAATTAGTATTTCATGATTTCTGTAACTTCTAGAATCTAAGCAGATGTAAACGCAGAAGGATGGATGTTGCCCGAATTGGGAACCAAATGGCAGTTCCACTGCCAGCTTTAGTAAGCACAGCAATCAAGTAGCAGAACTCTTCAAAAAAAACCAAATCCAGGTAGCCTCAGCCCACCAAATCGGCTTGAACTTGAGCTAGGTGTCCTAACACTTTGTTCGGCCAAGGACGAGGCTCCCTTTGATGGCTCGGATGGTCCTTCCTTCATAGAAGATGTTCTGCTAAGGACACCTTGGGGCTCCTGCAAATGCAAAAGCAGAAATGATTAGGTCACAGAAGATGTTCTGCTAAGGAAAGTAATTGCATATAGCTCAAACACAGAAAAGACACAAGGCTTCAAAACTAGAAGAAAACTAGTTAATTCATTATTATCATGAAGCTGCTCTGGTGCTGGTACAGGTCCTATTTTGGGATTAACAAAATTTGCAGTTCACATTTCTCTCAGAGCATGAAGGTATTGACACATGCAACTAGTGTGAGTTCATAGCACACAGCTCTCTCCACCACTAAGGCAATTCTAGGTACCTGGTTATCATACGAATGGAAAAGAGGCCAAACTTCAACAACAGATAGTGCAGCAGAGCAATGCATTCCAGCATTTGTCCCAAAATAATGATCAAGTTATTCAATTTGATTTGTAAACAAGAAATTGAGCAGTTGTCTCAAAATAATGATCAAGTAAAACATGAGAAAGTGCAACTTGCAAATGATTACTTTGAGATAAAGCCAAGATATCAAAGAGATGCAGGGTTTGAAAGGTGATGAGAATGAACCACGTCAGTCGAGAAAAACTGAAATGTCATACATTTGACATGCCAGTAAACAGTAAGACTTGAATCTTTTTGGTGTACTCTGCAAGTGCATTTCATACAGTATTGTTTGTTCTGTTCATTCACCATTCTTATAGACACAGCTTGTTTCAGTATCTACTAATTGGTTAAGGACTGTGTGTATTGTTGATCCATTTGTGACGCTTATCATATTTTCACTATACCTCATTTAGTGTACAAGGCAATATCCAGGTAAATTTACCATGGGAACTTCAATAATATTGAGCAGAGAGATAGCAAAAGGGAAGTTCTATGAAGCCAAAAATGCAAGTCACACATTAGCTGCTTTTACCCTTTCTGACTTTGAAGGTTCAACTAGTATACTCAGTCCTGAAGTTGACACAGCAGTTGGTGTAGGCAAGACCTGAATGAAAAGTGCGTTAGATGCCACAGCCATATAAAGTATGACATCAAGGCTCAAGCTGAACCAAACCTAACCTTAGATGTCTCTGCTCTAGGTGATTGAGCTGGAGGAGACTCTGCTTCCGAAGCCAGAGGCAAAGAAGCAGCCTGTAGCAAGAAAGACAGAAAACAGCAAAGTCAGCAAAGCACCGGACAATGAGACATATGGCAAAGATGGAAGAAGGCTCATATTTTTACCCTCACGACTCGCTTTGAAGATTCGATAGCTGGAAGAGGACCGGACGATGAGACCTGTAAATTTGAAATATCAATCAAAAATAACTTGGAAAATCAACCAAGAGTAACAGCCTATAGGACAGATCAGACGGTAAGGAATTAAAGAAACAACTTTGGTAATGCAGCCATGCTGAAACCCTGCTTTGGAAATCTTATGGATAGAAGAGAACAGGTTTAAGGTAGTCATGTAGACAACACCAGTATCATGAGTTCATGACTAAAGGGGTCAAAAAAATAGTCCTTAAAACAACTAGCTCCATAAACCATTTTTAAAATCAACAGGTATTTTTCATGCCTTTTGCCAAAATAGAGCCTCAAACATCCTGCTTTATGCAATGATTGAGGTTGGAACTAGCAACATTCCATTGTTCACATGACATAGATGCATTATTGAGGACTCTCAAGGGCTGTGCTGCCTTACCTGAGGAATATCAGCTTTCTGGCCATTTTCCAGTCTTTTGGTGAAGTCACATAAGTCATATATTCCTCGTGCTGTCCGATCCTAACAGATTTCAAATACAGATCTTAAGGAACATGTAGGATTTGTTGGGCTAAAAATTGTGGTATTCTGAGGACTTCCACTTACTTGAGTGTATTCAAGGCGCCCAAGTTTTGTCTCCTGCAACACAAGGAGGGGATCAGTTTATACCTAGGAATGAATAGCACGTCAACAGAAAAGGTAGAAGCGTGTACAATACTAGGTAATTACCAAATTGCGGACTACAAGATGAACTGATTGCATTTCCTCCTGGAAGGCACTCAGATCCCCATGAATGAGTGTGACCTACAGGTGAATTTGGTATTAGAATCCCCCTTGATACACCAAAACCATAAAAGAAAGTTCAAATGTGTGAGAGCAACATTCAAACCTCTTCCCTTGTGCCTTCAATAATTTCTTGGCATTCATCTAAACTACAATCCACACGATCAATCCTTCCAGTTAAATGTCTCCTCACAACCTAAAGGATGAAGATCAGAAAATTTGGTACAAGTACATTTTTTTGTTGTTGTAAAAACAGAGAAAAACAATACGACAGCACATCTGGATACCAAACTATAGCAAAATTGAGCTAAATGAATAAAATATGCATCGTACATGGAATAAGCAAGGATAACAGAATTTAAATTATTCAGATCTCATGAGGTCCACAAAACTGCTGCTTTGTTTTTTTCTTTTTCTTTTTTTTTTGTGGGCCTTTTTGACTTTTGGTCCTTTCAATTGAATGTAGCACTTTGCTACACAGTTCTAATGCACTTCTAGTAGAATGTATCTTCTAAGAGAAAGTGTCATTTCGATTCACAGCTGAAAGCATAACACAGTCTGAGTTCAACATATCAATGAATGATGAGAGCAAGAAAAAACTTACGTGAACGTTTTCTGAAACTTGGTCTAACTGCTTGCCAACAACATTGCAAGCATCAGATAAGCCACGCTTCGTCACAAACATCATATCACCAAGTTTCCAACCCTGTAAGTTAATGCACAAGTTTTTTTTTATACAAGTCACAATGGTAAAACATGAACTCACACAATAGGATTGAAACAGTTTGTGGTTTATGGTCATGGTTAGGGGTGGAAACGGAGCCGGGTTGGGTCGGGTTCAACCCGGCTCCGGATCCGGAGGGAGCCGGATACAGATGTGAAAACTCGAATCCGACCCGGGTTCGGATGCGGATGCGGATGCGGGTATAATTTTTTTGAAAATTCCGGATGCGGATGCGGAGTCGGGTTTCAATAAAACATACCAGATACGGATGCGGATACGGGTTAAACCCGGATCTGTTTAACTCCTCCCCTCCTCGCTTCCCCCTCTGCCGCCTCCTCGCCTCTCCACCGCCGCCGCGCGTCGCCGCCTCCTTGCCGCCGCCGCGCGCCGCCGCCTCCTCGCCTCATTGCCGCCGCCGCGCGTCGTTGCCTCCTTGCCACCGCGGCCTCCTCCTCCTCGCCTCACAACCGTCGCTGCGTGTCACCATCTCCTCACCTCGCCGCCGCCACGCACCGCCGCCTCCTCACCTCGCCACCGCTGCTGTGCGTCGTTGCCTCCTCGCCGCCGCCGTGCGCCGCTACCTCCTCGCCACCGCGGCCTCCTCCTCCTCGCCTTGCCACCTCCGCCGCGCACCGCCATCTCCTCGCCTCGCCGCCACCATGCGTCACCGCCTCCTCGCAGTCGTCGCGCACCACTGCCTCCTCGCCACTGCCGCCGTGCGTTGCCGTCTCCTCACCTCGCCTCACCACCGCTGCTGCGCGTCGTTGCCTCCTCGCCGCCGCCGTGGCCTCCTCGCCGCCGCCGTGCGCCGCTGCCTCCTCGCCACCGCGGCCTCCTCCTCCTCGCCTTGCCACCTCCGCCGCGCACCGCCATCTCCTCGCCTCGCCGCCACCACGCGTCACCGCCTCCTCGCAGCCGTCGCGCGCCACTGCCGCCGTGCGTCGCCGTCTCCTCACCTCGCCACCGCGGCCTCCTCTCGCCACCGACTCAGCATCCACATGCAAGTTTTGGGGGATTTGGCGCCTTGGCAGTCTTCGAGTTCATCATGCTCAAGGCGAAGAGTAAAACAGGGTTTTGGGGATTTGGTGGTCTTGCAATTCATGGCAAAGAGCGATTTGTTTTGTTTTATTTTTTTGTTTTTGGTCTTTTGGTTATTGATTGCGTTGCTAACCCTAGATCATTTGATCTATTTGTAGTTTATGCGTTAGATCCTTAAATATGGAATTCTTCTTTGCCTGAAATTGCTGATGTTGATGCCTTAATTTCAAGTGTTCGATCAAATGCCTCTTTACTTGAGAAAATCATATAGTTCAATCACACGCACTGCGCACGCCACCTGCTCAACCAAATGTGTCAGAGTAGAAACACCCTTCCATGTGCGTGCCGCTCACTCCCCCAACCAAATTCTATATCCAAAACAATATATTTGCACATGCGCATCACCTACTTGACCAAATGTCGTGTCTAGAAACAATACGCCTGCACGCGTGTGCAATGCCTGTGCTTCAAATGTTCATACCGAGGCAACATTTTACGTGTCCAAAGGAAACTATATTCTTGATATGTTCTTGACATTGTCTTTGGAATCATCTAAAGCTTTTAGAGCTACATTTACACATGTATATCAGCATATGTCAATAGCTCTTATTATTATGTTATTCTTGTTTGTTTTTGTATTATAATCATATTCATTTTGTATATATCTGTGTCCGTATCCGCTCCGAATCCGTTTAATATCCGTGTCCGTATCCGCAAAATATCCGCTCTGTATCCATATCCGTTTCTTTCATATCCGTATCCGCATCCGCATATCATCCGCATCCGCATCCGCATCCGCATCCGTATCCGGAAGAAAGATAAGGATACGGATATGGGTTTAGATACTATCCGACCCGAACCCGACCCGTTTCCACCCCTAGACTCATGGTGGTCGAATAACAAAAAAGAGAGACATTAACAGCCTCTAGAATAACCTAAAATGATAAATTTGTCCATTGACTTGTATCTTTTCATTAAATAAAAAAGGGAAGGTTTACCTTCCACTTAATATATGCATAGCCAATAGCTCCAACAACAATAAATGCTGTTATGGTATATGCACCAGGACCTGGAGAAAAAAAAAGAGAAGAGAAGATAATGTCACTTAAGAAATAGTTCAAGAAGTTCAATCAGAATATCATCAAGGAACAAAAACTTGCAGCAGAAACAGTTCAAGTTCACTCATAATAGCATCGAGGAAAGAAAACTATCTAACCTTGTCAGTTTCAAAGGATGCGATAAAAGATTGACCAACTCAGACATAGACATTTTTTAGTCATTCCCACAACAAACAAACATGCCACAAATTCTAATCATCATATCATATCAATTCTTAACAAGATAAACAGCAAATGAACACTCTTGGATCTGTCGTACAAATTAAACAGAACAAGAAAAATATTATGGCACTAGCTTTTAGATATGTGTAAAATTATAATTGCTCCCGGAAATATGGTTATTCAAAACTAAACGCTAAATAGAAGTTGTCAAGAATAGAATTAAATTTTCACAGTGCTTGTTTTTTAGTATACCAAACATAACACAACTTCAAAAAAAATTTAGTTCCTGCATATTTCAGCCTGAAAGCTTTAGAAAGTACTATATATTTGCATCCATACAAGTGAAGACCATATATGCAGCATAAAGTATGAACAACCAAATTGAACTTGGAACCTGTCATCTGAGGGTATTGTCACCATATCAAACCCCAACCCCTGTCCCCAGAGAAAAAAGGTAAAGGGAAAAAATTGAAATCCATGCACATAAAAAATGCAAAATACAAAAAGAGGGCATCATTTACTAAATTGTACAGCTCTGCAAAACATGCAAACATCAACAGAACATCAAAGGTGAAAAATGCCTCACTTGGAAAGCGCATGAATGATTTGCGAGACAGGTGAGCACTCTCAAATATAAGTTTCATCTGATACATGTTTGCATTGGACAACTTGTGACATAACCAAAATACAATGCTCATATGGACATATGGGAGAGATAATGGAAGGAAGCACTTACCTGATCTAGCAGCACCAGTCACAACAGTAACCGGTCTTGATGAGGCCAAAAACCGCAGCTCCTCTCTGAGATTGTTGACCTGAAATGTTCAATAGCTATGTACGCCTGTTCTAGAATGCTCCATTATATGAAGTAGACAAAATAATATATGCCAAACCTGAGATAACAAGTGGGCAGTATGTGGATTGCTGGTAGATGGTCCATCTTTCTCTTGCTTTCCATGCTTTGTCATAAGCTAAATAGAGCAAAAGTATGGAAAGGTGTAAAAATTATGTCTTATCACAAATACCAAGCTTATTGTGATGAGTTAAGACAACAACAGTATACCTTCGCAGAACCAGAAAATACATCCCCAATACCAGGAACTTTCACACCGCTTGTAAGTACAGTTCCAATAATGCCTGAAAAGAAAATTGCTATGAATTACATTTTTCCAGGAACAAAATTTGACAGAAAGGAGTTTTACAAGAAAATGTTACATATGGAATAATTTGTTTTAGAATAAACATTATAAGATGAAGACAGTGGCATTGTTGAGGCATGCCCCAGCTTATTAGTTATTAGCCTCAAGAAACTAAAGTTTAGTGGCCTCACCCAGAGTCTGACCCTAGAAGGACTGGATAGATTAAGATAATTTATGAACAGATTTAATTTTCAGGAGGTAGAGTTCCTCAGTATTGAAGTGCTCACAAGCAAATCCACAGATCAAAAATGCCTGCTTGCCAGTTTAAGCTGACCAAAAAGAAAATTTAGAAGCGGTTCACAGACCTTAAAAGAAAATTGTCTGGGTTAACCTATTGCCATTGTATGATATAGATAAAAACTTAACCCATTCGTGAAACCACCTAGCAGAACAGGGACATGGCATTGTATGGAGCTCTGAAAGCCAGCGATCTCACATAATTTGTTCAATACACTCACTGTAGAATCCAAACTTACGAACCAACACCATGTGTGAAGTTCGAATCAAATAGGATTCAAATGATACAATGGGAATGGTAAGAAATATCCAAATGATATTGAACTGAATACGTATGAGTGGTAAGAGCTTAAGTATTATTAACTAGTAAGTCCCCCAATAGCCCTGTTGATTCTACTAGAAATATGGTCGCCGTAGCTTATGATTTCTGCAATTATACTTACTAGTAGCATCTAGTCCAGCCAACAAGAACAACAATTGGCAGATTGCTCCACTCAAATAAGCACGGTGCTATCTGCAATTTCACAATCCAAAAACTGTATTGACCTAAACAACTAGCTCAAAAATTAGCAACGCTCAGCAATTCTACTGCTCAAATATAAATTACACAACAACACGCAACTTGTGCCTCCACGAAAACAGCTAATTCTATTTAGTAACCTCGTGATCACAAGGCAATCGAACAAATCTGAAACAAAACACACCAAAAACAAATATTAACAAAAACCACCAAAAAAGAGCTAAAAGAATTTAGAGCACACGCTACTAAAAAATTGCAATTTCCTAATGGATCACTCCGCACCCTCATAATAAAGCCACGCGGCGGCCCCCACTAAACCATAGGCTCCCACACCAGCCAGAGATTATTAGATTAACGCCGAGTGTGAAAAAAAGGATTGGCAGGACCCACCGGAGCCGACAACGATGGCGACGTTGCCGAGCACCATGACGGAATCGAAGACGAAGCCCTCTATCCAAACCCTAGGCGGCGTCGAGATCAAACGCTCTGCCCCTTTTATTGAACTGAGTCTGAGTTCTCCGTGTCCTTTGGGAAGCCGGAGATGGAAGTGCTTCCATTCCCTTTTGCAAAAGAACCCCCCAGGAAGGCCGTATTAATGGGACTGGCGATAGGACACTGTGGGTTTGCGTTGGCCGTTCGGTTTTGGATGGACGACTTGGATTGCTACATGTAGATGACTTATGATTTCACTACTGATCTTTCTCCGATTCTATTATGTTATTTGTAATCCAATCTGATTGCTCATTCAAGATCCCTATTGTTATCGGATTACCATTTTGAAGAGAGGTCATCTTCACTTTTATATCTATACAATTTCAAAGTATATTTTTTAAATCTATAGTCCAAATTTTCAAGCTTGGAAGTTTTTAAATTCTGATATTCAAAATTTTGAATCATAATTTCAAATTTCAAAGTTGATATTTTCAAAATTTTGAATTTCACATTTTCAAATTTGTATTTTTCAATTTTCAAATTTAAGACTTGATTATTTGAATTTTTCAGTTTGGAGCAGGCATCATGAAATTTTTTAATACTTCGAATTTCAAATCTAACATTTTTAGATTTCAAATTTAAAAATTTCAAGTATTGCGGTTTGAAAATATAAATTTGAAACTCAAATTTTGATTTTTCAAATTTCAAAATTAATTCGAACTATATTGAAACTTCAAATTTGAAATTTTGAATTTATAGCTTTAAAATTTTTATATCAAAATTTATAACCTTTTACATCCTAATTTTTAAACGTTTATTAGTTCAATTAATAATATTTTTGAGATATTACAAAACTACTTGATGATTTTTATAGAATATACCAAACATTGTCAAGTAAGATTGTTAGTAATAAACGCACCCTAAAGTAATCTTAGTAGGATAAAAAAAGATTACAAGTAATCTGATTGCTAGTTAGCGCATTGAGGACAATCTTAGGATTACGGAGAATACAGTATTATGTGGAACAAACTCTAAAAGTAGTTCTATTATTGTATATTTGGCATTACGTAAGTTCAAAAAAAATCTTCTTTTACAAACTATTTTTGATGCAAACATTTGTTAAATATTTGTATGACGATAGTAATTTTTTTTTTAGATATTTAAAATAACAAAATAAATACTCCCATCTTGTATAACTAAAATGCTTGATCATACCTAATCGTAATCATATCTGTTTCCAACAGCCCGGATTGGATCCTTGGATACTTATCCTCCGATTCGTTCTCTTTTAAATTAATCAATCAATTAATTAGTTATCTGTATTTTTATTTTATTTTTTCAGCATTTGTCAATTGTAAACCCCTCATTAACGTACGAAAACAGTTAAGATAACTAGCACACATATATGATATATATGCCTCAAATATATTTTTGACATCTCTAAAAAATAAAACAAAAATACCATATCTCTCTGAATATTATAACTTGACAGGAATGTAGGGATTTTTTTTGTGAACGTCGATCCATCGGCATTGTAATCTGGGATCACGAGAGGCTGTGATCGATCCATCACAGTCGGCACATCAGGTTTGTTATTAGTGACATGCTATTAGTTTTGTTCGAATTTCCATGAAGAATCCAGATGATTTTCTTATCAAAACGAACAAACAGATAAATCACTCAATGCAACAGAACATTGCATGTCAATTAATGAGAACAACTCATCTTCGTCGTCCTCATCGCGGCAACGAGGGATCACTGCAAAATTTAGAGAAATTAAGCTGGAAATCTAAGGTTCTATCTCATTATATTGGCATATATATAGTTATCTTGTGGGTTCTTTAACTTGTTCTTTACTATTTTTGAACTAGAAAGAAAACAGATTAAGTTGTGTTTGTGTTGTACTCCACTCCTCTATCTCAAGAAATATGCATGTCAAATCATATTTTGTAACATAACATCACTTTTTTCTAAAAGAATAATCCTCCTTTACGAAATTTAGTGTGAGATATAAACACAATTACTCCACATTATAGTTGAGATACCAATAAATTATTTTGAGAGAAAATACATAACTATTTAATATAGATCATAAATATATCTGAACTACTCATTCTTATAACCTAATGAGCACCGATTAATTTTTCTTTTCTTATCGACCAGGCCACATTGTTCAATCCAAGATATGATCTAATATTTCTTTAGAAATCTGAAAAATGAGCTCTGATCACATAACTACAAAAGCTAATAGAAACAGAAAACCTACGCACGTCGTGCCAAAGCTGGACAGTAATTCGAAGGATAGCCCTGCATCAGAATTCAGAAACACCGATGGATGCTAGATTTCCCATGAATTATTGTGGAGAACATGATCTTCAGGTTCAAAATTTTCCCCCAAGGCTGTACTATTTTCAAAAAAAAAAAGTCCAACCATTAAAACATTGTATCACTATTGAGGGCAAAATATTCCAGCTTTTTCAGGTGAAGAAAAGCTATCTAATGGCATCCATTATCATCATAGAAAAGCATAGTGTTTGGGCGAGTTGTGATATAGATGGAAGTTCAGTAATCAGCACAGAGAAGGGTGGTTTCAGGATGCTGCGGTGGGAGAGCTTCTAGCGTCTCTTTTCCTGATTTCTTCAACCTGCAGCTCATCTGTGGCTCCCACTGCTCTCATGGTGTAGTAGTAGACGACGAGGTTCTTGGTCTTTGGTGCAAGGCTACTGAATCCCGACATCTTTTAAGACTCCAGAACCACTCAGTACTGCAGGGGGTAGAGATGTAAAATAAGAAGAGAAGTAGAGAACTAACAAATAGTGTCATGTCATCTCTTGGATGTACTGCAATTTTAAATTAGATGTTAGATAAGCTAGTCAGATAATACTAAGCATGAACACTTTGATATTCTTCTCCAAATTGGTTCTGCTAGTGGTTGTACAATATTACATTTGGTAAATCTGCGGCAAAGCATGGTTACATTCTGCACTACTCTAACGAAAACAAGGATTAATTTTATTAAGACAAATGCCCTAGCCTCTTGGTGATGTAAGTATTGTTTGTACAGTCAAAACCAAAATATATGTCAAAAACAACATTCAGCGGTACAAAGCAGTTCACTCTCTTCACTTGAATTCTGAAATTGAACAACAACCTATCCTCCAAAACCTGTGCGCTGCTTCACAGCTACTTGAGAGTAGAACCAAACTAAAGCAGATGGAAAGGGACTCATGAAACAGTACAAGTAGACCAAAACAAGTCTTTGATGTGGTTTTCAACAAGGGTCTGAAGAGTCAGAGAGAAAACTAACTGAGCTAAAAAGTCCTTCATTTTGTTAAAAAAAAATAGGATAAGTTCTATTGCACAGCTTCCCGTTGGTCAGTTGTGACAAAATTTACACTATTGCTTTAATTGCTTTGGATTTTATTTTATTTTATTTTCGTAACTAAACTGCATATAAGAGAGTATATATATAGTCTCTGGGTGCAGCACATGAGAATGGAAGGAAAATATAATCTAGAGAGATATCCTAAGATGTTTCTTTCCTTACAACTCACACCACTATAGTGCTCTAAAGAAATAGATTACAAATTCTTTTAGATGAAAACAATCCCATGCTGCTTTTTTGCATTCTGATTTCTGAGATGCTAAAAAAGATGAGTTATCTAGAAAAAAATGCTCAGCAAAGATCAGTTATCTGCATAATTGATTGTGAACATTCAGAATCTGCAAAACAGTTACTAGTATTGACTGATGGACAATCAGCCAATGCTCCCATTGATTGACTTGGCAGAACTAGAAATTAGAGGGGGGGTAATATACCAAAGCTAGTATATTAATATCTATTCGCACTACAAACAAACTACAGAGAAAGTATTAAACAGTTTGTCTTAATAGTCGAGTAATTAAAAACACTTTCAATCTAATCATACAATCAATATTTCATTCCTTGCATCATATCTAAAGAAAAAGTTAAAACAAACAGCATCTCACATTCTTACATATCGTTCATCCTCTAACATTATACTTAAGTTATTGGAGTTATGGAACTCCAAATTGCAGCAGTTTCATTCCTTGATCATGTACTAATCTACTAATTCGCACCCCTAATTGATAACAGAATTAAAGATTAGAAAATACAGGCAAATTTGTTCAAAACTGTTTATACTAACCTAGCTAGTCATTAGATAGCATGTAGCTCTTTCCGACGGTGGTGGGCTGGGCCTCCACACACTGCTCTGCTCAAATGTGCTGAAATGTGCTGTACAATGGGAGATCTACTGGCTTTCACTCTCAATCCTTTTTATTTTTGTGTCTATATTTAATTAGTATATTGTTTTGGTAGAATGAGAGAGCATAGAATCTATATTGCTAACTTATTACTTATCACATACTACTATTTCCAGAGATAACTTTTTTCAGAAAAAAAAGTAAGTACTAGGTAACTTCATCCTCTAGTAGATCGTTGGTCTCACATGATTGAGTACCAAAGAAGACGAGCTTGTTGGGATCATAGCAAGACTTGTCTTCATCAAAAAATATATATATATCCTAAAATCTATCTAAAATTTGTTTATATAATACTTGACTTGTATCCTCATTGTGTTTCGATAAGTTATATTTAAAGTCTTTCTCAATCTTAAATATGTTTGAAAGTTGTAGACACTAAAAATTGAGCATATAAAAAATACAGACATACTTTGACTCATCTATCACCAACCAAAACAAAGCCGTTTTTATTGTGAAATCCATCGTGCACAGCACGCGTGGATGCTAAGTGGAGCAACCCCACATGAACCCCAGCAAGAAGAGGGTACGCTCACTTCCTTAAGGCACCGAGACAACATGCGCACCATCTAAATTGGATCCAACAACCAACGCACAAAGCAATCTGAGCAGCACATATCCAATCAAGTGGCGATGGGAAAAAGGGGGGACGTGGCCCAATCGAAACACAACACACGCGTTGTGCATTAATAGCAACGGGGCACCATAAAGGTCATCTAGATGAGATCTAACAACATCGACGTAGCCATTGCACGAAGCAATCTGAGCTAGCTGGATCCAATCGAACTGTAATGGGACAAAAAGGGCATGCATTCTTACACTCCTACGACAAGGAGCAATTTTGTACCATCCAAATAACATCCAACGACATGCACACATGACAAAGCAATTGCAACCAACCATTTGATCTAATGCTTCCAATGCAAAAGAACAACATGAACCGACGAGAGTGAGACACACCAACCAAACACAAGAGAGGATAGCATTTTGCTGGAACTTGAAGTATTTATTTATATATTCATCCCAGTCAAAAGCCTTCTTTTTTTTTGATTTGTTTGTGACAAAAATCTATCTAAGTTTGTAAATACACTAGCATTTTTTTAATATTACTTAGATTTTGTGTGCCCCTAAGGTAGCCTCCAAGTGAGGTTCTCGTACAAACGCGCGCCTCTCATGTAAGCGAAAAAGATTTTTTATTTCCTCCTAAGTGTGTGCTGATTAGCGCGAGGTGCTTTTTTTATTTGATGTCTTCTCGATTTGCATTTTGAGTCATTTTTGGACTAATTTTTTCTCTCTTAATAAATAAACAAATATTTTTATTATTCACCGTCCTCAAAAAAATCTCTTCAAAAATTAAATTATTGGAATACTTAATTCTGACTAATCACCATGACATCATGTAGAGTGTATGTATACCAAATTTGTGGGAATATACATAAGTACTTAGTACACTAATAACTAGTCCATAGAGAAGAATACAACAATAATAGAGTAACTGCTGCTAGTAAATAAAAAAAAAAAAGAAGACTAAAAGGCAGTACATACAGGGGCCAATCTATACTTACAAACCTCTCGCCCTATTCCCAAATTTAAACCCTAAACCAACCTGCTGCCGCCGTCGCCGCCGCCTCCCGTCTCCTCCACGATTCTCAGCGCTCACTACCTCCGAAGACGATGGCGGGCGCCGTGCTGCAGTTCCCTTCGGCGCCGGCCTTCCCGGCATCGGTGCGGGTGGAGGCGGTGGTGGTGCTCAACATCTGCGACAGCTACGTGCGGCGCCCGGACCAGGCGGACCGCGTCATCGGCACCCTCCTGGGCTCCGTCCTTCCCGATGGCACCGTCCACGTCCGCAACTCCTACGTCGTCCCCCACAACGAGTCCGTCGACCAGGTGCCCCATCCCTCCTCATCCCCTTTGACTTCCAGATAGGGTTAGGGATTCCGAGAGATGACCTTTAGACGCTAAAGAGTAAAATCTGGATCTTGAGCTATGGTCTTGTGGAATTTATCTTTCTTTAATATGACATTGTAATCTGAACCACAAACAGGTGGCGATTGACATCGAGTACCACCATAACATGTACACGTCACACCAGAAGGTGAACCCGAAGGAAGTGCTAGTTGGATGGTGAGCGCCACAGCTTCTTTGATAATGTCATGTGATCCTTATGTCTTGTGTTAGCGATTTGCTTCTGTTTGTCTTGGTTCTTACCTCAAGAAGAATCTTTGCAAGCTTAATTTGCATTGTAGGGTCACAATCTTACCACATGGTCTTGTATTTGTAGAACTGCCAATCATGAACTAGTTGGTTATATAGACATATCATGACTTATTGATGAAAGTCACAACTAAAGATTATGGTACTAGTAGATAACAACTGAAAGTATTGTTAGCTTGTTATTATGGTACTAGTAGATAACAACCGAAAGTATTGTTAGTTTGTTTTGAATGTTTCATTAGTAAATGTTGTTTAATTTATGTAGTGCTATGGATATATAATTCTATATTTCTATGCCATGTTAATAGTTGCATGTTGCATGAAACAAGTCCTGAACTTGAAGCAGTGAACTATATTCACGGGCTATTTAGTTTAGTTGTACTGTATACTTATCTATCTGGGGATTTAATTGCATACTTTCTGAAATGACACTATATTATATGCTTTTTTCAAGAAGTATTTTAGTTGCCTGATAGAAAATATTGTTAATGACACTATAATATCTGCTTTTTTCAAGAAGTATTTTAGTTGCCTGATAGAAAATATTGTTAATGCAAGAACAGTCACTGAACCAGTGTGAAATACTACCACTGTTCATTTAGTTTCGCAAGGTGTTGTCACTAACCTTTTCCTTCCATATTTGGTGATATTGTATCTTTGTGCAGGTTCTCGACTGGCTTTGGTGTTTCCGGGGGGAGTACACTTATACATGACTTTTACTCAAGAGAAGTACAAAATCCTATTCATCTTACAGTTGATACTGGATTCACTAATGGGGAGGCCTCTATCAAAGCTTATGTGTCGACAAACTTGTCTCTTGGAGATAGGCACCTGGCTGCACAATTCCAGGAAATTCCTCTGGATCTACGGATGATTGAAGCAGAAAGGGTTGGATGTAGGTTTCACATTTATGATAGTTAATCCTCCGCATGCTATATGTTGATTGTTTCTATAGATCTAGAAGTAAAATTTGAAGAATTGGATATCTTTAAAATAAGATAGATGTATGTTCCTTAGAACAACAGATGGATTGCATTGAATTATAGAGTTATTCTGGTACTATATGCCTCTTAACTTCTAATAGAAACTTGAAAAGTTGAAGAACTTTATTTTCAGTAACTTCAAGTGATAGCCTTGCAATGTATAACTTCTTTTGGGTCTTTTCTGTTTTTTGTTTGAATTAGTGGAGGCAAGCAACCTAATGGAAGATATAACTGCTATTGGAGGAAATTGTCAACATTTGTTAGCCTTTCCTTTAGTATGTGAAATGTTTCGTTCCTTGAAGATAGTTGCCGCAGGAGTGGTCGTGTGATAATTTATAAATGTCTGAAGAACATTTTATTTATTCAACAAGCGAAGCTTTCCCAATTGTCATTATTCTTGTTGCTTTTTGTGACAGTTGACATCCTGAAATCAACAATGGTGGAGAAGCTCCCAAATGATCTAGAAGGAATGGAGTCTTCAATGGAAAAGCTACATGCTCTTATTGATGATATCTACAAATATGTTGATGATGTCGTGGTAAATATATTTCTTCCCAAATTTTCCAGTTTCTCAGGATTGCTATCTTAGATAGCTTTTTGCATCACTTTCTAGGAAGGACGTGTGGCACCGGACAACAAAATTGGGAGGTTCATTGCCGATACTGTTACTTCAATACCGAAGTTGTCTCCAGCTGCTTTTGATAAGCTTTTCAATGACAGGATTCAGGTAAATCTGTTAACTGTTGATGCCATGAATTAGTTGTAAATGGCAACCTTGCTTCATTATTTAACTATGCTTCCTTTTACATTACAGGATAATCTAGCACTGGTGTACTTGTCAAGCATCACAAGGACACAGATTGCCATAGCTGAGAAGTTGAATACAGCAGCACAAGTCCTGTAATTTCCATGTAGCATCTGGGTGGCTGACTTCATGCTGTTAGTGCTTTTTTGTATTACCCGATTGAAAATATAAATGCATTTGCAGAATATGCATTTTTGGACTTGTTATCTGAGAGGTGTAAAGAGAAATCGAATTCGGAATGTTTGGGATCCTAATGGAGATCTACCAATTGGTTTAGTATTTTTCTACTAGTTTAATACCTGTAACGTTTTTTGGTTTTACTTAGCAACAGTTGGCGGTGTCGTCAAAACATACTATTAGTAGCTTATTTCACCCAAAATTTAAAGTTTAGGACTGATCTGTACTTGTTAGAATTGGGGCTGATTTCGCAAGAGATAGGTAACATATTTGTCCAGCTTCAATAAATTATGAATTGTGGCTGCGTGAGTCAGTTTTCGGCTGGTGTGTTATGCGGTAGCTTACGGATGTGGACAAGTTCAAAATGACTCAGGAGTTTTAAACCAATTTCACATGTTACTTTACACAGATTTTTGATGGTATCCATGGATTTCTAAACTTGCGACCTTTTTGGTTCATTTTGCACGCTGTAGGTAGAGTTTTCATGTTGATGCCATGTGCTATAACTCATGGATTTGTCTATGTTTTGGTCTATACTGAACTAGTAAGTTTTGAAGTTGATTTGCCATGAGATTTTTGTCTGGTTTAAGTTGCTTATGATCTTGTGAGTTTGCAGATGTTATAACCATGGAATTTTTCTCTAGTTCAACTGACTTCTGGCTGGTTTTTGTTGATTCTTTCCTTTAATTTTGAGCTGATTAGCTACATGATAGGAGGCCATTGGTTCGAACTAGTTTCGATCAATGCCAAACTTATCAGCCCGTAACTCAAGGATCTATAGCGGTCTCAATCGATTCCGAACCAGCAAGATCAGGCCATTATTTCGGCATGAGCTATAGCTCACGTATATCTAATCACTCTCGAACTATCATGGAAGAAGGCCACACATTTTTGACGGCTCAATAAGAAGCTCAAATTACATAGGCATTACTCCATCCTTTCAGCACTTTGAAAGAGACATCAGCCACTTGGTTTTTTTTTTTTGTGCATGCTACAGTACATGGATACAATTTTTTTGGTCCTATGGAAATTTTTCTGTAATATTAACTGATTGGCCATGTACAGCAGTTTCAATCGATTTTGAACTTGCATGATATAGCAATTATTATGGTATATATACATCACTCCATCATTGATGCAACATTCAGCACTCTGCTTTCGATTAATCAAAGACTTGATCAATGGTCGAGTTGAGTTGTTGGACCGATCAAACTTAGTCAATGGTTGAGCCGAATTTGTTGGCAGATCGAGTCATAGAACTTGCAGTGGACGAGCACAACTCTCAGACATACGTGGAACTTGAATTGAGTCGTAAGGCTTGTAGTGGATGAGTGTAACTCTCTGATGCACGTGGAATCAGTACATGCAACTCACGGCCAAAAATCTCACAACTGACTCATTGCAGTTGGTTAATTAAAAGCTTTTAAATACACTACATTATAATTAGATATGAGCATCTCCTTCTCGAGCAGACGTGAACCAATGAAAAGATGACAATATAACAGGAGAGAGCGTGCATCCTTACGCTTCTACGACAAGGAGCAACTGTGTACTGTCTAAATTACATCCAACGACAAGCACATACACACGTGACAAAGCAACTGTAGCTAATTAGATTTGATCTAATGCTTCCAATGCAAAAGAATAACATGGACTGATGGGAGTGAGACAAACCAACCAAACACAAGAGACAACAGTATTTTTTAAGAACTTGAAGTATTTGTTTATACATTCATTCCAGTCAAAAGCCTTCTTTTTTTGGGTTTGTTTGTGACAAAAATCTATTTAAGTTTGTGAATACACTAGTTTTTTTTTTTTGTAATATTGTTTAAATTTTGTATACTCCTAAGATAGCCTCTAAGTGGACTCTAATACAGACCCGCGCATCTCCTGTGTGAGGGAAAAAAAGATTTTTTATTCCCTACCGAGTGTGCATCGATTGGCGTGAGGTGTTTTTTTTTATTTGATGTCTTTTTAATTTGCTTTTTGAGTCTCTTTTGAACTATTTTTTTCTCTTTCAATAAATAAATAAATATTTTTATTATTCACCCACCTCCGAACAAAAAATCTCTCCAAAAATTAAATTATTAGAATACTTAATTCTGACTTAACACTATATCTATATGATATATTGTCGCTTCTTAAAAGCCAACGACACCATTCAGAGAGTCTCTGAATCTATCTGCTCCTTTCTTAAAGAGCCGTGTGAAGTGTGGTAAGTAGCAGTAAGTACTCAAGTGTGAACGATGAGCAGGGGGTTCGTACTACGAAAGGACACGACCCTCGAGGAAATCCTGACCAATCACTCACTTCACCATAACAAACTGAAAAAAAAAAAGACACCAAGCATTAGAATGACAGCCAAATGGGCAATCCCCACACGATTTGAACCCAGATGTCTGTTAAACTAATCACCATGACATAATATAGAGTGTATGTAGACCAACTTGTGGGAATATACATAAGTACTTAGTGCACTAATAACTAGTCTATAGAGAAGACTACAACAATAATGGAGTAAGTGCAGCTAGTAAAAAAAAATAAATATAAGGCAGTACACCATAAAAAAAAAAGCAGCAATACTGCAATAGTAGTTTATAAAAGAAGATTTCTTTCTTTCTATTCGTGTAAAAGTATCTATAAAGATACGAGTACTAGAATTGAATAATGAGGCAGGTTTTTCTTTTCAAGGTGGCAAAAGCGAAGCACAGACACAACATATGTTTTTTTTTATGTTTTCTTTAGATACATGTTGTAGGACACTTGGACATAAAACTTGTTTAGGGGAGAATGTCTCCTCAAAACCTACGATGAGAACTTTCAATTTTTGTTTTGTTTTCAAAAGTATCATTTTGTTTTAATGTTTATTTGTGAAAGTTGTACGAATTTTTGCAAAATGTATGTAATAATATATGAGTTGATGAGAGATTGTGGTGGTAAGTTTTCAACTTTGAGGAAAAAGACGACCACAGGGTGACGTGATGTAGAGAATCGAAGAAATAAAGCAGTTCCCGCCAAAAGGGTTCAGAGGAATCCCAAGAAATGGTAGTATGGCGACATTTACCGTGCTCTCCACTGTTGGAGTGACATTTGCTCACTTTACCACATCACAATTTCGGATTAGTTTATTATACAAATAAATAGGAGATTATGCTTCTAAATATATTGATTTAGTGTTAAAGCCCTCCCCATGGCCCACTTGGCATTTTATAAAATGCTCATGAAAATTGAAAAGGCAAGTAAAAAAGAGAGGGCATTTTTCAAAAAAAGAAGTGTCTCCCTCTTCCCGAGACAAAAGCCCCTCTCCCCCTGTCTTCGCCCTTAGCTGTAGTGCACACAAGACAAGCTCTGCAAAAACCCAACCCCTCTTAAGTGGAAGAAGAGAGCACGAGAACCCACCACTCCCCCCCCATCGCTATGCCGCCCCCCTCTTTCCTCCTCTTCCTTCTCCTCCTCCCCCTCCTCCGCGTCTCCCCTCGCACCCTCCCCCCCCCTCTCCTCCTCTCCGTCCCTCCTCCTCCTCCTCCTCCTCCTCCTCACCGCCACCACCACTCTCCTCTCCTCCCTCCCCCTCCCATTCCTCAACCCACCCCCCCTCCCTTCTCCATTCCGCCTACTCCTCCGCCTAGCAGCGCTCCCAAGTTCCCTTCCTCTTCCGCCTCCTCCAACTCTAATCCATACCCCTTCACTAACTACCCCTTCTTCCCCACCTTCGTCCCTCCCCCGCCGCCTCCTGCGGCTCCGGAGGCATCGTCTGGAGACGGTGGCCTACCGACGTTCCCGGCGAATATCTCCACGCTGGTTGCTCCCACCCCGCGAGGCGGCGGAGGGGCCCGCCGCTTCCCGGTCCTCCAGGCGCTCCTCCTCTCCTTCCTCTCCCTCTGCCTCTTGCTCCTCTCCGCTCTCCTCTCGCTCCATCTCTTCCGCCGCCTCCGCCGCGGCGGCTCGGCATCTGCGTCCCACGGCGGTGGCAGCCGCGCCGATGACGACGAGGGGCGGCGGCTGAAGCCACCACCGATGCCGACCTCCTCGTCGAACCCCAGCACCGAGTTCCTCTACCTCGGCACCCTGGCCGCGCCGCCTCCGGCTTCGGCTGCGCCACCTCCGGCTCCGGAGATGGCGCGTCTCCGGCCGGGTTCACCGGAGCTCAGGCCTCTCCCGCCGCTCCCCCGCGTGGGTCCTCCCTCGGGCGAGTTTGGCTCCCGGAGCTCGGCCTCCGACCCCAGCACTGTGCCCCATGCCGCCGCAGCCGCGTCCTCCTCGTCGCTCTCCCCCTCCTCCCCGTCGGTGTCCTCCCCCACGCTCTGCTCCAGCCCCGCGCAGCCCAGGCCACCGTCTATCCCGCAGCCGCGCGGCCGCGCACCCAACCCGTCACCACCGAAGCGGAGGCCACAACCTCCGCCGCCTAGGGCTGATCCAGAGCGCGGGATGGCAAATGCATGGAACCCATTTGTTGTGGCAATGCCGCCTCAGACAGCTCCATCGGATGAGGAGGACGCAGAGAAGGACATGCGCAAATCGCGGCCTTTGCACTCGGATAAGCTAAAGCCCGGGTCTTTGCAGTAAGACGCCCCAGCATCTGAGCTATTTTTGAAGTTGGGATCAATTTCTGACGCTGATTTGTATTTTTTCAGGATGAGGGAGGAGATGATCCAACTATACCTGAACAACTCAGCGGCAGCAACGGTGCCGAGGGAGGTGTGTTTGCTGGGTGCTCCGAGGTGTCACGGCATTGGTGTGCTGGTGGGGGCATTGGGTGTTTCCAAGGAGCAAGTGCGCGACGCCCTCTTGGAAGGTTTAACATAGATCGCCATCTGCTCTATTGGATAAACAAAGCTTGTATGGTATTTGCTTTTTGAATAGAGTTGCCAAAATGAAGCTCTGGAAGCTAGAAATGCATATTTTTTAACGTAGTGGTTACATTTAGGAGCATTTTGTGGTGCCAGTGAAAAGAGGGGCTTGGTAGCTAGGAAAGTCAAGTCAGGAAGGAAGGCGCTGTACTATTGGGCAAGTAGCGGTTGTAGTCTCGGCTTTCTTGTAGCTTTGGGGATTTTTTTATTGCTACTTTAGAATTCGACAAAAGTTTTCCTAAATGTAAAGTTTTTTCTCCTCATTGTTTTGCATTAAGCAATCTCCACTGTGTAGATAAAACCTTGTATACGAACTCCTCATATCTTCAATTTTATTGTGCTAAGTTTTCTGGTGAATCTTTTCCAATTGCGGTTCCCCTTACTCAGTGACACACAATTTTTCATTTAAGGTGTGACCACAATTTTCTATTCCAAGGCAATTTTGTATTTCAAGTCACTGAATTATGAATGTGTTCTTCAATCTCTGCATTATATATGCATGTGTATGATTTCTCTTTATTAATTTCAGCTGTTTGTCTTTGCTGGGAATAGGTAATGCACATGGTTTGGGGGTTGAAGCCTTGCAAATGCTCATGAAGATGGTTCTCACAAATGAAGAAGAGCTTAAACTAAAAGGTTTCAAGGATGATTCACCTTCAAGACTTTGCCCAGTTGAAACTTTTATGAAGACAGTGCTGGATGTGCCATTTGCATTCAAGAGAGTTGATGCAATGCTTTACATTGCCAATTTTTATTTGGAGGTCAATCAGCTGAGAATGTCATTTGCTACCCTTGAGGTAAGTTTGTACGCCTTATCGATGTCATTTTAAATTTTTTTCCATCTTAATAAAATGCAACACAATCATATTGGTTGTGAACTGGCCTCAGCTTCTGAAAGCGCACGATGGTTATAAAATCCTGTTGTTGTACAGTTTCTTTTTGTACAGCTATGCATGTGATGTTGAACTTTAGTTGCCCAAACATGCCTATGTTTTGTTCTGGTGCGAGAATCTTGTAGATCCCAGGTTTGGTTGTGCACTCTCTTCAAATGTTTTTTTCTCCTTGTGTGTGTGAACCTTCCCATTGTGTGTTATTGACATGAGCACCTACTGCTTATTGATCTGACATGGCCAACAGTTGAGCATCCCGAGATTATCGCATTAATGCAATGCTATAAGTTCTTTTATAAAAAGCTCCTGAATTCCTTCTTTTATGTGGCTTGTCTGAAGGATTTCATTTTTCATTTTATTCCAGGCAGCTTGTCAGGAACTGAGGACCAGCAGGTTGTTCCACAAAGTCCTCGAGGCTGTTCTTCATTTTGGCAACTTGATGAGCGCTGACGCAGGCACTACCAATGTGCATGCGTTGGAGCCAAACACTCTTCTGAAGATAGTTGATGTCAAAGGCGCTGATGGCAAGGCTGCTCTCTTACAATTTATTGTCCAGGAAATTGTGAAACCTGAAGGTTACAATGTAATGTACTCTGGGTCAACAACATGCAAGACGAATGCAAATACTTTGCAGTATGATGTTGAATGCAGGAAGCATGGCCTTCAGGTTATCTCCAAACTTACAGCTGAGCTGAACAATTGTAAGAAAGCTGCATCTATGGATATCATGGAGCTTAGCAGAAATGTCTCAGAGCTAGCAGTTGGGCTTGGAAAGATCCATGATGTGCTGAGACTGAACAGCATGCTTGCTTCAGCAGAGAGCGCTCGTCGGTTCCACAATGCTATGAGCATGTTTCTGAGGCAAGCGGAAGAGGAGATTCTTAAGCTCCAGGCCCAGGAGAGCATTTGCTTGTCTTCAGTGAATGAGGTAACGGAATACCTGCACGGCGAATCAGCCAAGGACGAAGCTTATGCGTTCAGAATTTTCATGGGGGTCAAGGAATTTCTCACAATCCTGGATCGCATCTGTAAAGAAGCTGGGGAGATGAACAACAATTGCATCGGTACAGCAACCGTAAATTGGATGGCCGTGCCAATGGAAATGACACCTTAAGCTGCTGCTGCTGTTGTCATTATGCAGCCCTCTTTTTGTAGAATATAAACTTATCGCGAAGATTATCTATTATCTTTATGTAGATCCGAACAATGTCGAAGCTCTATATATAATGTATGCTGTTCATGTTGGCCTGTATAAAGTTTATCCAGTTGGCACTTGGTGAGTACAAGCAATGACTAACTTGTTTGGAAGCTGGTGATGTCTATGTTGATGATGGTTACGCGCCTCATACTATGATCGGCGTTGCGGTCTGTGTTTTAGAAAACTCTATTTGCCATATTATTTTTGAATGTAGCTTTTTGCTAATTGTCCATCTAAGAATAATATCTTCTGTAACTTGCATACTTCACATACTGCTAAGCCATTGTACCATAATCACAGAGCCCTTAAGCTCACAAATTAGCAGTTCTGTATAACATTGCGATGTTTTTAATTTTACTCTCGCAACATCATTGGTCAATTTAGCATTTTAGCTAACATTAGATGCTTAAAATTTCGGAAGAAAAATGAAGATGGTGTACTGCAGAGCTAAAATTTTGTTTTTTAAAAAGAAAAAACCAGTGCTAAAATTCAAAAGAGAGTATGGTTAAAAAAGAAATTAAGCTTTGCAAAAGGTAATATAAGGTTCGTAATTAAGATTTCTTCATTTTATTTTTGTATACATCTCTCTTCAATCTTGAAGTAAATCTTTTTTAGATGTAATTCTTTTAGAGTTTACTTAGTTTTATTTTTAATTTATCTGCTACAGAGAAATATAAGTGATGGGAAGAAATAGTGATTGTAGGAGTGGCAATCGATTAGAGAGATGAAGATGAGGGTGATAGTGTGACAAAGAGACATTGACTGATCGAGAAGAGAAGGAGAGAAGAAGTGTAGAGAAAAAAAGATATAAAGATTATATTAAATTTGAATGTGTAAAATATTTAAGAAAAAAAAACCATCAGCTTCTCTGTAAATTTGGTGGTACACATGACAAAATTATTAGTTGTGAAGGAAAACCGAGCTAACCAGTCAGCCTTCAGTGGTCGTCTTCCTTCGCCTCCAAGGCTCTCCATTTCCACCTCGTCTCCCCTTCATCTTCTAATGGCGTCTCCCGTCCCCAAACCCTAACCCCGAAGCCCCCGCACCCATGGGCTCCCAGCCCCCGCCCTCTCGCACTTCCCTCGAGCCCTTGGCCACCCTCGATCCCGCCGCCCTCGCCGGTCTCCCCGCCTCCTCCCCTCTAACCGTCCGCTCCGCCGCCCTCTCCCGCCACCTCCTCTACCTCGGCACCGGCGGCGGCAAGCTCCTCCTTCTCTCCCTTCCCACCTCCCCCTCAGAGGCCCCCGAGCTCCTCCGCTTGCTGCCCATCGGACAAACCCGCCCCGTCTCCTCCATCGTCCCGCTCCCCTCTGTCGCTCGCGTCCTCGTCCTCTCCGATGGCCTTCTCCTCCTCGCCGACCCCCTCCTCTCCCGCCCTCTCCGCCGTCTCGGCTCCCTCCGCCACGTGGCCGCCGTTGCCGCCCGCGTCCCCGAGCCTTCCTCTCCCTCCTCCGACTCCTGCTGCTCTCTCGCTGTTTCCGTTGGGAAGAAGCTGCTCCTGATAGACCTCACATTACGCGATGACGACGAGTTGGGGGTGCAGACTCGCGAGATCGCCGTGGTTGATGGCGTCAAGGCACTTGCTTGGGTCGGGGACTCGGTGTTTGTTGGCACTTCATCGGGGTACTCGCTCTTCTTGAGCAGCAGCAGCGAGGGAATGGATATATTCTCGCTTCCGGAGTCATCCGCGCCACCGAGGGTGAAGCCACTGTCAGGAGGCAAGGAGGTGATGCTACTGGTGGACAATGTTGGGGTCGTGGTGGACCGGTTCGGACAACCGGTCGGGAGCAGCTTGGTTTTTAAATGTGCACCGGATTGTATAGTTGAGGTGTCACCTTATGTGGTTGTTGCAGGGGAGTCTAGGGTGGATGTGTATAGGAGGAGGAACGGGGCATGTCTTCAGATGGTCCCGTTTGCAAGTAGTGGTTCAGGTGTTTTGATTGTAGCGAGCGATGATGATGGTAGTGGCGAGGTAGTTGTGATCGCTACGGCTTATAAGGTAACGTAGGTACGTTGCCCTTCTATTAGTGCTACTCATATTGTCTCCAAACATCAAATAGTGCATTCGTGCATTGGTTGAGTTACTTGAGTAACTTTGCATTGCATACTGTGACAACTACTGTCTTTTATGTTAATTTTACATGCCAAGTAGATTCGTGTTGCTGAGGGGATGATCAGGAGACACACCTAACTAGGATTTGGCATGAATTGAAAGCTGAGTATATGGAACAGTGAATTATACTAGTGTCATTGCTTCCAATCAGGTTCTTGGTAGTATGAAAACTGAAAAGATGACGCCTATAGTTTTGAAAATGTGCAGGTTGCTGTTTAATCATAATGTTGTTACAGATGTTAGTGAGTGATTAGTTGTATGGAGGCTAGGTTAAGACTTGGGAGGCTGGCTATGCCGTTTTCCCTCTATTATTCAATCTTCATGCCATCAGGAGTTATCCTGAATCCTGAGGTTATGAATTTTTCAGTTCTTGATTACTGTAATTGCCCACCACCACTAAAACCCGCACTGCCGCAAAAGCTGCAGCACCTCACTGTTTGTCATAGAAAGAAAAGAAAAGAAAAGCAAATCGAAGTGAAACTCTGCCGATGAATTCTTTAAATGGTGTGAGAAATGCTGCAAGTATCTTAAGTTGAAATAGTGTAGTCTGGCTCTGATTTATGCAGATCATAATTTCTTTATACTAACAGAGGAATTAATTGGCTGATCCAGGTTTTTTGTTATGGTAAAGTATCCGCAGAGGAACAGATCAAAACGCCATTAAGAAGAAAGAATTATAAAGAAGCCATCTCTTTGTTAGAAGAGTTTGAGTCTGACGGTGAAATCTCAAAGGATTTGATCTCCTTTGTGCATGCACAACTAGGATTCCTGTTGTTTTTTGACTTGCATTTTGAGGATGCTGTAAATCATTTCTTGCTTTCGGAGACTATGCAGCCAGCAGAAATATTTCCTTTCATCATGCGAGATCCTAATCGTTGGTCGGATCTGGTATGTACATGCTATTTGGAAAGTTGTAAATGACATCATTGTCTTAATTTATTACTGTTTTTAAATTTGTCTCCCAATTAGCCTGTATGCACATATAGGTTTGTTGTTGACATCTGCACACCCTGCCCCCATTATGTTGACTTCACCTAGAAAATCCATCTTGAATCCTGAACTATCGAGCTTTTAATATTACTCAATAACCCTGACTCCTTGGTTAATTTGTTAAGTGTATGAATGAATTCCACCCAATTTGAGAGCTTAGATGCAAATTTGCCTAAAATTCTTGTAGATAGGACCTTTTGAAATTTTGAACTGCTAGAATATTTATGATAGTAAAGTTGTTTGCTGAAATTCTGAAACACACTTGGAACTTCCCCTTCAATGCTCAACTCGCTACTTAGTAATGTTAAATTAAGCTGTTTCTACCTATATTCCCAAAGCTTTGTGCCTTTGCCCATCTATTGCATTTCATGGAGAATCCTACCATCCTCCTTTGATACCCCCTCTGTTTTGTCCCTTTTTAGCTATCTGTATTATTGTTTATTGTTAAAAAAAAATATTGTAAATTTTAGGTGCCAAGAAAGCGTTATTGGGGTTTGCATCCACCCCCTAAGCCTCTTGAGGAAGTTATTGACGATGGACTGGTAGCAGTTCAACGAGCATTATTTCTCAAAAAAGCAGGTGTGGACACAGTTGCAGATGAAGATTTCCTTTCAAATCCGCCAAGTAGGGCTGATCTATTGGAACTAGCAATCAGAAATATTATCAGGTTTTATTTGCTCATGGCATTTTATATTCATTTAAAGTGCAATGGAGCCACATCTAACTGCCAACATCCCTCTGAAATGTTAAATGAAACTAGGTATCTTTGTGCATCCCGGGACAAGAGTTTGTCTTCTCCAGAGATGGAAGGAGTTGATACTCTTCTGATGTATCTTTATAGAGCGCTTGATCTTGTTGATGACATGGAGAAGCTTGCATCATCTCAGAATAGTTGTGTTGTGGTATATACAATTCCTTTACACATCTATATTGAATGCATTGGTGCCTTGAAGCATTATGACTGTATTACATGTGCTATGGTGCTTAAATAGATGTTAACACTAAAGTTATAGGACATAGTTCAGTGTCATTCTTATGCTTTTCATGCCATATGAGGGTAAAATAAGAAAGCAGCTCACTGTTAAACTTATGGGTGAATGGGTGATGCAGGAGGAGCTAGAATCACTTTTGGATGACTCTGGCCATCTGCGGACGCTTGCATTCTTATATGGTAGTAAAGGAATGTGCTCTAAAGCTCTTACCATCTGGCGTATTTTAGCAAGGAACTACAGCACAGGTTTGTGGAAGGATCATGCTAATTTGTCTGAAAACGACGGTCTTCATACTTCTGTCGATAAGAAGTCTGGTGAAGAAATTGCTGCTATTGAAGCTTCCAAGATACTTCAAGCATCATCTGATCAAGACCTTGTTCTGGAACATCTTGCATGGGTATATGTTTCAAGCTACTGGCATGCTATCTTCTGACAACTTGTTTCATTTTGTTGTGAACTGCTACTGAATATTTACATCCAGGTGGCAGATATTGACCAAGAGCTTGCAATTGCAATTTTAACGTCTGATATTAGGGAAGACAAACTTTCTCCTGGTAATTGATTTGTTTCAAGTAAAGCACTTTATCTATATGCTTTTATTTATAGTTAATTCAAGTAGAAATAGACTCAATAGATTTAAAATAAAACTGAATGATAGTTCTTGTCTGCACTATTATTTGGTAGTCACTAACTTACAATTATAACTTATTGGAAAGACCATGCCATTATTGCAATATGTTCAAATATTGATTTATTCTGTCTTCATATCATTGATTTATTCATGGGAAGCTACTACATTCTCCAATTTTTGCTTATGAGCATGTCAGAGCATGGTGGTGCTAGGAACATAGAGGGATGGGCTTTTTCTTTTATTGATCATGATAACAACTGTTCCTATCACAATTAGAAATGGCATGTTTTACTCATCAGCACTAACAAAAAAAATCTTGTATTAAACTCTGTTAACACTTAGTTGAAATGGATATTTTGCAGAAAAAGTTGTTGCTGCCATTGATTCGGAGAAGGTTGGAATTCATCAGAGGTATTGTTTATTGTTTGTGAATCCATGAATGTCAACGAGTTTAAACAACTCAAATTTCTAGATGATCCTTCAATGTTTCATGTAAAGAAAATATGAATGTGAACAAAAAGTAGCACAGAGTTAAATTATCAGGTAATTTTTTTTAGAATACATTATTGAGATTTTTTGTGCCGCTAATTTGTTTACTATATGCTTACCGCTAAACATGTGCTTGTATAACATATAGTGGTTGGACACTAATGCATTGCATGCATCTGACATTCTTTAATTCTTACACAACTAGAATTAGTATCTTTTTAAAAGCTAGTTGAATGTGTCTTATCCTATGCCTTTTGTTCTTTTCTTTTTTCCTTTACTTTACTATGATTACCAGGAAATGCTTCTTTTTATGTGGTGATGATGTTTTGCTTGATAGATCATTTCTTCTTTTTAGAAATCCTAATTCATGCAAGTTAATACAGATATTTGCAGTGGTTGATTGAGGATCAGGGTTGTGATGATCCTCACTATCACACTTCCTATGCACTTTCACTAGCTAAATCTGCCATGGAAGCAGTTTGTATGGAGTCCAGTTATGGGGAGAAAGACGAGAAAGAAACTGATTCTGATGTGCAGTTCATTTATTTATTGAGGGAAAGGTTGCAATTATTTTTGCAAGCTTCAGACTTGTATGATCCAGAAGAAGTGCTCAATGTAATAGCAGAATCAGAGCTATGGTTGGAAAAGGTGCTGCTATGCTTTGTCTTTTTCCTCTTGGCAGTTCTGTGCTTGCTTGGTCTTGTGCCCTTTCCCTTGCCGTTTCATGCTTACCTGGTCAGCTGTTAATGCTCTCATCTTTTACATTTCGAATTCTCTTTCAGGCAATATTGTATAGAAAGATGGGCCAAGAGAACATTGTACTTCAGATACTTGCCTTGTAAGATGCCATGTTCTTGCTGCATTTGTTCTTTATTCTTTGGGAAAATTTTCTTATTCTTTTGGTGCAAGCTGCAGAACTGATGATATATCAAGCTAGACTTTTTGCTTCCAACATTTTATGCCCCTAACGCTTACAGCTCTTTTGTCCTGACCTCTGTTGGTTGATCTGTGATGAAGGAAGTTGGAGGATAGTGAAGCTGCTGAGCAGTACTGTGCAGAGATTGGTCGAGATGATGCATATATTCAGTATGTTCTAATTAATTTCTATTTCACTTTATTCTGTTTGTTTTGTACATTCTCTACATGCTACTTTCCCTAGTATAGTTTATTTTAAAACGATTGTTTGAGATTATCTTTGGTCTATTTTTGAACTCAGGTTGTTGGATTTGTATTTGGACCCCCAAAATGGGAAAGAACCAATGTTTACAGCAGCTGTTAGTCTTCTCCATAATCATGGGGAATCTTTGGACCCCTTGCAAGTCCTGGAGGTACTACTCTCTTGCACCAATAGCAGCAAAGATTTTGTTTCACAAAGTTATTGCACTCCTAATTAATCTGGAAATGTAATTGTAAAATTCTCAGCTGATAAGTGGTTTTAGAGTCAAGAAAGTATTTTTCTAGATTGACCCTTTTTCATGTATTTAATTATGTTCTGCCTGTTGTTCAGAAAACAACATTCAGAAGGTTAGTGCATTGTTCACATCTAAATAGGAGATGCTCAATATTCAGTTAATACAATCCTTCTGCACATTTTAACTGTTGCGTGATGCCTATTTCCCCCCTATTTATCACAACCATCCTGCAATACACTATTTTATTAGAATAGGGATTCTGAACCACTATTTTGTGCCAGAGATTATCTCCTGATATGCCTCTCCAGCTAGCATCAGATACAATCTTGCGGATGCTGAGAGCTCGAGTGCACCATCATCGCCAAGGGCAGGTAAGCATCTTTTTTTTTCTTCTTTTCTTAAGCTGGAGACTAGAGTTCTGTATTACACATTTGTTTGGAATTTGGCTTTCTTGAAATGCTTAATCTAATAAAGAGAGTGGGAGTCTCTCCTTATTACACATTTGGTTGAAAATTTTATCCTAGTATTTGTTGGTCCTAAATCATAAAAGCTCACAAACTCAAATTAAATGCAAAATTATAAAATTAAACTTAGACAATGAGCATAGGAATGATTGTTTTAGTGTAATTGGAAAACTGATGGTAACTAGCCAGTTATCACCTGTTCTTGTAAATATTGGTTACCTGAGGTCCTTTATGATCGGTTTAGATAGAGGAATTGCCATGCTAGGGCTATGTAGTGTGAGTTATAAATGTTTAATGACTCAATTCTTTGATGTGAACTGTGAACACATACTATCATAGTATTCTGTTAAAAAAATTGAAAAATCGCTCATAGGTTGTCTGTTTCCCTGGTTTCTCCAGTAACAGGCTGGATTTTATCAGGATTAGGATCATGGTTTGTTCTGGACTGGTTACTGTTGGGAACCAGCAGGAAACCAATACAGGCAGGAACTGGGTTCCAGAATGGGTCCTGGAAACCTTGATTTGGTGTATAAAAAAGTGGCGGTCATTCAGATATAAACAACAAAATCTGAACTAGTTTGTTCCCTAGACATCCCCAAATATTAAAGATGCTTTGTGATTGACTTCTTTTGGAATTAACCTGCCCTTTTCCGATTGTTTATGAAATAAGGCTTGCTTGCATGATGAACTTATGTGAAATCTGATTTACCAGTTTTATTCTTATGCTTTGTCTTTCTGCCTCATGCTAGATAGTTCATAATCTTTCGCGTGCCACAAATCTTGATGCTCGGTTAACAAGATTAGAGGAGAGGTCAAGGCATGTGCAGCTAACTGATGAGACTGTATGTGATTCTTGTCGAGCCCGCCTTGGCACCAAGCTATTTGTCATGTATCCGGATGACTCTGTTGTTTGCTACAGGGTATGTTTACTTGAACAATTAGTGTTGTTTAGTCTGCTATCTATTTGTTTGCATGGAGGTTGCAAGATTGGTTATATACCCAAATGCGTGTCTACATGAAATCATATGAAATGCAGTGCAAATAATCCATGAGAATGAACTTGGATGTGTAAAATGAACACATACATTGACCAATCGATGGCTTCTGTTGAGTTGCTTTTCGCTAAACTTTTGGAAACTATTTTGAGTTAGGCTCTTGTTTCATAGTTGTTTCTGTGTAAAAAAAAAAAAAAAGCATTGACATTCGCAGTTTGAATATTGCAGTGTTACCGGAACCAAGGTGATTCAGCATCAGGACATGGTCACAGCTTCAGAAAAGGTGTTATATTCAAACAAAGTTGGCTTGTCAATAGATAGTGATGGAAGACTAGACACACCATTATTAGGACCCTGTAACAATAGCTGCCCCCTTGCATTTTGAGGACCATTGGTCTGCTGCAATTTTTCCTTTGAAACGGATAGTGTTTTTGGGGGCATGTAATTGCATTGTTCATGAAGGAGGAGGCAGAAGTTGCACTTGGTCCTGGAAGCTGATACATACACCCCAAAGTCTCCAAGACGTCCAGAAGCCTTTTTTTTTTTCCCTCAACACAAAGATGTGGGATGTAAGTTTTAGTTTGTGAGTTGTGAACACACTATACTGTAGAGACTAGAGACAGACAGATGGTCGTCCCGGTAAATGGAAATTGTTACGGATGAGTCAGACATCGAGAAATAAAAGAAAATCAAAATGCTAATAAGTTGGAAAAGTTGGTAACTATCAATCAATTTTGCCTTGCCCATTTGAGTTTATGGAAGTTGTGCTTGTGCAGCATCATACATGAGCTTGCAAGCAGCTGGGCTAGATGGATGAGTCAAAGCGCATGCGTGCGTGTACTTTGACAGAAAGCAGAGCAGGACTTGTCAAAGGAAAGGAGGGAACTCGTGATTATTAATTGATGGCATCGTACCAACCGGACAATTCAGTTGAGTATGCAGGCATCAGGGCACTTCAAAACATGGATAAGTATGCAATAGTTGACCACTCTCAAGGTTGGTGGATCTAACAAAATAGTGTTATTATAAAAGCAGAGGTGGATATGTTTTTTCTTATAATAAAAATTTTAATCCAAAGTATTTTTAACATAATAGAATTAACTACTAAAAAACAACTTTTTCTTTATTGTTGTGTTTATTATTATTATTATCCCACTACAATTTCAAATACAATCAAAAACAATTTTTTTATAAAATAATTTGTTAGTATGCTTATTAGCAATATCAGAAGCAGGCTTTAGCCGCCCCAAAAACGTGATACCAGTTGCTGCTTACTTGCTTAGTGCGAGTGCTCCAAACTTGCGCTCCTATATATATCCTTACAGCTCACCTGGACCTTTGTCCCAATTCCAAAACCAACAGCGGCACACAACAAGATGCGCGCTTCACACCCCTTCCTCATCCTACCACTCCCCTTCCTCCTCCTCCTCGCCGCCGCCGTCACGGCAGGCAATTCGAAGCAATGCCACTCCGACGACAAGGCGGCGCTGCTCGCCATCAAGGATGCCTTCAACAACGCCTACCACTTCGCGTCCTGGACGCCCGACACGCCGTGCTGTGAATGGTACGACATCGACTGCGACGTTTCAACCGGCCGCGTCGTCGGCCTCTCCGTCTTCCAGGACGACAACGTCACGGGGCCCGTGCCACCGGCCATCGCCAAGCTCACCCAGCTCCGCACCCTCATGCTCCACCACCTCCCCGCCGTGGCCGGCCCCATCCCCTCGGCGCTCGCCAAGCTTTCCAAACTCCAGCAGCTCACCATCTCGTGGACCGCCGTGTCGGGCCCCGTCCCGGCGTTCCTGGGCGTGCTCACCGCGCTCACCAGCCTCGACCTCTCCTTCAACTCGCTCACCGGCTCCATCCCACCGTCCCTCGCCGCCCTCCCCAACCTCTCCGCCATCGACCTCAGCCGCAACCACCTCACCGGCACACTGCCGCCGGCGCTCCTCAGCAAGTCCCCCCAAGAAGCGTACCTCCAGCTCTCGCACAACAACCTATCCGGGAGCATCCCGGCCGAGTTCGCCGCTGTGAAGTTCACGCGCATCGACCTGTCGCGCAACCAGTTCACCGGCGACGCCTCGGTGCTCCTCGGCAAGGCGAAGACGGTGCAGATAATGGACTTGTCGCGCAACGCGTTCCAGTTCGACCTGTCCGGGGTGGAGTTCCCGGAGGGGCTGAATTATATCGACATGAGTCACAACATGATCTACGGGAGCATCCCGGCGCAGGTGGCGAGCTTGGCGTCGCTGCGGCAGTTCAACGTGAGCTACAATAGGCTTTGTGGGGAGGTGCCGAGTGGCGGGAACGTAGCCAACTTTGATCTGTACAACTTCGCTCACAACAAGTGTTTGTGTGGATCTCCACTTCCTCCTTGTCACTAATTTCATTCAACCCCTCCTTTTAAGGGAGGGTTGATCCGAACAGATAATTTCATCCAGTTGGATATGCAGTGTATTGTCAAGACACACTCACACACACAAGTGATCATAGTTAAGAGAATAAGAAGAAGCAATTTTATTATGAGAAATGCTTTTTATACAAACTACATACATTCTCTGCTCGAAAAGGAGATTTCCAGATCTAACTATAATGCAGGGTATTTAAACAGTTTTAATTAACCAACTGCGATAAGTCAGCTGCGAGATTCCCGACCGTGAGCTACACGTACTGATTCCACGTGTGTCAGAGAGTTACACTCGTCCACTGTAAGCCTTATGACTCGGTTCGAGTTCCACGTACGTCCAAGAGTTGTGCTCGTCCACCACAAGCCTTATAACTCAGTCTGCCGACAAACTCGACTCGACCATCGACCAAGTTTGATCAATCCAACAACTCAGCTCGACCATTGACCAAGCTTTTATTAATCCGAGATCGTCTCGGATCATAACCCCCCTTTTGAAGAAAGAAGCCAACTCCCATTGGTGCTTAGAACTGAAGATGCATGAACTGCGCTTGGCCGTTCTCACGTGTATACCACTTTGTAGCACTTGCTCATTGATCTTTCCGTCTAACCCGAAATGCCTCTTGCGTGCTACGACGCGTTATTGTCACATTCTTCTCTAAGACCACGTGTTCAGTAAGAGGTGCCTCCCATTGGTACAATAAATATTCGATAGATGACACTGTTGTGTGGGGCTTGTCATCCAACATGGATGCATGGCTCAAAAAGTTTGAGGTGTTCGACATTAACCATCAAGTAGATGTCCATATACAGAGAAAGTTCGAGCCGACAAGCATTATCACCAATTTTCCGTAAAATCTTGAATGGACCATAACGGATTGATTTGATTTTTTTACCTTCATCTTTGAGCCGGTCCTTGCTTAAGTGGAGCCAGACTAGATTTCCTTCATGAAAATTGGCTTCAATTCGGTGTCAGTCATGTCGCGCCTTATATTTGAGCTTAAGCTTTTGTAGGTTCTTCTTTACTTCACCATGAAGTCGCCCGATGCCCTCCAGGAAACGTTGTGCTTTATCTTGATCACACTCCTCCTTGGTGGTTGGTGGTGAGGTAGAGATCGTGAACTCCAAGTCAAATGGGTTTTGTGGTAGGAAACCCAAATCTACCTCAAAAGGAGACTTCTCAGTGGAACCTTGTACAGCTCGATTGAAGGCGAACTGTAAATATAGTATGCTCTCGTCCCACGTCTTGGGGTGTCGTGAGTTGTAACCCTTAGCAAATGTACAACTGTCTAGTTAACCACTTCGGTCTGACCGTCAATTTGTAGATGAAAGGCTGTACTATGCTTCAACTTGGTGTCCATCATTGTCCAGAGAGATCGTCAAAAATGGCTGAGGAAGCACGTATCACGGGCAGACACAATAGAGCTAGGTAGCCCGAAATGCGTCCAAACATGTTAAGAGAATAAATGCGCTGCCTGTTCTCCTGTAACAGTTTCTTGCATGGTATAAGTACCACCATTTTGGAGAAGCGATTAACGACCACAAATAGGTAGTCGTTGCCACGTCGAGTCTTTGGTAATCCACCAAGAAAATCCATAGAAATGTTTTCCCATGGATATGAAGAAACTGGTAAGGGGGTATACAAATCTAACTTCCAATTTGCAGGCTTGGAGATGCTATAGAGGCCGCAGCCCCCGGGCCACGTCCTGTTGCATGCGTGGCCAAAAGACATGTCGATGAAGATTTTGGAGTGTCTTCATCACTCCGAAGTGTCCAGCAACTTTCAAGGTGTGCCTCACGTAGCCACTGCACGTGGTGTGCCTCACGTAGCCATTGCACGCGGTGTGCCTCACGTGGCACACAAAGAAGCATCCCTTTGTACAAGAGCCCGCTTCGGAAGGCAAACTCCAACTGCCTTCCAGTTTTGAGTTCAGCTAGTATTGTTCAAAAATCAAAATCCTCCCCATACCAAGTGGTATAGTCCTCATGGCATGAAGATTCTACTTGCATAAACATCGAAAAGCAAAGTGCAACAACTGGGGGGCCGTGATAACATGTCAGCTAACATTGATGATCTGTTTTGCCTAATTGGCCGTCATTATTTTTGTGGAGTCGATGTGATTGTCCTTAATGCTGACGAACCTTGCCCCATCTTTTGTGAGCTCGTACTCTTGAGTTCTTCAGTGGAAATGGGTGTCACGATCATACAAGAAAGGACTACGTATCACCTAGCAAATGTCAATGGGAACGAAATCGCATTGCACCTCATCAATATATCGAGAGGAGATTGCAAACCGTAGAGTATACTAACTCTTGATTTGTTGGCTTACTCGAACATGAACCAGCTCAAAGGGTATGGTCGAGGATGTGTGGTCGTCTTCAAACCAAGTTGACATATTAGGCCGACGGAGACCAAAATTTTCTGACTCCTAGGATCGAAGATGGTTAGTACTACTTCTTGTTTCACCTGTATGTTGATGGTGAATAATTCCTCCATCGGGTTATGGTTTATTGACGGACCTGAGTCTGTCTCCTTCGGCATTGCCATTAAAGACAGGGTCATGTTTGATTTTTTTTATCAAATTTAATCGGACGGTATCCTCTATTGGCGGAGCCGAGGTAGCCGTAGCTGTTCGTTTGCCTGGTCTATTCTTCCTTGTTTTCTCTGGTCGAAGTTCGAGATGAAGTTTATAGCAATTCTCTTTTGTATGACCTGCAACTTGGCAATGCTCACAAGTAACACCCGTACTAGATTTGGGGTACCTTTTCTGAAGCTTGTCTTTTTCTTGGACGTGGTCGAAACCTCCTTCATGTTTTTGTCAGTGCGGGACTTTTTTTTCTCAATGGCCATAGCAGTGGTACTCGCGCTCGGGAGTTAAGTCAGTTGCGAGATTTTTGGCCGTGAGTTGCATGTACTGATTCCACGTGCATCAGAGAGTTACACTCATCCACTACAAGCCTTACGACTCAATTCAAGTTCCACGTGTGTCTGAGAGTTGCGCTCGTCCACTGCAAGTTCTATGACTCGATCTGCCAACAAATTCGGCTCAACCATTGACTAAGTTTGATCGGTCCAACAACTCAACTCGACCATTGATCAAGTCTTTGATTAATCGAAAGCAGAGTGCTGAATGTTGCATCAATGATGGAGTGATGTATATATACCACAATAATTGCTATATCATGCAAGTTCAAAATCGATTGAAACTGCTGTACATGGCCAATCAGTTAATATTACAGAAAAATTTCCATAGGACCAAAAAAATTGTATCCATGTACTGTAGCATGCAAACAAAAAAAAACCAAGGGGCTGATGTCTCTTTCAAAGTGCTGAAAGGATGGAGTAATGCCTATGTAATTTGAGCTTCTTATTGAGCCGTCAAAAATGTGTGTGGCCTTCTTACATGATAGTTCGAGAGTGATTAGATATACGTGAGCTATAGCTCATGCCGAAATAATGGCCTGATCTTGCTGGTTCGGAATCGATTGAGACCGCTATAGATCCTTGAGTTACGGGCTGATAAGTTTGGCATTGATCGAAACTAGTTCGAACCAATGGCCTCCTATCATGTACCTAATCAGCTCAAAATTAAAGGAAAGAATCAACAAAAACCAGCCAGAAGTCAGTTGAACTAGAGTTATAACATCTGCAAACTCACAAGATCATAAGCAACTTAAACCAGACAAAAATCTCATGGCAAATCAACTTCAAAACTTACTAGTTCAGTATAGACCAAAACATAGACAAATCCATGAGTTATAGCACATGGCATCAACATGAAAACTCTACCTACAGCGTGCAAAATGAACCAAAAAGGTCGCAAGTTTAGAAATCCATGGATACCATCAAAAATCTGTGTAAAGTAACATGTGAAATTGGTTTAAAACTCCTGAGTCATTTTGAACTTGTCCACATCCGTAAGCTACCGCATAACACACCAGCCGAAAACTGACTCACGCAGCCACAATTCATAATTTATTGAAGCTGGACAACTATGTTACCTATCTCTCGCGAAATCAGCCCCAATTCTAACAAGTACAGATCAGTCCTAAACTTTAAATTTTGGGTGAAATAAGCTACTAATAGTATGTTTTGACGACACCGCCAACTGTTGCTAAGTAAAATCAAACAACGTTACAGGTATTAAACTAGTAGAAAAATACTCAACCAATTGGTAGATCTCCATTAGGATCCCAAACATTCCGAATTCGATTTCTCTTTACACCTCTCAGATAACAAGTCCAAAAATGCATATTCTGCAAATGCATTTATATTTTCAATCGGGTAATACAAAAAAGCACTAACAGCATGAAGTCAGCCACCCAGATGCTACATGGAAATTACAGGACTTGTGCTGCTGTATTCAACTTCTCAGCTATGGCAATCTGTGTCCTTGTGATGCTTGACAAGTACACCAGTGCTAGATTATCCTGTAATGTAAAAGGAAGCATAGTTAAATAATGAAGCAAGGTTGCCATTTACAACTAATTCATGGCATCAACAGTTAACAGATTTACCTGAATCCTGTCATTGAAAAGCTTATCAAAAGCAGCTGGAGACAACTTCGGTATTGAAGTAACAGTATCGGCAATGAACCTCCCAATTTTGTTGTCCGGTGCCACACGTCCTTCCTAGAAAGTGATGCAAAAAGCTATCTAAGATAGCAATCCTGAGAAACTGGAAAATTTGGGAAGAAATATATTTACCACGACATCATCAACATATTTGTAGATATCATCAATAAGAGCATGTAGCTTTTCCATTGAAGACTCCATTCCTTCTAGATCATTTGGGAGCTTCTCCACCATTGTTGATTTCAGGATGTCAACTGTCACAAAAAGCGACAAGAATAATGACAATTGGGAAAGCTTCGCTTGTTGAATAAATAAAATGTTCTTCAGACATTTATAAATTATCACACGACCACTCCTGCGGCAACTATCTTCAAGGAACGAAACATTTCACATACAAAAGGAAAGGCTAACAAATGTTGACAATTTCCTCCAATAGCAGTTATATCTTCCATTAGGTTGCTTGCCTCCACTAATTCAAACAAAAAACAGAAAAGACCCAAAAGAAGTTATACATTGCAAGGCTATCACTTGAAGTTACTGAAAATAAAGTTCTTCAACTTTTCAAGTTTCTATTAGAAGTTAAGAGGCATATAGTACCAGAATAACTCTATAATTCAATGCAATCCATCTGTTGTTCTAAGGAACATACATCTATCTTATTTTAAAGATATCCAATTCTTCAAATTTTACTTCTAGATCTATAGAAACAATCAACATATAGCATGCGGAGGATTAACTATCATAAATGTGAAACCTACATCCAAACCTTTCTGCTTCAATCATCCGTAGATCCAGAGGAATTTCCTGGAATTGTGCAGCCAGGTGCCTATCTCCAAGAGACAAGTTTGTCGACACATAAGCTTTGATAGAGGCCTCCCCATTAGTGAATCCAGTATCAACTGTAAGATGAATAGGATTTTGTACTTCTCTTGAGTAAAAGTCATGTATAAGTGTACTCCCCCCGGAAACACCAAAGCCAGTCGAGAACCTGCACAAAGATACAATATCACCAAATATGGAAGGAAAAGGTTAGTGACAACACCTTGCGAAACTAAATGAACAGTGGTAGTATTTCACACTGGTTCAGTGACTGTTCTTGCATTAACAATATTTTCTATCAGGCAACTAAAATACTTCTTGAAAAAAGCAGATATTATAGTGTCATTAACAATATTTTCTATCAGGCAACTAAAATACTTCTTGAAAAAAGCATATAATATAGTGTCATTTCAGAAAGTATGCAATTAAATCCCCAGATAGATAAGTATACAGTACAACTAAACTAAATAGCCCGTGAATATAGTTCACTGCTTCAAGTTCAGGACTTGTTTCATGCAACATGCAACTATTAACATGGCATAGAAATATAGAATTATATATCCATAGCACTACATAAATTAAACAACATTTACTAATGAAACATTCAAAACAAACTAACAATACTTTCGGTTGTTATCTACTGGTACCATAATAACAAGCTAACAATACTTTCAGTTGTTATCTACTAGTACCATAATCTTTAGTTGTGACTTTCATCAATAAGTCATGATATGTCTATATAACCAACTAGTTCATGATTGGCAGTTCTACAAATACAAGACCATGTGGTAAGATTGTGACCCTACAATGCAAATTAAGCTTGCAAAGATTCTTCTTGAGGTAAGAACCAAGACAAACAGAAGCAAATCGCTAACACAAGACATAAGGATCACATGACATTATCAAAGAAGCTGTGGCGCTCACCATCCAACTAGCACTTCCTTCGGGTTCACCTTCTGGTGTGACGTGTACATGTTATGGTGGTACTCGATGTCAATTGCCACCTGTTTGTGGTTCAGATTACAATGTCAGATTAAAGAAAGATAAATTCCACAAGACCATAGCTCAAGATCCAGATTTTACTCTTTAGCGTCTAAAGGTCATCTCTCAGAATCCCTAACCCTATCTGGAAGTCAAAGGGGATGAGGAGGGAGGGGGCACCTGGTCGACGGACTCGTTGTGGGGGACGACGTAGGAGTTGCGGACGTGGACGGTGCCATTGGGAAGGACGGAGCCCAGGAGGGTGCCGATGACGCGGTCCGCCTGGTCCGGGCGCCGCACGTAGCTGTCGCAGATGTTGAGCACCACCACCGCCTCCACCCGCACCGATGCCGGGAAGGCCGGCGCCGAAGGGAACTGCAGCACGGCGCCCGCCATCGTCTTCGGAGGTAGTTTTTGCATATTTATTAGTTTTTGAAGTCACTTAATTTTGGGGCTAATACTATCAGCTTCACTAAGTTTCACCATAATGAATATTTCACACTTGATTTCCTTGTGTTTTTTTTTGTCATTCAACTACAAATGTGAGGTCTGCAAATACCCATTAGTGACATATGGAGTCATGATGGATCAGAATCAGAATGAGCTAATTAACTGAAGCCTGTCTATTTTGTCTGCCCTTTGCTCCTACAAAATGGGCTCCCATAATCCAAAAAGATTGAGTTCAATTGAATATGCTCTCTTCACACCATGTTCAATGTTCAGGTGTTACCTATTAGTAGTACTACTAACAATGATTCATACTTGGATTAATAAGATCTGAAATGTACTTCATTTGAACTCACATAGAGCAACTTCCAGTTGCAGTCAACACAGTAAATTAAACTACAAAAATCATCTTCAACCTTGCTACTGGTTACTCTTCACTCATTGCACATGTTTTTTTTTTCAAGTGCAGAAATAAGAACAACATGAACCTAGAAGAACAATATCCGAGAAAAGAAGAATCTGGCTTCGTCCTTATCATATACATGTGTCTACAAAACTGCCCTGTTTCCCTAAATAAGATCATGTGCAATACAACCATAGTAATCAACACCACAATTCAAGAGAGCAGTAAAATTGTACAACAGAAACTGCAATTAGGTTCAGATCTTGTAGATGATTCAAAACAGAAAACCAAAAGTGTACGTATGAGCGAGTTAAGATATAATTTCTGAACAGATCTGAGCGAGTTACAAGCATACAGTACAATGCAGTGTATATCAACCAAGTTTCACAGATCCTAGTAGATGAGACCAGCAGGGAGAGGAGCAGGACTTGAGGAAGAGCTTACCTCCTCAAATGTGCCAAACGCAGCTGCGGGTCGAGGCCACCGGGGAAGAAGCCAAGTACTAGAACATCATAGCATCCGGAAAAGAGGAACATGAACCAAAAATTAGCAAAAACAGCGAACAAAGAGAGGAAAAAGATTGGATCTGCGCATCTACTGGGAAAATTACCAAAAAAAAAAATGAAACACAGGAAGGGCTCATCGAAGCGTACCTCCTTCGAGGGAGAGCAGAGGGCGAAACCAGGTGGAGGAGCAGATGGCGACGAAGAACCCTAGGGCGTGAGAGGGCGAGGGCGAGGGGAGAGCAGACTTGCACCGATCCAGGCAACCAAACACACTATTAGGGTTTGGGAATCGGAAGAGATGTTTGTTTTTATAGATTGGCCCCTGTACAAGCGTGTATTTTATTTTATATACAGCACTTCTTTTCCTCTTGCGTAGATAACCTAATAGAAACCAATACTCTTAGTTTGTTCCTGATATTATGTTTTTGACACAAAACAACGTGTGACTAATTCAACTATCATGTAGATTTGATTATCACTATGATGAGTTAGCTTCTCTTCTTTTCTATCTTCTCTGAATAAACTCTACATAGTTAGCACTGCCCCACACCCCAGCGCTATGAACCATGGCGAGCCTGGTTATATGTTTCCAAATCCGTAAAAGGGTGCATCTGTAAACATCATCGACTTCCAGTGTACGGCCTGAGAAGATGGACGGCTAGTTTACTATACTTGTGATTTTCTTTCTTTCTTTTCTTTTTTGAGATGAAAAGTAAATCTTATATTGAATCAATTTACACTACATATGCTGCAAGTTTTACTCTTGTCATCAAACTTCTTTGTTTTAGTTTTCATACAGGCATACCAAACGTTAGAATGTTACACTGCCAGTTACAAATTACATCAAATGTTAGGATTACTAGAAATGCAGCATAATTGGAACCAATCACAGCCTAAAGAATTTACGGTGTCCCATATAACCTAAGTTAACCTCCTCTACTTTTACTTTGCTATCTGGTTTTTGTACATTTACCCAATGCTTGCGGGTTTGCAGTCCGCTACAACCTACAGAACATAGTTCATCCAGTGCACAGTTAATCATCTACACACTGGACCTGACAGTGCGGAAGCAGAAAAAACTCCCCATGACGACAACATATTTATCGGCAATTGCAGTCAGATAACACTAGGTTGGCATCAGTTCAACCTGTATGCCCAATTGCAATCTTTCAGGTACGCTTGTACAGCTTCCTTGATAGCCAGATTTGGAACCAACTGATGCTCTTTCAGAGGTTCTCGGGTGACAGGATCGAAATTGCCCACCTAGAAGGAACATCATGGTCAGCTCCACACCATTCCAATGTAAAAACTAAAAAGTAAGACCAATACATATCCAATTATAGGCAAGAGGCTGCTTGAATTTGACCATTACCACACAATCGATGTAAAAAGGCAGGCCCTTCTCAAAGTTAAAAACTATATCTATTTTGGTGAAGCATTGGATTGTTTCAATATTAGTTACATCAACTGCTATTATAAGTCTATGGAATTTTCTGTAAAATCTGTTATACAACGATGCAAACCTTTTCATACAACTATAATAATGCATTTGACCTAATGGAACAACATTATAGAGTTAACTAATTCTAGGATATTGCAGAATTAGCATTTCAATGAAAAACTTGCAAGCAGGAGTTTGTAAAGATAAGCAACTTTGAGATCTTTTAAAAGAAAGCATATAGAAGATTAGCAAAAGTTGCAGTACAATGAGATGAAGCATAAAAGAAACCTTCTGAAGATGCTCGAGAAGTATGGCCCTTTCATATGTTACACCACTCGGAGTGATTACTGGATCTCTGAAGATCTCAAAGGTAATTTGACAGCAAAGGTAATCAGGCACCTAAGTTTTCAGAACTACAACAGCTTAGTATCACAGAAAAAAGCTTAACAAAAAATGACTACAAGCCATCATAAACAACTGCTTTTACATCTGTCGGTGTATCAGCGAGTGTAGCTTTGTTGAAAACTTCTGATAGCAGTTTAACTTGTTTTGAATAATCATTGATCCCTTCAGAGTTCTCAAGCAGTGAGCCACTAAGAAAATGATGCTCCTGTAGAGCATTTTCGCATGCCTCCCTAGATGTCAATGTGATACATTGTGAAGTTATAAGAGCATGAGGCATCATGGAAGAAAACTACAGTGAGTGCTAAAGCTGTTATATATTGATACTTGATTGTAAAGATGTGCACTTCAATGGATTTAGAGCACAAGATGGCAATTGTGTCATTGTAATTTTATATATATAAGTATATAACATACTTCAGATTTTGCAGCCTCCAAACTCGTTCACTAGAATGTTTCTCCCAATCAAGGTACTTTGCTTTGGCAAGAACCTGCCATATCTCCTCTGCCAAATTATCCCTCGAATTTGCAGACCTCAAGAGATCCAAAGCCTGCTTCCATGATAAACCAGGCAAGATCTTAGCAATAGCATAGTAGAACAAAGCCAAAATGCAGAAACCACAAAAGGAAATGAATGATTGTAATGAGGTAATCGTCATCCAGGAACCGGACAAATTTTACAAACACCCATGGAGGTCACTCTCATTTTCAAAAACCCTCCCAACACAGATTTTGTAATACTTTACCCCCCACAAATATTCTCCGATTCAAAAACCCACCTACTGTTAGCTAGCAATTAGATTTGATGGGAAAGAATTAAAAAAAATGGAGAAATTTCAAAAAAATCCCCACAAGTCAATGGCAGTCTCAATAACCCTCATACAAATCATTTTGTGGCTTAAACCTCCACACAAGTTGCCTCCAGTTCTAAACACTCCCCTGCCATCACTTTCCTTTAAACTCAAATAGAAATGATTAAAAAATTCAAAAACAACCATTGATGACATGTGGTAGAAATTGGTGCCTAACCAATATTCACGTGTGCTATTGACTACACCATCCCAACTAGTTCACCATTGCCATTGACAATTGGTATCATCACGCTGACATCGGTTGTCACCCCAATGCTTCTGCTGCCGCCGGCCGTCTCCAACGCCGTTGTTGCTGGGGTTCCATTTGTTAGTTTTCGTTGTTTTTGAGTTTTTTTCGCAAGAGAGTGTTTGGAACAAGAGACAACTTACAAAAGGGTTAAAACCACAAAATGATTTACAGGGGTTATTGAGACTACCGCTGATCTGCGGGGGTTTTTTTTAAATTCCCCCAAAATAAATTTAAGCCCTATATGTCGATGATTAAAATTTTATTTTTTCCTTCTATCTCCTATACTCCTTTATCTCCCATACACCCACTCTCTCTTGTCCCCTCCACTCCGGTTGATATTAGCAGTGAAGGGCCACAATAGTGGCAGCAAAGGGCGGGCTGGCGGCGAGGCTATCAAGTGCGGGGCAGTGGCCGTGAGGATGGTAGTTTGTGGAGCAAGACAAGCTATAGCGGATACAACGCAACACGGCTGCTGCCGCTTGCCACACCGTCGTAGTTTATTGTCCTCCATTGCTGCCACATTTTTGCCACTGCCATCGCCCTCCTCCGTTGTTGTCCCTGCCATTGATAGAGAGAGACAAGAGATGGGTAGAGAGAAGGGAAGGATGAGAGAACAGAAAATTTTTAGAAGTTTAGTCACTGACATGTGGCCTCCACGTGTCAGTGATTATAAATTTATTATTTTTACTATTTTTCTGTTAAATTTAACTGCTAATTAACGGTATGTGGGTTTTTAAAATGGAGAAATACTTGTGGGGGGCATAGTGTTGCAAAATATTTGGTGGGAGGGTTTTTGAAAATGGGAGTTACTTGTGGGGGTGTTTATAAAATTTCTACCTAGCTTCAATGTGCAATTACATGCAGATGAAGTACTAATACTCAATACACTGCCTTAGCATGATACTAATGAATAGGTTGTTTGAACTCTTAAAATCAGCACTAGACCTTGGAAGAGGTGCTGAAGTTGTTATTATATTAACATATCTCAAAAAAATCAGCAAGCACAATAATCAGGTAAGTGTCACCAAATGGTTATTAAGAACTCATCATTTTCATCATATAATGGTTGCTAATAACAAAAAAGAACAGCAATGCGTTCCATTTCGATTCCACCAAGACATAGATAAAGGAATAACCAAATAATATATCTTATGTGGAAGTTGTATGATCTACCCCATCAACTTAAGAAGCTTGAAGAATGAAAACAGTATAGCAAGGAAAAGAAAATTCATCACACAGGTGAAGAAAACAATTTAGACTCAAAAAAGTTGATGTTTGTAGAACCAGAGGCTAGTATCTAGAAACCTAAACAATCTTAAAGGCTAGCTATCAGATCGGTGCCTCATCTGGTAAATCTGTGTTGCCCAAATTGTAGCTATTGCCCAGAGATGAATGCACATGAAACCAATAAACTATTTTTTGAATTAGTTGAAATCCCATGCAATTGTGTTACTAGTCTCTATATGATTTAAAATTGTATGTATATTTTATAAAAAGATATCATTTTTAATATTATAATAGAGATAGTGTTAGTTTTGGATATGACTTTTCACATGAATTTGTATCATAATAGAGATAGAATTAATTTTGAATATAATTTTTCATATGGTGAATCTATATTGTTATAAATATAATGAATAAATTTTTTTCTTTTTTCTGATTAATGTGGGAATTTCTATCATTTTTTTTCTAGGATTAATATGGAAATTTTGAGTATTTTTATGTGGGACCAAAATTAATGTGGTGTTTCCAATATCACTATAATTTATTACATAATAGATGTATATTCTCTGTCCGATACAGGAAGCCATGCACATGAGGAATCCAAGTAGATACCGGGGAGATATATGGCATAGTACACAGCAAAGGTATGAATCATGGTAAGACAAGCACACAGTCTTGGCATGGGTTGGATGATTTGTCAAAAATCCAGTCAATAACAATATGATTTAAGATAGGGTATAAAGCATCACGACAACAGGGTTGCAAGGGATAAATGGCAAACCTTCTCGAATTCCTTGATCGCGAGAGCACACTCTTCCTTCTGAAGCAGTGCGCAACCCAGCATAAAGTGGCCCTAGATCACACAATGGATACAAATGTGTCACTTCATTAGTTAAGCAGCACGGTGAAACATGGCAAATGGTATGAACTCACCTTGACCAAACTGTCATCAAGCGCAAGAGCTCTCATGCTATCCTCTTCAACCTTGGCCCACTCCCTATTTAAATTTTTTTTTTTTTGGTCTTCAAAGACTCAATTGACCATTGGAAAGAAAGCAAGAACTCATACATACAAAAATGGAGGAGAAATTGGTAACCTAACAACATATATGCACTTACTTCCGCTTGAAATGGCATAAGCCCCGGTTCATCCAATACACGGCGACATCGGGGCAAAGCGCGATTGCCTGAAAGACATCGACATTAGTCGAGCAATTCCAAAGATTAACGGACAGAGGTAAAAGGTAAACAAAAAAAAATCTCATCTTTAAGCGAATGCCGCATCTATTCGTTACAAAAGGATCAAAGTAGCAATGTATTCTAATTCATCGCCTTTTCTTTCAAGACAAGAATTGGATGGAATACCAAAAGGAAAAGAAAGAGGGAAAGTGAGATAAAGGGGGATGTAGTTTTCCTTGCCTCGGTGTAGCAGTCGATGGCGGCGCCGAGGCGGGCCTTCTTGAAGCAGGCGTTACCTTCGAGCCGCCGGAGCTCCGCCTGCCTCGCCACGCTATCCGCCGGCGCCGCCATAGACACACCCAGCCCGGTGAGTGTGTGTGGTGGGATGGGAGGGACGACGCTGTGAGGGTGAGGTCAAAGTGAGGGGGCGCACTGCCAAATGCTTCACGTGTTTGGGGTGTTTGGTCGGCCCCCGCAAGGCTGCAACTAGTTTCTTTGTATGCAAGTTAACTTCAGTTTTTCAGGTTTAATTTTTTTTTAAGTCTAAAAAAGTTGAAGTCTGAAATGCCAATGAACCTCTGTCTATATTTCTATCTTAATTTTTATAGAGCTTTATTCGTATGGTATTTTGGGCTCAAAAAACTAAAAATAATATATATTTTTATAATGTCATAATAAATTATATGATTTATCATTGATTATAGTAATTAATATTATATCTTATTATAATGTTAAAAATGTCAATTACTATTTAAAATAAAGAAGTTAGCTAAAAGACTAAACACTCTAACCTCAATTTTTAATTTTTGAAACGGTAGAGTTGTTTGAATCTAGTTTATATGAGATAGAAACAGAGTCAGAACTCCAGCAAACACCCCTTTAGTATCTTTGATAAATTTCAATAAAACTAGGTCAAAATTTCAAAATATTTAAGGAAGGATTGTACCAAAAAATTCTAAGAAATAAAAAAATTCCGAAATAATTATAAAATATTGTCGAGATTTTTTTAAAAAAAGGGGCTAAATGTTATTGCAAGCGTTCGTAATACACAAGTAAGTAAAAATCACATAAAGTTAACTAAGTGTTATTTCTTCCCGGAAAAAATATCATTGCAATAAAACTACAGGTTTTAATATTATGTTTGGTTCGCAGCCAAAGTTCACAAGTAAAAAAAAAATGATAGTGCCAAGTATATTTGATAGCCATTTCATTCATAACCAAATTTTTGCCAATTAAACTCATTTGACCACTTTTAGACTTTGGAGGCCACGGAGAAATTACTAATAGTACCTATAATTTAAGAAAACATGGTCAGTGCTTTTTGGCATCTTAAGTCCTGTTTGTACCGTAACAATTTGAGAGAAAATTTTTCATAAAAAAAATTTGTGTGTTCTGCCTTGGCACTCTACACGAAATGGCAACGCTGCGAAGGAAGATATTTCTTCGTGCTTATTTGACATGTAACTTTCCCGTAAAAAAAATGGTCATTTGGAGAGTACATACAGATGCAGTGACAACGAGCAAACCACCCTCGATACCAAACTAGCATTGCGCACTTACATAATTGACATCCTACTGGATTCATGGCTGCAATCATCTATCTCTCTATCTATTTATCTATATTATTACTAATTTTAAAATAAATACAAACTTCCACGTCAACTGAAAAATCAAAAAATTCTCATATTAATAAAAAAAATCTAGCAATCTAATCTGGTGATCCCAAATTATAACGGCCCAGATTTATAAAAAAATTATTAACTAACACAATTCTATTAAAAAAATAAAATTCAGAATTAAAATTATTAAATTTCTAAAATTTTAACTAATAACAACTTTAAGAATAAATATTAATGAAAATTAAAAATATTAATTTCTTGAAATCTTAACTAACACAAATTCTAACATTAATATTAAAAATATCAAAATTTTAATAATTATATATATATATATAACTGACTTCAAGTTCCGTAAGAGCTCTCATCTTAACCAAAAAATTAAGAAATTCTCACGTTAAGACAAGCGGCTAGATTTTTTTTTTTTATAAAACGTTAACAATACAAACTCTAAAACAAAATATTAAGAAATTTAAAAAAATGAAACTAAAATTAACAAATTTCTAGAATTTAAAAATTCTTAACTAATACAATTTTAAGACAAAATATTAAAATTTTGAAACTAAAATTATTAAATTTTTGGAATCTTAACTAATATAAACTCTAAGACTTAATATTAAAAAAATCAAATTACAATTATGAAATTACTAAAACTTTGATTAATACAAACTTAAGATCAAATATTAAGAAAAATTAAAAATCCAGAATAAAAATTGTTAAAATTCTAAAACCTTAACTAATACAATCTCTAAAACTAAATATATAATTTATCTAAATTATTAATTGGTTTCTAAGAAAACTTAGAGCTATAAAAGAATAACCCAATCAAATATTAAAAATTAAGAATTAAAAATTATTAAATTTCTAAAATCTTAACTAATATAAACTTTAAGTCTAAATATTAATAAAAATTAAAATTTAGAATTAAAAATGTTAATTTCATAAAACCTTAACTAATACAAAGTTTATGACTAAATATTTAGAATTCTCAAAGAATAGGGGCAAGGGATTGATATCGAAAAATTTTCTTCTTATAAGATTTGAATTCTCAAATAAGTTTTAGTCTCTCTTCACCAGTTTATTGGATTTACAAACTTAAATAGATTTATATACTGAAACTAAACTAAGACAAACCACCCTACTCTCCTACCGTTTTTTTTTACTATTGTATGCATCATGCATGTAGGTTTTTGGTTTTCCTCTCTTGATTTTTTGTTCATGCCAGTACTAATTAGATTATTGAATTGACAATACAATGTAAATTATTCTTCTCTTTTTTTTTAAATCGCTAATAGTTGCATCATGTCACATCTAAGTTGTGCTCTTTCATTCCTTTGCTGATGCATGTAGATGGGTGCTTTTGGGGTATTTGGTGCACAGACACGGTTCATCAGTTCTTTTTAACGTGTTTGTGGGTGTTTTGTTTTTTCAGTGAGATATGGATTAAAAACATTTAATGCAGATCATAAAATATCACAAATCATATAAAAAACACATAGGAAAAATTGTACAAATAGCATCCTTGGTGGACTACAATAAAATAATATAATATAAGTGTTTTGCAATATTACTAAAAACACTCACATGTAATGATGTGACACGGGCGGTCTGATCTTTCGATGAGAACAACAATTATTGATTTGTGAAGACGACTCTTACAATCCGACTACAAACCGTACACGACTAAGCACGATCGACCTGATTACGAAGATCTATCCCTGCAAGTAATCGTAGAACAAGCAAGAATAAGATAAACAATCAATCTGAAATCAAATATAGGTTGAATCACGATGAAGAGTTGGGGTTCCGAATACAGATATTGATGTTGATCTAGCCGACCAAGAAAAATATCTCAATAGCTTCACGAAGGAAAGATTACGACTAAACAAAACTCGTAGAACCGTAATGGTTCGGCCAGATTATATAGAGGAGGTAAAAGAGGTCGGTGGCCAAGCAAGGAAACCTAAAACCGACATAGGCTCTTTTCCTACTCGGACTCTAACTCGATACATGGGCCTTGACTCAACCAAAAAGGTGACGCACAACTGACTAGGCCCAATCAGAATCTGGTTGAAACTTGTTTTGCCAATTGCCGGCAATCCAGAAGGAATTTGGATATGGGGCTAGATTCATTGGAAAGATCTCGTCATAGGCTTCTCCGTGGACTATAAGAACGTCCCAATCGGACTTCGTATGAGAGAGTTATGGTCGTTTGAAGGCAGACTGCTCCTAGATGGCTGAACCGGACTCCAACTCGAATCCATCCCGAACTCCAACTTGACTTGGACTCCTTACTGGTCCTCTCCATGGTTCATAAGTACAATATTATCACTATTAGGTAGTAAACCATTCTTAAAACCATATATATATAAACTTAGGAACGAGTTCAACTGGCAATGCAACAATCAGGTTTTACTACGCGTTATCATCATGTAGATTGTTGGATTAAAAATCATTAGTCTGGTAGATTTATTTTTATCTCAAGCATTCATAAACTGAACAACTCACTAATTTTTCCATACAAGCGAAATGTGTAGAAGTAAAATAAATGATGATTAGACATAAATTTCAAACAACATATAATTTATAAATTAATAGAGTGTACTATCCCGTATAGACAAGATAAATTTTTAAATTTATATATTAATTAGATTTTTTAATATTATAATTCATGTTGTTCAAGTATTTTTATTTGGAGCGAATAATTTTTATATTTTTATTCCTAATTTAGTTTAGATTCATGTGGATCAAATTTTTATGTAAGTGCACAAATTGACAACTAGTTATATAATAAATTCTGATGATATTAAAAACAACACATTAATCCTGACCCTGCATAAAAAAACTTAAAATTTTCATACTAGTCCTTAAAAAAATTACTGGAAATTCCCACATTAATAAAAAAAGATATATTTTGTTCATTATATTTATAATAATATAGATTTATCATTTTAGAAATCATATTTAAAATTAATTATATCTCTATTATGATAGATATTTATTTAAAAAATTATATTTAAAATCAATTATATCTCTATTTATAAAACGTACATTAAATTTTAACTTATAAAGACTAACATGCAATTGTGTGAGATTTTAACTAATTTTACATAACATAAAATATAAATATATTCTCATTAGTAAAATAAGCTGGACAAACACCACAAGATAATTCAGGAAGGAGAATCAGCCAGAGCCAGAGGCCGTGAGAAAGAAAAAGTTTCTCAGGAGGCAGGCATTTCATATGCCGTGTTATTCCACCTTTATTTATGTTATGGGCCATCTAAAGTTCTCCAACAGCCAAACAACACAACACAGCAAATGGAATGGAAAAAAACTACGTCTTGTTGGGTTTTAATTTCCACAAGGAAGGAAGCAAAGAGACCAATCAATTAACCCTTAGTGACCATTCATCTGAGTCTTGCCTCTAAGAACCAACTCCTTGAATCGAGTTATGCAATCCAATGCCTTCTCGAACTCGCCACTTCCCAGAGCGAAACTGAACCTACAGTAGTCAGGTATTCCAGTCCACGAGCTGCTGTTTATAGACAAACCAGTGGCTCTAAGCATCGCCTCCCTGATGTTACGGCCATCCAGCTTGCCCTCAAAGCCGTTGACCTTAAGCGATTTGCCGATGTAGGTGGTTGGTTTTGCAACCATTGACATACCACCACCACAGCTACTCACAACATCCCAGCCACAGCTCTGTAGTGTCTGTTTTATAGAAAAAAAAGATAAAGAGCGTCAAACTTGTCTGGAGAAAACTGGAAAATTTCAATTCGCAGACGTTGCTGCTGTGCAAAAGATGCGCCTTAGTTGCACTTGAATCATGTTTAGTATAACTATGGTCAAACTAACTACATACAAATGGGGTGGCATCAAGTAAAACTACCAAGGAGGCCTCAAGTTGCTAATATTAGCCTAAGCCCTAGGGTCCTGCTGCCTGTACTGTGTGAACTACTGTCACTTGTAATTTGTAAGAGGCCAGAATAGATAAACAAAGAAAAAATGCTAACCTTTGTCAAGAGGTTGGCACGATTCTTCAATGTCTCCTTTTGCTCCACAATGAGATTGGAAAAGTGCTGATCCTTCTGGTTCTTAAGACCCAGCAGTTTCTTGATACTATACTTCAACGTGCTGTGTGGCCGACTCAAGCTTGGAAAACTATAAAACGTGTCAACCAAGGATGAATCATTCAAAATTATAAACCCAAAGTCAAGCCCTGCTGCAATCAGCTCGAATGAGAGCCCTCCAAGCAGAGCTACAGAGAATGAGGGCTTTGAGGATTTCACAACAGAAAGACTTCTTTCCAAATCCCACCGACTCCAACCATCAGTTTGGAACTCCAAACCAGAAGAGGAGGTATCTATTACCACCATAGCTCCATAGTTAGCACAAACAGAAAGCAGCTCTTGGATCTCTTTGTCACTGTACAGGAAACCAGTTGGATTAATTGTTGGCCCAGATATATACACCCATGGTCGTGATACTTTCTCAAGCATGTCAGCTAGAACCTTTGGTTCAATCTTAAAACCTGAATCTGAAGTTGTCGGAATAGTCAAGGTGCTTGCTTTCACAAACTTTGCCGCTGATACGTAATGTCCATTGGTACCTGAGGGGAAAAGCAAGGTGCCTTTTTCTTGTATGCAACAAAGGAGGAGTTTGTTGAAGAGTCCAAGACAGGTACTGCCATAAATAATTTCAGAACAACCATCAGCTGGAAAACCATAGCTATCTTTAACTAGCTCTTGAATACTCGAACGGACATCGGTTTCAGAATCAGTGATGTTCTGCCTAACAAAACTTTCGAAAATGGAGGCATTCACTGCAGAAGGCACTGGCAAGAAGCTGTGATCTAAATCCATATGAATGACATTGGATTCTTCGGAATCAGAAACAAAAAACTCAGCTTCATTTAGGGTAGAGATAGCTGAACTAGAAAATCCAATCATCTTCTGGGGTTCCATATCTGCAGGTTCTCTCTGAAAAAGACCAAGGAAAAAAAAATTAACGAGCAACAAAAGAAAACAATAATACTAGGGTCGTAAATTGTTCCATCGCACCCTGAATTCAATACCATGTTACTCACTGTAAGACATAAAAAAAATTGAAAAAGAATTATAATTGAATGTCCTACTAATACATTAGCTGCCAGTTGGTGTTACTTCCACGCAACACAACTAGGAGGAATTTGCCAAGATAAGGGAATAGCTGACTCACACCAAGAGCAAGGTTAGCTAAACAAGAAAAGCCATTAGACGTTCAAGGTTGTGGTGGTGATGGTGGAGTTTGAGACAGGGAGAGGATAGTCTTGGTTACCTCTAGTGGTGGATGCCGATCAGCAATCTGAAATGCCAGCAACTCATGGAAAAGACAACCATAATAATGCTGGCTGATTAAAGCAGTATGCCCTTCCAACAGCTCAATAGATTGTGATAATGCCTTATAGACTGTTGGATCTTCAGAAATGACAAAAGCAACTTCTAGATCAGAATAAACCTGCAAGTTTCAATCCAAAATCAGATAATGCAGATACAAATGAAAACATTTAGACCCTAGTTTCTGAAGTAGGGGTAAAAATCAACAAGAAAAAGAAATTTAAGGTAAGTTTTGCATGTTCAGGAAGATTTAATTAGTGTGGCATATAATCCACTTGGTGAAAAACAATTGCAGGGTAAAGTTAATAGAGGCACCTGATTCTTTACTAAACCACACAGTATAGCTGCATGAGAAGGCAGGGTCTTTCCAGCTAGATATTTCAATACACCATTAGAGCTTGGAAGACTAGACAACTCCAGATGGTCGGAAATATCTAGGAATAGTCGGGAACCAACATCTTTCGTTATGCTTAATAAGTTCTCAAAAGCGGCACTAGTGACAGCTTCAAATTGAGCCATGCCTGCCACAACTACCTGAGGCTTCAGCTTGCTGATCAACTCAATCAGCAAATCTGACTGGTGTGGTGCTTCAATTACTGTCACTGTGTCTTCAGCATGGTTACAATCTGCTGTTCCCTGGAATTGAAAAAAGAGGCAGTAGTATCAACATTCATGTACCATAGGAGCAATGCATTGCCTAGTCTTTTATGAAACAGAGGTTATTCTTCCACTGATTCTTTTTGTCAAAAAACAGCAAAAGGGCATGCCCAATGCACAAGTGCTGCACAACATACTCAAGCCCAGAAGGACACCTGCCAGTGCACGCTGGGGCACATGCAGACCATGATCACACACAAACAAACAGAGAAAGTGAGATACCTCAATTGCTAGAGATGTTAGCCATTGCTTGGGCAAATGCCTGGTCAGATGTTCATCAACAATAGCAAGTGCTGGTGAGAACAATTGAAGAGCATTCTCTATTGCCACGGCACGGGACGGGAATACCACGACATTCTTGTGCATCAGAGAAAAAAATGAGCATCAAAGATCACCTCCATTAATTCAACTATTTGCACTAGAAGGAGAACAAATAGCAATAAAACATAATTTGCACTAAGAAGGGTAGATTGGGTGGATCTTATGAACTACAAGTAGCAATAAAACATAATTGTAATGGCAATAGACACCAGTTCTTACATCAGAAGTTAGTGGAATGTGGTGGTAGCTCTTCATAAATCCAGCAACAAGATTCCGAAAGTTCAAACATCCAGCTGGTGGCTCACAAGGATTGGACTTATTCTCTTTCAAAAAGCTAGCAAGATACGCTAGGAAGGGAATTTTTTCATCAGCAACAGAATCACTGTCGAAGGATAAATCGAGGGAACTGCTGACTTCATGGAATCCATCTTTAAGGAACTCAAATATTTTCTTCACCTGAAAAATTCTCTTAATTAGTACTATTCCCATTGTTCTGATTATTACTTTGATAATTCTAAAGATAACAAAAAGGAACCTGGTTTGGTTGGCGAAGTTGACAACTATACACACTTAAAGCATGTGAAATGCGGCCACCAGATTTCATGTATGCCCAGGCTGTCCGTGCACAGATGGGTTGATCCCCAACAAGACCCATAAAGAACTCAAAGCGATGTCGGCTATTTTTTTCAATTTCAACTAAAGCTGAAATATCTGTGTCAGCAGCCTGCAAAACAACCCAATCAATTGGTAATACTGTCAACCCAAATAGTCTTGCAGCAAATATTACATAAGCATGTTGGTGAAAACGTCAAAACAAAAACATCACCTAGTGTCTAGTAGATGAAAAAAAAAAATCTAGGTTCTTTTAAAAGCTGTTGTACAACTGAAGGTATGTAAGGTTGACCAAACCAGGATATGATGCTGACAGGGAAAATGAACTTCCTAATTAATTAACATCTGGTCATAACCATGAGTACCTGCATAACTTTTGTTTGCCAAAGCTTTGTGATGCGAAATCCACGGCGTTGGAACAAGCGTTCACAGACACCTTGTCCTGGTCGACCTCCCATGTTGAATATCATAATACCCATAGGCTTTATAACTGCTATCCCTTCTTCAACTGCACGAGCAATCAATCCTAGGCCAAATTGGTCCTCAACAAAACCCTAGATGCAGCAAGCTATGCAATAAGTCTTTTAACATACCAAACAAATGGAAATCAAAATATTCCAGCCAACCAATAAGAAATAAAAACTTAACAAAAACCATGTGATATATAAACGCTGAGATTATCAAATGGTTAATAAGTAATGTTCTCTTTTGTACTTCACAATACTACCATCTTATAAACCCAGAGTCGACACTAGATTGAAGAACAGTACATGAAGAAATGGCCTCCCTACATTTGCTTATATAACCTCCATTACCATAAGTCTTGAATCAAGGAATTTTAAGTTGGTATTCTTTGATTAGATGGTTGCATGGTTACAAAAAAATGTAGTTGTATGGGGGAACAATGTAGAGGTATGCTCATTTCTGTTCCTGCTCTCTGGCTGGAGGAATATTTCAAAGATGAATCACCATTAATTTGGTAATTGTGCAGCCTATGTTAGTAATGGAAGTCCGTTTTCATTAAATGATGAACACATAAGAGATAATTTTCAACTAACCTGAAGAGCACAGTAATTACTCAAGGAATACAAGAATTCCTCGCTTGAATTTTCAGTGATGATCTTTGACATTGCCTCTGGATTTGGGTTAAGAATCTGAAAAACACAAGTTGCCAAGTAAGGATTTTCCTTTGTCTACTATAATCATATAATCTTTCCTTTCACCAAAAATGAGAACCACCAATTGTACCTGTGGTATGCATCCAACAATGCGATCAAGTTCTATGTTGTTGTCTCTACAATATGAAAGAAGATCAGATTCATAGAATTCAACTCTATCAAGCAATGTTTTCCCCTCCCCATCATAGATTGGGAGACCGTCATCATCTAGTGCATTCAAGTACAGGTTTATCCATGCAATCTTGACAGCTCTTGGGTTTATATCCAGTCCATAGACCTTCAAAGGGGACCACTTTGCTGCAAGTGCAATAGATATCCAACCGTTACCACACCCCAGCTCTGCAACTGTCTTATCCCTGAAAATGGAATCTGGATGCCGGTTGATGCCCTCATAGAAAGTGAAGGACCAATCTTCAGGAATGAAAATACTAGGTATCTCCATCATTATCAGCTTCTTTCTTTGCTGGTACCCTAGAGGCAGCAGATAACATTTGCCAAGTTATGAGAATCAAATAATAGATACTTAAACCGGACAAAGTTCACTTATTAAGGATATCTTAGTAAATGGGAAAAACTTTACCATTAAACCAACTAAACATGGAAGTTGATACATCAATAGAATAATAGAGAGCTTTTACATGCCCAGATGATGCAAGCTTCTGAATTATAGTTGTTCCAACACAAAGGCTTCTTCTCATGCTACTAATGCCATTTGGCTTAATATCTCCTGTGTGTATCATCACAAGAGAAACCAAAGGGCTGTTTGGTTTGCATTCTTGCTTACCACAGCATTGACTCACTTAAAAAGTATACCTGGCAATGAAAAAAATTGCCCTTTTTTTTTCTAAACTGAGACAAATTTTTAACCAATTAGTCGGGATAGCCTCAAAAGGCATGCTTAAGGCAAGGCACATTTTTGGGGCAAATTCCCAAGCAAGTCTAAAAGCCAAAATGACATCAGCTGAACAATGAAGTAAGGCCATACCCTTTTTAGAGTAGGAACCAAACAACAATAAATTATGCTACAGCCGAGACATATTGTTCCCTAGATATGTAGCATGGGGATCATATCTTCCTTTCCAGAAATACATACACACCCCAACCAACGACACCTAATGAGACAACAACAGCATCACGCATTTGCCACATGCTCCAAACCAACAGAGCCTACCTGATTCCAACACGAGATCAGAATCTACAGATCATGCTGGCCCAACCAGAAAAATCTCCATGTAGCACGCAACTACCACCAACACACGCACCAAAACTATCCGATGGGAGTAAAAAGTGAAAACAACAAAACATAGCATTCACTAAATCAAAATTAAACTGAACAATTTTCACATCTAGATCACCGATCCACACAAAGATCTAACCAAAACACAAACCGGACATCAAAAGGTTAAAAAAAATCCGTAGAAACCCTAGCACGACGGCGTCGGCAAGTCACGAAATATGTAGTGTGCTCATGAAAAATTTTTGGGAGGTGGGTGGTGGGAGTGGGGCCCAGACCTCGTAGATAGGGGTCAAGGACGACCTCGTGGATGCGGAAATGAAAGCTGCGAAAGCAGCCCTCGGAGGAGGCGGCGTCAGGGAAGCGTCGGAGGACGGCGGAGAGGAGGCGGCGAGCGGCGGGGCGGGAGGAGGGCTCCTCGAGGCGCTCGAGAACGGACTTGACAGAGCAGTACGCCGCGTCGCCCGACGCAGTGCACGCGCCCAGGAAGGCCTCAACCTCCGCCTCGCTCGTCGCCGCCGCCATTAGCGAACCGGAGAAGAAGAGATTAGAGACGGATGGAGGAAAGGACGGAAGGAAAGAGCAGGAGGAGGAGGGAGACGTATATATAAGGAAGAGGTGGTGGGACCGGAGGAGGAGGACTCGGGCTGTTAAAACCGTACAAGGAGAACTGCTCCGGTAGGATTTCCGATCAAAGGAGGCAAATAATTAAAAATCAGTTTTTGAGTTTTACTGTTGTCAAGTGCTCTCAAACCTAAATAATTTAAATCTTTAATACTTATACTTGTATTGAATTGTGAGGTTTTCTTTTTACTTTTTTTTTTAGAATTTTGAGTTTAAAATGTAGTCTATTGGTGATAATAAGAGATCACATCTATTGTATTGCCTATCAAATCATTATTTTCTTAACACTTTTTTTCTCTCCTGGCAATTTATAGTCTTTTGTCACGTCTTGATTTCGCCGTTTCTCCTCCACTACTTTTTAGTGACACTATTCCTCTTTCTTTATCATGTTACATTGATGTAACAATAAAATTTATCATGTCTCCAAAATCTCAAAAAGATTTATCTCATTTTTTAGTCCTCTTGCCCTCTTTCACAAATACACGCATACTCTGAGAAGACAAATGAGCCTCCCCATCCTCTGTCAAGCTGTCCTTTAATGTTTAGAATCCCAACATGATCTTTCTCTTATGAATGAATCATTAACATTTATATATTTTAGACATTGTTTGGTTTATAGATTTCTTAGTGCTAATTAGTCATATAAAAGATTGCTAGAAGATAAATTTTAGACAAATACATTTAGATGCTAAAAAACCACGTGATAGTGATATTTGCTGGTGCAGACACAGACAGTGATCGTGGAGATGACGCATGATTCTTGGCTGGAGCCATTTTCAATGACCATATCTGATAAAAACCAAACGTGCCATGTGAGCTTCTAATGAAACGCATTTCATATGTTAACAGAACAACATTGTAGCAAGTTGGGAATATTCCTGTGGGCCATATGAATTAAATGGATTTTATAAACTTGGAAAGTATCTTGCAGAAACAGTTATTTTTCAAAAACTGGCAAGAGTTAGTTAATACAATTATTGAAAAACATAGAAGCTACCCTGGTTGAAGTGCCACCGGATGTCAACAAAACTTGTGTTGAGTACGGCAATGCAGTCTTGTCCGTGTGTATGTCTCCTTTCTTGGGCCACTTTTGAATACCACAAATTGCACAGGAATTATTATTTGAGTTGGTTTTTTTTCCTAATTTTGATTTGATAGTTACTTCTACTTTTGACTTTCTGGTCGACTGTCACTTTACAAATCGGTGCCATGAACTTTTTTGTTTAGAAATTCATTACGAAATAAGTCATACCATGTTGGACGATTTTTAGTTCAAAACAGTATGTCGAGTACCAAACTACTAATATTATTATGTTTATTTATTGCCAAAACTAGATTTTGGTGATAGTTAAGTGTGTGTGGCAAAATCAAAAAAGATATTTAGTTATGTTTAGCCAAAATTTTTTGTGCCGTTTAGATATATAACATAACGTAGAAAAATAGTTAAAGCTTACAAAAGCCTAAAGGTATAACCAAATTATATCGACCGCAAAGCATATGAATGCAAAAAAGTCATGTTGCCACTAACAATATTTAGCTTAGTAAAACATGTATTAGGGGCGTATCTCATGCGAACTCACTTAAAAATAGAAATATGTGAATTCACAATCACAACTGTTGGATTAATACGAATCACATTCATCAAATATTTATAATTAGATGTTAATATTGTTAATTTTTTTGAGTAGATAATATTGTTAGTTTTCAAAGGACGTTAATAATATTAGCGTTATATGATCAAATAAATAATAATTTTTTATATATTAATCAGGTGATTTAAATTATGAATTCACGTGCTTTTATTTTTAAAGGGAACCAGTGAGCCCCACGTAACTAAACCAAAACATAACCCCAAGTATATGAACAAACACTTTCTTGAAGAAAATTAAAAGGGTGCAAGTTTCTCGAAAACCAACCAATCGATTTCGTAATGACAAAAGTGAAGCTTTTTTTCTTAGAGAAAACAGTAGCAGAGGGATCTACTGTAAAGTTGTTAAAAAGAATTATTATTATTATTATTAAAAAAAAAAGAAAGAAATTTCTAAGCTTTTTTTGCCAGGCATGCCCTCAAATATTAAATTAACCAGAAGTAGTATTAATAAATCTTAAGTAATGAATTTACTTGAGAAGGTGGTGATGGGGACGCCGCAGTTGAAGTCGTCGAGAAGCAGCTCGTGGATACGGAAGCTGTACGCCGAGAAACCCCCCTCCTCCTCCGCCGCCAGCCGCCGCCGGAGAGCGCCCAGGAACACCCGAGCGCCACGCCGCGTCGCCGGCTCCTCCAGCCGCCCGAGCACCGCCCTGAGCTCCGCGTACGCCGCGTCCCGCGATGCAGCGCACCGCTCCAAAAACTCCTCCACGTCCACCATGTCCATCTTCCTGAGCGAGCTAGCTAGCTGTTGGTGTAATCTTTCTGGGAGCAGGAAATGGCGGGGGAGAGAGCTCCAGGTCGTCTCGTCTTGGTCTCTTTTTATTATTTTAATAAAAAAAAACTCTGTACAGATTTTCTAAGTCCTATTTCTGATGTGTGACATGTGTAGAATATGCAACGAGAGGCCGTTGGAAGCTAAATATCCAAGTCAAGGGAATGCCCAATTTCAATTCAATGCGCTGGCTAGCTACATAATATATAGAAGGATTTAATATTCATTCTGTACGACCAGCCGACCAATACATTTTTTATGCAAATCATAATTTGTAAGAGTCTGTTTGCCATTAGCCATGCACCATGATTTCAGACAAATTTAATCAACATGGTGATCGACCACTACATAAAAAAACAAGCTCAAATGCGTCATATTCTACCAATGTGATGGAAATAACCTCCAAAAGAATATTCCATGTTCTCGGGGGTGGGTAGAATAGATCATGCATGTGCTTCATTTTTGGTCAATACTGTCTTCTTTTTGTAAGCATGGGAATATACATGACTAGAGGGCACTATCTCAAAGTCTTGCTACAAATTAACTTTGTCTAGTTTATACTCATCTCATGTATTTGTTCTCCTTGTATTCTTAACTATTACAAAAAAATTTATTTGTAGACATTATCAAAATTTTCTCCAAGGTAATCCTAATTTTTGTCTATATAAAATCTTGTATCTTGTAAAGAGAAATTGATCAAAAGAAAAAAATTCCTATCTACTATTCTTTCTCTATTTTCTCTCTCTATTTATATAATTGTTTGTGTGGTTTGATTGTATCCTGTTGATAACACAACGACTCTATGATTTATAACATGTTATCAACATAAATCGCTACAAACTAATATATTTTCTTATGCTCTAATTTTCATATATCAAATCCTGTATTTACATCTGTCTTATTCTAACAAGTGGTATATATATCTTTTGGTGTTGCTATTCGTCAGATTTTTTGTTTTCGGATATGTTTTAGATGTACGCTACGAAGCATAAAATGATGCAAGTGGTGGGCTCTGCTTCCTATAAAGTTCAAATATGTGACCGTGTTATGATGGTGCTTGTTCATTAAATTAGATCTTGTACTTATATATTTTTTATGTTGTACATGTTAGGAATTTGTGTTATAGATTTGAGAGTCCATGACATAAAATATATATACAAATTACAGAAGTATTGTATAAAACTAATTTTAATCATAAATACAAATCAAATCAAATCAATATATCTAACAGTACAAATTTTAGCAAAGCTCTTTAAGAAGTATAATTTATTTTTTTATAATAAAGATAAACAGATTTGTTACTGCCTTGCACAAGAATTCAGTTATTTAGATCTTGCTTGGGGATCTTTTAATCTCTAACATAATAATTTGACGGAAAGAATATTCCTCCAAAAGTGCTGCTGAGTGCACTCTTGGGCCGAGCCCAGTAGTGTGGTCTTGTAACTCTAGTTTCGAAGTGCTAGTTAGCTACTAAGATTAGTATTGTCCAATTCCTAGCTCTCTCTAAAAAAAACATGGGACGCTTCATAATTGCCGTCACCAAACTTTGGACGTTGCCGCCACGGCCCGAAGTCGCCATCGCGCACCACCGTTTGCCGCAGCCGTCGAGCACACCCCCACCCCATTCGTGCTCCTGTGAGCGCTGCCGCTAATCGCAGTTGTTAGGGATAGTGTCTTCTATTGTGGTGGCAAATTCGCATTTTAGTCCTCTTGTTTTTCTGATTTTCTGGAAAAACAATTCGGCCAGAAATTTTAAAAATTAGTCATCCGATTTTCGGGAATTTACGACAAAAACCGTTTTGACTGGCGGTTTTATATTTTGATCTCTATTTTATTCCAAAATTAAATAAATGAATTTCTACCTCTGGATTTTTTTATATCCCCACCCCCGCAATTTTATTTTCATACATTTGTGTATCTGGTAGTTAGAATATTGGAAATGAATTTAGAAAATCCAATATCCAATATTTCTATTTCTACATCTACTAAAATTATAAAAATTTGTTCCTGGTCTAAATTTAATTCAAAGAAATACATAAATATTATATAATATTCTTTATTATCTATAAAACTTTTCTTGCTTATTATTCATTTGTTTGTTATGCCTACATGCTTGTTCCATGATTAAATAAATTATATGCAGCAAATTTATCAATTTTGCATGGAATGAAAACTTGTAAAAGTATATCTAACATTACAAAGAGAGAATTTGTCAAATTTACTTTTGATGAAAATAATTACTTGACATGGACTCTTAATTTAGATATCCATATGGCCTCGAATGATGTTAGTGAGAATTTTTAAGAAATCTAAGCGCAATGATGCCCAAAAGGTGAAGTCACTAATTTTTCTTGGACACTATTATGGGAATCCCTGAAGCATGGTTTGACCAGCAAAAGGCCATAGTCCCCCTTAAGCACAATGTGATTAGTTAAATTTGTGTTTTCAAGACTTTAAGTATATAACTACTTATAATTCAACCTTCCATTGTATCTCTTAATTGAAATTTGGTAAGTAGCAAAAAAAAACAAAATGAATCCAATGAAGAATCATAATGCCGCCTAGCAGGTTCATAGCAGGTACCTGAAAGCACATGCCATTTCTCGGAGGTTTAACAATAATTGCGGATGTGGAAGAGGTTGAGGAAAAAGTGGATATATGGAGGAGGAAGTGGTTGTAGAAATAATGATGAAAATAAGAGTCATGATAAGCATAATGACAAAAGAAAATCTAGGGTCAACAACCCAAATGAGAAGAGTAAAAATCAAAAGCAAATTTGTTATAGGTGCGAATATAATGATCATTGATCTTGCATATGCTGCACATCAAAACACGGTTGAAACTTATCAAAAAATGATGAAAGATAAGAAAAGTTAACAAACCAAATATGAATTACATCACGCAAGTTTTCCTGAAGCAAGCATGACTTCTCATGATGACAACAACTGCCTATTGGGGTTACTCAAGGAGGATACAATAATTCATTCGGAAGAATGGCTGCATGCAACTCAGGATTGCTAAATATATATGGACAACAACAAACTCTTCCTAAATATTGTGCAACAACTTCTGTAGTTCGTCTCACAAGTCACAACAAAAATTTATATAAGCCAATATATTAACAAAAAAAAAAGAAGTTTAACATAGATCAAGCACATCTTCTTGAGATCAATAACAGACTCCAAAGAAAAAACACATTTGGGTAAGACAAATTAGTTGGAAGACATTGTAAACATAGGGCTTTGTTGTATCACGTCTTCTTAAAGGATCATTAGCAAGGGATTAGTACTTGACATGTAAGACTTACTAGTTATGCAATGTGTAATGAGAATTTGTGATGGTTGGTTAGTGATTTCGTTTGATTGGTTCTTAACATTGTTGCTCTTGGGAAATGTATAGGAAGTTGCAGATCAGTTTTATCTCAATTCATCATTTTTATTTTCAATCTTGATGCATTATATTTCTTTGTAGGATCAGGTTTTAGGGTTGACAATAGTCCATTCTGCATTGCTAAGCATTGACATTATGTGATTCCTCATACATTTGACAATATGTTATTGTGCATAGAGTACCGAGCATGAGATTTCTTTCACCTTGAGTCTGTCATGACAGCGGTGTAGGGAGCATGTTCATTGACATTTTACACACGAATCAAGATAATCATGCTCATTTGGTGTAGTTTGTACAATAAAGAACAATATTAGTTTGGTTTATTCGTAAGTAGTGTGTCCCCATTAATTTATAATGTTGATAAAATTAACTCCATTTTGGTATTTGAATTTAGTAAAATTTTGTTCATCTTTCGTTTTCATTATGTTACCTGGGAAGGTGACAGTGCACTTATAAAGATATTTGGTCATATTCGTGTATTGATAGAGATGTTTTTTAGGTGTTGGAAAATTGTATTTTCTGAAAAATATGCAGCTAGTATTGTGTCTTGATGTCGCTGCTATAACAGTGATCTGCACGTGGATATTAATAATAGGTTTTTCATGTTAGTAACAATATATTTATGCATGTCATTAAGAGATAGAGAATTTTTTACTTATTCTAACACTTATAAGTAGGATGCCACACTTCAACTGTGGCTCTCATTCTCACTAGTTTCAACACATTAGTTATTAGTGAGAGTGAGTTAAGCAAGGAATTATAATTAAGTTGAAATATTGTCAAAATTAGATCATTGAGGCAAGACGTCAAAACAAAAGAGTATAAAGTAAACTGTGTATACATTTTCTCATTTAAAAATATCTTGTCATAGTTATTTTAAGATATATACTATTTTATTATCCGTTATTTTTATTATCTTAATATTCTTTATATTGAAGTTTTACAAGAATAAAATGACTTATTTTACTAGACATGAAAAAAATTAGCTAACGTCCCATTGAGGTGTATGGTGATGGATCTGTGAAAGCCATCAATATCAATTAGGTGGCTAGTAATAATATTGGAAGCTTGGTCAAATGATTATATAAAATACTTTTCATATTTTGCTCTTCTTTATTTATGGTATTGATATGAAAAATTATGTGTGTATTATTAATTTTATTTTTCTTTCTTTTAAAATATCTATTATTGAAAGGTTATGTTTTTATATAAAATTGATGCTATGCGAGAAACGTATTATATCGGTTATAGTTTAGTTATGGAACTATGTAAACTCTTTGTAGAGAACGACTTTTATCCGAATAGGGTACGTAATGATGGATCTGTAGGAGTGACCGGTACTAGTAAGTCAAGAGTGACAGTTCTCGATGGATTAAAATGTTTTACTCTTTTAGGACAGAAAACTGTTTTTGGAGAGACTGTGATGTTGGAATAACTCTTTATCTAGCATTAAAGAGTGAAATTTTATCTCAATGACTCCAAAGAATGAGAAGTTTATCGTCATGTGTGGTATCAGAAATTGTTTTATTTATTTATTTATTTTTTTTGTTTTACTTATTATTAATGAGATGGATGTGACTTCACAATTGTAAATAATTTTGTGATGTAAATTCTTTGTAAAATACAAGAATTTATTTTCTTATCTATTAATAAATGTTGGTTTGTAAAGTGTGACTATAATACTCATTCTTGTGTTAATTAAATTTTTGCAATTTGAAAAGGTAGTAATCATGTTGTCAGAATACCATCAGGACATAAATTTGGACATAGAGTAAATCAACTTGAGAGAGATGCGATTATAAACTTTATATTTTGTTTAGTTTATATTTCTTATTTTCTTCGAAACTAATGTACCGTATCTATGTAATAAATGAATTGAGCTTTATGATACCTTTGTCTATTTTATATAAAGTCTGACACCATTATAAATTTTATTTTATAAATATGGGATGAAAATTGCATCTACACCTTATTTAGGAGCATGACATGTTTATTGCCAATAATTGGACAGCTAGGATAGACTTGTTGAATCTTGAGCCCTGATTAGAGTTTCGATGATTAATGACATCCGTAATATATGCCACTAACTTATGTATTTGAGACTCAGGTTAATCAGAGGAGAAAGTATCACAAAAGTGCAAATCAAGATTATCAAGACTCCATGAAGCAAGAATGGCGGAAAACTCCGACAAAAGTTTGGAAACTCGTAGAAAAACCTCTTGATCACAATATAATTGGTACAAAATGGGTTTTTCGAAATAAGCAAGATGAAAATGGCACAGTTGTAAGAAATAAAGCTAGATTGGTAGCACAAGATTATTCTCAAATTGAAGGATTAGATTTTGATGAAACTTTTGCTCCCGTGGCTAGACTAGAAGCCATTCGTATCTTACTTGCATTCGCATCAAGTTTTGAAATCAAACTATTTCAAATGGATGTTAAAAGTGTTTTCTTAAATGGTGAAATTTTGGAACTTATATTTGTAAAGCAACCACTGGGCTTTGAAGATCCAAAATATCCTAATCATGTCTATAAACTCTCAAAAGCTCTTTATGATCTTAAGCAAGCCCCTAGGGCTTGATATGAACAATTGCGAAATTTTCTAATATCATAAGGTTTTAAGGTTGAAAAAATTGATACAACTCTCTTTACCAAAATCATAAATGATGACTTCTTTGTTTGCCAAATCTATGTCGATGATATAATTTTTGGTTCCACTAATGAATCTCTTTGTCAAGCTTTTGGTGAAACCATGTCAAAGGAATTTGAGATGTCTATGATAGGAGAATTGAGCTTTTTCCTCGGACTTCAAGTTAAGCAAATCAAAGAAGGAATATTCGTGAGTTAAAGTAAATACGTGAAGGATTTGCTCAAGAGATTCGGCATGGATGATGCAAAACCAATCAAGACTCCCATGACTACAAATGGTCATTTGAACTTGGACGAGGGAGGTAAACCGGTAGAACTTAAATTATATCGTTCTATGATTGGTAGCTTATTGTACCTTACTGCTTCTAGACCGGACATTATGTTTAGTGTATGCATGTGTGCTAGGTTTCAAGCTGTTCCTAGAGAATGTCACTTGACTGCAGTAAAAAGAATTTTTAGATACTTAAAACATACACTAAACATAGGCCTTTGGTACCTTAAGAATGCTAGCTTTGATCTTCTAGGATATTCGGATTCTGATTATGCCGGTTGTAAAATTGATAGAAAAAGTACTTCCGGTGGATGTCAACTTCTAGGAAGATCATTAGTCTCATGGACTTCTAAGAAACAAAATTCGGTGCACTCTCAACCGCCAAGGCGGAATATGTTTCGGCCGGTAGTTGTTGTGCACAACTACTATGGATGAAGCAAACTTTGCTAGATTATGGCATAAAAGTCAATTGTGTTCCACTTTTATATGATAATGAGAGTGCCGTTAAAATTGCTAACAATCCCGTTCAACACTCTCGAACAAAGCACATTGACATTAGACATCACTTCCTAAGGGGTCATGCATCAAAGAGGGATATAGTGATTAGTCATGTTTCAACCGAAAATCAATTAGCGGACTTATTCATTAAACCCTTGGATGAGTCAAGATTTAGCAAGTTAAGAAATGAATTGAATGTTATTGACATCTCAAATGTTATTTGATCTCTTGCTTGTTTTGGAATGGTCCTTAGTATGATCTTTTCTAGCATGTATACTATTACTATATATATTCAATCAATGTAGGCATTTATGCCAATCACTTCCTATTTTGAAGAAAAAGACCAAAAGTTCACCTTTTTGTCTCTTCTCAACAAAACTTGGATGACACATTAAGGGGGAGCAACTTCAAGCTCATTGAATACTTGTATATGTTGGATCAAGGATGCCGACTAGAGGGGGGATGAATAGAAGGCTTTAAAAAAACTTTAAAACTTAAAGCAAATAAAGAACAAATCAAGAACAAATAATATAAGCAAGGGAAAGAGAACGAACACAACGATTTTTACCGAGGTATCGGAGACTCGCCCAGTCTCCACTAATCCTCGTTGAAGCACTCAAATCACTTGAGTCTTGCCTCAATATCCACAAAGGATATTATCACTAGTGGTTGCTCCTTGTCCACTCCGGAAAGGCGAGCACCGATGTCTTGTACACACTTGCCGAGCCTCTCCGACAATCTCCGAACGGAGAGATCAATGGCCACGCCTCCGAACCGTCTATGTGAGGGCGCTCACCAAGAGTAATAGGCAGCGAGGTCTTCTCTAGACCTCCAAATACGCACCGAGAAGCTAAGTAAATGCAAATGCAAAAGAACTGAAACTCTCGGTGGATCGGAAAATCACTCGACTTGATCAAAAGATCAAGATTTTAAGTAGAAAACTAAAGCTCAAGAGTGTATAAGAAATGTTGCTGCTTGTTGTGAAAAACACATGCCCAATGCCCCTATTTATAGCCTCAAGAATCAAATGAACCGTTGGAGCTAGGGCTGAAAATCAGCAACTCAAACTGACAGTCAGTTATGCAAACTGATAGTCAGTTACATACACAACGGCCGACAAAATTCACGGAATAAACTTTGCTAGCCGTTCGTGGTCGAAAAAGGAAAGCTGAAACCCACAACTGACAGTCAGTTACACAAACTGACAGTCAATTCGACCACAGTCTCGACCAAAAGCAAATAGAAACTCAATTAAAACCTCTGTGGTCGAAACCCCAACTGACAGTCAGTATGGACAAACTGACAGTCAGTTTAGTACAAAAATTTTGAGCCCAAAATACACTATCTCTGGACAATTGTCAGTTAACACGAACTGACATTCAAACTGACAGTCAGTTTAGAAAACTGACAGTCAGTATGAACAAAAACAGAGATAACTTTAAATCTAGAAATCCAAAAGAGGTGTTTAATAGCTCGTTCGAAAGATAATTTTAAGGGCTACATTTTTGTCAACAGAAGTAAAAACCAGATCTGCCTAGATCTTTCTAAAAAATCGAAAAACTCTTCTGCTGTCAAAAACTGAACTGAAAAACCAGATTTTTCAAATAAGTTCAAAACCAAATCCAACCAAAAAGATGCAATGCAATGACCTAAATTTCTCGGTTTGTGTTGGAGATAAAAAGATGACTTTCGCCACCCCTCTTTATAGTACAGTTAAAACTAGAAAATAATTTCCCTAACCGATCATCTCCAAACGCCGAGATCGGTAAAAATAAAATCTCATAATACCTGAGGTCTTTTGCATCTTCATGATTTGCGTCTCATCTTTGCTTTTCTGCATCTTGTGCTTCACTTCAAGTCGGGTTCATCTTGATCATCTTGTATTTCTTCCCAACTGATTCCTGTATCAATCAATCTCAAAAGCACAATTAGTCTGGAACACTTTGTTTTCATTAATCATCAAAATTAGGGTTAGGCATGAAGGCCTAGATGCAACAGTATACCCTTAAAATTGTGTACAAAAATGAAAATTATGCATGTCTTTTATTAAAAGGGTCATTTTCAAATCAAAAAGGTGAAAAAGTGCTCAAATTTTCAGAATATGTAAAAATAACACAAAACTTAAAAATACCTTTCAAATATGTTCTCAAGGGTTTTGAAAGTGAAAAGAAAGGATTTCGAGCTAAAATATAGAATTTCGACAAAATTGAAGACCTAGAGATCTTGTTTTGGCCTAAAATGACTTATTTTCATAAATTAAGATCGGTTGAGTTTTGACAAAAACTTTCTACATGAAACACTTAGAGCTCAATCATTCGAAGATAGTTCATGTTGAACTTTTTCTGAAAAGACCTATGGTTTTCAAGCTATCTCATTTTTTTAAGTCTTCCGAAAACGATCTTTGACACGAAAATACCCAAAACATGCATTTTGTGAATTTCGCTGTTTGAGCCAAAATTTCTTCCATGTTTTGGCTTGAAATAGTATTTTAAATTCATACAAGTCCAAATATCTCAGAAAAATCCAAGTTTCATTGAGATTTGAAGATTTGGTGAAAATCCGTTTTGTTTTACTCGTTTTACCCGAAAATATCTTTTGGAGGCTCATATCAAGATCTTCTTGTCTCATATCCAATTCAATGCTATCTATCTCTATTCCCAACATGGTATTTGAGTTCATTCTGGAATTAAACTTCTTTTTAAAACAAAATTGAGAAAAACTCAAAATTTCAGAACATTCAGGAACTTCTCTGAACTGATCGGACTTTGTCCGCTCATTTCGGACTCTGTCCACCCATATCGGACATTGTCCGGCGTGTGCATATCTGTTCGGTTATTAAAATTTCCCAAAGTCTTCTTCTTCCCTAAATTGTCTATTCCTTTCTGTTGCTCTCCTATTCCCCTCTCTCTCACCCGTTCTGACCACCTCACCGGACACAAGAATCTGTCCGATCTCCTCTTGTCCGGCTTCAGATTTGGGCTCCTGTGCATCTTCTCCTTTCCTTGCTTGGTTAGTTTTTCTTCTCCTCCTCTCTGATTCATGCATTGCATCCCATTTCATTCTAGGGTTTTGAAATTGTATTTCTGTTTTTGCATGCCTAAATTGATAAGAAATACATGAAATTGGCATCTAGGTTTGGTCTAATCTCAATTGGCTTTTGCAAAATCAGATCATTTCATAGACATGCATGACATGAGTATCAAGATGCTTTCTAGGGTTAGAATATGTGACACAATCTAGTATAGCTTTTATGCAAATGTAATAAACTTGTTATATAAACTGTTGAAACATAGATTCTCATCAAATTTCTGCAAATACATTTTAGTTCTATGACATGCATACTATGAGTATATAGAAGTTGATTATATTGACTTGCACTAGATGATTCAACTTGAACCAAGCTAAATGACTAGGGCGAAAATTGAATCAAAGCACAACTAAATTGCAGAAAGTAATAATATGCAATCTAAACAAGCCTCTATTAGTGAATGCGTGAATATGGTAAAATCGAGTCAAATGAGCTTTCATATACACATGATCATGAGGAATAGTTCATGCATCTCATGGCATTCTCGCAATATCTCATCGAATCACATCTTTATCAAATTCTATATCTATCTCTCTCTCTCTACCAGAGTCAGCATGTCAGGACGAGTAAAACAGACTAGCCGTCGCCATGGCCCTGGATCTTCCCAACAGGCGCAACCCATTGATTAGGATTCTTTGGCAGTAGATGAGGATGATGCCGCTCCAGCTTCCCCCATAGGCTCTCCCATTGCAGACTCAGACTCTGATGACAGTAGCAGCAGTAGCGGTGATCAGCAACCCAGGGGCCATCAGACCTTTACTGCTAGTGCGATTCGGCGGCTTTGTCGAAAGAATCCTTATGAGCATCCGAGGACTTGCACTGAAAGGAACTTCTGGAATGCCTTTCAGATGTCACAATACTACACCCGATTCTCCTCCGCCAAAGTCTTCGAGCATCAAGCCATCGACTGGAATTTGATTGAGAGCAATGTGAATTATCCACTGAGGGGCAAATTCCTGGCAATCAATATGTACTCTTTCACCGAGATGAAGGAAGACTGGAAATGAAATGTGGATATCATCCGATCCTTCTTTGCATCTCTTCATGTAGCCTCGGATCGATCTCACATAGTCTTCATGAACAACAACTCGAAGAGAACTCTCACGAAGGCACAGTTCGAAGAAGCTCTACAGATTGAGCAAGTTGACAACAGCTTGTTTGCCTTCGATGAAGTTCGAGTCGAAGACGTCGTCCATCTCTTTGACAATCCGGATCCTAACATCGGAAAAGTCTCTCAACTGATCCCTCCGGTTGCAATCCTTGAAAAGCTCAACCGTATGACTATTTTGCCGAAAACCGGAGATCGCGAGGCTGTCACTTCTACCATGTTGTGTCTGCTGAAGGCCCAAGTTGACGAGACCCCCTTTGACATCGTTGAGTTCCTGTTCCACGAGATGCAGGAAGTTCAGATGGACTCGAAGAGGCTTTTGCCCTTCGCACCATTCATAGCTCACACCTTGACCTGCTTTGGGCTGCATCAAGCATCTCGTCCCTCTACGATGGAGTACTACCAGATGAAGAGCTTGGGGATCCTTATCCGCTATGAAAATCAAGTAGGATCACCAGCAAATGATGATGAGCACATGCCTCCGGTAGCAGGAGCTCCTCCTCTCCAGTCCTATTCCATATCTCCTAGCCCTGATGTTTCGGCTCCCTACATGATGATCATGGTGCGTCTCGATCAGATGTCTATGCGATTCGAGACCCGCTTCGATGAGGTTGACTCTAGACTGAGCTCCATCGATCATATGCTCAATGTCATCGAGCCTCTTATCTATTCTATGAGTCAAGACATATCTGAGCTGCGGGGGCGTTTTGATGCAGGCCAGTATCAGCGTCGTGGTCACGGCGATTCCTCCTCCGATCATCCTCCGCAGTCCTAGATCCCATTGCTTGTTTGTCTTGTCTATATATCTATGCTACTTATGTATGTTTTTTCTCCTTTTATGGATGTTTGATGACAAAGGGGGAGAGTTATGTATTTGAGTTAGGTTTGGATATGTTATGTTGGATATGTGTATGGATTATGTGTATTGGATGTTATGTTATGGATATATGCTGTTATGTTGTGGATATATGTTGTTATGGATATGCAGTTATGTTTGGATATGTGTATGGACATGTTATGGATGTGTGTATGGATATGTTGATATGATCTCATATATCTTGTTATGGACATGTTTATGTGATTGGATGTACAATTCAGGGGGAGCACTATATGCTTATATTCATTTTTGATATCCCTGTGTTTTATGTATAACGGTTGTCATCAATCACCAAAAAGGGGGAGATTGTTAAATCTTGAGCCCTGATTAGAGTTTCGGTGATTAATGACATCCGTGATATATGCGACTAACCTATGTATTTGAGACTCAGGTTAATCAGAGAAGAAAGCATCACAAAAGTGCAAATCAAGATTATCAAGACTCCATGAAGCAAGAATAGCGGAAAACTCCGACAAAAGTACAAGTATCTGAATCTAGCTTTCTATTTTTGAAAATTTCTAGGTTAGATGGTCGTACTATTAAGAGGGGTTTTAGCACAAGTCATTTGATCAACCTTGAAGGCTTTGAAAACATATTTGCATATGCATTTAGTTCCTAATTGAATTTGGGTAAAAATTCAGAAACTCTGTTGTCGTTTTGAACTGGCCGGACAGTGTCTGAAATGGCCAGATAATGTCCGGCCAATACAAATCTCTTCTGAAAATTGCAAAACGAAAACCAAAGACAAATAAACTTGTCCGGAGCATTTGTCCGATTTAGGCCGGACATTGTCTGAAATGGCCGGACAATATCCGGCCAGTACATTTCTTAAGGCAAAGTTTATTTGCAATCAACAGAGACAAACGAATTCGTCCGGGGGCTTTTGTCCGGGACGTACCGGATAATGTCCGGCCTATACAATTTCTGAGAAGATGAAAACTTGATGTTTAACAAAGACGTATGCATTTGTCCGGACATTTTGTCCGGACAAATCACATACGTCCGGCCTATATAATTTTTGTGAAGTGCAAATAAGAGTGTTAACAGAGACATATGCATTTATCCGGACTTTTTGTCCGAACAAATCACATCCGTCCGGACTGTACATGAACTATTAAACATGGATGTTAACAGAGACATATACATTTGTCCGGACAAATCCATCCGTCCGGCCTTCACAAATAACTTCAAACGGCTACTGACACTCGAAAATCTCGTGAGCAATGGTCACATTATTTGTACTGACCGGACATTGTCCGAAATGGCCGGACAATGTCCGACCAGTACAACTTTCGCCCAATTTTCTTGAAAACGACCGTTTTGCTGAAATTATATAAACCCTACTGTTTGGAGAAGCTACATACACACGAATTTCATCTCCTAAGCTTAGTGAAATAGCTTGCAAAGCTCCTCATACTCATTCTCTTGCATTCAAAGCAAATTCTTGAGCAAAACATTGAGAGCTAGTTGAGAAACTTTGAAATTGAGCCATTTGCATTTGCATATTTGTTCTTCAAGTTTTGAGGTTGATCAAGCAAGGTGCTAGGCTCATTACTCTTGGTGATTACCGTCATCTAGACGACCCGGGAGGTCCGGCGATCTCTCCATCGACGGTGTGTGTAGGAGAGGCCCGGCGGTTGGTTGTAAAGGCTCGGAGTTCGCCTATCCCGAGAGGAGAAAGGCTACCCCTAGTGGAATCGAAGCAAAAGCTCTAGTGAAGAGTGCTTCAACGAGGATTAGTAGAAATCGGCAAATTTCTGAGACCTCGGGAAAAATTCGATCTCTTCGGTTACTTCTTTTACTTGCTTTATACTTCTAGAGATTAAATTGTTGCTCTTGACTCTTTAGTAATTGCAAAACTTACTTTGTGCCGTCATCCATATCATTTGAGTATTGATATTGCAATTTAGGTTGTTAACCACTAAATTAAAAGTAAAATTTGAAAAACCGCCTATTCACCCCCTCTAGTCGGCATCCTTCGATCAACAAGACTCATATCTATATTGGGGGAATAGAAAATTTCTTTCTAAAATTATCCTATGGTTAAGACCTAAGATAAGACAACCTTTCCTTTTAGAAGAAAAAACAAGCTGAAAAATGAAAAAGCATGTCCGTAGCAAGAAAAAATGGTTAGCCTATGAAAGTGAAGAGTCAAAGCTGATGCGACGCGGGCGGTCCGATCTTTCGATGAGAACAAGAACTATCGATTTGTGAAGACGACTCTCACGATCCGGCTATCAACCGTACACGACTGATACGCCCTGGCAATCGCTGAACCAACTTTGGATTGTTATCGACCAAACTAGAAGCACGATCGACCTCACGAAGATCTATTCCTGCAAGCAATCAAAGAACAAGCAAGAACAAGATAAACAAGTAATCTAAAATTGCAAATATAGATTGAATCACGAAAAAGAGTTGGGGTTCCGAATATAGATATTGATGTTGATCTAGCCGATCAAGAAGAATATCTCAATAGCTTCACGAAGGAAAGACTATGACTAAACAAAACCCTTAGAACCCTAATGGTTCAGTATGATTATATAGAGGAGGTAAAAGAGATCGGTGGCCAGGTAAGGAAACCTGAAACCGACATGGACTTTTTCCCTACTCGGACTCGAACTCGAACTCAATACACAGGACTTGACCCAACCAAAAAGGTGACGCAGCACCGACTCGGTCTAACCAGAATCTGGTTGAAATTTGTTGTGTCAATTACCAGCGATCCAGAAGGAATTTGGATATGGGGCTAGATCCATTGGAAAGATCTCGTCGTGGGCTTCTCCGTGGACTATAAGAACGTCCCAATCGGACTTCGTATGAGGGAGTTATGGTCGTTTGAAAGCAGGCTCCTCCTAGATGGCCGAACCGGACTCCAACTCGAATCCATCCTGGACTCCAACTCGACTTGAGCTACTTGCTGGTCCTTGTGTCCTTGCTGGTCCTCTCCATGGTTACTAAGCACAATATTATCACTATTAGATAGTAAACCATTCTCAAAACCATATATATATAAATTTAAGAACGAGTTCACCTGACAATGCAACAATCGAGTTTTACTGCGCGTTATTGGTTCTTATGTAACAAGCGGAGGAGTGGGTGTTGTATCCAAAGAAGTGATGTCCTCACCAAAAACCACCTCAGGACAAGAAGGCAGACTCCCTTAAAAGGTGGATCCCTTTTGGTTTATAAAATGATTTTTGGGAACATAGCTTATTTTCTTTTTTATTTAGAGCAAAAGGTACTGACTTTATTTAATTTACTTAAGGAGTGGTACAATAATTTATTTAGAATAGTGGCTGCACACAGCTATGAATTTTACATATATAACGGTAAACTCTTCCTAAATACTGCCTCACAACTATAATTCATCTCACAAGCCACATCAAAAGTTTATACAAACCAATATATTAACCAAAAAAAAGTTTAACATAGATCAAGCACATCTTCTTGAGACTCATGACAGACTCTAAAGAAAAGAAACACATTTGAGTAAGAAAAATTAGTCCGAAAACATTGTAAATATAAGATTTTTTTGTAGTTTATCTCATAATTGTAGTTGATATATGGATCTAGAGTCTATGTGTCAACAAAATAATAATATCTTATAGTTAAATCTAAAATTTTTATAGTATTATTGTACAAATTGTCGCACTAATTTATGATTAAATCGGGACAAATTAAAAATATATATACATGAGAGTCCGGTTTGCATCACCAGTGACGTCAGCAGCTCGCCATTCGTGAATCAGAGTGGGTATCGGGTCTCAGTTGTTGACCATTGTCTTTCAGGTCACCACTCACATCACATATGAGCAGCCAGCAAAAAAGCATAAAGCTTCCTCTTCCCTGCATACTGGCTGCATACATGCTCGGTCCAGGTGCAGGTGTAACCTTTATAAATACCTCCTGCATCCATGGCAATGCTCAATCACTTGTAGTATTCCCCTCAACTGTTCTTGGTTACTTGATTGTTCAATCCAAGCTCCAAATTTCATACACATAAATGGAGGCAATTCCTCTTCTGACCCCACACAAGATGGGCCAATTCGATCTCTCACACAGGTCAGTAATTAATTAACCACAAACTATTGGGATCATAGCATAATAGTTTCTCATATGTTTATTGAGAATTTGATGGGTATTTCTATAATTGGGCAGGGTTGTTCTTGCTCCACTGACGAGGCAGCGATCCTACGGGAACGTGCCGCAGCCGCACGCCGCGGTGTATTACTCCCAAAGAGCCACCAAGGGGGGGCTTCTGATCACAGAGGCCACTGGGATCTCCGACACGGCGCAGGGGCTTAAAGACACCCCCGGGGTATGGACCAAGGAGCAAGTGGAGGCATGGAAGCCCATCGTTGAAGCAGTGCACAAGAAAGGTGCACTCTTCTTCTGTCAGATTTGGCATGTCGGCCGTGTCTCCACTTATGGTAGGTACAGTTTTATTACATTTTTCAGAGATTATTTCAAGTTGTTATATCATAATAAAATTTGCAAGTCTGGATTGTACTTGTATATCAGAGTTCCAACCTAATGGGCAAGCGCCGATATCGAGCACCGACAAGCAGATCACTCCTCAGATCAGCCATGACGGCCACGTCGAGGAGTTCTCGCCACCGAGAAAGCTAAAAACAGAGGAGATACCTGCGGTCGTGAACGACTTCAGGCTTGCCGCAAGAAACGCCATTGAAGCTGGTCAGTTGCATCTGTCTTTTCACATTTACTAACTGACCATACATAGATGATGGATTCTTTCTGTTTCATTATTACTTATTACTTTAATGTTTGTACGATTTGGTTTCGAGGAAAGCACTGATTGATCTTTTCAGGCTTCGATGGCGTCGAGATCCACGGAGCGCACGGGTACATCATAGAGCAGTTCATGAAGGACAGCACCAATGACCGGACGGACGAGTACGGGGGCAGCCTCGAGAACCGCTGCCGCTTCGCTGTCAAGGTAATCGATGCCGTTGTCAGTGAGGTAGGCGCCCACCGCGTCGGCATCCGCCTCTCTCCCTTCACGGACTACATGGACTGCTACGACTCCGACCCCGAGACACTGGCCCTCCACCTCATGCAGAAGCTCAACGAGTACAACATCCTCTACTGCCACATGATCGAGCCGAGGATGGCGCTCATCGACGGCCGTCGACAGATACCCCACAGGCTGCTGCCCTTCAGGAAGGCCTTCAATGGCACCTTCATAGCTGCAGGAGGGTATGACAAGGATGAGGGCAACAAGGTTGTGGCTGAAGGGTACACTGATCTTGTTGCTTATGGAAGATTGTTCTTGGCCAATCCAGATTTGCCAAAGAGATTTCAGAAGAATGCTTCACTGAACAAGTATGACAGGAAAACCTTCTACATCTCTGATCCTGTTGTTGGGTACACAGATTATCCTTTACTTGAGATCAACGCTTAACCTGCTTCAGAATTGGATTTTGTGTGATCATGAGGTGGCAATCATAATTGAGATCGTGTATTATTCATTTAATGGATTATTAATTTTTGTATTCAAAAGCTTAAGACTGGCAAATCAAATAGTGTTTGCTATTCACGTCAATTCCACGTGCACCAGGTATGTACTAGCACTGTACTGTTTGCACTTGAATATAAAAGTGATCCTACCAGATCCGATTCGTTGGCAATGTTTGGAGCTTGTGCAATCGCTGCTATTTATTTCTGATTCAACTCTGTCATAACAGATTGAGAAAACAGAGTATTTCAACTTTCTATTTATAAATTTTTGTTTGAATTTGAAAGAAGCTGTTGATATTGAATTCCACTGCATGGATGTACCCTCTATGTTTTTATAGAAAATAAAAAGGATAAAAGTTACTTCTGAACAGAGATTATGGCAACTTGGTACTTCAATTTGCACCTACTTATACTGTGTTATTTAATTTCAAGCTGATCAAATGTCCTGTGAAGCACGGCATTTTGATGAGCTTTTTAAATGCTCTTTTGCACCGCTTCCCTAACAAAATAAAACGTTAAAGATAGAGTACATTTCTGCACAAAAAAAGATAAGGGATTTCACTCCTCATATTTCTTCTATTTTGCATTGAGTTTTTTGTGTTTATCTGTATGTGTGGGATTGTGTAAGATAAATTATAAAGTGTGATGTAATATGAAAAATAAAATAACATTATAGTTATATGGACATCCAGATTCTAAACAATTAGAATTTGTGCATGTAAGACCTTCTCCAACAGACACCTCAAAGTACTGTGCACCCGGCTTGTTTCGGCTACACCCGCGACATGGGTTACAACAAATGCTCCAACAGAAGACGGATCCGGCGAAGAGTCGATACATATCGGAGAGAGGATACTGAAATTTCGACATCCTCTCTCCAGTTGCTATCTTCTCCGCACTCGTCGCCGCCCCCAACTGACGCCAGTTCGCGCGCGCGTTTGCCCATTGGAGTGGCGTGGACCAGCCAAAGGGGGCTTGCGCCGGAGGGGTAGCAGCGTCAGCGCGCGGCCTCCGGCGAAGAATCCGCAGTTTGCCTGCAAGTCCGCGACGCCGATCCCCCATGCTGCCTCCACCCGTCGCTGCCACCGCCCCTCGCCGCCGCTGTTTTCCTGCAAGTCCGCGCCCCACTCCCCCACTCTCCCGCTCCCCCACCGCCGCCCTTCGCCGTCGACGTCTTCTGATGATTATTTTTTAGAGTTTTAGAGAGTGTGATTTAGAGATTGTTGTTGGAGTAAGTTAAAATGTAGAGATGAAATCTTCTTAGGGAGATATGTATATGAAAATATAGAGATCCGATTTTAATCCTTTTCTATGTTTTCCTCTTCTATCGTTTGTCGCGGTGGTCTTATGAAGCAGTTAAAAAAAAAAGGAAAAAGTTAAGGCACCGCCCCGATATTATAGATCACTGATGAAGTAACCACTCCCACTCCAAAGTACACGAATCCCGAGGACACTGCACAGCAAAGCAATCACCTGTTCTGCAGTCACATTCACACTTCGTTCATTCTTCTCTTCTTCTTTCTTACACACTACTCCTTACGACTCAAACAGCTGAAAGAGAGAGAGAGAGAGAGAGAGTCAATGGCGGGGAGCCGGAGGGCGGAGGAAGAGTACGACTACCTCTTCAAGGTGGTTCTCATCGGTGACTCCGGGGTGGGCAAGTCCAACCTCCTCTCCCGCTTCACCCGCAACGAGTTCTGCCTCGAGTCCAAGTCCACCATCGGCGTCGAGTTCGCTACAAGAACCCTACACGTACGCTTTGCTTACTGCTCGGACTCTTTCTTTTTCTTTTCTTCTTATCTTTTCTTCGGATCTGAGCTTTCTACATGCCAGATCTGCTCTGCTCAACTGCTCGTTTCGTTTCAAACATCTTCTAAGTCTACTCGACTCAAATCAATTCAAATCGCCACGCTAGTTTACTGCTCTATGGGATTCATCCGGACAAGAAAGAAATGAAATGGCGGATTCTTTATTCCGATATTGTAATGATCGAATTCGCACGAGATCTTGGATCAACGATAGATACATAGATAGTGTCACGCCCCCCTGTTAATTTCTTTTCTTCCTTCTGAGGTCTAATCTAATCAGCCTAGATCCCAAAGCCCAAAGCTTTGTTGTAAAAATGTAAATGTAAAAGAGGAGAAAAAAAAGCCAAACAAGTTGCTGTCTTTCTTGGTAAGCATTGAAACAGAGACCTGTTCTTGGATCGGGTCGGTTCGGATCTTAATTGATTGTGTTAATCCACAAATGTGACAATGATGGATGACAGCTGTATACTGGAAGGATTGATAGGTAGGGGACATTCAACCTGCACCACCACTATACTTGTACTCAACTTTAACACCCTAATCTTATAGCAAGAACTAGCCAAATGGGGAAAAAGCTGTTTGAATTAAAATAACCTTATGATAGGGAAAAAAGTTTTTCACCTCATTGTAGTAATGGGGGAGAAACCTTAATTAGGAAAGGAAGTGGCAACTGAACAGAACACACAGAGAGAAAAGAGGTCCCCTGTAGGGTGGGCTTATTCAGTTCAAGTCAAGCCCCAGTCAACTGTGCGGTCCTGTTATGAGCATTTGATTTTGATCTGATGGATCTACTCAATGCGAAAGAGAAAATTGCATTTCTCAACTTCTCACAAAAAAACCTCTCCAGACTTTATTTTCGGTTTCCACTCAGTTGAATCAACGGCCAACATGCCAACTGCATGACTTGCTGTTTTACTTGAACTGCTGCCAGTCTTGTCATAGTTTTTTCTCAATGTATTAAGTCTCAACAGTAATAGCCTAGAGGAAGTAATCCAATGCTCACTATGTATTCTCAATTTTGACTTAATGAAGGTGGAGGGCAAGATAATCAAAGCGCAGATCTGGGACACAGCAGGCCAAGAGCGATATAGGGCGATCACTAGTGCGTACTACCGCGGAGCCCTCGGAGCAGTCCTAGTTTACGATGTGAGCAAGCCAACAACCTTTGAAAATATTAGCAGATGGCTGAAGGAGCTCCGTGACCACGCTGATGCAAACATCAGAATCATGCTCGTCGGCAACAAGACCGACCTGAAGCACCTTCGGGCCGTCGCCATGGAGGATGCACAAAGCTTCGCCGAGGCAGAAGGCCTATCCTACATTGAGACATCCGCACTTGAGGCTACGAATGTGGAGGAGGCGTTCCAGCTGATTCTCGGCGACATATACAGGACCATCAGCAAGAAGGCTGTATCATCATTAGAGGAGCCAGGGGCGGCAACCGCTGGAGGCGTCAAGGAAGGGAAAACAATCAATGTGGCGACCGGCGATGCCAATGGCACAAAGAGCCAATGCTGTTCGGGTTAGAATGCTTTCAGATGTTTCATTGGTGTAAGTTGGGTGATTCATGATGTCCTGCTTGTGATGGTTGTTTTTGACTTCAAAGCTTTGTTGATTTGTTTTGTCAGATATATCTACCTTGTTAATCCTGACATTCATATATTCTCTAAAGCAGTTCTATCATATCGAGTATTGTTTTTTGTGACTTCAAAGCCTGTTACAGTAATACTCATGGTGCTTGCCTCTTGTCTATTTTGAGAGTTGAATCAGTCAATTTTCTACAGTTTCTGACAAGATGAGTACCAAGCATGCATCAACAGAATGTTCAATTCTGACACCATATATCATACATCAATCATTTTATACTGATGATTCTTTCAAAAAATAATATAGTGATGACTTCAAGTAGCAAACTTTGGCAAGTTACACGTTCTGTTTGTACAGTGGTCAGCTAGTGCCAAAGATCAAAAAAAAAAAAAAAAAAAAAAAAAGGCAAAGACATGAGAAGTTCTATGGTTCACTGTCTTGTCCAGTATCAGAATGTTCCAACCAGCGCCATGACAGGAGTGAAGTGAGCTTTCTAAAAAGCCCAGAAGCAGCAACTACTCTTCTCCTTCAGTGATGGGCCTATGGGCTCTCCTTTCATGTGAATTCTGACGGTTGGTTCAGTCTCAACAACATGCTGGGCTGCCACCCTGCAGAGCGACAAATTTGTTACAGGTAGTTCAGGTAAATCCTTCTATATAATAGATAAATGCAAGAGAGCAGAGAGAACAATATGTTTGTCCATGGGCAATCTTGCAGGTCATGAAAAGTTACCACAAAAGCTATCGAACAGATTTACCTTTTCTTCATTTCTGAAGCCATGTCTAAGAAAGCTTTCTTCACATTGATGGAATCCTTTGCACTTGTCTCAATAAAAGGAATTCCCAATGAATCTGCAAAAGCCTGCAATTTACCATACATATTTGGTCATCTTATTGGTATGTTTAGAGTAAAAATTTCATTCTGTTCATTCCTCGTTTGCTATATTCATAAGGTTATTGCAGTTAGACATTCAAAAGGGAAGTAACATCAGTTTCTGATTGTTAAAGAACAATAACATCATGTAATGTGGTTACAGAAATCTGTTGTTGAGTTTTTATGGTTAAGATTGTTCAGATTTCAGAGCAGTAAAAAAGAGATCTTTACCTTGGCTTCTTTTGTATCAACAACTTTCTTATCAACCAAATCACACTTGTTCCCAACCAGAAGCTTGCATACACTCTCACTGGCATACCTATCAATCTCACTCAGCCACTCCTTCACATTTTCGAAGCTTTTCATACGTGTCACGTCATAAACAACCTGAAAAAAGTGTGGTAAACCCATATTAAAGTTTTCTTATTTTGGTTTGATCCGCAAACCGCGAATATGATGAGTGTTCAAGTAAGAAGAATTACAATGATTCCATGTGCTCCTCGATAGTAGCTGCTGGTTATAGTCCTGAATCTTTCCTGCCCTGCTGTGTCCCACTGAACAAGAACAAGATCAACAATTTTTTTTAATTAGAACACATATAGATTTTGTGAAGCAATGCATGAACTAACACATCAAGTCTCAATTAGATTTAAAAATTCTTTCAGTGAACTTACAATTTGAAGCTTCATCCTCTTTCCATCTTGCTCGACGGTTCGCATTCTCTGAAAAGAAAAATAAGGCAAATGCAAAAATTCAGTACATAAATGCAGTTACTTAATAATAATTCATCAAGAACAACAAGCGGGGATCGTTTGTACTGACGAAATCGACACCAATGGTACTGATGTAAGAGTCGACGAATGAATCATCCTGTCATGAATTGAAGCAAAGCAAATTAATTAAACACCAAATTAAATTAAGAGTAGAAAAAAGTTTTAAAGAGAGAAAAGAATAATTAATGCAGGAGATAATAATGAACGTACAGAGAATCTGAGGAGGAGGGAGGATTTTCCGACGGAGGAGTCGCCGATCAGAAGCAGCTTAAACAGGAAATCGCTGCATCAATTTGCACGAATCAAAAAGCTTTCGTTAAAGCCCAAAAAGAAAAAAAAATAGAAAAATATTTGAAGCATGTAGGGGTGTACTTACAAATCGAAGCTCATGGCTCCCCGACGCTGTTAGGTGGATCGAGAGAAAAAAAATATAGTAGAAGTTTTCCTGCGGATTATTTGCCCAAACTTAAAAGGCGTGGTTTTTTTTAGGGAAGCAGAGCAAGGGTACAAGTAGTAATGTATAGTAGGAGTTTGCGAACAGGAGACGGAGACGAACACGCAGGGTCTCTTGCTTTTTTCGATGCAATTTCGGAAAACTAATATGTAAAGAATACAAACTCATGATCTCTCTCCTAATCAAGTTTAAACTAAACCATATCTGTACCTACCCTCTTACTTTTTTTTTTTTAATGTTGTTCTTTTATATACCAAACACATTACTCTTATAAAATAAATATATAAAAATAATGTGACATCTAAATTTTCTAGTTAAATATCATATTTGATTTTGACGCCATATAAAAATTGCCTCACTACCTCCATCTCCTCCCCTTCTTACCGCCGTTGACTACCATCATCCTACCACCTCTATCTCTCTTCCTTCTCCTCCTTTTGTGCCAACTGACCATTGCTGTCCGTAGTTGGCGATGTCACCGCCACCTTGCCGCACCATCGGTGACTCTTTATATTGTTGGAATCGAAAAAAATGACCTATCATTTTCTAACATTTCTAAAAATACAAACATGATCAATAGATGAAATTTTGGATATACTATAAAGTCAAATGTTAGCTATAACAGCTTTTTTTAGCCTTACCACCGCAACAAAGAGGGGATCGCTATTAAGATCCTTTACTTCATCTACCACGCAAATCAATTAATCCAAATATGGAGTACCAAAAAAACAATCGCGGGTTTGAGGCCCAACAGGACCATTATTTCAGTTTACTTTGAGACTCCTTTTAAAGTTTTTTAAATTTTTTCAAAAACAAATGAGATTATGTTGTGAGATAAGTCTGGCATAGAGGACAGAACTGTTTTGCTTGAAATATTACTAAAATTGTTGTTTTAGAGGGTGTAGGATAAGGAAGGCACTATAAGGGGTGAATAAGATGTTTAAAACTTTTTCGTTAAAAATTAAATTTTGCACCATAAAAAATATAATTCTGTTTATATTCATTCTAAATAAAATCTAGTGTTATAAGAGATTAAATAAGTTTTTTAAATTCAGAGTGATAATAAAAAATAATGAATTTTCAAGATAAACAAGATTAAATAATAAAGTACAAGAAATAAACCCAAAAAAAGACAAAAGATTTTTTTGAGGTATGGGAGACTCTTTGCATTTTCTCTACTCTTTGTTGAAACATTTAATTGTGAGTCTGACTTCAATATTCATTAAGATTATTCTTTTTCCACTACGAATAGATGAGTATCAAGTTTTTTCACACAATCACTAGGTCTCTCCGACAATCTTCATTGATAAAGAAATCATCGGCTTTTTATGACTACCTATGTGACGACGATCACAAAAATAATAAGCCCGTCTTCTTTATTTGACACCAATCAAGTACTAGAAAAATCAAACACATGAGAAAAAACCACACACGATTCTCAACTCATTAAATAATCAATGAATACAAATGAACTCACTAGATAATCTCACATAAATATAAATGATGAGATTTAAGTGCTCTTGTGGTTGTTTGGACTATATGTGTATAGATTTAGGACATAAAAGCTTTGCAAAAGAAAATCTCAAATCATCTATTTATAACCCCACAAAAAAACTAACCATTAGAAGCAAAATAGGCTGAAATTCACACAATTGGTCAGACATTCGGTCTTGGACCATCAGGCCTTCAGTCAAACTCAACGGTTGACTTTCAACGATAAAAAAACTAGTCATTACAAGGGTTATACAAACATTCGGTCTTGTTCCGTCAGACATCTAGGGGTTGAACATCCCTGTACCACATGATGTGTGGTCCTATTTGATAGGCTACACAGCTTTCCAGAAAACGGGCATAATTTTTTATTTAGATATTGGATTTAGATGCTCTTTAACTCGTTGGAAAGTTAATTTGAAGGGCTACTTTTTAATATAAGAAAGACCTATTTTCATCTAGATCACTATATAAACATAAAACATTCAGTGCAACCACTTCGAAACCTTCACACAAGTCATCTTTTGTAAATTTAATTATTGATGGCTTCTCTAGTCATTCAAAACAACTCAAAAACATTTGAATGATCTACTGAGTAAATAATGGATGAATTTGAACTTCCCACATGCGATATTATCAAGTTACTAAATCTGAATATCTGTTTATAGTATGGCTAAATTAGTAAAGAAGAATATAGCAATCTAACATCTCTAAAAGCTAAGACTGATAAAATACTAGAAAAATATATCTTTAATCTTCAATTTTACTAGCTCATATTTGAGAAATCTCGATCATGTATTATCTTCAAGATAATTTTCTTCACAATCATCTCGCAATACAATTGAGACTAGAATATATATTCTCAACAAATATATTATTTTTGTAATTATGCTTGTCATTAATCACTAAAATCATTAATATAATAGAGATTGACTCAACTGACGAGTGAAATAGTATTATGTTTGACAAACTCAAAATGAATCTTTTTTTTAGTTTCGTTCCAAGAAATCATCACAACAAATTATGAAAAATTTGAACAAAATGCATACAAGATCCGATTGTTACACTCTTTTGCATCAAGTAGTGAGGACGATAAGCAAAAGGAGTCAATTGGAATTAATTCCTACACATATTTATGGATGAATAATGTTAAAACATAGAACATAAGCTTTTTAAAAATAATATAAAATAAAAAAGCATAACTAATGCGTTGACAACTTTTACATAAAAAATTTTCTAATAAAAATATAATAATTTAAAATAAAATGTGATAATTTAAAATGAGAAAATACAACAACCTAAAATAGAAATACGACAATTTTAATTATGAAAATCTAACAACATAAAATAAAAAATATGTTAACATAAAAATAAAAAATGGACAACCTAAAATGAAAAACGAGACAACATAAAATAAAAAATGATAAATTTAACTAAAAAATGTGACAATATAAAATAACAAAATACAACAAATTTAAAAAAAGATATTTCAAATAATAAAATGTCATAATTTAAAATCTATTGGATAAAGATTTATTAGTTGATATTAAAAGTGAAAGTAAACTTGATAAAACAACATTTTTATCATAGTCATAACATATAAAAATTATACACAATTTTTGATATGGCTGCTATATGTGGTACAAATAATATGTCAAAATCCATAAACTTGTGTGTAAATTCTCCATTTTATGTCAAAAACTCAACAAAATCCAAACTTTATTTATTAGTTTAAACAGTGCCCAGTATAGTAGTAGTCGGCGCCCAGACCCTCAGAACGCAGACATCACTGCAATTACATGGCCGCCGATCTCGCGCACTCCGGCGGCGCCGCCGGCTTCCGCGAGGGGCAGCGCGTGCACGCTGCAGGCGACCCGCGTCGCGCAGGCACTGTGCGCTACGTGGGCCCCGTGGACGGCCACGCTGGCGAGTGGGTGGGTGTGGACTGGGACGGCGTCGCCCGCGGCCGCCACGACGGCTCCGTCGCCGGACGCCTGTACTTCGCGGCGGCTGGAGACCGGTCGGCCTCCTTCGCCCGCCCTGCAGCACTCAGCCCCGGGGTCTCCCTACCCGATGCTCTCCGCCTCCGTTACCGCGCGGACGACCCCACCAAGGAGGAAGAGGGTGCGTCTTGATGCCTTTTGCTTAAAGTATTGGTGCCACTAGAAGGGAATAGGCCTCATTTTTTATGTATTTTTTTAAGTTTTGGATGCAATTAGGCGAAAAGATTTCTTCTTTATTGATGCAATGAGTATGAGAAACATTAGGATGCAGTAGGAATGTTTCATTGTGTATGCCATAAAATTGGCACCTTTCTTGCTAGACATTTCTCTCTATGTTAACCTGATAGATATCTTGTACATTGATGGTGATGCTCTGATAATTTGTTTTCTTGTGTTCAGATGAAATGTATGTTTTTTCAACAAGCCAGAAGCGCGTTTCAGTGGAATTTGTTGGGAAGAATAAAGTTCAGGAGAAGCTGAAGAATTTTAAGGAGTTGTTTAGTGCATCTGTTTCTTATGTGGGAGTAAGCTCAATTGGACCACCAGATGATCTAAAAAATTTCGTTCCAAGTAATTCTTAATTGTCTTATGATCCTCGTTTGTTCCTATTTGCTTGCACATTTTTTTGCAACTATGGGGTTGTTGACAAGCTTAAATTTCTGTAACATTGAGTTTTGGATCATTTCTTGCTAATATAGTCTTTTTTCAAGGTAGGAGAATTCCTCTTAGTTGGCTTCTGTGAAGTCCATATCTAATGCCTTGGGGCTTTTTCTACATGATAATAATTTAATAATGAATAGATGACATAGCTTGTTGACAAGACATACAAACTAAACTAAAGATTTGCTTCCAGAAAAAGAGATGAAAACTTGCTAGCTTGTCTAACATTCATGCTAAATAATTCTATGCTAATCCTGAGTTTTGATGAGTGCGGACAATTCTTTTGCTTGTTTCAGATCTCAGAGAACTTGATTTAACTGGAAATCTGCTCTCGCGATGGCAAGTATGTACTTCCATAGATGAAAGCATGAACTCTTTCGATATTGAATAATATAGATATAATACAGGCAAATTTTTAAATTGAAACAGGCAAAGACAGTTTGTTTCTGCTTTATGTTTTATCTCTCCATTGAAATTCCATTACTTTTAGCATGCCCTTTTTTGAAGCCAACCCAATCCAATCCTTCCCAGTATTGTTTCTCAACCCATTTCAACCCATCCAAAGCCATCCCATTCTAAATCTAGTCCATTTAACCCATTTCAATCCAACCCATTACCACCCCTAATGATACATGGTCATTAACTTGCTAATGTCTCAATCAGTCAATTGCTTTAATCAAGGGTTTTTTGTAATTAATGTTGATGCTATGTTTCTTTTACCGTCTGAATAAATGCTTTTGTTCTCAATCAGGATATCTCCTCTCTTTGTGAAGCTCTGGCATCACTGGAAGTTCTTGATTTGACAAACAATACCATGGAAAATGACATTGTCGAAAGTCCATCACTTAAGAACATTCATGTTTTGGTTCTCAACAACTGTGGCGTAACATGGGAACTGGTATACTCCTGGCCTGGCATACTGAAGCTTTTGTTAAGCGATATCATTCACATTTAGGTTAATATGGATTTATGCAAAACAGGTTGAAAACCTTAAAATCCCGCTTGTAGATGTCAGTGAACTCCATCTAATGTCGAACAAGCTGAATAGAATCACGGTTAGCATTTCTTCTTATACCATTATGCGCTTTTCATTTCTGTCTCTTTTTTCTTTTCTTGATCTCATCTACATGCAAATAAAAAGAAAAAAAAACACTTCAGAAATATTTTGGCTGCTCCTGATTCACTGACAGTTTTCCATATAAAATGGACAATGCTTCTAAAATTAGCAGTGAATGGTTTTCTTGCTCAGCAACTCTATGTATACTTTACCAAACAACTTTGAAGAACTAACTAGAATTCTGCTCTCTTATCTAGACTCCAGTTGGGAAATTTGTTGAAGGTTTCAATACATTGCGGCTCTTAAATTTAGAAGACAATTGCTTTGATTCATGGGATGAAGTTGTGAAACTTTCTTATTTAAAAAGGTATAGCTGTAAGCATTGAGGCATTCACCCTTCAATCAGCAATACTTTCTTATTTCATCTGGATACTCAGAGTATTGATGTTCTTTTACTTTTTTCCTTTCCAGCTTGGAGCAACTTCATTTGAACAAGAACAAGCTAAAACATGTAACATATCCATCTAATCTCCCATCACCAGAAACTCTTGGCGATTCAGCTTCTGTGCCTTTTGAAAAATTACAGGTTCTTCTGCTAGGTATCTTTGCAGGCTGGCTTTTGGCTGCTTTCACATACTTATCTAACTAAGATTTTAAGATATATTTTCTGATGTAACTACAGTACTGCTTCCTGCTAGTTAAATGAGAAATGCTGTTACCTTTAATGCTGATGTGGACTATCAAATACCTCAGGATATAATGAAATAAGTGACTTTCCTTCTGTGGATTCGCTAAACCTCTTTCCAAGCTTAACGGTGAGCTGGTTTCCTTCTAACGATTCATCCTTGTCCTTTTTGAATTTATTATGTCTACTAACTTCTTTTTCTAGGACTGCAGGTTTGACCATATTAAATTGCTACGTATAGAGATATATGCAAGCCTGAATGTGATCTAAATTGAATTGTTAGTGCTTCTAGAATGATATTGTGTCGAGCCTGATCAGTTAACGTACCAGTAGATATCCTCATCTTAGTAAATAGCACCACTATTCACAATCATGAGCCATGTGAAGCGGCAGCTACTAGGCTCCCATATATTTCCTTTTTGAGACAATGGGAACTACACACACCTAAGTGCTCCTTTACAATACCTTCTATGAGAACAATGTGGGCACTATCTGAGCAACCAATTTTTTTATTGATTGATTGAACCCTGGAATCAAACTTTTAGAGAGTAAGCTTTCTTTCAAAAGGAACCCTGTTGTTGCATTTGTCTTTTGTGGACGCTAATCATGAACTTGAACCAATGACATCAACACTAAATACATCTATATCTTGCAATACTATAGGTGATAAATATTAAGGTGAGTGTGTTTCATGTTCTTGAAGTGGATGTTCTTCTATTAAGCTTTACAAAAATGTAGTCATGGCAGGCCGTTGTGTTAACTATTAAGTTTGATAATAGCTTGACGTGGTAATACTGATACCTAATTTTCTGAAGGACATCAGGCTTTCTGATAATCCTATAGCTGATACTGCTAAGGGTGGTGTACCTAGGTTTGTGCTGGTTGCTCGGCTGGGAAAAGTTAAAATTCTAAATGGCAGTGAGGTATGCTCTGAATCTCTTGGCATTTCTTCGGCAGATAGTTGCCTTGTCCCACAAATATTTTGCGCCCGTAAAATTTTCTTTTGCCATGTCTAGGTAAGCCCGCGTGAACGAAAGGAAGCAGAAATACGGTGAGTTAATCCCTTGGGCTCTGTAAATTATGACCTTATTTATGACGTATAGGGCCTGTATGTATGGATGTTTGACCCCATTTGAAGTTGGATTTGGTACAGGAAGAAGGGTCCAGGGTTGGGTGGTTGATATGTGATTCTCCAAAATCTACAGTTTTAATGGATCTTTCCCCCTGTTACTTATGAGCTTTTCTTCTGGTTTTTGGAAAGAAGTGTTATTGCATTCTGATTTCTTTCATTTGAACTTATTTCATACAAGTTATGTTTGCTTACTTTTTCTCAAAGTAATATGGCACATCTGATATTTGTGATGCAAAATTATAGTTATGTTCGTCTTGTTATGGCAAAAGCTGAATCAGATGATCCAGAAGAGATCAGGCGGCTGCACCCCAGGTAATTTTGTTGAATTTCCCTTTTTTGAATCGTATATTTTGGTGCCGCCATTTATGCACTTCTAAAATATCATGATCCAGTGTTGAAATAAACCCATTGTTTTTTTACTGCAAATAGCAAATTCAGTAATTCAAATGAGAGTTGGTGTTGTTAGCATGTCGTTAAAGTATCACTATAATGCACTAACATACTTAACTACAAGTTTCGGTTGTAGGATGGTGTGATTGCGAAGAAGTTTGCGGTTTTACTTGTAATTCAATTAGGATTGTATGACTAACATATTGTTCACATGTGCTTGCATTGCTGGCTTTGTTTGCTAATTAGTTTACTTGGGACAGACAGTCAATAGTTACAAGACGATTATGCTAAGGCAATAAAGAACTGTGAATATAGGTTTGCTGAACTGAAGTCATTTCATTCTATTGAAGATGAGAAACCGACTTCAAGAACATCAGGCCCTCAAAAAATGGCTTCTGGGCTTATAAGTATGATCCAAAACTCTAATTTGGACAAGAGTTTTATATCATTTGCACCAAAGAACTGAAATTTTGGTGCTTCATGCAGGTATCACCTTGAAATGTGTGGGACCTTCTATGGGTGAGAGGCAGCCGCTGACAAAGAAACTGCCTGCTACAACTACTGTAAGTACTTCTTTGTACTATTTAGCTATCCTTATTCTTTAGTCGCCTTTAGTTTCTTTTGTGAGGTTTTGGTTGCAATGCTGATTGAAGATGGCTTCTGGATTCTTGGTTGGGCTGTTTTTCAGAAAAGTAACAACTTGTGGTGCCAGTCTCTGTATGCTGCATTGCTGCTGCTTGACTTCTTTTCATGCTAATTGCTTGCTAGTAAATCGAGGACCTTTCCTTGTATATGCTGTATAGCTAGATGTCCATCAATGTTGTATTTCATTCTATGTTTAAACTGTTTTCGTATGTATGTTACAGGTTGGGAAGTTAAAATCTTTGTGTGAGAGTTTCTTTAAACTGAAGGACATCAAGCTGAGAATGTTTCTTGAGGAAGAGGTATAATTAAGTTGCTTATTTATGAATTCTATCATGATTCATGCATGATCACAGTAGATGAGAAGGGGAAATTACAAGAGTAGATTTACTGCCTGGTTCTGAAGATTCACTAGTAGGGGTTTCCAGCATTGATGAAATCAAATTGAAGAATTATAGCATGTACATGTTAAAGCGAATCAAAGAAAACATTGTTGCTGCATGTGGTGACAGGCATTGCGTGTATCTTTACAGGGATGCCCTCTTCCGCAACTGCTCGAAGAAGACGCAGCTTCGCTTATGGAACTTGGGATTGGTACAGGAGCAACCATTATTGTGGATGAAGAAAGCTAGCAACCTGCAGAGAACTGTATGGAGATGATGATCAACTATATGTTTTGTGTGGAAATGACACATCAATATTGTGTTAACAGAATCTCTCTTCATTGTTCTGTAACATTTCTCTCAGCTCAGCAGCTACATAAATTCTATCACTGGATGACTGGTGACTATTGTGAAATTTTCAAACGTTGTGTATGGACTAGAAAACGCATCAAAGGGTTGTGATCAGGTCATTTTTTGTATGATGTCACCTGGGTCATGTATTAATTCTGAACATTAACTGGTTCTGAATTGAGCTTGATTTTTTTTCCATGGGTGGCACTAAATTAGAAGAAAATATTAACATTAATGAACTATGTGAATTTAAATCAATCGTAATGGATTTGAAGAGAGCTTTGAGAATATATCTTAGAGCTTTAGTACAACAAACTCCTTGTCATATCATATATTTTGCCCATTATACATCATATATCTTATAGGTAGGTGGTAATTTGTTGCTTGGATGGCTTCCAATAAGGCTAGCTAGTTCAGAATCTTTAGCAGAAGGATGTGATTTGATTGCTGCACTGCATGATTGAGACAGGCTAGGACATGCAAAAGGGCGCTGGCTTGTTGGGAGGACTGGTTGATGCAAAATATTTGGAGAGGGAGGTGTTTGGTTATCTGGGTTGAATCACTAAGCAATGTTTGGAGATGCACAAAAGGAAGAAGATGTGCACCTTGGCTGTCCCGAACCATAGATAGTGAGAAACAACTCATCAAAGCAATGTATGTTTCCTCTCAACAGAGCTCTCAAAGATCTTCAGCTCATCCATCTATTATTGAAAGTACAAATCAATCACCCTATGCTTCACTTTTTGTACTCAAAATGTTCTTTTATAAGAGATAATACAAACAACTAGATCAAACTATCATAGTGACGACTCAATTTATGCAATGATTATTTCTACATATGTGAGGTGCTCCCTTATTAGATTTTTCTCTTCCTCCTCTGGAAATCCCGATCTGATCAGAGGCTGGTGGAATCATCATTATCGTACCAATCTTTCTCATGCAGCTGAATCTTCTTGTAAGTGCACAGTTGGGGCAATGACAAGTCTTATGAATTTCATCAGCTTCTCTTCCACCTGAAAGTCTTTTATGCCTAGTAAATTCAAGTTGTAATGTTTGAAATTAGATGTTTCCCATAGCACATTGCTTTTCTTCGCAGTGTCCTTAGATTTACTCCTTTCGCATGGATGCCGTGATAACTTCACAACAACAAATCACAATTAGACATGTACTACTTAAGAACAGGCTCAAGATTGAATCTCATGCTAAATGCAGTGATAACAAGTAGATGAATAACTCATGAAGAGTAAATAGTAAATATATTGTACTTTCATATGAAAGTTCTTTAGAAAAAATGTTACTCGCTTAACCTGAATGGTGCCTGCTAAAATAGGGCAACAGAAGTGAAGGCTATGCTATGAAGGTGTGGAAAATAGCCAAGCATACTGGAGGGTAAGATTCTATTCATTCAAGGTATAAAAAGCCACCCGACTAAGCTGCGGAAGTGAGATCAACTCAACTTGTACTTAGTAGCAAAAGAGAATTTCCATTGTTAGCACCACCTTGTTGCCGGAGTCACAGGAGTTGAGAGAGAGAAGCTCTGCAGTTGCTCACAAGTGTTGAGGGGATTTGTGATGTCTGATTCGTCAAGGGTAAGATTCTACAAGGTGAGAGTTATGAGCCATCTGAAAGCATTTGGGCAAGACTTAAAAAATGGCATGAACCGCTCTTCGTTCAAATCAGCAGCAACACGAGCCATCCGTATGCAGAACTCTACACATTTTGTGTTGCTGGTCTTAACGACACTCTCGACAGCACAGTCAATAGAGCGCAAGTGACGATGCTTTGTCAGGTAGAAGCTGAGGCGCAGAGATTTGATGGAACATTGGGTTGTTTGATCGTCGAGTAGCCTTCTTGTTGCTTCAGTGGACACTATCATGATTTGATTTGCGGTGGAAGGCAAGTTGTTGCCTATACGAGAAAGCAGAGGAGGAAGGTGCCTCCATCGCCCGGAGAGGATACTGGTTTGAACCACCTTGCGTGTATCATCAAGTTTTTTGGAGGACATGGACAAGAATATGATCAGGAAGTGCTTTGATTCTATCCTCATCTCCATCCTGCAGGGAAACATGTGATAAAATCAGCATAAGAACGAACTTACATCGATCATGCATGCATGTAACGAAATCAAGAAACACATGTGGGAAAAGGAAGGAGAGGGCTCTCATCTCCATCTGCATGAGAGAGAGATTGACAATAGATAAATAATAATAATCTGCTGAATGATTTTTCTTAAACTAATCAATCAAACAAACTTATTAATAGTTCCTAACTCTCTGTGGGATGATCCTAAGGAAAACTAAAAGGAAAATGACCGCAGGTTTAAGGTTTTCGCACCAATAGGACTGATTCAAAATAACTTAATCATATAAGGACTTATTTGTAAAAGTAACACGTTTCCCATTCCCACCTCAACCACGGGAACTTAATTGGTCTCTCTCTCTCTCTCTCTCCCTCCCTCCCTCTCCCTCTCTCCCTTCCTCTCTAGATCTCCCACTCTCTTGGTCGAATTGGCCGCAACAGATTGGGAATTTGTTAATTGGATCCCAGTATTGCTTGCTCTTGTCCGATTTGGTTCCTCGCGGAAGCAAAAGGTTTCTGTGGAAGCAATCCAAAGGAGGCAGCTTTCTTTGGATTTAAGCCATTCTATTTGCCTTCCATTTCCAATCCCACATTCACCTCCTAAGTTGGGATTGGATCGTTTCGGTTTCTGAGTTTTCCAAGGTTTGATGCTACAAGGTGGAAGGCGGTGAGGAATCGGTGGAAGATTTCTGGGCTCTGCAAGATTGAGAGTTCCAGGAAGTTTCTTGATTCTTGCAAAATCTTTGTCCTAGAGAATAGGGCAGGAGGTGAAACCATCTGCTGAAAGATCTCTGGGTTTTGCAATATTTGATCCTAGAAAGTTTGCAGGAGGTGAATAGTTCTCAGGGAAAAAAAATGTCGGTTCTGATGAGGTTTGGCATTTTGGCATGGCTCCACAGCAAGGTTGTTGATCCCTTGGTACAAATAATCAAAAGGTATCCTTTATTGTGTATTGTAGTTTTGCACTTTTTCTAGGTTTCCTCAGTCCTTCATGAAGCGGGTTCGCCTCTTGTTATTTCAGTTATTATTGTTATTGTAGAATTAGTGGACTGAACAGCTGAATTACTTGTTATTTGAATCTAATTGTTGCGTGGAAATGCTTTTTTGTAATTGGTGCATGTGGCAAACATGCTTGGGACCGTTGAGAAGATTGTGTTGTATTATTGTGCAGGGGAGCAGAACCAAAACAATTGGCATTCTCTGCTGCTCTTGGTGTGACACTTGGAATCTTTCCTATATGTGGTAAGGAAATTTTCAAGGTGCCTTTGTTCTTTGTATAACTCATCAATTAGGCTGCTTAACTGAGTTAAGAATGCCATAGTGTGGGAAAATAGGGTTAACATTCCTGACAGTGCAAGAAGTTCTACAGCAGCCTGTTATAGGCTGTTTATTTACATCTCTAATGGCTTCTGATGAGATGGAATATCTGAATGTTGCATCTTGTCTGCTTGCAGAGGCTCACTGGTAATTCAAAAGAAAAATTTTTCGTATTGCCATGTTTTAAGATCCATGTTGTTCTACAGCAGCCTGATCAGATTGTTACAAACTGCTTTTATGAGTCTTACGTAGCTAAAGTGAGTTCTCTCATAAGCCGAGACTCAGTGTAATAGTGCTTAAGTTCTTGATTGATCCTAGATATCATACCGTGCCAATGTTGTTAATCATTGAATTATGAGCTATGGCTTCAGTTGTGATCAATTTAGCAAGATTGAAAAACCCATGTTGTTCTCCAATATAATTAGCGGTGCAAGGTTGAAAGTTTTCTAAAAATTTCAGCAACAATAGTGCTTAATTGTTTCTGCATTAGGATTTCAACCACGAATCCTGCTATAAGTATGTACAAGATTCTTCAGCACTTGTCCATGTGATACACAGTCATGCATTTATTTTATCTTTTGGTAATCCTTTCATATTTCCGGAAACATGATGACATATCTTGAGCTTTTGTGTTTGCAGGTACCACTGTATTTCTTTGTGGAATTGCTATAGCAGTGTTTGGCAGCCGCTGCAATGCTGCCACTGTAATGCTACTTAATTTCATCGTAACTCCTGTTGAACTAAGGTAAAGAAGCACTCAATGCATTGAGGGAATCAGTGCACAATTTGTAATCACATTCCTGGGTTCTGATTCACTTCTACCACCACTGGATTATCTTCTGTGATCAGTGGAAATTGTTCCATTGTACACTAATACAACACAACAAGCACATTTGGATTCTACCTTCTAGGCATCTAACTTCAAACCCTCAAGGGAATCTACACATATTAATTTTTTTACAATAGTAGGCTGTGTGTTGCATAACAAAATAAGCTTGCATACTTATCATTGCTTCTGTACTAGTTCACATTTCTCTTACATAGTTAAAGTTTTGTTCATAACAACAAAACTTTTTGAATTCAGTGACGTCTTCAACATAGAGTTTTACTGCATTCCACAGTGTTTGTAGGCTCTGTATAGTATATATATTGCTTATTGTTCATGTTCCCACATCCACTTTGTTCATATGTTTCTTGTTAAATGCACTGCTGTTGTAAACACATTACTGTTGTGTGATCTTTTTTCACAAATGCAGTATCAAATATTCCACTGGATCCATAAATTTCTTTGCATTGGCTTCTACTTGCATTGCAATATATGAATTGGGTCTAAATGTATCTAGAGCGACAATATAATAGTTATGGAAGCAATATCTTTTTGGTTGATTATTTACAGGTAGTTGATCAGCTTCTCATTTACGGGATTGTGCTTCTCAGCTCAGACTGCTGATTTCCAATTTGTTTTCCTCAGCTTAATCATCCCTTTCTTGCGCTTGGGAGAAGTGATCATCGGCAGTGAGCACTTCCCCTTGACGTCTGACGCATTTAAGAAGGTCATCACTGGTCATGCCTCCAAGGAGGTGCTATTTAGCATCCTCAATGCGGTCAGTAAGCACAACTTTAGCTATCAGTCTTGACTCATATGAACATTTCGTTGATTTACTGAAAGTTGAAACATTGACATGACCACTGCTCCTTCTCAAGCACAGGTGCTGGGTTGGCTAATTGTTGCACCATTTGTACTAGCCACACTGTACACCATCTCCATCCCTTGTTTCAAGCTTCTCATCCAAAAGTTCGGTGATGTTCCTTCAAGCCCCAGGACGCCGGTCAAAGTGCATGCCGAGGTTAAGCTCAAAGTTCGCGACGTGTAGCTTTATTTGAAGTCAACAAACCGGTCACTCCATTGCTTCTGAAGATGTACATATATTCTTCTATTGTCAGATGAGATGGTTTAGGCAAACATTTTTTTTCGGCCATCCGAGACACTGCTGAATAAACTAGATAGATACAGGCGTTCGGTTCTATACGTCAGTTTGTCATCCAATTGAGATTTATATCTCTGAATTTGCAATGTTGGGAGTTGAGGAGGAAAAAGGCAAACATATATACTTCCACTTTGCACAAGTAAGGAAGCATAGGAGACATGGAAAATGCGTAGTTTCCTGAGAATACTTTTAAGGAACACAGTGCCTTCCCCCCTGCGACTAGTTGCAAAGGGTGTTTAGTATTGTCAAGAGTGGTTAATAGCTTTTTCCAGATTAATAACCGACCATCTGATTTCGATGGTGTCAGCAAACGGTAAATCACCGACGATAGGCCAATGCCGTCGCTAATACCCTCCTCTTTTTCTTCCTCGTGCAACTCCATCTCCACGCCCACCTCCTCCCCCGTCTCCCACTCTGATTACTTCCTCCTGCTCTTCTCCTCGCTCCCAGCCCTCACTTCCTTCTCCTTCAATGTTGCCTCCGCTTCTTCGCCTCCTCCCACCCAACCCCCTCCCTCCGTCTCTTCTTCTTCATGCTCCGCTTCCACCTCCGCCCTGACCACTACCCTCCTCGCTGCCCCACTCACCGACTCGCCCGCTACGCCCTCGCGCTTCTTGAGAAGCTCAGCGTCGGACGCCACCACCACACGTGCCATTTTCTTGTCACCATGTACTCCCACCTCGGTGATTCTTGCGCCGCGCGGAAGGTGTTCAATGAAATTACCCACCGGGACTTCATTTTTTGGAATGCTGTTATTGGGGTGTACATGAGGATGGGGATGGCGGTGGAGGCGATGGCGGCGTTTAGATTGATGATTGAGAGGGATGTGGCGCCGAATGCTGCGATGACTGTAGCGAGCATGCTTGCTACGTGTAGGGGATTTGGTACTCGGCAGGTGGGTGGTGGAGTGGGTAAGGTAGGCTGGGATGGAAGTGGGGTTGCTCATCGGGTCGGCACTCGTGGGGATGTATGGAAAGTGTGGCAGGATCATGGAGGCGCGGCGTGTATTCAATGATATTGCCGATAAGGACGTTGCATGGAATGCCATGATCCCTGGGCGAGTATATACATACGTATGTATTTCTCATAAGGATCTGTTATCTGATGTTAATGTTATCTTGATTGAGCTGATTACATACTGTATGTGCAGAATAAGAATAATAATGAAGCCATTGCCTTGTTCTACAGCATGAGGGAGGCGGGGTGCGTCCAGACAGGATTACATTTGTCTGATTCCTCTCGACTTGTGCAGCTGTTGGAGCTCTGGAGCCACGTGTTGAACTGGACAACTACGCCTCCCATAGAGGCTTGTACAGTAATGTGTACAACGATACGGCCTTGGTGGTGTACGCCAAGTGTGGAGATCTCGACAAAGCGTCAGAAGTGTTCGCAAAGATGCCATGCAAGAATGAAGCTTCCTGGAATGCATTGATCTGCGGGCTTGCCTTCAATGGGCGAGGCCACGAGGCCATAGGACTGTTTGAGCTGATGACGAATGAGGAAGGGCTCCTGCCGGATGATATCACCTTCAGTGGAGTCCTTTCTGCTTGTGTGCACGCAAGGCTAGTCGAAGATGGCCGCCGTTGGTTGAACTCCTTGTCACCTGTGTTTCGGATCCTTCCCAAGATTGAGCACTACTCTTGCATAGTTGATCTGTTGGCACGCGTCGGGCGCTTAGAAGCAGCTTGGGACTTTGTTGAGAAGGTCCCTGGCAAGGCAGATGCTGTCATGTTGGGGGCTTTGCTTGCCGCCTGTCTAAAATGCAAGAACACCGAGGGTGGCGAGAGGGTCATCAACAGGATTCTGCAGCTGGAGCCCTCAAACTCTTGCAACTACGTAATGTCATCCAAGATATACGTGACCTTAGAGAGATTGGACGACTCAGCAAGGATGAGGGGCTTGATGAGGGAGAGACGTATCAGCAAAACTCCAGGATGCAACTGGATTGAGGTGACCGGCAAAGTCCATGAATTCTACGCAGGGGATGAACATCAGCATGGTGCGGAAGATATGTATGAACTTATGGATATACTGTTTGATAAGATGAGATTGCAGGGATATGTTCCAAATCTTGATCTGTTATAGCTTTAGCTCCTGCTGCAGTCTTTATAAAACTTGATTTCTGGATTGGTGTGCATTTTTGTAAGTCAATGTTGGTTTGTCTAAGGGAGCAGAAACATCACTTGAATCGGACACTTGGAAATTAGAGATGGAACAATGCTTGCAAAACCATTGCACTCCTTCCAGTTGATCGGAGTGTTAGGCTCAAATCAAGAGTGATGGAGTGAGCAGATCATAAGCATGAGATCGTCGTATGTTAGGTTACGTTCGTAAGATAAGATCAGCTACTTGAGTCCTCTGGGTTGCTACTCTTGAAGATTGCTGCTGATTGCTGAGAGGTTTCATCCAAAGACCCATTTGGTTCTTGAAATTTGTTTTTAAACACGCCGCCTACACAGGGCATAGAACACTAGGATCGCTAAAGAAAACTTGATTTAAAAGAATTGGGTAAAATATCCGTTCCTGACTGAATCAAAGTCCAGTTCCTATGCAAGAGATTATTTCCGTTGGTTGGTAGAAAAGAGGCCAACGTTTTGTTCATTGGAGAAGCACACTAAGAAAAGGGTTGTGAAAGAGCGAAATTTTCTTGTTTCTTTTAAGTTGTGCCTAATGATTTCGGCTCTTCTTACTCAAATCTCTTTCTCTCGGTATTCTTAATTTGTTCAGTATTTTCGTTTTATTTGCTTGATTTGACCTTGTTCTGGTGATTGCATGCGCATATGCGTAATCTCACAAATGGAATGTATCTGGCTGTAAAGTGAAAGCACCGGGAAGTTTCCTGGAGGAGACCAAACGGAACTTAAAATGTTTGTAGAGAATAAATGGAACTTAAAATATTGTGCTAGCATAATATCCCTGTCAAAAACCAGTAACCATAATTTCACGAACCAATCAACTAAAAGCTACACTATTTAATTTTTCTGTTAAAGGGATCCATCATATGTAGCATGTTGTTCACTTAATTGAACTCAAATACTGCAGTATATTAACTAAAATTGTGTATATTTCAATATAAAAATGTTGTATTTATCACCCTTGATGTTACATTATCTATTGACTTCCATAACAAATTTTCATTTTCACACTATCATGATATACTAAAAATGAACTAATTTCAAAAATTATAAATTCAACAAATTGTGAAACTTTGACCGACTTTCACTTAACAAAAAGGAAACATCAACAATTAATATTTCTTTGTAATAAAAGGTGTCGAAAATCGAAATGGAAGAGGTGAAGCAACTCTAAAAAAATCTATGGGTGTACGGTGTACCCTACTGACCAGCTACCTAAAATTTGACACCAATAAAAGGAGAGGAAAGGACCAAATTTATTTGCTTCTACCGCCACTACCCCTCTTCCTTCCGCGTCGTCTACGGTTTCCACCGCAATCCACGCGCAATCTACGCAAAAATCCTGCGATCTTGTCCTCGAATTTGATAAATATCGAGCTTTTCGAGTATTTTTTGCTCGGTTTCAGCTGTTTCGGATCAAGAAATGGGCTAAATTCTGCTAAAGCTCGAGTCTTTGTTTGGAAACTGTAGAAATCTGTGGAAAGGTTTGATCTTTTTTGGTCTCTGAATCCGTAGAGGTCGAGGGGCACTTGCAAGTTTTGCGTCTTTTTGCTGGTTTCAGCAGCTTTGGATTCGTAAACATCGAGGCTTTTCCGAATATTCGAGCTCTTTCGCCATATCTGACCGAGAAAGCTTCAAATGCGTTGGAAAATTCCATCTTTTTTGGTCTTTTAGTCGTTAAGGACCAAGCCTGTTCACTTCTTAGCCGATTCAGTTGTGAAAGATTTTACCTTTTGACCTTGCAAGTGCCAAAGTTTTCCAGGATTGGCTACTTCGGCAACTATTGTTGCTGAAAGATTTTGCAATATTGAGGTGTACTGTTGTGGAATGGTCGGCAATGGCACTTAAAGCTATGCCACAAGGTGCTGCAGAGGCTGCCATATCAGCCATCGGTCGTGGCTATGATGTCGCCTTGGATGTCCGGCTCAAGTACTGCAAGGGCAATTTGACGGACCCGGACTCGCGCCTCATTGAGGTCAGCCACGATGAGCTTCAGGACATTGTGCTCCCCGGAGGGCTGAAAGTTGCTAGCGTCCCTAAAACGATCAAGTGCGACAAGGGGGAGCGGATGCGGTTCCGGTCTGATGTCCTTTTGTTTCAGCAGGTATAGTTTGTATATGTTATTTCAATTCTTGCTATATAGCACTTTGTTTAAAGCAATGAGGGTGTAGTAGGAAGTGTCACAGCATCTTCTTGCATTTGGCTACTATATGGCTATTTTAAAATAAGAAATAGTAGTGTTGCATGTGGTTCTAAGGATGCTCCAAGATAATGCTAGAACACTGAGGAGGGAGCGAGAGGAAGAAAACAGTGATGTCAGTAAGGAATAGTAGCTTATGGGAATTCAGCATTTCAATTGTAACTGGTGTGGATGATGCTTTATAGATTAAAACAGCAAGTGCATTCATGAACTGTAAAGTGTATGTTATGTTCACATTTTCACAACGTTCAAACAAATTAGCGGACTTCCTGAAATTTGAATATATTTACAGATGTCGGAGCAGTTCAACCAGGAGTTGTCTTTGCCTGGGAAAATTCCATCTGGCCTGTTCAATGCTATGTTTGAATTTTCTGGCTGCTGGCAGAAGGATGCAGCCAGTACGAAGTCACTTGCTTTTGATGGTTGGTGTATTACACTATATACTGTTGCACTCTCAAAAGCCCAGATTGTACTCCGAGATCATGTTAAGCAGGCAGTTCCATCAACTTGGGATCCTGCTGTTTTAGCAAGGTGAGATGCATGATCTCATGATTCCCTTAAGACCAGCATGCTTGCAAATAAGAGATAAAAGAGAATTACCATATTCGATTCGATTGTGGATGGTCATATAAGCTTTGGGTTTTGCTAATTAGTAGGGTTTTTTTTTAAATCTTGCATACACCTTTTTTTTTTATTATTAGATTAAACTTCTCTCTTTATATCTAGTCCTCTAGGGTTCACCTAGTATCCTCTTTAGCTTCTTCGGCTGTGGGTGGAGGTCGTGGCCGTGGGGAGAGAGGGTGGCGGCAGTGAGGAGAAAGGGAGGCATTGCTGGCCATGGGTGGGGAGAAGGGGAGGAGGAGACGGGGGAGGAAGGGGGGCGGCGGAGGCTGTGGGAAGGAGAGAGGAGAAGAAAGATGAGGAGAGATGGGAGATAGATATTAAATCTAGGTTTTAAATATGTGGTACAGATGGTGTAAGTTTTTTAAGAAAAAATAGACACCTGCTCTAGATAGTCCCATAAGCTTTTAGTCTTTTTTGGGTGATTCATTTGTCGCCGATGAAATGGTAAAATTAGTAGCATTTGGTAGCTGTGCTTTAATACCATTGTTGGTCCTCACTGATGCCATGTGTTTATCACTTTTGTTTTCCTTACAGGCAACTTTTCTCTTCTTTTTTTTTCTTTGGGGAAGTAGGACAGAAGTTCTATACTATATAAAGTGCACTAAGATTCTGATTTTCATTGAAGCATTCGCCATAGAAGACCTAGGTAACTATTGTTTCAATACTTGAATAACAATTTCTTTTCTTTTCAGGTTTATTGAAAAGTTTGGGACTCACATAGTTGTTGGTGTAAAAATGGGAGGAAAAGATGTGATTTATTTGAAACAACAGCATTCATCAAGCCTGCAAGATGTTGATGTTCAAAAACATTTGAAGGAGATATCTGACAGGAGATTTCTTGATGGAAATGGGCAATGTGACTTGAACTACAAGGATGCATATGGGAAAAATAAGGTGTTTTCATAAAATTTACAATTTTGTGTGCCTCTTATTTGTTGGGCTCACTTTTTGTTCCATAGCAAGCATCCAATATGGTCCATTTTACCATAATGAGCTGTGAGCTGTATGTCAAATTCGTTGAGTATTTGCATCTCAACTTATATTTCCACTCACTTATGTGGTTTCCAATGGAATGCAGCTTTTGAGCAGTGGAATTTTGTTTCATCACTTTAATTTGGTGTTTGTTCAACAGAAACAAAGATACTAAAGTAGCTTCATTTTTCTTGTCCTGAACGATTAAGAATTAAGGCTTGAGAGCCATTTTGGAACTTTATGTATACACATGCCTCATGCACATACATGCAAAGGGAGGGAGAGTTTGGTGATGTATTGCAAAAAGGTTATTTGTGTGTGAGTCTTGTCTTGAGCTTAAGCACTGTATGTAGTTCCCATGTATAACTGTTATTAATGTATAGGCAACCTGGATGAACTTTTAGCTCATATGGTTTTTCAATCATTGATATATGTGGAGAGTGCATGATCAACATTTGCTAATATTTTTAGCTGAATTTTCAATATTTTGAGCTTACATTGTAGCTTGCCATGCAGAATGACACAAGAGAGCAACGGCTAAGATTTGTGGAGTCCAGTCCATCTATATCTTACTCTTCAAAGGAGGTACCGAATGTTGATGTGCATATCACTAGTCACTGTTCATATGGAAAACTTAATTAGAATTAACTGATTGCAGATGATTTCTCATTGTGTACACCAGTAATTATTTGTGCCATTTCAGGATTTGGTGATGATGATCAAACGGAGAGGTGGAAGTGAATGGGATAAAGAAATGCCTCACAGTGAATGGCTAAACACTGTTCAAGCAGAACCTGATGTTATCTCAATGTCTTTTCTACCTATTACTTCATTGCTGAATGGAGTTCCAGGCTGTGGATTTTTGAACCATGCAATAAATCTATACCTACGTTGTAAGTATGCAGTCCAACTTATCATTTCACTTTCTAGGGATAACATGTTTGTTATTTCAGTTCTTTAACCTGTTTCTTCATATCAATCATTTTTTTTGTAGTTATTACTTGTAGTATATAGAGAATTTTGGACTCAACTCAGGTGGTTATGCCATCTCACCAAAGAAGTTTGTTGTTTGCAAGTCTTACTTTTTGCCTTTTGCTTTGACTTGTCATTTATAGCCCTTTTCCTGTGCATTGGTAGGTCACTTGGTAACTGCAAATTGAGGAATTTTAATATTTCATTAGGATGTCTTTCTACTAAATTTCTCAGAATTTGCAAATTTTGCTTACACAGAGGAAAAAGCCCACATTTGATATAATAGTTTTGAGTTGTGACATCACTGACTGAGGTTCAGCATACAATGCAAAACTGACATAAAACACAAATACCTTCGCAGATTTGTTAACAGCTGGTTGATGTATTTAACTTCATGCAGATAAGCCGCCAATTGAAGAACTACACCAATTTTTGGAGTTCCAGCTACCAAGGCAGTGGGCGCCTGTGTACAGCGACCTACCACTTGGCCCTCAGAGAAAAAGGCACAGCAATGCATCCTTACCCTTAAATTTCACGGGACCAAAGCTCTACATCTGCACTAATATGGTACGTGTAAATAGTGCTAACTAGTAAGTAACCATAGTAGTTTATACATTGTTATTCTTGATGATGATATCCCATTGTTTTATGATACTGTTTGTTGTGCCATTCATGAGGTTAGTTCTAGTGAATAGTGATTATCTTTCTTTCCTGTGTGATGTCTTTTAAACACAAAGAAACTTTGTAACTAGTGAGGCTGATCAATTTATCTGGTGAAAACATGGATAAATTAGTAGATAGCTCTCAGTCTAAATCAGAAGTGACATAGAATATAGATAGAATGATGATAAATCACATTGATGAATATGACAAAGGATACCAGTTCATTTTCTCAAGTTGTCAGCTAAGAAAGCTGACACCACATTTTTTCACAAACTAGTCAAACAAACTTAACAGTTTTGAAGAAAAAGTTCTGGTCATGCTGAATTGCTGATTCCTTTTATTCGTCAAGTCGCTTATGAGATTTGTTGCAGGTTGACGTGGGTGAAAGACCAGTGACTGGCCTCCGGTTGTATCTTGAAGGAAAGAAAAGCAACGTGTTAGCCATTCATCTCCAGCATCTCTGCTCCCTTCCTCAAACCCTCCAGCTTCAAGATGACCCTTACAACCACCAAACTCCAGAACCTCATGACCGCAAGTACAATGAACCGATCGGATCATGGAAATGCTTCTCCCATGTCTGCACAGCACCAGTGGAGTCAGATGATGATTCCTCCATTGTGACTGGAGCGCAGTTATACGTCAGCAACAAGGGGTTCAAGAAAATCCTCTTCCTTCACCTCCATTTCTCCAAAGTCTGCAATGCCAGACTTGTCAAGAACCCTGAGTGGGAAGGTTCGCCAAATCTGGTCCAGAAGTCCGGCGTCATCTCAACACTTCTCAGCACACGTTTCTCCATGGTGGCTCAGAAGCCACCCCCTCGCCCAGCTGATGTGAATATCAACTCGGCAGTTTATCCTGGCGGTCCACCAGTGCCGGTGCAGACACAGAAGCTTCTGAAATTTGTCGACACAACAGAGATGGTTCGTGGACCACAGGACATGCCGGGCTACTGGGTGGTCTCTGGTGCGAAACTGCACCTGGAGAGGGGTAAGATATCACTCCGGGTGAAGTACTCGCTCCTGACAGCTGTGCTGCCTGACGATGAGTATCCAGTTGAAGAACAAAGTTAAAGACTCGAAGTCAAGAAATACCAATGTGCAGCTAATTGTGTGGGAGCATGACAAGTTACAAGCATGTGTGTGCTTGTTGGAAAACCTGTCTTTTTTGCTTGTATGTATGTGCATTGTTAATCTTTGGAGCTTCAAGCAAGAGTTTTGTTGTACTTATCCGAGTGTCAGAATTCGTTAGCAAGAGTACAACACATTATTATGTATGTACAGTGTGCAACAAGAAAATACAATTTTTCTTGCAACTTTACTTGGTAATCTTGTTTATACTTCTCCCAACATTTTTTCTTACAATCATGGGTGAACTTGTGCAGGTTGTATTTGTCTGACTATTATTAAACTTATGCACATTGGTGCAAATAAATTATCATGCAGAATAGGATACCGGATACCTGTAACCTAACAAAGCATGTCAATAAACAGAAACTTCTGTTAACATAATTCAAGCCGTAACATATCAATTGCTTACAGGGCAGCTGTTCTTAGCAATTGAAAATTTCCATCTACCACGTACACTGTAATCGTTAATTGTCACTGCTCATACAGCTATCATGTCGGCTGATGTCAAAATCTTGTGTCATCCTGCGTTCACTGAACTATCTACACAAATATTGTGTGAAAGAAAAGCTGTTTTGACTAATTCAGATACTAGTAGATTGTTGGATCAGATGATTAGGCAGAGGACCAAAAGGCATTGATTGCTTCACTCTTGACTGATGGAGAATAACTGCTCTTAATTATACCGCATAGTAGTCTGGATTTTTAGTGTCGAGTCCCGAAGAAGCTCATATTCTGCATGCTTGCCTCCAAATTTGCCTGCAAGTTATGGAATAAAGCTAATTGTTAAATGTTTGCTACAGGACATTAACATGTTTGTTAGATCATTTGTGAATCAACAAAAAAAAAAAAGGGCGATTTGAGAACAAAATTTATTCCTAAGTTTTCATGATATATTGTTTATTTGACATTAGTGTTTCCTATGTAATGAAACATGGAATGAAGAGTAGAAGCAGCAACCAAAAACATTGACATCATGTTTGTAGGTCTCTCAAATTAATAAGAAAAAAGAGTTTCCCACCTATTTTCTTAAGGGAAAAAAACATGCATGTGTGGTTTAGCAATACACAAAGAATACTATTATTAGTGGCAACTTATCGCTCCACTCTATAAGAATTTATATACCATTGGTTCAAACTCATCAAAGAGTTCAACTTGATGTGTTGACTGTAAACTTCCACCCTTTAGGTCACGGCGTGCATTCTCCTTTTCTTCATAAAAGTCAAAATCATCCAGAATTGATGTTCCCAGGCGATAAGCCTTGAAAATTTTCAACATTTCTAGACCCTGTGGAAACCCAATCTACATGAAGGGAACATAAAAACTATCAGGTAAAATATTTATAGACAATATGATAAGAAACTAATGTTAAGCTGTAACAAATAATGAAAAATGATATCAAGCAAAATATGCATCCTCAGATAGGAAACATAAGTTATTAATATGAGGAATTCACCCAAAAGCTGCTAGGATCCCCCCCCCCCCCCCCCCCCATTGAATATGTAACAAGCTTATACACATCTAATATATCAAAAAAAGTGATGCATTTGTAATCTACAAAAAATTTCACGTTCTTGAATACTTGAGGACTAATAGTGAGAAAGTGGAAACACAGTACCTCCTGAGTGTCCCTGCTAAAAGTTACAATTCTGTTGTCATTGTTTTCAAGAGTGATATGTTGGAAGAGTCGATTTGGAATGTCCTTTATAATGCACCACATTAACGAGAAAAATCCATTCCACCTATCTTGTTGCCAAAAATCCATAGTCTTTGTGAAGTCAACAGGACCTATCATCTCAGCCAATCCTACAAACTGACCACTGGTATTAACCTGAAAAAGAAAACATGAAAAGAGTTAGTAAGATCTCGAACTTTTTGTACTTACGATAAAAATTCTAAAAGGGTTGATAAATAGTACATGATGGACAAAATGCTAAAATTCTAAAAATAACCAATCCACAGACTCTTTAAAACTAACCAAAGCACAGATGTACCTCACCTAATTATCTCTCTCACATATCTCATTGGAAGGACCAATGCAGGCAAAAAAAAAGGATAAAATAAAATTTAATACCATGAATAAAAAAAGGAAAAAGAAAAGCTCCATAGGCTGAAAACTTAATATAATAAATTATAAGAAGAGGAACATTTGATCCTTACCGAAAAGAACAGGAAAACAGGACACTTTGTGCCCTTCTCCTTCATTAAAAGCTGTGCTTCATGGAAAGCCGCATCCAGCTTATTGTTCCCATTTCGTGTACTTGCCCAAACATTATATTTGATACCTTTCTGAATATCATCTTCACTATATGACTTTATCATAAAGAACTTGGCTTGTTCATATTGTATTGAGAAATATGATCTATTAAAATGGTCCTTACTGATCAAAGGACTTGCAATATATTTATCTGTAGAGAATGTTGAAGTATATTTCATTTTATTTTTTCGGGGTCCATGAACTTGGTCTCTTATATCTTCAGATATTCTCCATGGGCTATTCTTCTCATTCATGTTATAGTGATCAGTGCTACTTACAATTCTGTTAGCTGTCCTAGGTTTTGTAGAAGTATGCTTGCTTGTATTCATTTTAACTTGATTAATACCAACAACCCTTCCAGCAATATTGTCTTTTGAGTAACCATTCCCATGATATATACCTTGCCAATGGCTCGGCAATGGAGGTTCCTCAGCATCATAGCACCATTGACTAGAAAGCAAAGAGATTTTATCATGGTGGCACGAATGACGAGACCGTGATGGGATCTTATCACCATAGCCCCGCTTACTTGAAAGTGAGGGGATTTCAGCACCATAATGCCACTGACTTGACAATGAAGGTATCTCGTTGCCATAACTCCAACGACTAGACATAGAAGAGATCTCATTGCCATAGCACCACCCTCTAGATTGTGAAGAACTTTCATTATCAAAGCACCATTGACTTGAAAGTGAAGCAATCTCATCCTCACAAGGGGCCCCTTGGATAGAATCAACTAGCTGTTCAACAATGAGAAATTGTCATGATAAATATAGCATGAATAAAAAAATCACTTGGAGATCAATGACAATTTAAGACACCATAGCAGGAACTCCCACTCGTCAACATGCATTTTCAGCAAAAAAGAACTGGTTAGCCTCCTAGAAGTGACAGCAAATGCTTTGGCGATAACACAATCAAACTGTTTTAAGACGAGTACTTCCTCCAACCATAATTCTGAGCACAGCAAGAGGACATTGACACATCAAACTACTACAAGTTATTACTTATCAATTGTAGCCAATTTGTATGTTATAAGATATATGGATCTTCAAATACACAAGAAACATACTACAAAAATATCGTGTTAAAATTTCAATAAAGATATCAACTTCCTAAGATGGCATGCACAACCAATCAGTTATGTGAATAAAGTGTCAAGTTCAACTAAAAAGAACATCTAATGAATAGTACAGATAGTGTTTTCTTGTCAAATACACCACAAATCAATTTTTACATACATCAAAATACACAGAACATATCCCACAAGAAAGTACAATTCCAGTATAGCTGAAAGATGGATAGAGGTACCTCATTAGGGTGTTCAATAGGATGACCATCGCAATTTAAAAAGGCAGTAAACCGGTCCAGTCTTTTGTCCCAATGTTCTAAATTAACACCTTGGATGAAATCAACTTTCCCTGCTTCCAGATATGACCTTCTAATGTCCAGAGGAGCAGTAGGATACGGAGCAAAATAATCCGGTCTTGCACTGAGGATGTTGGTTTCAGTTCTTATTTTTCCTAGTACTTGTGTTGAAGCACGTGGGCGACCTGGAGCTGCTTCTAATCCAGAAGAGGATTTCTGCCAAGAACAGCTTGATGGAGAGAAGTAATGCACCGGCCTATGATGTTCTCTTCCCAATGACATCACCTGCTTAGATGCATGTGGTCCTAGGCCAGTAACATAATTGGACTCTGAAGACCTCATTTGATAACTCTGAGAAGGGGCGATTTCCTTAAATAAAGAGTTGCTTGATCAACACAAACTTGTAGTTTGGATCTACAAAACTTTATCCATGAATTGAAAGTTCATATCTAATAACATATTTATATTGGCATATTGCCTCAACAACCAAGTTGTTCCCATTGCTCTGTCAATTGTGGGTAGAAGTAAAGCTGCAGTATTCTGGATAACAATTTGAAATGGTAAATAAGCAAAAATTACATAACTTAGAGACCATCTGGAACTGATTCAACTTAAGGGTAATCCTAAGTGATCCACAAATCTAGAAACAATTCACCTTTGCACATAAATCTAATATCCATCAGGAGTTTTTACCTAGAATTCCCTTTCATTTTCTTCAGCCCAACCAGTTTTTCTAACTGCTGCAGAAAGCCAAAATGTACTACCCATTCCTGATATACTTCGGTAATTAGTAAATGTCTCGTGGGAGTTCCTTTTGCATTAGTTAAGAATTGACTTCTTTACTTAAATTGCAAGAATTCTGTCACTGTTTAGCAAAATACACCCCTTCAAAAATTTACATCAAATTGGATGGTCAAAGGGACGGTGTTATATCAAAAAACATTACTAACCAAGAACAAGCTCATACCAAATGTGATACAGGCTTGTACGCCCAAGAGAGAAGATGGCTGTCTTCTTCATGATTCACATTGCCCCCTGCATAAGAACATGACAGAAATTGTTGGCAAATTTTTTTGGAAATATATCACCTCATCAATTAGAAGTAGGATTCTTTGGAAACTACCAAGATAAATATAAGTCTGACCTGAAGAACTTGAACCTATCTCAGCAACCAGATCATTCCCAATGTTGTTTCTATTGCAGCTAGAAGTAATGTTTTCTCTCTCTGGTGTCATAGATAATACTGGGAGAGGCAGAACAACATCTTCCTGCACATGTCAAGCAAAAGAAAGCAACTAAATGAAAGAGCTGGAAGTTTCAAGATGGCTGGTCCTAACTGATTCGTTATTTTTGCAAGAGTTGCAACTGGCAGTGATCTAGGCCAAAGATTGCATGAACCAGGGAGACAAAGATCTAGGACAAAGTTATGAATATTTTGACAACAGCAAACAATTACCAAGCATCATCCAATACCATATTAAATTATTAAAAATATAGTGGCAATCAAAACAAACATAGAAAGTTATAAACCATCACTAGGAGCTAACTTCAATCACTACAACTACATCTAAATGGGTTCAACTGAAAGAATAACAAAAAAAATGCAAGAAAATATCAACCTTCTACCACTCAAATTACACACAAACATCAAACAAACACAAACGGTCAGAGGGAGCCAACTTTGGCATTTCCAATGTTCCATTAGACCAAACTGCCCACTCAAGAATAGTATGAAATACAGAAGGAAAAAAAGAGTGTATCGGCTGCCACTACACCAAACTGCAAAAAGAAGACAAGATGCACATTTTGTATCAATTTTCTGTTGTTACTGCCATATTGGAATATCACAAATGCATCGATTGGGACAACCATTCTTTAGAAAAATGGGTGATTTTGTGAGGGGGATTTGAACATGGCAAAGTAAAATGAGCTTAATAGATATAACTTCATAGTACTATATACCAGAGTATTTTCATTCATTTTCGCAGAACATTTAATCTTTGAATGATTTGCTCGTAGCATTGTACTCCAGGGCCAGAGGCAATGGATCCACCTGTAAGTCAGCCAAGCTGAAAAGAACATGGATAAGCACATCACTATATCCCTTCTCTTGATTTATGAAATAAACACATAAATCATTTATGGCAAGCAATTGAACACTATGCTAGCACTTGAGATACGTAAACAATTAGAAAATATAATTCCGAATGCACTAAAACTAATTTAACATGATCCTGGTTGCAATTACCAGACCCTGCTAGCAAAAAAAAATTGATACTTGACATATTTATAAACTGCATCATAATTCATGTCACAAGATATTTATCTTGCTTGCAAGGAAAGCAAATGACCAAAAACCCAAGAGAAGGAAGAAGTTCAAACCACATTGTTATTTCATTTTCTACATTTGTCTTTGCAGATATAATGTTTTGATGTGACATTCTGTTAATAAATGGTGTGAAGTACAAACCAATTCTCATTAATCATTGCATCAAACCCTTCTGCATAATCTTTCCAACCATTTTGTTGTGGGCATATTTTCAACGTGGATAAAACCTTGGTGTTATTATGAAAGAATGAACTGAAGCTTCGTATACTGCAGTAACCAGTTAACAAAATATAAAAGTTTTTCCTGATATTAAATCTAGAAAGCATTAAGGAATAATTTCGCCCTTCAAAATTGTTAATTTTGTGGATCGCATGTTTTTGATGATGACAAAAGCTTGATGTTATACATACAAAAAGAAGCTCAGATGTTATTATAGCTATTCGTCCGACAGTACACTGTAATAGCTGCATGAATCGAAGCTTAGGAATCTGCTATGAACACTCTTTAATTTGCTGGTTTGGCTACTAAAATATTAAAATGGGAAAGCAATCCTCCCATGGGAAGCTTAGTTTAATTTGCTTTGTACGGGCCACACTTTGATATAAAACTTGGACGAATATCTTGTCTCAAAAGACCATACTTCAGTCACTAAGTAATACTATAAGTCTATAAGTCTAGATTCTGAACAACAGGTTATTGAGACAAATTGCATTCTTCAAAGATCCATGAATCAGTCACACCAAACTCTGCTGTAAAAACTTGTGCATTAATCTGGTTTTAAGAAGAACATAATGAATGCAGTAGATGTAACTAATTCTCCCCAATTTTTATTGACAAGTTTAAACGAGATTCTTTATACCCAAACTATGAAGTACAGTTGATCATTCTAAAGAATGAAAAGAAAAGAAAAAGAAGAGAGAGAAGAAGCATTTTCACACAGAAATTTCACCACACTTTGTGCAAGTTTCTCATCATTCCCTAAATTTTCATAAAAGTTCCACCACCACTCACTGCACGATCAGATCGTCAAACCAAGAACAAAGAAAACAAGCAAGAAAGCATGAACTTTTGACCACTCTTTCGCTCAAATTACAAACGAAAAAAACGCGCGATTTGATGATATTTCCATCAATCACCAAGAATGAAACGAAAAGGAGGGGGGAAAGAGAGAACAGAATCAAATGCAGGGGCAACTACCAACTAAACCTGAAGGAAGGAAGAGGAAATTACCGAGCTTGGTTAGGGTGATGCTGCAGCTCCCACCTCAACGAGACGGCGAGAGGAGGAAGACGACAACAAAACTAAAAATAAAGCGGTGGGTGATGCTCCTTGCATGTTTAGTTAAAGTTAGGAGGGAGGCCCATGACCATTGGATCATTTGAACGTACGGTTAGGATCATATGGACCGTCCATCGCACGAAGAAATCATTAGAGAGGACTTTCTTTTAATCCTCCTTGCTATTAAATTTTTAATTCTCCAAATTGTAGTCATAAATAATACATGATAAATTGTATCAATACTTCTCATATGCCGTCATAAATAATGACATGGCCAACCATTAACTAGTCTTCGGCATCGGTAGTCACACCGGAAGTTTCTGATCTTGCATGGCCACTTGATTTAGCGCACTCACATGATATCATAGATCCTAATTAAGGATTAATAAACAGTATATTTGTAAGTAAGTAAAAATGTACTGTTTATATGGACTGATACATAATACTGTTCGCAGTATCTATCCTGATCATATGGACAGGACAATTCAGTACACATGGACCATAGAGAGAGCACATATGAGGGACAGAAATCTAGCAGGTGCTGTTTTTTGTGGCTCAAATTTTTTCCCAATCTTCTTTTTAATTTTTCTTGAAGCAGATGTAGCTTCTTGCAATTGCATCCATAGAAAGCATTTAGTATAAGTTATTACTAGTTGCATGCTCTGGTTGCTTGGCCATTTCTGCAGGGCAAGTTATGGAGCTTGGAGTGGTCACCTTCCTCAGTACAACTCACAGTCACAGCTCTGCACCATGGCAAGTGAAACCCAAGAGGAGGACACATGTCATCATGGCATACAAATCTGCAGCTAAACTGGTCAGAAGAAGATAACTTCATATCATCTTAATTGCTCTTAATTTTCTTTAATTTTTTTGGTTGATGGTCGTCGTATCATATGTGATGTGAATCAATAGATGTTGCTTTTCTTCTTCTTGTGCTCTAGTCATAATTAATAGATGTACCGCAGCTTTCAAAGAGGCATACATGCGAGATGAATTTGTATAAACTGAATTGTAATATATACAGTGCATCTCTCATCTTCGATACTCACATATTCTTTCTTTAAACTATCATACAAATGATCATAAAAAATTTTACAAAAATATGAGAACGTAAATATAAAATATCTTACAAAATTTCAAGTCTAAATTCAATATACACAAATAGAAATAAAAAAAAATTCTACTGAAAATAAATCCTAAAATAAAAAAGATAAAAATTACTATTCATTGAAATGTGTTATTTTTGTTTCTCCCAATATACATTGAGTTTAGAGTTGAAATTTTATAAATTATTTGGTTGTCTCAATATACACCATTTTCAATTTTTATGTAACTTTTCATGACCATTTGTATGATTTTTTGACGAGAGATATATGATAATACCAAAAGAGCGAAATGTATTAGATTTTATATGTATATATGTGTGTGTGAAGTCAATTTTATACTCCCAATAATATGTACTCCTCTAATTTAAATTACACTAAGAATATTTTTTTATATACTATGGATACCTCTTTGGTTGTATATATATTTTTAGTTGTCTAATATATTATTTATAAAAAAATCTTATAACCTTGCAATCATATAACATACTTCATCATTAACATTTTATTTTGTTAAATATATATCTCTTTAGTTGTATAATATGTTATTTATGAAAAATATACTTTACAACTTAGAAAAATATATATCATACTTTATTAAAATTATATATATTAAAAATTTAAGATTTGTTGTTTTAAAAATTTTTTGCAGGTGTCTGCAGGTTGCAAGACATGTCGAGGCAAGGGTGCAATAGAATGCCCAGGGTGTAAGGTATTAGATTTAGACTGCTCACTTTTTCCTAATGTTAACTGAATGTTTTGATAAATTATGAGCCTCTTTGCATGTGGATTTGAGGGAGAAAATTATGAAAAAGAATTAAAACAACGTGATACCTTAGTCTCTTCTTTGATATTTTTTTTTATATGAAATATAGGGAACCGGCAAGAACAAGAAGAATGGAAACATTTTCGAGAGGTGGAAGTAAGTTTATTTTAATTACAATTTCCTTTAATTCACCTTTTTTGTTGGGATTTTAGCTGTTTAAGAGAAGTAAGTATAGTTCATGTGATGTAAAAGATGCATGGTTTTTCAGGTGCTTTGATTGCCAAGGGTTTGGGCTGAAGAGTTGTCCCACCTGTGGCAAGGGAGGCCTCACACCGGAGCAGAGAGGGGAAAGATAATTGCACAAGATATTCTATGAACCATATAGTTAAAAGGAGCTATTGAATAACATAGTTAGTTAGTTAGACAAATTAAAATATATTGAGTAATATGTACCAGAGTTTTATGTAATTTAACATACACAATAACATAAATTTATATCTGTAATAGATATGAGATTTGTATGTATTAATTTTACAAGTTTCACTTAGTTATGGACAATTCTAAATTTTTGCTATATTTGAAGTCATTTTGTTTCAATTAGAATAGTTTACAAACATTTTTAAATCTTAATCCTGTAATACTAGAATAGGTTTGATCAACCAACTTGTAATTCTTAATATATTTAAATATAGTAGCACGGAATGATTTTGTGCACTAAAAACTTTAGAAAAAATTCTTATGAATTCCTACAAAAATCCACATGTTTGTAGAGAGTTCATTAAAAACTTTGTAACAATTTTGTTTCTACATATTACACCCTTAGTATTGAACATTTTGCAATGTTAATGGGTCATGAATGTCCAAAGATATTCTTAATTGGATATCCAAATCCAAGGAGGAGGATTAGATGCTTTCACTGCTTTATATTAGAGCCTACGACTATAGCGGGGCAACTTTATATTGCACTACTGTTTATTTGCATCTCTTGGGTTGTGGACACATCATCAAGTTCCATTGGCACACAAATTTTTTATATAAATGATCCTTCAAGAAAAGAAAATGACAATTCTATCCTCTAGATGATAAAATTTACAAAACTAACTCAATTTGAAAATATAATTGTTTGTGTTAGTGACACGTTACACTTATTTCTACGACACGAATACGACAACAAAGTGACAGAAAAGATTATGACAACAAGACTCTATTGTATATTATATTTGTGACAAAAACACATATATCATCTTGCTACAACATATAATGTACGGCAACAAACTCCATATCAATCACACATAAAAAGGTATGGTAGTTTCTCAAGCTAATAAAATCAAGAATTATGTCATTTGGATTTATTGGGCCTCAAACGGTGAGCTGTGCAAGTCCTATTTTATGGTGTTGAATTTGTTAGTGCGGCAGATACACGTGTCCAGTTCTCATTATACTACTGCGCATCTCTTTCTCTTATTGCTCAAAAGTTTTATTCCAAATGGGTTATTTTTGCATAGTTTCTAAATTAAAGGTTAGATATGCTATTTTCTTTTTTTCTTAAAATGTTATTTGTTAAAGAAAATTCTCAGCCCACCGACCCACCCACCTCCCCCCTTCCGTTGGCCGGCGACGGCGGCGATGGCTAACCAAGGCCGCGCCGCTCGCCGCGGCCGGTCCCTGTCCGTTTCTTCCTCCTCCCGCTCCTACTCGCGCTCCCCCTCCCCCTCCCCCTCCCGCTCCGCCTCCGCCTCCACCTCGTCGTCCTCCTTCTCCTCCTCCCCCTCCCGCAGCGGCTCCCCTCCCCCGCCCAGGCGCAGGTGAGATACAGAGACGCTGCATGGCCGCCTCCTCTTCCATCCCTCCTTGTTCTTACTTAGACCTGTGGGTTTGTGTATAATTGAAGAATTGTCTCCATTATGTTTGCCCAGTTCATCTGCACCGCGGAGAAGAGACTCCTCGCCGCCTCCACGGAGAGGCCGATCGCCATCGCCGCCGCCGTCCAAGAAAGCCTCACCTCCTAGGTATGTGTCGTATTTCTGATGGCTGCTGCGTTTATTATGCGTTGCGCGTCGCATGTGTTAGTTAGAGTGATTTGATTCAGGAAAGCGTCCCCAGTGGCTGAGTCGGTCGTTCTCCACGTGGACAATCTATCGAGGAACATCAATGAGGATCATTTGAAGGAGATATTTGGTGAGATTGCTCTTTGAATTCCTTTGCATGCTTCATTCTTGTTAAAAAGTTCAGTGCCTTTTGTATATGATATGTTACTGGAAGTTCTCATAGTTTGGATTCTTGGATGTGGCTTTTAGTATTCTCATAAAATTTTGTAATGATGACCAACTCTTGTCTATAGTACAATAAAATTGCAGTAAACAACATACAGTTTTTGTCATTGTTGTAGCTAATTGCCATTGCTTTGCAGAAAATTTTGGTGAAGTAGTGAATGTGGAGCTGTCAATGGATAGGGTGGTAAGAGAATGGGTTTCAAATGGCATTATTTGAGGAAAACCTGTTGCCGTTGATATGGTATCTCACTATTCATTTGCCTTGGTTTAGGTTAATCTTCCTCGTGGGTATGGATATGTTGAGTTCAAGAACAGAGCTGATGCTGAGAAGGCTCTTCTTTACATGGATGGTGTATGCATTCTGCCCTGTAAATTTTTCTTTGGTTCTTAGTGTGCAGATAACCTAAAAATTCACCCCTGTAAATCTGCACAGGGTCAAATTGATGGAACCGTTGTTAAAGTGAGATTCACACTCGCGCCACGCCACAGAGCTCCTCCAAAAACAGAGGTGCCTCAAAATGATAAAGCTGGTACTAGTTCTGAAAAGGGTGCTCAACAGCAGCCTAGGGAATGTAAGCTTTTTAATCTGTGTCAGTTTCTTGTTCTTTTGGCTGTCAATTCAACTCCATCTATCGCCTGTTGCTTTGCTTTTACCCCCAACTTGGTTTTTAGAATCGTATTGGGTCATAATATGGATAGTTGGTGTTTAAACTGCATTGCTTTCCTATCAGCAGCATCTCCTCAAAGAAAGCCGCTTCCATCTCCACAAAAGCAATCCCCTCCAAGTCAAAGAGTTGATTCGCCTAGGCGTGCGCCTGATCCATCCCCTAGGCGTCTGCCTGATCCATCCCCTAGGCGGCAGTATGATTCCACTCCAATTCATCGTCGAACAGACCCCTCCCCGATTAGGCGTGGTGCAACACCATCTCACAGGAGACCAAGATCTCCAATTAGCAAACGTTCTCCTTCTCCACTGCCTCGAAGGAATAAGTCACCAAGGCGGTGAGTAGTGCCTAGACATGCTCTTTATCTTTGATATTGTGATTGGAAGTGCTGAAACATTTCAAATAACAAGAGCCTTTCACCCAGAAGAGGTCATGGCAGTCCAATCCGCAGACGCTCTCCTCCGTTGCCTCATAGGAGGCGGTAAGTCATTTTGAGCATGTCAATGTTTTTTTTTTTTGAGGTATTCTCCTATTTGTTAGCTAAAGTGTACTCTCAGAAGATGGGGGTATAAGGTTTTTATATTTTGTCTATTCAACTGTTGTTCAAAATGCTAGAATTCATAACAGATTCCTGAATGATGTGTATGGAATGGTATGTTATTTGTATCTCTCCTGTATTGTAATTTTGGTCTTAAAATTATGCACTAGATGCATTGGTAATAGGCATAACTATTGTTATTTAGGGCTTATTTGGTCCAGCCATAGCTCTTGCTTCTGTTACAAAAGCAAAAGGCATGCAGCTCTAGTTCCAAATAAGAAGTCGAAGCCCTGTTGAGGTTGCTTTAGCTTCTCGTTGGAACTTCATGAACTTCTTTGATACCATAGAGTTGGAATCTTGAGTAGCACTGGGACACTAAAAGGGGTGCTCCATCATTTGTATATAATTTGGTTCCAGCTCTACCCCAGTTCCAAATAAAGTACAGTTTGTTGCTAATCTACTTGGCAAGAGACTAGACGCACTGACTCCTGCTTGGAAACTAGAGTCAGAGATTGGCCAAAATGGGTCTCTATATACTGTTGGTTCTTAGATTTGCATCCTAAAACTCTCCATTTTACATATGGAATTTGAAGAATCAAATACTTGCAAGTTGATTACCATGTTTATATGGTGGCTATGCTTGGTAAGAATGTTGGTTTTGCTGTTCCTTTCAGTAGTTTTTCCACTCTATAATTTCCATATTGAGTTCTGTTGTCTGTTGGAGCCTTTCTCCTTATATTAGTTATGCAAACTATTCTTGGCATTCTTGTCTTCGTTAACATTTTTTCTTTCTTTATGCAGATCACCTCCTCCAAGGCGGATGAGGAGCCCTCCACCTCGTCCTCACCGTCGTGGTAGATCTCCTCCACCTCCTCCTCACCGTCGTGGTAGATCTCCTCCTCCACCTCCTCACCATCATAGATCTCTTCGTCCTCCTCACCGTCGTAGTAGATCTCCTCTCCGTCCTCCTCACCATCATAGTAGATCTCCCCTTCGTCGACCGCTTCGCTCTCTTTCTAGATCAATTTCTCCTCGAAGGTAATTGTGTTGCTGATATAATATATTTTCTTTCTTTCTTCCTGGTTATCTTCTGTCTTTTATTAGGTCACTACGTTTGTGCATATCTAGATGATAACTTAAGATTGAGCCCTTGCCTCTCTAGTACTTTCTGCACAGCAGTGTAAATTTCCTGGTATTGAATAATTCTCTGTGAAAGCAGGGGTCGAGGACCTCGTGTGAGGCGTGGAAGATCAGATTCATCATATTCGGAATCACCCACTCCTCCAAGAAAGGTAAGCTTTGTGTATGATGCTTAAATTCATGAATTTTCTATTTTTATTTTGAGGTAGAAGAAAAAGAAAAAAAAAAGGAGGAACGTTTTCCCTTTCTATTAAAAAAAAACCTAAGGTCTCGCCAAAACTAATATTTTCTCTTGTATAGGGACTACGAAAGGCAACTAGAAGTCGCAGTCCTAGAAGGTATAGTTTTCATGCTGTTCCCCTTTCTAGTATTATGGATTCATTTTCAATATTCTGGCAGCCTAAATGTGCACCCATCATATAAATGTATCAGCCTGAATGTGAATAGACTGAATTTCAGATATGAATCATAAGTGCAACTCAGTTGCATATCAGATTTGTATGATGATGTGTGCACCATTATATTTTTAGGTTCTTTCGACAATACGCTGTGGCACTTGCCTTTCTAATAAAAACCATTGTCATGCAGACCTCTTAGAGGAAGAAGTGCATCTAGCTACAGCCGCAGCAGCAGCTCACTTTCCCCTAATCACAATTAGAGCTCGTGATCTATGGTAATCCTGGCAGGTAAATCTTTCTGTTTATTAACTCTTTTATCTCTTTCACTATCTCGGTTGCCTGTCCTGCTGCTGCTGTTTGTTGCTGTGAAACTTTGTTTAGTTTGAGTGGATGATGGAACTTTACAAGCAAGCTTACGATGTCAATGGATATTGCTGGTGACATGTTTCTTCCTGGAGTCTGTGTCACTGTACGTCAGAAATCTGGGGGAGTTCATGCATGTAATAAAGTACTTTGGTGTTCTGTAGAGTATACTCGCTTGACTTTGTTCCAACTCAGGACCTGAATAATTCTCAACTGAACTGGTACTTGTCGATCTTGTAAGAATTTGAGGAGCTATCACTACTACTGTCCATGCATTGTGCATTGTGTATGTTTGCCTTACAGTTTTGTTATTCTGTATCATCTCCAAGTATGTAAACTGTACTCAGGCCATTGCTGCTTGAAACTTGTACTTGGGGGTCCCAACCACAGAATCAATTTATTTGCAGCAGGGATGCGCAACCCATCCTGGAGGGAATGGTACATATTGGGTGGTGCCATCTTGCAGGAGCCCATGCAAGTGGAACTGTTTGCTTGTTTGTATAGAAAATAAAGAGATGTAAGAAATTGTGATATATTACTTTCTATTTGATTAGACTATTTTGTAATCGTAATAGCGTATGTAAAATTTTTCATCACATAGATATTTTTTGGCAGTATTTAATTATATGGTTATAGTTGAATAATTACAGCAGAATATTTTGGAATGCAAAATTAACACTGGAGTTTTTTTAGGTACGAAAGAAAAATGTGAAAAATACATGATTGCAAGCCATCAACATTAATAGAAACCTTCGTAGCTGAATATCTTCGAATGTACGTTGAGTTTGACTATACAAATAAAATTACACTAACATAAAGCACATGCATCAACATTTCTAATCCATACAGAAAGGGAATAACAACTCGTAGGTATGAAACAACATAAAGAGATCTTTCTTGTGTTCCACAAATCAATTAAGATGGGCCAGTTAGATATTAAGGTGCATAAAAGAATTGTCAGTGCCTATCGATATCCAACTTGTAACGCCTACGCCATCTAGATCCATTGCTGTCGGAGATCCAAACTAGAGGTAGCACCGTAGCAGACCACATCCACCTAGGGCACCCCTCAGCAGGATGTTAGTAAAGGGAAAAAGATGGGAAACACATGATCAATCTTCATCTTCTGTTTCCTCATCATCAGCATTCAGATTACCATATCTCCAGCCATCTTCAATGTTGTTGTCCTGGTCTTCTTCAGTCTCTTCACTATCATCTTCATACATTTCTTTACTAGGCCACTGATTCCTGACGCCACTAACATTAGCGGGTGTCGTGCTTGAAATCTTCACATTGTAGACTTTAGCTGGAGGAGCCTTATGCACTGTTTTCGTCTCGCTCCTTTTGGAGTTCGGTGCAAGACCACCAATCCCGGCATAGGCGTCATAATCGCTGGTTTCATTCACAGCATGCTCACCTGCAGGAGCAGCGAGCTTGCCAATCTCTTCCAGATTGTGCTCAGGATGCTGAGTTTTTAGGTGAAGATTCAATTTGTACCCATGGATGTAGGCTTTCTCACAACCTTCATAGGGGCAGACATGCGGGCGCTCAACAAAGCTGTGTGCAGCTGCTTGTGTGGAAGTCTTTGTGGAGCCCTGTGGCTTATCTGAAACTGGCATATGTCGCACTGCAACAGAAGTTCCAGCCTGCAATGACCACGTTGGACAGTTATTACCACATTGGGAGAGTAGGTTAAACACTTAAACTTCATATAACTGATCGTAAATATATGATGGAACAAAAAAACCTAACACTTGATCATAGTTGGGTTTAGTTAAAGTAAATTGGCAAGGACGCTAATTGAACTTCTGTTAAAATATACAGGCACATACAAACATTGGTTTTTGCTCATGTTTCATGATTATTCACTAAGGTGAAACCCAGTACCTCTTTTTTGAGGATAAATTGATAAAAGAGTTTAAAGAAGACGACTACAGCATGTTCAAATAGTTGCATTAACAAGACAAACTGACAAAATGCCTAATGGTTTACAAGTTGGCCGGAACCCAGAGTCAGCTGGTTTCTGGTAATAAGCTGTTTTAGGCCGTTTCCCAGCAAATATAAGGGCATAATTTTTTTTTTTTTAAATTCTAATGCACCAGATATTGAATACTCCGGCTGGTTTCTGGCCAGTATCTGGATCCACACCACCAACTGACAAGGCTTAAGGGAAGATCATGATTACAACAAGGAAAAGGAAATAACCATTTAAGGATACAGCACATCTATTTAGATAAGAGGTCTTGGTCCCTGGGATCCTCGATCTTCTACAGTAAAATCATGCCTAAATTTTATTTTCTGCCAAGTTCAGAGTCATGAATTTGGCTTCAGCTTAAACTGAACCATAACAGCACTGAGAATCCAAGTTTTCTCAAAAAGACCTACTGCATCCAACAGAGCTCGACGTCAAGAAGATGGCACTTCAATTCACTAGAAATAAGAAATCTAATTTCAAGTTTAGATCATTTTTAAATTTGAATTGTATGCTGACACTTTTGCTCCCAATTGAAGGGCCTGTTTGGATGGGGTGGATTTTGGCCCAATCCCTTTAGGAAATGAATGTTTGAGTAAACCAGGGTTGGGATTCTAAAGCCACCATGTGGATGTATTCCAAGGGATTTGAAATGAAGACCTGGAGAAGCACTTTTTTTTTTCCTAATCCCCTAGAATTGGTTGTGTCCCAATTATCCTAGTGGATTTGGTTCTTTGGGAAATTTTTTTCCCATAAGTCTCAAACAGGCTGATATACCCTTTTGGTCAAAAGGAAGAAAAAGTGAAAAGAAGCTTTAGGTCATTATTCTTATCTTGGAGCACATTTTCTAGATAATAGTGCAACAAACATGCGAAATAATATTTGAGACCTTGAAGTTTCCTGGTGAAATATTGCAACTGCATTTTTTTCACTTGCGGAAAAAATTTGCAAAATTTATGTAAGGTTGCAGGATGCCAGGGACAAAAACTGAAGGTATATTGCAGATTTTACTTGGTCTCACAAATAAACATAGAGTATCCATTCTATTGAGATTGTGCTTCCTCTGAAACTAACAAAAGCATTACAGGAAGTGCCCTTAATTCCATCTTATGATTCGAATAAACAAATGGAGACATCTAGCAAGAGAACTAATAGAAAAAGAACTAACGAGTATGGTATATGATGCACCAAGGAAGGGCTCTAAAGCATGGTCATGGAAGTTGATCCATAATAGCAACATACCTTTTCATGTGCCTTGACATGAGCTTTTAATTTTGAGTCACTTATGAATCTTTTACCACAGTCACTTATGAATCTTTTACCACAAGCCGGGTATGGACAAACATGATAATTCTCCACTGAACGTATTTTTAGGTGTGCCCGTAAGTTAAAATCCAATTGAGAAGCCTGAAACTCAGAGCTTTTATTTGTTACAAAGTCCTATTATACTGTAGACAAAGCACTTATCAACAGAAAAACATTTCTATTATTTTTCCTTTTCCACCCAGTGACTTATAGATGAATTTTTCCCTCCCTCCTTCCAATATTATAATAGCAATGTTGCAAGAACCACGGGACTCTAACCATCAAGTTTTTATAGGCAGCACAACACTGCTTTGTGAAACCATTCCCTCTTCACATTGGATGTGCACATCAGAAATTGTTGCATGGTTAAACCTATAAAATTGGAACTATAATTGTGAAAAATAATTAAGTCGATGAACCTAGTATATATGGAGACAATGGGCTAGATAGGCTAAAGTCACAGTGAGTCATGCCTCACAATAGCATAAACATGGCAGGAATCCCTAAAAAATCAACCAAATGTAATCTCTTCTTGGGATTTTTGCCAGGCAAGATATGGTACAGTTTTCTTTTCCTTTTTTTTTTTACTTTTTCCTCTGAATGTATTAGAAAAGTGTATTCTCCACAACAATCATTTCATATAGAAGTTCGAATGCAAGTTGTAATCATTCAGACGAATTCATATACTGGCTAGGAGCCCATCAGCAGGAAAATTGTGCTAAACAACAGTAGTCTTCTTTCTCAAATAGAAATAACAGCAATTATTTTTATGTTCTTTGTCCCTCAGGCCCCGCCCCCCCTCATGTGAGACTTCCTGCGCCTCTCCGACCGGTACCTCTTGCCATTCAGAGAGTTTCCACCACCGCTATCAACATGGATTGGTGGCCTTTCAAAATCTGCAAGATAAAAACATGGCAGGTCTGGGAATAAGCTGTGGTTGCAAAATAGAGAACCCTACTCAGCACTTGAAAGATTTTTTTTATTTTAATAAGCTGTGGTTGCCAAAAGAAATTGCAATTTGGGAATACATATCAGAGTATCTAATTATTTATGGTGCAGAAATTTATGTGGGCCCATTAACTTAGTTGAAGAAAAGTTAAAGAAATTAAGGTTCTTTTTATTTCTCAGTCGAGCCGAGTGGTGAGAGTAATTCAGATTGAACCGTCAAACAAACAGTTGATTCGTGATTGGGTACAACATCAAAGATATTTTAGAAGCACACATTCCTCCTTAAAAATTTGCAAGCTGTACAAAATGAAGTAGAATATAGCCCACAACCAACATACTACCCATTGCACTGAAGGGAAAGATGGATTTCAACTATTTCTACATTGACCGGCCCATTGCAGGTAGACGCAGACGAGGGTGAACTACTATTGTTGGAATCTTCCGCTGCAGGGTTTTTCCGTCTTCTACCAAAGGGAAGCGATCCAATTTCATTTTGGGTACGATCTCTTTTTCAGTCGTGTACTACGAAAGGATCAGGATGCTTTTTTGACTCGCAAAATTCAGAAGGCTGGGTTTGGTCCTTCGTCAGATCAGCCTCCTCCTACTATTGAAGAAGACAACAGCAAGTGTGTGGTATAGATGGAAGTTGAGAGTTGGGTTTTCGGCTTTCTACTCCTGGATCGGGTAACCTGAAAACATGTGAATGGATCCCTTCGAATTAGGTTGAATTCAATTCGAGAGCGGATGGAGCAGAATAGGTACTCTAGGATCCAATTAGTACTCGATCGAACTCTCCATCTGCTAAGAGTGCTTATTTCACTTGATTGAAAAAGGGCAATTCGAACTTAGGTCGGCAATGTGCAAGATTCTAGAGATAGAATGGAACATTGTCTTCCGTGGATGAAATAGTCAAATGTTCAGTTCCTTTGGAGGCTTTTGAGCAAGAAGTGAAAATTAGTCTTTTTGACTTCTATAGCCTTTGAAAGCAGCTTGACGCAGTTCTGTTCTCCACCAACCTATGAGATTCTCCCGTCCCAACACCTAAAGGAAAGAAGCTAGGGTATGCTATGGGAGGACCGCCCGATCGTTAATATTCAATTTGAAGAATGGATAAAAAGTCAATAATGTAAGGAAGCTGAAGCGGAAATGCAATTCTTGGGTGAGGGAAGGTCGATGGAAAAAGATTAGGCAAGCAAGTTTGGTCACCTCTGTGTGACAGGAAAGAGCTCATCTTTGGAATCTATAAGGTCATTTAGTCAGTTAATAGAGCGGGACTTTTGTGAAACTAATTGGAGCTGCACTTCCTCGGTTCGCGAATTAAAGAGTTCAAATTCCACCCGATTAGGATGGATTTGGGAAATGGTCGGTTAGAGGCTGCCCATTTTTGGCTTTGCTTGAGGTAGTGGTCACAGAAAAGGGGGTCACTCAAGTGTATGGTATTCTTTGTCTGTCCAGATCGCAGTACATGTTCGGATTGCTCTGGATTGTAGAGGAACGAATTTAAGGCTACTTTAGATGGGGTGGGCAACACCCATTCTCGGTACGTGCAAGGTGGGCGCCCATTCTTGGTTAAGATGGGAAATCCTATAGGGGTAGAAATGCTACATTCAAAAAATTTGTTCTTGTTGTATTAGGAATCGAAAGTAAGTCAACTCCTTCCTTTTAGAGCAACTTGTCGCAGTTGTGACTACTCTTTCTATTTGAATTGAATGTCAGCGAATCACTTGTTTAATTAATGTGACTAGTCTTGACTACTGTTTTTTTCTTTCTACAAAGAAGTGACTGTGCTAGAGATGCTTATTAAAGGTTTGCTCGGTGGCTACCTTGCTTGACAGGCTTTCCTTGTTGATTGGCTTGGACTACTAGTTCCCGGAAATCACTTCCTCTAAGTCTTAAATAGCAGAACCTACTCTTTCTTCAAAGAATGTAGCATACCTAAGAAATGATTTTTCTAACGAGTCAAATCTGTTGTGAAATAAGGAAATGCGCTGATCGCTTCTTCTACCCTTCTCTTGTTCGCATTTCCTGCTTACTATTGAAAGAAAAGCAGTTACTGTTGCATATCCTTTTTCCTCTAATTCGAGCGAGTAAAGGCGCAGCTTCCTCATCTTTGCTTTAGAGTTTGAGGCTTTCTAATAAAGAATTGGATTTAGCTTTCCTTTAAGGAGCTCTATCTTGCTGATCCACTTGTGAATACTCTTAATGAAAGCTCTTTCACCCTGCCTGCCGGTAATCCCTTAATGAGCCTACTCAAGCAATCTCCCATTAGTTGCACTTTACTATATAATCAAACGATTGTAAACTCCTTATTTAGGCTAGCTACTTTGCTGATTAACAGGATTATTGCATTGGAGCTATGGCAGTAATGTAAACTACTCTAGCAAGTAATGATTCTGAGGTCAAAGCCAATGAGTACGCCGGATGTTGCATTTTTGCAGTGAGGGAAGGTTGGCTTGACAGGCTTCGTTCTGGATGTTGGAATGCCCCAGGCTAGCTCTTTCGGTATGTAGTTTTTTGTGGCTACTAATCAATAAGGATTCCCCTGGTTGAGGGCCTTCTGCTTGGCTTGGTCTACTCTTGATTGGCTTGCTTGTTGCCGTAAGCCATGCACAAAACAAGACCTGATTTTCTCCATCTAGGATTCCAGGTCCTTATCGAACCAGCTATTTCATTCCTGGTCTGGAAGAAAGAAGACTTGTGCCTATCTTTTTAATCCATAATATCCTTTCTTATTCATTACGTGTAATGAGGAATAAGTGAGCCGATAGCCATGATTTTTTGCTCAGAGCTTTCGAATTCCTTTACAACCTTTGTAAGGCCTAGCGAAGCGTTAAGAGACCTCACTACTTTCCTTACCTGACAACCCGACTCTGACATAGCTTGGGCCTACCAGACTGATCATCTCTTCTACCCTCTTTTTTTCTTTCTTAGTCACAAAGAGCGAAGGAAAGCAACCCTTATTAACAAATATTCTGCTCTAGGCCTAGTGCTACTCGCAGTAGATTCAACCATCTGCCTAGATCAGAAAGAGTACACTCTAAGAGCAACTTTCCCCGTTCTGACCGATGCATCCAAAGGCCCCCTCTAAGATTGATTAAGTTAGCCGTAGGTAGGAACGATTCCCACTCTTTTGACCTTCCCTACCCTTCCGGGTAGTTCTTCCTTATGATGGTGGGACTGTAAAGCATCGATTGAAGTACCAACACCACCTATAGCTTTTTTCTACTGCAGTTATGGCTGCTGATCAAAATAGTCTAATAGTTTTTACTGGCACCAATAGAAGTATAATGCTACTATAGCCGAAAGGTATTATGCTAATCATGATTTCCGCTCATTGCCGTTTGAGTTCAATGAGCATTCAAGCTAGTCAAAATGCTCAAAATCACACTAGATGAGAATTCCGGGGCATAATAGAGGCATGCCAGCATCAGCTGAGGAAAAACCTTAGAACTAGCATTTTGCTTTCTTTGGTGGTGGATCATTTTGGTTTAAAAGCTGCTCCTTTTCAAGTAGGTGATTTCCCCTAGGGAGATGCTTGGAATCGGCTTCATCTGATTGGGGGTAACGTCTGATCAGTGGTTTGGTGGTCTAACTCGGTAACCCAAACCCGGACACCAATAGCTCGGGTATTAAAATAGGCTTTCTACCCATCTATCGGCCATAGGGGATGCTTTAAAGAGTACCTATACTCCTTTCTTTTAGGAGTTAGGAACTAGGGCTGCTAGGGAAAGTTCGTTTGATAGCCAACAGGTAGTTTCAAGAGTTTTATAGTAATCCGCTTTCAAGCCTGCTAGGTAAAAGAAAAGAGGAAGGATCAAGGACTAGAACCATTTTAAACCAGTGCCAGGTAACACTTTCTATATGACCAGTCCATACACATTGTTTTGGCATGGGGCACACCACACAAACTTGTATCAGAATTCATGGAATACCAGATTGATACAAGGAGCTGGTGAAGAACAGAGTGCAAAAAAGGCAAAATTCAGCAAGTCCTAGGATTCAGGAAAATACAGCAGAGTCTGGAGCACTGATTCAACAGGACTTGAGTTAAAGAATTCAAGATATGATCCAGCAAGAAGTAAAGAAAATGGTGGATGGAGGAGCAGGCCACTGGAAAACAACAGTAAACATGGCACACTTCATGGATTATGCAGGTACCACACTCCACAATATTGCTCTTTCTATACTTGCATTGTTAGAGATAGGGAGTTGGATAATTGACACAGGTGCCACTAGTCATATGTGCTGTGATATTTCCCTCCTCCTGAACTCACAACTCACAAATTCCATAACACCTATATATCTTCCCAATGGCTCCATTCAGCATGTAGAAAGAATAGGTTCAGTCAAAATTTCTGCTCTTTTCTATGAACCTTCAGTCTCTATTTCTGAGCCTTTCCCTTCAACCACATCAGACTCAGCATCCATTGAACAAATAGATTCAGATTCCGATACACCACAAGTTCAGTCAGTCCCAACATCTCCACCAATTATAACTAATGCTCCTGCTCAAAGGAAAAGCACTAGAAGCAAGTGTCAACCATCATGGATGGCTGACTTTGTTTCTAATGCTCTCACTGTTCCTGACTCTCAAATTACTCAAACAATACAAACTGTCTCAGCTGGCTCACCATATCCACTAGAACACTATTCTACTGCCTCTTCCAAGTACTTCAGTACTCAACACATAAACTTTATGGCTAATGTGTCAGCTTATTCAGAACCTCACTCTTATAAGCAAGCTAGTAAAAACATTGAGTGGATTCAGGCCATCCAAGATGAGCTCCAAGCACTTGAAAATAACCAAACCTGGCAGATAACTTCACTTCCACCTGGAAAAAGGGCTATAGGCTGCAAATGGGTATTTAAAATCAAACATTAACCAGATCGATCAGTTGACAGATACAAAGCAAGACTTGTTGCAAGGGGATATGATCAACAAGAGGGTGCGGACTATCATGATTCTTTTGCTCCTGTGGCCAAGCTTGTCACTGTCAGGCTTCTGATTGCAATAGCCAGTGCTAAACTTTGACCTCTACACCAACTTGACATAAACTACGCGAAGACTAAAGCTAGAAGGCAGTAATTATTACCGGCGGGTGGCGGTGGCGGTGGCGGTGGCGGCGGCGGCGGCTGAATCTGCCAGGGAGAAGAAAAAACTGGATAAGTATCCAAATCTGATGTTACGTGTAGGGAGTCTTGGAAATCACCTGTGGGACGGGGAAAGGGGGGAAAGGGGGAGGCGCGGGAGGTGGGACGGCGGGCGGTGGTGCCGGTGGTGCGGGGCCGAGGGGGAGCGCCGCCATCGCCGTTGTCGAGGAGGGTTTTTGTGTCGCAACTGAAGGTTTTAGAGTCGGGTCGGGTTTAGGTCTATTTATCCTTTGGATTAAGCCGCTACAGGAGCGGCTCATTTTGTTAAGCAGAAATAATACCCAGAAATAATCAAGCCCATTTCTGGTCTAATATCTACACTGTTGCAGCTAAGAAATCAAATAAGTTGGTGGGGATGAATTTAAAATTATTTGGGGTTTCTAATTTAAAGAGGTTTCAACTTAAAATATGAACCCAAAATTTAAATCTCTGTTTGGTTTGGTCTGGTCTGACTTCAGTTTTTGGGGCTTAGGTTTCTTGGCTAATAGAGAGAATGGTGGTGACTACAATTAAAGAGGGCAGGTTAGTTGGTAATGCAGTTATATAAGATCAGTATAATGGAGGAATTTGACCAATACATCTTATCCGCGGATCTATTCAATATGGAATTCGACCTGTTCTAGGTACTATTGCATGTAATGTAACATACATACCCACCAGGCCAAGTTAAAAAATAAGTTTATTTTTAAGACTTATTTTGAACACATATATGGATTAGTTTAACTAAATAGTAGATAATATATTTTCTTTATACACATTCAGAATAAAAAGCAAAACTCGTGAAATCAATAAAACCCAAGTGTTGAGAATTTGATTGGACCCTAACACCTTCTCCAACAGAATTGGATTCTCTAACAGAATTAGATCTCTATATTCCTATATAGATATCTCTATGGAGTAATATCTAAAATAAGAATCGAGATAGATATTCTGTTGAAGCAAGAAAAATATTACTGATAGCAAGAAAGGTATTACTGATACCTAAATTTTATATTTATTTCAAAAAAAAATTCGAGTTGCTGATCTACCCTATGGATGGATAGTATCAATTCTTTTAAGTATACTGTTGGACAAGCTCTAAGTGCAGAAAAACCAATAAGATTTTTTTTTATTTTAATAAGCTGTGTTTGCCAAAAGAAAATTACAAATTGGGAATACATATCAGAAGAAAAGGCCGAATCGAGGGGTGACAGTAATTCAGATTGAAGCGTCAAACAAACAGTTGATTCGTGATCTATGAACTATCCTAAACGACCCTTTTTGACAGACAGGGGATTCAAATCCCAACAAGTTAATAACCCCAGAAACTAGAAAATTTGTGGGTACTCAAGGAGCAAGTATTCTTGAGAATCTCCTAGTTGCTCGTAAAACTGAGGAATTAACTTATGCAATCTACTGTATTACAAGAACAATAAGGATCTATTAAGAGTATATTTCTACATTTTTTAAGCACCTATGAAATCAGATCTAATTTTTTTAGGCACCCATGAAATTGAAATTGAAATTGAAATTTAGAATAAACAACAGATCTAAGACATACATACAAAAGAAATCAACAAAGAGAAGAAAGAAAGAGCAGAGATGATGACACCTCAAAGGGCGCATGGTTGAACTGCCACAAGACCACCACCAAACATGCTTGCTGGCAAAAACTGCCATGGATCTGAAACTATGGCACAACGGGCTGAATATCAAAGGGAGCATGGTTGATTTTCATTCGTTCAGCCTAGCGGCCATACTGAAAATAAAATCAGCCACCACCAAATTGGCATGGATCTGAAACTAGCCATGGATCTGGAACAAGACATGGATGGTATGTATGTTTTTGTTCTTGGGAAGGAGGAGGAGGAGGAGAACAGCCGACTAGTATACAAAAAGAGAGGGGAGGTCAGGTCACGCCTGGCGGCTGGTGGCCTAGGGTTGCCCTCATACTCATCCTAATCATAATTAATACCACTAATTACTTTCTCATTACCAACCAAAGGCCCAAAAAAGGCCCAATAACAAAAGACCCCAAAAATTACTATACAAACAATCGGGCTTAAATTAATTAATTGATTACACACTCCTAACTAATAACAAATAACAAATGGACAACACACACCACACACCACACAGGCCAAACAACAGGAACCATGTCTTCCCTTTTCTTCTCTTCCTGTCCTGGATGTGCCGGTAACATGCCAACATTTTAGCCTTGAACCTTACTACCTCTCCTGCGGCATATTACTCGAGGAATTCAACCATATAAATGTCGAACAAAAACTCAAATTAGTAAACAATTTTGTATTTCAAATCCCGAATACAATCAATTCCCTAAGCATAAACTTACAAAGATATCATATAACCTTTCTGCATATGTCTTTACTATATAAAAAGAGTAAATTGTATACAAGATTTTTAAACTCGATCAATCAATCATGCGATCGTACATTGACCAAAATTTTAATTTGCCTAATTTAAGGTTGGTTTAATTTTATCAATGTGTTAATTAAATAAAAAAATTATGATAAACCAGGTTAGACTTTATATTTTGCTAGAGTGTATTTGACATTTATTACCTTAATAAGTTCAAACCATATTGAACATGACTTCTCACACGATTTCAACTTATTTAATCCCTTAAGAAAATAACACAATTTTGAGAAGAAAAAAACTGACCGAAATTTCAATGAAAAAACCTCAAAATTCATCGAAAAATTCATCAAAAACGTCCAAAAAAAAAATCAAGACGGGAGAAGCAAATGTAAGGGGACAGACGAGGTCGACCATCTTGATGAGGCCCTCGAGGCAGGACTCGTTCTTGATGTTGAGGAGGTGGAAGGATATGGGGCCGGCGAGGTGCGATGGCGTGGGGTAGACGAGGTGGCGGATCTTGTCGCTGTAGACGTCGAGGCCGAGCACCACGTGCGGCGTCTCCGTCATGAGCTTCTCGCAGAGGTGCGACCCGATGAAGCCGCCGGCGCCGATGACGCAGATGGGCATCAGCTCGATCGGCTTGCCGTCCAGATCAACCCTCCCCGCAGGCGAAGCCATTGCCTCTCCCAAATCCCCAAATGCCCGCGTGGGTGACTGAAATGGATTGCCTCGCGGGTAACACGGCGATGTCGGCGACCGTGAGGCCTTATTTAATTAAGGTATAATTAACTCCACACCACTATCAAATTAAGTGTGACAGGTGGGTCTATATCAATGAAATATTATTAAATTCACAACTGTTATTGAACTGATTTTTCTTTTTATTAAAGATAAGGTGATTTGATATTATTAAGAACTAATTAATATAAACCTTGTTGTTAACTAATCATATCATATCATATTATTAAAAACAAATCTGTCAGTCGACCAGATACAAAAAATACAACAAGCGACCAAAACCAAGAAAGTCCAATACAAATACAAATCTGCTAATTCGGCCAGGCACAACAAACGACCAAAATGCCTCGAACATCTTGCCAGAAAATTACTCCCAACACAAAAGGAAATTTTTGTTAATGTTTGTACTGATACGACTACACTGATGCGACCAAGGTTTTTTTACTGTCACGTCCAACTATTCGACCAGTTTTTTTTATTTCTGCGACTAAGATTTTAAATCATAACGAGGATCAGAACAAAACCTGGTAATAGTTGTTAAGTTCAAAACTGGTCGTTATCGTCCAGTTCAAAAAATGGTCGTATTAGTACAAGTCTAGTCGTGGTCGTCCATATCAAAACTGGTCGTATCAGTACAAGCCCTAGTTGTTGTCATCGAGTTCAAAAAGTATAAGCCTTGTTACAGGTTGTTTAGTGCAAAACTTGTGGATTAAGACCTGGTTATGGTCGTATACTTCAAAACTGGTCAAATCAGCGCCTGACCTCATCATAATCTTTCAGTTTTGGATATAATATCTTATCATCTACAAATCTATTTTCCTCAATACCCACGTCATCCCTTCGTTCGTGGTTGTTAGATCGGCACGTTTGCTTTATTTGGGCCATCGAACGTGTTCACTTAAATACCCGTAAGGCTCCACCTAGTAGTATTAAAAATGCTTAACAACCACAGTTATAATAGTATTACATTTTGCCTTCTTTGATATTTCAATGAGGTAACAATAAACACTATAACAAATTATTTTTAAAACATTGTTTTTGAAAGTTAATATAAATAAGTTATTTATTTGGCAAAACTAGTATTATTATTGATTTTACTGTAGTTTACTAGCGATCTGGTGTATCAATAGTAATTCATATTAAAAATTTTGTTATTCAGATAAAACATTTTGCTGTTAATATTATTATAACGAGGAAAAATATATTCAACTATGATTGTGAGAGATATATAAAAGAACAAATTTTACAAAAGATATAACAGACACCCCACATCTTTAAAATAAACTACTATAAAAAGAAAAGATCTCTATTTGTTATGTTTTGACATAAAATATAACACAAAACCCACCCTCAGATTAGGCTTAGACAAGATCTGTCGACGTCCTCAAGGTGGTGGCTTTTGGCAACTAGATTCTTTTGTCCATTTGGCCTCGTCCTTGCTGCTCATTTCCATCATCAATTTACTTGGTACTACTACTAAATTTTTTTTACTGGTTTCCTTCACAGCGCATTCAACTGCGTTGGCACGAGTAAGGATCCACCTCCCCGTTGCAAAATACCTTAGTTTTCTCGATTTTTTTATAAGTATAACAATTTACGATTGATTTTTGACTATACCTCACATTAGAGCCCTGTTTCGAAAGACATTTTCTTTTACTTTTTTTTGGTGATTCTTATAGGATTTTTATGATCAATATTAGTCCGATAATACAAATTCTAGCCAAATGGGAAGGGTACGATTTTTTCTTGTGGAAAATTTTCTTTCTAGCCAAAAGAGGAATCGACTCATCTAAAATAGAAGAGTTAGTGCAAAGAAAGTATTATATGTATCCAATTGTGTCATTGTATAATGGATGGGTTAGTTGGAGTGCTTTCAATATATCAAAAATTGGAAAATATAAAAATGTTAAATCTTTTTTCATTTTTTTCAAAAATCAATTCATGGTTGATTCAACAGGGCAACAGGGGAAACAAATATACAATACATGTGTAAGACCTCTTCCGCAAAGTTGGTTACCTGAATGCGACCTAAGCATTCTCTATTTTCATGGCACTACCTTAAATGACCTAATTAGGAAAGTGCAATAAGGTAAGTAGCATAATTAAGGATGTGTGACGCCAACTTTGAGTTTCTCATATAAGTTAAGGCCCCGTTTGGGTATAAAGTATTGTATAGTTTCAATGAAAAACTGAGGTATTATAAAAAATTGTGGTATGAAAAACTTTGTTGTATTTGGATGAGAAAAAACAGAGGTAAAAATACCACAGTTTGCCTCAAAACCACGTTTTATCTCTGTATCCAAAACTTTGGCCCAGCCCAAAGTTTTCGCCAAAACCTAGAAAAGGGAGCTGCGTGCAATCGAGCACGAAAACGATAGGAAAAGAAGCGTGAGTAGATTGGTGTGCCTCCGAGGACAAATCAAGCACGGGCAACGCCATCTCGCACATGGAGGGACGTCTGCCACCGATGCCAGCGCTGGAGAAAGGTACGATTCGTCATCCCTTACCTTCTTCTCCGTTGGTCGTCCATGCGTGCAACCAGTTGAGTCATCGTCGTGGCCACCGGCCGACCAACGTCCTGCCCACCAGGCGACCGATCGCCGTGTCAGACCGATGTCTTGGCCACGAGCGTCACAATGGCTGGCTGATGTTGGTCCGTAGCCATCAGCCGCCATGCTCCCCACCGGAGGCCTCGCCTTGGTCACGACGGGCCACCTCACCGTGGTGTGCACCGACCGGCCTCCTTGGCTGGCTGCCTAGAGACCGCCTCGCCGTGACGCCGAGCGGCCCCCTCGCTTTGCTCCCAAGCGGCCCCCTGGGCACCACTGGCTGCCTTGGACAGTCTTTGCCTCTCGACAGCTCTCGCGCGTCGCCGCTCGAGTCCTTGCACGCGCGGCTGGCCTCCGGGAGTTTTGTCAACTACTCGGTTCCCCAGCCGAGCCGTCCACCTTGCACGCTCCGCAGTCGTCCACCTTGCACATGCGCCACCGGGCCGCTACCATCCACAGTCCGTCGGCCGCCTGCACATGATCCCTATCGCTCCGTTCGCGACCTCTCCTCCACTCAATCGGCTGGTAGCAAATCCACCTGGGCCACTGAGTTCCCTGGCCTGCTGCCCACAGGTTCGGCCTCTTTGATGCCGCCGACGACAAGACGGTCACGCAGACCTTTTTTTTTTGTTTGTCCACTTTTGCCGTTGTTACTGTGTGATACTGTGGTTACAGGTTTCAATCCAAACACCTTGCAGGAAGTCCTAATACTTCAGTTTCAAGAAAAAGTTTTGGTATCCCCTTTTCAAAACTCTAGTTTCACAATACCACAGTCATACGATACCAACTCTCCCAAACATAAGTGTAGCTGAAGTGGAGGATGAGACAATCACCTTACCACAACCTGGATGAAGAAAAAAAATCCCTTTGTCCTGTGTGAGTAAGATTGTGCCTTTTCAACTTGGAGCTATCTTTTTTACGAATAACCCAATAAAAAAATAATTTCAAAACTAACCCAAAATTTTTTTAAATATCAAAAATGACTTTCGGTCGTGAGCTCCCGTTCGCGACTGATCCTTAGTTGCGGGCCAGGATAGCGACTGAAGACGTGCCACGGCCCATATGCACCGCTGGCGTAGATCCGACCACGTCCTTCTTCTTCTTCTTCTTCTTTGTTTTCTCTCCCACGCGTTGCCGTAGATCCAGCGCCGCCGCGCCACCTCGCCTTTGGATATGTGCACCCAAATCAACTTCACCTCTCCACTGCCCCATGCCGCACCTCGTCGCCGCGGCTCCATGTGCGCCAGCGCCGTCGCACGCCGCACCACATCGCACCCAATACCTGTACTGATTTTGCCTCAAAACCACATTTTTTTCAACGCATGCAAGTATAAGCGCACGGGTTCTGCCGTTATAATGCATGCTGCTCTACTGTCCAAAACTTTTGCGTCTTACACAAGTGTTGTGCCCATATTGGCGGATGAACCGAAACTGCCAATTGAATGGCCACAAACACGATGTCAACGTGGCACATGCATGGGAACAACTTTGTGCCCAGATTATATATCTACACTAGGTGGACCTCCGCGTGTTGCGTCGGGAAAATAGATTTGTTGATGATAAGTTCTTGTATCCAGAACTGAATTATTATGACCAAGTCATACACTAATCTGACCAGTTTTGAAGTGCACGACAATGACCAGGTCTTGTCCTTATTCAACCAGTTTCGCACTGAATAGCCATGAACATGGCTTGCAATTTTTGAACTAGACGACTACGACCAGGGCTTGAATTGATAAGACCAGTTTTGATATGAACGACCACTACACGACTTGTACTGATATGATCATATTTTGACCTGGATGACCACAACGAGGGCTTGTACTTAGATGACCAGTTTTGAACTAAACGACCATTACTACATTTTGTACTGATCCTTGTTATGATTTAAAATATTGGTCACTAAAGAAAAAAACTGATCGAATAATTGAAACAGATAGTTGAACATGTAAGTAAAAAAATCTTGGCAAAACCAGAGTGGTCGAATGTTAACAGTAATTTCCTTTTGTGTTGGGAGTCATTTTCTAGCGTGGTCTTCGAGGTCCACTGGTCGTTAGTTGTGCCTGATCGAATCAGCAGATTTGCTTTTGTGTTGGACGTTCTTGGTTTTGGTTGATGGTTGTATTTTGTGTCTGGTTGAATGGTAGATTTGTTTTCATTGGTCATGTTTTGTTGTGGTCCAATTAGGCTATTTGTAAATTCTGAGATTTTTTACAAATAACCCAAACTAAAAAAAATAATTACAAAAATGACCTATAGTTTAGCAATTTTGCCAAAATGACCTGGTTGGGTGCGATAAATCAATTATCACGGTTGTGATACGCAACAGAAACCGTAAACCAAAAAAAATGTTTCCATCTTTTCCATTTTAAAAATGCAACATAAAAGATATTTCTCCTCTTTTCCATTTTGAAAAAGTGACAAAAAGCAAAAAAAAATCAATTTCTCGCAAGTAGTCGTGATCGAGGGCATGGTTGTTAAAGTTGTGTCGAGGGGATGTGGTCGAAGGCAACTTACGACCACCTCCATGATGACCTTTGACCGCAGTGTGAGGACCACGAAGATGGTCGGCTAGCTGGAGGCCACGTTGCTAGCTAGCAGAGAAGTCACGATGCTGACAAGGCAGAAACCTAAATTTAACGGCGGCGCCAGAGCGGCAGAGGACTGGTCGAGTTTGTGTGTGTGTGTGTGTGTGTGGTCGTGTGCGTGAGTGAGTGTGTGTTTTGAGTGGTCATATGCACGCGTGCGTTGCACGTGTGTGTGCGCGAGTGGGCCGAGCCGAGCCCGTATGCGCGGGTTGGGCCAGTTTGGGCCCAACCGAGAGTTTTCTCATTTTCTTATTATTATTTATTTATTTTCTTTTCTTTTTCTAATTCCAATTCTATTTTAAATTCCAAATTAAAGATTAAATAGCTACTGTTTAATTATTTGATTTAAAAAGTGTTTTAACATTAATGATTTCTTAATTTATGCTTAGCTTAATAGGAATTTAACCAAACTAGTTAAATGTATATACACACAAATATTCTTACTCATTTAATAAACCAATTTGAATTGTTTTCATTATTTTCGTATAATCTTTTATTCAAGCAAAATAATTAAAAAACTACAACTTACTTTTATTCCAATAATTTATAAAACAAATGCAAATAGTATTACTTGTTTTAGGAGCTACCCAACCCGAGGTTTTTGTGCAATTCCATTTTGCAGTTCAATTAAACTAATTTCATATATTATATTTCTTATAACTAAAATTTCTTTTCCCTTGGAGTGTCGGTTAGTCATGTTCGACCACAGGTCTGGGAAAACGAAAGCATAGATGCATTCATCCTTACATTTTGTATTTCCTATTATACCAATATTCTAAATATATGTATATATATATACAATTATGTTTCTCAGGAACTGACGGTAGCGAGGAACATCGGGGTAAATTGCCGAACTCCGATTTCAATCCCATCTACGCAGGCAAGTTTCTTCTTGATCATGTTGAAATTGCTTGAACTAATTTCTTATAATATAGTTTCATATCTAGTCTAAATGTATCACTTGCATGAAAAGAGTATTTTTTAAAGATTGACTAGAAGGTTTATGGAGAGCATATGTATATGATATGACATACATGGGATCGATGTTGAGTATGATAGAGGAAGTTTGTGAATTTGAGATCGTGACAGAAAGACTTCTTTATCTATACTATGTATGGAAATTAATAAGGACTGTAACCAGCTGACTCTTTCATCCAGCGCCGTAATACCCATATCAACCATAGACCTGGTATGGGACGGGACGAGTCTAGTATCTTATCTAGAAACTAAGGTCATCTCCACGGGAACGTATTATTATATGTATAAGTGCCACGGGTCGCTTAGAATAATCTAGGGGGCGTCATGGATCACTCAAAATAATCCAGATGGGTTCCGCAGGTCGCCCATGAAGTACCCAGGACGCTATATGCTCAACTGGTGGAGTGAAGATGTTTAGTGGATAGATTTGAGAAAAACTTTGTACTCTTGATCTGGTCACGCATTAAAGGGAATGTAGAGTGATGCTGACGAGATCCGACATGTAAATCAAGAGTTTCTATGGGTTAAGTGATACACCTCTACAGAGTAAAACGTGTATATTCACTCCTTGCTCTCAGGTCGAGAACTACGTCGCAGCAGAAAAGGAGGCCTACAGGTGACCTCAGCCCTATGGTGTAAAGTGCTCAGTAGAACTTTTCTAATCAATCAAATGGAGACTGTTTACAACAAATGTTTTAAATATAAAACTTATACTCCTTGACTTATTATATTCTTAAACATATTACCCTTGAATTTAGTTAACTTAGATTATCCTGCATTATGTCTTGATTCTTGCTGAGTACTTTTGTACTCACCCTTACTATGTAAATCCTTGATAGACTTAGAATTTTCGACCAAGGAGAATTTGCTGAAGAAGATATCGTAGGAGCAGAGCTGACCCAAGACCTTGAGGATCTGGAGATGGACAGCTATAATTACGACCCTGCTTACTTTGGATCTGAAGAAGATTTCTGAAAGCTACTGTAGAACTAGTTCCTTTTGCTAGTAAGATGTATAGTTTTTGTAAAATTGATGTTTTGTAACATGGGTTGTTTCTAATTGGTCGATGAATTTTTGTAATGTAATTCATTAGAAAAGTCTCATATGACCAAAAGAGCTAAAATAAAAATACACATATATTTTGGCTATAAAAAAAATAATCAAAAAAATCAGGACAAAAACTCCACTGGTCAAAAAAGGTCAAAACTGGACTGGTTAAACCTGGTCAACAGTCTGGTCAAAACCGACATGCAGCCCGAGTTCGGGCTGGATTTATCTCTAATTTAATTAACAAAAATATATCTCCTATGCAAATTCAAAAAGGAGATAATCTCTCTCTTTATCATTTTTGTTAACAAAGTATATCTCCTATTCGAATTCAAAACACATAAAAATCTCTGGTTGTTGGATGGTTGTAACCAACTTGGAGCCTCGATAAATAGAGAGGGGGTGCTAACCTTTTTGATAGACGGGCACAAGGGCACTGGGAAGCAAGACAGAAGCAACAGAGGTGTAGGGCAGAGGTCCATAGGAGGGTAGAAGAGAAGGTTCAGGAGCTCTTTTCCTCCTGCCTAGCAAGCTTTTAAAGATGGCCATGAGTGTGTTTTATTTACCTGCATGAACATGCATCATGCATATTTTGATCAGAGATCAAGCCCCACCTGATACGGCCGATCAAAGATCTGAAAGTTGTTTACTTTCGATCTGATCACACGCCATCTAGGTCCCATTGATCAGATCCAAAAATTGCACACTCATATTTTGATCAGAGATCAAGCCCCACCTGATGCGGCCGATCAAAGATCTGAAAGTTGTTTACTTTCGATATAATCACACACCATCTAGGTCCCGGTTGATCCAAGATCTGAAGGTCATATGAGCACTTTCAAAAGGGTCCAATTTGACTAGAGGCTCTCCTCTGTCCAGAGACTTATTTACTTTGTTCCATAAGAGTAGATCGATGATAACTTCTGATCCAGAAGTCCGATCGACCCTAAATTCTTATGGTGAATAAAGGATCGCAGGTGTTACATGTCCTCTAAGTTTCAAGTCAATCAGAAATCTCTAAGGTATAATTTGACCAAAGGAGATGCTCTATTTAGAAACTTATTCACTTTGTCCCACGGGAGAAGATCGATGATAACTTCTGATCCAGAATTCCGATCGACCCCAAATTTTTATGGAGAATAGTAGTTTCATACTGAAACTATTCCTTCAAGTTTCGCCTTGATCAGATGTCCAAAATCTCATCAAAACCATTGCAAATAGCTCTGTCTCGCTGAATTCCAGCTTGACGTACAAGCAATGCAATGAAGATAGTTTCTAATCCAATGATCTGATTGATCTCAAATTTTGATGAACAATCGAGGATTTGTTCAGAAACTATTCCTTCAAGTTTTAAGCCTGTCATAAGTCAGACAAGCTCTCATGCAAGTAGCCGAATGAGAGCTAATGACCAATTGTGTGCAAAGATGTCAAATCAAGTTGAAATCTTACTAAGTCCTTGATGGATATTCCAATGGGCTGCCTATCATGCAACGTGCTTTTCCTGAAGCTAAGGAAGTCAAAGATGTTATTACAAGTCATCCATCCATAATTTACATGTTGCTGGGTACTGATGAAGCAAAGGTAACAGGCTTTTTGTCCGTGACTGACGAAGTCAGACACCATTCATGCCGGGTACTGATGAGGCGAAGGCATCCATTTGTTTGCGACTGACGAGGCTGAACAACTCCCTGGCCGAACACCAACGAGGCGAAAGTGACATCTTGTGATAACACCATAGACTGACGAGGTTATGGATTTGTATACTTGCATGCATGGGCATACGCATTTCATTTATTCATTCAAGGGCAAAGTTATTTTGAAGCTTGAAGACGACGACCATCAACACAGTTTAATCAGAGGTCTTCTATGGACTTGTTCTGCAGATGTAATTAATCAGGAGCTTTTCAAAAGACCTGAGGAACCATGAACCATGCAATCTCCTGAAGCAAAGATGTACTTTCCTTTGGCGCAATGAGAGATGGTAAATCTCAAAGGGACTTGTAACTTGTAATTCTTTTTTAGAATTACAAGGTACAGTGTTTCTTAAGATTGTACATTCTCTACTCTTTTATTTGTATACTTATATATACTGGCACGCCCCCACCACGAAAAGGGGGCCAATTTCTTGGAAGAGAGATCTTCCCGACGAAACACTAATAACAAACCCTGATGTTATAATCTGTTTAAACTGAAATCCATGCTTCTATTTCGCTATTCTGAATTGGACATTGTTCGGGAAAACATGCTTTTGTCGGTTAATGTTCATAGACCTGGCATGCTACTATGTGGGTGGGATGCCGGGTCGCCATACATAGCTTCTCGACCACTACTGTCAGGCCCGCAACTTGGCCTGTAGCAACCGCCCAGGATAGGTTGCCTTCAGCAATTGTATCACAAACACAACTCAAACAAACATAACTTATCTTACATATATTATGAAATTTAAAGTAACAAATGCTTTATGCCATAATTTACATTAATGGCCGAGCAGGCCAACATAAAGTTTTCAGGGCTATTTTTTTTAGAAACAAAAGCATAGTGGGTTCCATAGTCGCGAGCTCATCTGATTTCGCAGCCTCAGACCCAATGGTCAAAATCAAAGTCTTCAGGGAACTACGACTCTTCTTCTTGTTCTAGATTTATATCCTCAATTTGGATGTCTGCTGAGCGGAATAGCAAGAGTGAGTACAGAGGTACTCGGCAAGTCTCAACATAAGAATTTATCTTTATTATGTCAGGAATTGTCCAAGTGAACGGTTTATGAGGCATAGAATATTAAATTTCATTAATACATTTTCATGGTAATTTGAAAGACAAGTAATTAGTAAAATAATTATGGAAGTATTTCCGCAACTCAATAGTTGAATTTTGGCAAAACCTCCCTATTTTCCCCTTTTTGTTTAATGTCTCAATATTATTGTGCTATCCAATTACTACCCATAGCATACCCCTATCCGGGGGTACGGAGTACTCGAATGCTTTTTAAAACTCTGCAGAGGGGCACACTTTACCCACATGAGTCCATCAATCTTCCCTGTCAGGTCAATTTCATGCACAATATTGCATGCGACTGGATTGAGGAGACAAGACTCTCAAAAACTTTGTATTAATTATATCATTGCCAGACAATTGGACTGTATAGGTCGTTCTTGTCGTTGTGAGGTACTCTCAATGAGAAGTATACTTCACACCATGCTATCACAGAACTCAAGGTCAGAGTCCGAACGATCTCTCCCCTTACATCTCTCCCATCACCCATTCAGACCATAAATTTAAGTGACTAAACTTATTAAGGTCCAAATGTCCCAAAATTTGGAACCAGAATGAGAACGACCACCATACAGGGATAAAATCGACATACAGTAGTCTACTAGTTGAGTTCAATTACTTGTTCATGTGATTGGCAAGTTAATATGCCCATGGTTGTTTAGCACAATTGGTTATGTCCTTATTCGCATGTAAGCTATTATCCCTCTTTCCCATATGAGTCAAATCACAATTGACACCTCTCCATCTATACATTCATAGCTTCTCATATGCGATAATAATATTTAAAAGTATAGTTCCTTTTTACTCTATCAAGTTAATTTTTCACCATGCTTCTACACTTGTACATTAATTATCTATCATATATTTAAATTCTAGGGCTTGAAGGGTTTTATTATTTGATTCAAGTAATCAAGAATGGCTAGTCAAATTCAGGTCGATAACTACACAAGATTATTGAAAGTATTTTTCTTAATAAATAAATATACTCTAATACCAAAATAAGTAACTTAGAATTATGGGTCAACAATATCATCAAGATTTTGAGACTTTCCTGACTCTGGAAGTACTATATCCGCAATGGTCGGGTTGAAATCTTGCTCATGGGGCTCAAGCTCAAAGCCCTCGTCCTCTGGGCATGCACGAACAGCAATATACCAACAATTGTACAAAATCTCTGTATTAATATACTAAAATACAAACAAAATATAGAAATGTAAATACGTAATGCAGAGATGCAAGTCTAAATGCAATTGCAATTGGTTTTGCACTATTTAGGGTTTTGGATAAATTAAAACATGTAGACTTCCTACAGCGACATAACCTAAATAGCTTCAGATTTGAACCAAACTTCACCGGAAAGTTAGAACTACTAAAGCATACAAAGTGACGCAGTTAGTTTTTCAATTCGAGCAGTGGATGACCGATTTCGACCAGGTATGACCTCTGTTGGCATTCGGAGTGCGCTCGGCACGACACTGGCACTTCATTAGTCGTGCTCGTGTAGGCACACCTGCACGTGGTCGAACGCAAACACGCTCGTGTGAGGAAACCAAATCACCTCATGACTTAGCACTAGGATTTGTTGCTGAAGTTCTGGCGCACACTTGGGACGCGTTGGCATCGTCGGATCACAACTAGTGGCAAGATTCAATGGCAGCGCGGTGCGGGAAACAACAACCACTAGCAATACTATGCCACTGACTTGTTCTCACGCGCTAGAGATGTTTAGGAGTATACTTAGGCTTTACTGAGAGTGTTGGTGGGGTTCTGGTTGGCAGTGAGTTCGCCGAAAAAGTTGGCAACGGCGCAGCGGCTCAGAATAGGGAAGCGGCAATGAGCTCATCGTGGGCAGCTCAAATATGACCACGACTCGATGATCCAAAGGTATTACTAGGTTTAGGCATTACTGAAGATGGTTTAATCAAGAGGAATTGACCGGCGGTGACTAGAGCACCGCAAATTTGAGCTCGACATCACCAACGACACGCACGAACGCTTGAACGAAAAACTTCGTCAATACATCACGGTGGTTCCTGAAACTTAATAGTTTTGCAATAAAACCGAAAGAAAAACTTCTGACGCAGTTGGTTCCTTCGACACACGTCCACGGCGGCCGGCAGCAATGACCCGATTCTGTTTCAAATTAAAATTATGGCGGGAACAGTGATCGGCGGCGATTCAGCCATGGCGGGTGGTCATGGAGCATCAGGGAAACACGGGGAAGTAAGTGGACAAAGAGGGGATTACCAGCGATCACTGGAATTCGGTATCGATGGTGGCATGTGTTGAATCTAGGTCGATCTAGATATTTAGGTTTTGATGATTAATGACGATTTGGATAAATCCCTAATGATTAATGTTAATTTGGATAATGATAGCTTTGAGGATTAAATGATAACTTGTATAAATCCTGGTTTAGCACAAGTACATTGAATTGTTAATGTTAAACCCTAGAAGTTGATGACTCCTATTGTGGTTTAATAATTGATGCATATGTTGAGGGGGAGCTCTGTGGTTGCATCAATCTTGTGCTAAGTGTAAATTGGAATGTCATGTGATAAATTCGAAAGTTTGATGGCTCCTTGTTGTGGTCTTGATATCGATGCGCATGTTGAGGAGGAGCTTAGAATGATTAGTTATCTATGTTTGTGCAAAAGTTGATGTCTTCCTTGTCGTGGTTTAAGATCGAAGCAGGTGTTAAGGGGGAGCTCATCATGTATGTCATTTGTGCTTACATCGAGCTTATGCATGATCATTATCATGACATGAGTAGTATAGAGCGTGTACGCATTTCTTATCATATACGAATCTATATGTTTGTGTATTTCATCTCTTACTATCTATTGAATATGGTTTTGTCATTTCACCGAAAAGAGAAATAGTTGAGCTAACTCCTGTGTGGAGTAATTTCTCTAGTACTGGTGATTAATGACGACCTATATATGAGACTAATGTTGTGCATTGAGCGTACATGTTGTAGTCTCAAGGCATATTGAGAGATGAAAGCAAGAAAGAACATGAAAAGGATGATGCCGATATGAGTCATCTCGAACGAGATCAAGCTTAGCGAGGTCGAGCTTTGCGAGGACAAGCTTCGAGGGATCGAGCTTCACGAGGTTGAGCTTCACCAAAGGTAAAATCCAAGATTAAGGGTTGTTTTCTTAGGATTTTACCGGTCTCGGTGTTTGGAGATAAACCGAGTTGATAGGATTCTTTTTGCTAGTTTGACCGTACTATTAAGAGGGGTAGGAAGCTAGTAACTTGAGTCTATGTAGTGTGGAAGCTCCCATGCATTCATATCTTCTTGCACTAGTGATTTGTCACCTTGCATTGCTAGAAAGTCTATGTGTAGTTTGTATTGCATTAAAGAAATATTTTGAAAACTGCACTTAGTCGTGGTTGCTAGTTAGAGTAATGTATTTTATTTCTAGAGTTGGTCGTTGTCGTGTTCGCCGAATTGGCTGTATCCTTTTGGAGTTTGGTCGTGGTCGTAGGAGTTCAAACTGGTCGTACCAATTTTCAGCTCGATTGCGTACGCTGTGAGACCCCCATTTGAGGATCACCTTGGTAACCGCCCAGGTAGGTTACACACAGCACAATGCCACATGAGCTCAAACCACACAAGCATAGTAATATCATTAAACAAGTATCAGGCCAACATGGCCAATATTACATAGCCAAAGCACCGAAAATGGCGCTAAGTAGAGTTGCTAAGAAAATAATTAGTTTATCAGAACCAGAATCGGTATCCAAGTACCGAACACACAACATAAAACACAAAGCGACGACGAATAGCTTGGCTTCCATCAGCAGCGGGGTTGGAGGGGCTTCTCCCACATCTGACTTGACTTGGTGCATAAACCTTCTAGAACGTGGGCTCGTCCGGGGCACTTCCATCTTCAGCTGGGAACTCATAACTGAAGGAATCGGGATCCTCGAATCCCTCTTCTACAGTGGGATATAAATGCAAGGGTGAGCACTTGGTGCTCAGCAACACTCATTCCGGTGATTAATGCAATTGTACTTATATGAGGGTGAAACATATGATTCCGGGGTTTTAGTTTCATATGGATAGAGATATATAGATTTTCAAGTCATTTGTTCAGTAAAACAGTACTTTTGTCATGAAAATGATACTTTAAACATTAAACAGGTTTTGAATAAAACATTAGATGTAGTGGTCTCCCATGAGTCACTACTTTGTTAACCGCATTATGAAAACATTCCAAAACATTACTTGTGTTATAACCCATGGATAACATCCACTACGAAAAGACTCCTGAACCTGGGAGTACAGAGTATCCGATACTTCTTTTACACTTTGCAAAGGTGTACCTCTGTTTAAATCCACTGGTTCACTCGGCTTTCAAGTCGGATCAGCTCCATGTGACTTATACACATGTGACAAGGCCGAGATCACACAACGCTTTTACAGTTCAGTATTAACAGTATCCCTGCCCGGTAAATAGACAGTTAAGTCTCAAGTACCGTTGTGGGTCTTCCCCACTGCCTTACTTCCTAGCCTCTCTGGTCTATGTTCCCGCAGGACACATAGCCTTGGTCTATGTCCACGCAAGACATACGACCATTTAAGATTACAACCGCTCACGGCTTAATCAGGTCTAGGGCGCCTTCCTTCTTTTACGCCTTTTCCTCTCATTATTTTTCTGAACTCACATCACTCATGGCCGAACCTTGGCCTACCAGTTTCCACGCGAGAAACCAGATCGACAAACTATGCAGGGAACTGCTAATACCAAAAAGCTACTAAGTTGTGCCTGTCCCATACCAGGCAAGTGGTTGGTACGTTTACAATTCGCATAGAGACACAGCACAAGGTTCTCGTCCTTATGAACCAATAGTGAGGAACATTCACATTCCCTGGTGCGCACCGCACCCTCTCCATACAATCCAATCCTCACTGCTGATCCTTCTTATCAGTTTTCTTGACAAAACGGTTTTGATCATAACTTCTCATGTATTTGACCATTTCACGTTTAATGTGAATATTCAGTATATGAGTCCTAGGGTGACAAAAGCATATATATGAAGGTTCAATAACAAAAAGGGGTTTCATGATCCATTAGGTAATATCTACTCATGTCATTCAAACATAACTTGTATTGAAAATAAGCATGCATAGTAAGAAACAGTGAGTATACTTCATATGAAAATATTGGGTGAGACATGATCAAAGGAATGAGGCTTGCCTTGCGAAGTTGGGTCTAAATACTCAGACGGATCTTCAAAGACTTCTTCCGCTCCTTCAGCTTCTGACTCTGCGGCAATCAACCAACACACAAACACATACCATAAGCATACAGAAAATAGTTTCCATAGAAATTATTAAGTAAATAAGTCATGCATGCAGGGGAAAAGGTTAGGGCAAGGTCACAAGGGCTCTGGTCGAAGAAACGGCTAAAAGGGATTGAACGTCGAAGGGTCGACATTCAGTTCATGGCTTTGGCATTGCTTCAAACTAGTTTTAGGATGGTTTTCTGGAGAAGTGATAGAAGGGAAAGATGTAGAACACAACTCCAGGAATCTAGGGGACAAAGTGACATTTCCATTGCTCAACCAGAAGGATCCAGGGCTCCAATTGATGCAACACTTTGTCTGGGAGGTAGGCATTACTAACAGGAACAAAATACTCAACAGGAATAAGGGCTGAAAGTGGCCGGAGGGTGGCTAAATCCGGCGATGAACTGCGGTGGCGACACGGCACAGACATTGATCTGGACAAGAGCTTGACAAAGGCATAACTCACAATCTAGGCAGATCCAGGTGTCGAGCTAGTGGAAGAAATTGCTCAGGGAGGTGAGGCGAAGCTAAGGGACAAAGTGGTGTCGGCTGAATCGGCCGGGAACGAATTCCGGCGACCGGCGCTGGAGAAGATGACACTGGAGCTCGGGGGTTTTTGATTCAGGGCGAATGAGCTCAATTTCAAGCTTGGGGATAATCTCTAGGGCACAACAAGGCTACTGGAGGGGTTAATTTCATTGGAGATCGGCCGGAGGGGCTCGGCGACGAGGTCCGGCGAACTGGTGGACCTCCAGATCGGGATTTCTTCAATTTGAGCGCAATTGGGGATCCTGATTCAACAGGCTTGCTCTACTAAGCTCACTGATCAAGTTCTTCTACAGAATCGAGAGCTAATTCGGGCTGAATGGGATAGCATTGAGGGAACAGGGGTTTTCTGGTTTTCCAGCGATCACCGGCGATGGGGAGCACTATGATGCAATTGCTTGTTTGGGCACGGGAAGATGGGTGTGGGGAACTTATTGGTGAACCTGGATTGGAGAGATGGGCTACGGTTTGCTCTGGCGACGGTGGCTCCAGAAACAGCTCGCCGGAGAAGAAAGGGAAACAGTGAAAAACTGGGATTTTGGCTAAGTCTTGAAGTTGTGCTTCTTCACAGCACTGAGGGGGGTTTAAATAGGTCCAGGGGCGAAGCTAGCGAGGGATTAAGCGACAGTGGTTGCTTGCGCCGGGGAGAAGCTTGTTGGGCGCAGGCGCAACGACGGCGACGGCGATGCGATCGCGCTCAGGCGGTGCTGCAGCTTTGCCAGTTGCATTGGGACTTCACCAGTGATGGCGCAGATGCGGAGGCAACGGCGCAGCTCCAGCAACGACACGTACGCGCATGCAAATGCCACGGCAACGGTTGCGCGCGCGAAGACACGGCTCTGGGGTGAGGGCGTTTATCCGCTGGGCTAGGCGATGCCACGGTGGCTATCACGTGCGCGTGGGGTGGCTCAACCGATTACGAGTGCGGCGACCGGAGAGGATGGCCGGCGGCGAGCTCTGCGGCGAGGCAACGGCGAACGGGGCGTGGTCGAATGGCACAGGGGCTAAAAAGAAGGCCCGGGCTAATTTGCAATTTTCAAAACTTGCTTCAGGGACTGATCTGTGAGGAAAAGTTGAATAGGAAATGGACTTGATTGCAAATCTGGAGATCTAAGGGTCCGATCTGAATTCTGATTTCGCAGATAAGTTGCAAAAGATTATTAGAACTCATCTGGCCAAAGTTTGGTAAGATCAAGCAAGATCTGAAGGGTTTCGACAAAAATTAGGGAAAACAGTTTAGGGTAAAATAGGGTAATTAGGGTTTTAAAATGGCAAGGGTTGAAACTCAGTTTTAGGATGGGATTTTGGAGATGATCCCGAAGGGAAAAATATTCTGAACAACACTTAGAGGGAAATGGCTGAAGCAGATTAGGGTTTGGGGTCAAGATGTGGATTTTGGCTATTTTAGGGTTTGGCAAAACAGGGTTTCGACGTAGGCAAGTGTGTCTAACGTTCGACATGTAAAGCCCTCTTTGAAATAAAGAGTTGTGCAATTACTTTGGGTTTCAGTATTTCCGAATAAGATCCCGTTATTCCGTATATTAGAATCTGGGCGAGCCTAGCGCGAAAATCAAGGCTAGGTCTTTGTTTATTTCAAAGAGGCTATTGCCTATGTCGAAGGAACCTAGCCTTGGTTTTCACGCTAGGCTCGCCCAGATTCTAATATGCGGAATAACAGGATCTTATTTAGAAATACCGAAACCCAAAGTAATTACATAACTCTTTATTTCAAAGTGAGCTTTATGTTGGATCTAGGTAGATCTTAGTATCTAGGTTTTGATGATTAATGACATTTTGGATAAATCTATGATGATTAAAGTTAATCTGAAGATATCAGATTTGATGATTAAATGACAATTTAGATAAATCCTGATTTAGCACAAGTAAATTGAATTGATTATCGGTAAACCCTGAATTGGATGTTTTTCTCGATTGCGGGTTTGATATTGATGCATATGTAGAGAATGAGCTCGGTGGTTGCATCAAGCTTGTGCTAATTGATTGATCAAGATGTTATATGTTAAATCTTGAGGTTGATGACTTCAGTTGTGGATTTGATATCGATGCACATGTTGAGGGAGAGCTCAGGATGATTAGTTATCCATGTTTGTGCAAAAGGTTGATGACTCCGTGTTCTGGATTTGATATCTCTATGTATGATTGAGAGAGAGCTCATGATATTAGTCATCCATATTGATTGATATCATAACTTGAGTAGTATGGATCGTGTGCGCATTTCTTATATCATATATGGATATATATGATTGTGAGATTCATCCATTACTCATTTGTTGTTCAATTGAAATTGGTTTTGTCATTTCACCGAAGAAAAAAATTGTTGAGTGAACTCCTGTGTGGAGTGATTTATCTGGTGGTGATTAATGACGAACTGCAAATGAGACTAACGTTTACGCATTGAGTGTATATGTTTTAGTCTCAGAATGATTGCAGGATGAAAACAAGCAAGGGCGTGAAGAGGATGAAGACAATATGAGACATCCCGAGCAAGGTCAAGCTTAGCGAGGACGAGCTTTGCGAAGACAGGCGTCGAGATGTCGAGCTTCGCGTGGTCAAGCTTAACGAGATCGAGCTTTGCGATGACGAGGGTCGAGCGGTCGAACTTCACGAGGTCGAACTTCACCTAAGGTAAAATCCAAGATTAAGGATTGTTTTCTTAGGGTTTTACCGGTCTCGGTGTTTGGAGACAGACCGGGCTGATAGATTTTTTTTACTAGTTTGACCGTACTATTAAGAGGGGTCGGAAACTAGTAGCTTGAATCTATCTACTTCGGAAGCTCAGATGCATTCATATCATCTTGCACTAGTGTCTTGCATTGCTAGTGAGTCTAAGTGTAGTTCATGTGCATTAGATTAAATGTTTTGAAAACTGCACTTAGACGTGATCGCCAGCTGTTTAAATTTGTTTATTTATCTAGAGCTGGTCGTGGTCGTATTTGCATATTCTGATCGTATCAGTGTTGATACGTGGTCGTGGTCGTGTCGCTTGTTTGGCGGCTTTATGTCTAGGGTTTGGGCGTGGTCGTAGGAGTTCGGACTGGTCGTACCAGTTTTCGGCTCGCTTGCGTACGCTCGACCAAACCCTATCGACCATCTGTTTTTGATCGGATGTCAAGACCTGTGTGGTCGTGGTCGTTGCTAAGTGACTCAAATCACATCCGCGAGAAAACGGCAAATCCGTATGTGCAAATACTCTAAAATTGCATTTGAGATGATTTTTGGATTGGCATTTTGACAGCAGGAAATTTTCTGAGTTTTCTAGAAGTTTCTAGACCTTTATAGGTCTTTCTTCTGTTGAAAAAATTGTAGATCTCTGAGTTATCTTTCTAACAAGTCAAAAATCACCTCAATCGGATCTCTGGATCAAAAGTTATGCTTGTTTTACTGTCAGTGTGCAGTGGCCGGACAAATGCATCCGTCTGGGGCTATCTGTCCGAAGTGGCCGGACATTGTCCGAAATGGCCGGACATTGTCCGGCCAGTACAAATTTTTTGAGCCAAAAAAATGAAACAGACAAATGCATCCGTCCGGAGCTATTTGTCCGAAGTGGCCGGACATTGTCCGGCCTGTACAAGTTTTTTCTGAGCCGAGAGTTAATAGAGACATATCCATTTGTCCGGACTTTTTGTCCGGACAAATAGTATCCGTCCGGCCTTCACAAATTTCGCCCAACGGTCACTGACACGTTTGCAACGGCTGAAATTTTTGTACTGGCCGGACAGTGTCTGAAGTGACCGGACAATGTCCGGCCTGTATAACTTTTGGCCCAGTTTCTTGCAAACGGCTAGTTTTTCTTTGAGGCTATAAATACTTCGTGTTTGGCTTCATTTTTGGGTGCTAAAAGAGTTCATTCTTCAGCTGAAAACCTAGCCAATTGATTTGCATTTGAGTTATTGTATTTAGAGGCTAGAATTGAGCCCAAATCTTGAGTAGATTTGAGAGAGAGCTTGAGGGAGATTGTGTGAGTGTTTAGTGCACTTCATCTCCATTAGATTGCTAGTGCTAGAGTGTTGAGCATATCATTTGCATCATTAAGCTTCTAGCAAGTGGTTGATTCAAGTGAAAGTGCATCCGGCTTGTTACTCTTGGCGATCGCCTTCGCCTAGACGGTGCCGGAGGAGAGCCGAGATCTCTCCAATTGAAGTTTGTCGGAGAGGCCGGCAAAGGATTGTGAAAGGTGTGGTGCTCGCCTATCCGGTGTGGAGAAGGAGCAACCCTAGTGAGATATCCTTCGTGGATATAGAAACGAGGCTCCGAGAGAGTGCTTCAACGAGGAGTAGGGGAGACCGGGCGAGTCTCCGAGACCTCGGTAAAAATATTGTGTCAATTGCGTATTTCATACTTGCTTTATATTCATCTTGACACAATTGCTAAATTCATCATTCTTGCTTGTCATGTTGAATAGTTCATTTAGTTGAATGCAACAAATTGTTTAAACTGCCTTTAAGCCTCATTGTATAATTTAACTCAAACAATTATCGTGATTAAAATTGCTTAGCGGGGAAGAAAATTTAAAAGTCTCCTAAGCACCCCCCCTCTAGTCGGCATCCTCGATCTTACACTTTACACGTCGAACGTTAGACACACTTGCCTACGTCGAAGTAATTATAAGTGTCTAAAACTCAAATAAGTTCTATGACTCTTCGATATCTAAACTAGACCTATTACAAGGTATTTATAGTCCAATCGTATGAGTACGTATCAGACTCAGTAACCTAAATGTATTAGACTCATATAACTAACTAAAGGATAGCCTGTACAAAATCTTTAAGCGTATTGCAAAATGTGAACCTGAGACGTTTGCATCCGTTCGGGGGCTTTTGTCCTGGACGGGCCAGACTTTGTCCAGTATGGCCTGACATTGTCCAGCCTATACAAATTGTGTGCGCCTCGTCTTAGAAAGTGAAACAGAGACAAATGCATCTGTACGGGGTTTTTGTCCGAACATAAGATCATTTGTCCGGCCTTCACAAAAATAGCCCAACGGTAACTGACACATTTGCAATAGTTGTATTTTGTTGTACTGGCCGGACAGTGTCCAGCATGGCCAGACAATGTCTGGCCTGTACAAAATTTCGTCAAGATGTTGCAAACGGCTAGTTTTCCTTTGGGGCTATATATACCTCGTGTTGGCATTCATTTGAGGTTGCTCAAGAAGTGAAAAACTCAGTGTATAAGCTAGCCAAGTCTTTGCATTTGATCTTTTACATCTAGAAGCTAGAATTTGAGCTAAAATCTTGAGTGGATTTGAGAGAAAGCCTTTGTGTGAAGTTAATAGTGCTTAGTGCACTTCAATCACCATTTGCATGCTAGTGCAAGAGTGTTGAGCATCCATTTGCATCTTTTGAGTTTCTAGCATTTGATTTATTCAAGCAAAAGCGCATCCGACTTGTTACTCTTGGCGATTGCCTTTGCCTAGACGGTGTCAGAGGAGAGTCGCGATCTCTCCATTGAAGTTTGTCGGAGAGTCTGACAAAAACTTGTGAAAGGTTTGGTGCTCGCCTATCCGGTGTGGAGAAGGAGTAACCCGAGTGAAAATATCCTTCGTGGATATAGAAGAGAGGCTCATGCGTGAGGGCTTCAACGAGGAGTAGGGGAGATCGGGTGAGTCTCTGAGACCTCGATAAAAATTGTGTGTCATTTGATTCTCTCTTGCAATTTATATTTACATTGACAAAATTGCTTACCCTACTCTAGTTGCTTGTTAAATTGTATATTTCATATCGATCAATTGCAACTAGATGTTAGATTGTTGATAAACCCTTTGCAACCCTAGGTTATCTTAAACGTCTTGCAAAAATGTTTAATTGAAAAGAATTTTTAAAAGTCTCTTATTCACCCCCTAATTAATTGGCATCCTTGATTCTACAGCATGTTGCTGGGCACGGCTGGAGTGCGCTCGGGCAATGTCTACGCATGCTCTGGCTGTGTCTAGACAATTTCAGTAGCTGACAAGAGGGGTCTACAGGCTACAAGAGATGGAATTTTTGTGTTTTGATCAAGTCAAAGTGTTTAAAACACCTCTTTTACTTGTATCTAAGGGTTTATAGTAGCTTAGTCATCGTTTTATTCTGCTTTCTAAATCTTTCTTAATGTAAAAATCTTAGCATGAGGTGTCATATGCAATGGAAAGTTGGTGAAACCCAGCAGGTGAATGAGGGTATTTTGGTCATTCCACTGTAGCATTAGTAATTTTCTCATGTTTAAAATGGTAATCTTACATTAATAAAGTCCAAAGCTACATGCAAGGACCTTTTTTTAATTTGTAAAAATTTGTGGGCTATAGGGAAAAGTGGAGTTTTCTTGTGAAAGGATATTTTCATCAATTTACCATTCATTTAGTAAAATTTAAATGATATTTTAGTAATCTTCTAAGCATATAATCATGTCTTTATTATTTAATTCAAAATTTTTAATTAGTTTTGGGGACTTCTTTGTAAAGGGTCTTTTTATAAATATTTCTTCAGTTCAAGGGTCATTTTGTAATAATAATTATAAGGTTTCTCGCTGCATGGGCCTCCTTGCAATTTAGTTCTTTTATTTTATTTCATCAAGACTTTTCTTTCTTATTAATAATTGGCTAAGGAACTTAATTGTGATTATTTTTTCACAATTAGATTCTTAAATTTGTAAATCATTAGTAATTAGATTTATTCCAATTTTTCATGATTTTTAGAAATTTTTCTTGTACATAATTTAACTTTAAGTTTTGAGCTTTATTTTATCATTTTATGTGACTCAAATTCTAAATAAATACAAGGATTTACTTGAAATTTATTCAAGATTTCATTCAAAATTTCTACCTTTCCTAATATTACTGATCTCTACATGACCATGCAATGAAATTCAAAAGAATTTAAAATTTAAAAGCTTTTTCTAAAAAGTTGAAAATTTGAGAGTGTGACAACTACTTTCGCAACTAGCCCACGACCAAGAGCACTCGCAAAAAATTGATCATTCTGTCGTGTTTTCAAAATAGAAAAGAGGAGAAATATCTTTTCTGTCATGTTTTCCTAATGGAAAAGATGGAAACATATTTTTCTTCAGTTTACGATTTATGTCGCATATCGTACTCAACAAGGTCATTTTGGCAAATTTTCTAAACTGTGAGTTATTTTTGTTGGATCTAGGTTTTGATGATTTGGATAAACCCTATGATGATTAATGATGATTTGGCTAAACCCCATGCGTGATGATTAATGACAATTTGGATAAACACTGTTTTAGCATAAGTAAATTGAAATGTTATTTGTTATCCTAGAAGTTGATGACTTCTTGTTGAGGTTTAATATCAACGCATATTGTCGACAATTGGGACTCGGGGTCCTTAGTCGATTTTACGCAGATTTGTAAGTAGGAAGTGGCATGGAGACCTTTCAGGGTGTTTATCAGGTAAGTTAACACAAGTATGAAATGGAGACACAAAGGATTATACAGGTTCGGGCTCACAATAGATTGAGTAACAACCCTACGTCCTATGTGGCTTTCACTATGTATGAGAATATTTATAGAGAAAGAGAGATCGTTACAGAGGTTGACAATCTCTCTTTTATGCTTCTACCTATTGTCTATTGCTTAATTGAGTTGTTCAAGTCTTGTTCTCTTTTGTATTCGTGTTTTACTGGGAAGATCTCTCTTCCGGGAAATTGGCCCCTTTCGTGTTGCGGGTGTGCCAGTATACATAAGTATACAAATAAAAGAGTAGAGAATGCATAATCTTAGGAAACACTGTACTTTATTAATTCTAAAAAAGAATTACAATTTACAAGTCTCTTTGGGATTTACAATCTCTCATTGCGCCAAAGGAAAGTACATCTTTGCTTCAGGAGATTGCATGGTTCATAGTTTCTCGAGTCTTTTGAAATGCTCCTGGTTAATTACATCTGCAGAACAAGTCCATAGAAGACCTCTGATTAAGCTGTGCTGATGGTCGTCGTCTTCAAGCATCAAAATAACTTTGCCCTTGAATAAATAAATGCAATGTGTATGCCAATGCATGCAAATATGACAATCCATAGCATCGTCAGTCTATGGTATTATCACAAGATGTGGCCTTCTCCTCGTCGATGCTCGGCCAGGGAGTTGTTCGGCCTCGTCGGTCCCAAATAAATGGATGCCTTCGCCTCATCAGTACCCGGCATGAATGGTGTCCTACTTCGTCAGTCACGGACAAAAAGCCTATTGCCTTTGCTTCATCAGTACCCAGCAACATGTAAATTATGGATGGATGACTTGTAATAACATCTTTGACTTCCTTAGCTTCAGGAAAAGCACGTTTCATGATAGGCAGCTCATTGAAATATCCATCAAGGACTTAGTAAGATTTCAACTTGATTTGACATCTTTGCACACAATTGGTCATTAGCTCTCATTCGGCTACTTGGATGAGAGCTTTTCTGACTTATGATAGGCTTAAAACTTGAAGGAATAGTTTCTAGATAAATCCTTGATTGTTCATCAAAATTTCAGATCAATCAGATCGTCGGATTAGAAACTATCTTCATTACATGACTTGTACGTCAAGCTGAAATTCAGCGAGATAGAACTATTTGCAATGGTTTTGATGATATTTTGAACATATGATCAAGGTGAAACTTGGAGGAATAGTTTCAGTATGAACCTACTATTCTCCATAAAAATTTGGGGTCAATCAGACTTCTGGATCAGAAGTTATCATCGATCTTTTCCTGTGAGACAAGTTGAATTTTCTTTTAATCAGAAAATTTCTCTAGTCGAATTGGGCATTTAGAGATCTATGATTGACATGAAATTTTGTGGAGAAGTTTCTCATAGAGTCCTCTATTCACCACAAAAATTTGGGGTTGATCGGACTTTTGGATTAGAAGTTATCATCGATCTTCTCCCATGAAACAAAGTAAACAAGCTTCTGGACAGAGCATCTCTTTTGGTCAAATTGCACCTTAGGGATCTTTGATTGACTTGAAAATTGGTGGAAGGGTTTCTCATAAAGTCCTATATTCACCATAAACATTTGGGGTTGATCGGACTCCTGGATCAGTAGGTATAATGGATCTCCTCCCGTGGAACAAGTTCAATCAGATTGTTGTTTTCAAATCTTTGCCCGAAAAATACTCGGTTTCGACCGAAAACACACTTGATTTCAATCAAGTTGATGCCCAAAACAGTCTCTGGCCAGAAATACTTGTTGGTTTTGACTGAAAACGCAATTGAAGATCAAATCGAATGCTAATCAGATCTACTGCTTGAACTGGGTTCGAGGTTAACTCCAGTCGAAAAGCTATTATGGATCTTGATCGGATGTGATCAGATCGAATGCTAATCAGATCTAATATTTGAACTGGGTTCGAGGAACTTCGATCGAAAAGTGATTATAGATCTTGATCGGGTGTGATCAGATCGAATGCTAATCAGATCTACTGCTCGAACTGGGTTTGAGGAACTTCGATCGAAAAGCTATTATGGATCTTGATCGGGTGTGATTAGATCGAATGTTAATCAGATCTACTGCTTGAACTGGGTTCAAGGAACTTCGATCATAAAGCGATTATGGATCTTGATCGGATGTGATCAGATCGAATGCTAATCAGATCTACTGCTCGAACTGGGTTCGAGAACTTCGATTGAAAAGTGATTATGGATCTTGATCGGGTGTGATCATATCGAATGCTAATCAGATCTACTGCTCGAACTGAGTTCGAGAAACTTCGATCGAAAAGTGATTATGGATCTTGATCGGGTGTGATCAGATCAAATGCTAATCAGATCTACTACTCGAACTGGGTTCGAGGAACTTACCATCGAAAAGTGATTCTGGACCTGATCGAGGCACTTGCTAACTCAAGACTCACTTGTGCAATTGACCATAATCTTCAATATTGCTTCATAGTCGGGCTCGAGCAAGAACATCCCTTTACCTCTTATATGATGCATGATGAGTGTTATGCTTATGATAAGCACTCACCCATGATCATCTTCAGAGGAGACAAGGAGAAGAGTTTCTGGTCTTCACGTCATCTTCTGACCCGTTTGCACCTCTGTCTCTCTGCACCTACTTCTGTCTTGCTCCTCTTGTGTAAAAAAAGGTTAGCACCCTCGCTCTATTTATATAGGCTCCAAGTTGGTTACAACCATCCAACAACCAGAGATTTTTAGGGGATTTGAATTCAAATAAGAGATATACTTTGTTATTTAAATAAACAAAAGGATAAAGAGAGAGATTATCTCCTTTTTGAATTTGAATAAGAGATATATTTTTGTTATTTAAATAAACAAAAAGATAAAGAGAGAGATTATCTCTTTTTTGAATTTGAATAAAAGATATATTTTTGTTATTTAAATTAGACATATATCCAATTCGAACTCGGGCTGCATGTCGGTTTGACCAGTCCAATTTTGATCGATTTTTTGACCAGGTTTGACCAATCCAGTTTTGACCTTTTTTGACCAGTGGAGTTTTTGTCCTGGTTTTTGATCATTTTTGTAAGGCCAAAATATACGTATATTTTTATTTTAGCCCTTTTGGTCATATGGGACTTTTCTAATGAATTTTTTATTATAAAAATTCATCGAACAAATGCCCCTCGCCGAGTTGAGTTTGTGCACGAAGCAGCTCGAACTTAACTTGGCGAAACCGACTGTTATTTCTGAGTCGCGACGCTTGAAACTACCGTCAAGCAACGAAATCTACATGTAATTAACTTACAGATGCTTTGGTCAAGATGAGGCGATTGAGGAAACCGTGGTCGATGATGCTGCTCAGTGTGACTAAAAGTGTAGAAAGTTGTGGTCAACACTTAGTACATCTTTAATCATCTGTGAAGTCAGACATACAACTCTGCTGCGTCGGTCTAGTTGCCACGGAACCAATCAGCGAGAGGAATTGACAGTTTCATTAAAAATGATTCATTGTCATTAGTCTTCCTAAGTCATGGCAAAGGATCATGCCACAACCTAAGACATTTTATCAACTTTACTGCGTCCATCTAGCAACCACGGAGCCAACCAATAGAGTTGAAGGGTTTCACAAATCCACGTGAACCGCATTGGCACGCTTCACTACTCCCATCTTCCTAAGTTATGGTGAAGAACCAAGCCACGACCTAAGGCCTTTTATCAACTTCACTGTGTCCATCTTACTATCACGGAGCCAACCAGTAGAGTTGAAGGGTTTCGCAGATCCACCTGAACTGCACTGGCATGCTTCACTGCTCCCATCAATGATTACAATGCAAACTTTGTTTGGTCAAGGCATTACATAGCCATCTTCAGACCTAACTTTGGCAATATTAACCTGCGTATTAAAGAAAGAGAAACGACCTCTTTCTTTGAAGTGTTGGGGTAACCTTCCCAAAATAAAGAGTATAAAAGGGGGTAAAACCTTCTCGAAAAGAGCATCAAAGAAAGGAATAAAACATCTTTCTTTTGAACATTGGAGTAAAATCCTCCCAAAATGAAGAGCATCAAAGAAAGGAGAAGAACATCTTTTTTTGGTATATTGGGGTAATACATTCCCATAATAATGAACATCAAAGAAAAACACATCTTTCTTTGGAATATTGGGGTAAAACCTTCCCATAATAATCAAAGAAACGAAAAAAGACGTCTTTCTTTGGAATATTGGGGTAAACTTCCCATCATAATGAACATCAAAGAAAGGAAACAAATCTTTCTTTGGAAAATTAGAGTAAACCTTCCCATCATAATGAACATCAAAGAAAGGAAATACACATCTTTCTTTGGAAAAATTTTTGTTTTGAAATGACTAAAGAATAAAAAAAATCTTTCTTTGAAAATGTTGGGAAGAACCATCCCAAAAAATGAATTTTGTAAAGAAAGGAAAACAAGCATCTTTCTTTAAAACATTGGGGAAAAACTCTCCCAAAATAAAAGATTTTGATTTTAAATAGAGCTTTAAAGAAAGGAAAAAGGCTTCTTTCTTTAAAATGTTGGAGAAAAAACATTCCCAAAAGAGATTTTATTTTGAAATATTGGCTTTTCTTTAAACATCAAGCCATGGATATCATCTCGAGATAGAGCCTCTGAAGGATTCATTATTCTGAAGATATCAAATGTCCATGATGGACTTCATTTACAACTTCATTCACTCGTGATGAGGTGTATGTAGCATAGTGCTTCAGTAAAAGTCACTAAAGACAGTAGGAACCTCTTCAAGTCTTTCTCTTCTTCTAGAGATCACCAAGACTTCACACACCTTGCACTAACTTCATCGAATCAAGAGTCATAGGTACAGTTGGTTTGACTTGAATAGCTGGAGGTTTGTAGGGTGGAAGGATTGCTGGAATTTTGCCTTACTTTTGTCGAGGATGGTAGATGGTTTTCTTCGTTGCTTTGTTGAAAGATTTCTTGAAGGTACTCCTTGACATTTCTTGGAAACTTCTTTTGACGAATTGCCCATTGAGGGCTGCTTCTTTATTTTGAGACTTTGATTGATACTTCTTTGTTTCGAGACTTCAAAGGTAACCAATCCACATCTTGCAGTGACTAAATAATCCCCGCATGCTTCATTTTTTTTAAAAGGACCCTTGTTTACGCCTCACAAGAGTGGCTAGCGGATGCACATTGAACTACGACTTATGCCGAGTCAAGTAGCCCTTTCCTACTCTTCATCTTATAATTTCTCCAGGGGCTTGATGTCTCCATGGATCTGAAGAGAGGCATTGGATAGAGAAGTACATGATGAACTGGTTGCTTCAGATAAGACATGAATTAGTATCCTACTACCCTTGGTTACACATACTTCACACTTGCCATGTGTTTTGTGTGGAGGTCATTCTATGGCAAATAAAGTCAAGCTGATTCATTCTTTGCTCAGTACATGAATCCTTCAGTTGCAAATCCAGATTTGATTGGCTTGATGAAACTAGAGAAAGCCTTTCATTGTTGGGTATTGACACCCGTAAGAGAAAAAAGTTTTTTTTTGAAATTTTTTTTAACACAAAAAAACTTAATCAAAAGCAAAAGAGGTGAAAGAAAGAAAAGAAGGGGTGAGGAGATTATGCCAAAGGCACAATCATGAAAAGTATTTCTTCAGAAACCTGCCATTGATGGGAGGCATTGGGCGGTTCCCCTGTTGATCAATGAGTTAGTATGCACCACCATCATATACTTGCTCGATAATGTACGGTCCTTCCTATTTAGGCTCAAACTTGCCTTTGACTTTGCTTGTTACCACAATGAGGCATCGAAGAACAAGCACAAGTTCGCCTTTCCTGAAGACACGCGGCTTGACAAGCTTGTCATATGCTCGTACCATGTTTTGACGGTACAACTCAATATCTTGAAGTGCATGAAGACGATTTTCCTCCAAGTTATCCATCTCTTGAAAACGGAGCTGAATCTGTTCATCATGTGTGAGTTCTTCTTGAAGAGCGATTCTTAATGAGGGAATCTCAACCTCTAATGGCAACACGGCTTCACTCGCAAACACTAAGGAATAAGGTGTTGCCTGTGTTGGAGTGCGCACCGTGACGCGATAAGCCCATAATGCCTCAAAGAGACGTTCATGCTAGTCTCTTCAGTATCTTCCGACTATCTTCTTCAAGATCTTGTCCAATGTTTTGTTGAAGGCTTCAATCAATCAATTGGCTTGAGGATAATATCCTGTAGAATAATTCCACTAGATCTTGTACTTTGCTGCAAAATTATAGATCTTTTGTGACTTGAAGGCTTTTCCGTTGTCAGAGATGATGCGATGAGGTATTCCGAAGCAGTAAAGGATGTTGCGCTCTAGAAAATTGATGACATTGTCAGACTTCACTTCTCATAATGGGATTGCTTCAGCCCACCTGGAGAAGTAATCAGTCGCTGCCAAAATGAAACGATGTCCCCTGGATGAAGGAGGCTCAATAGGACCAATGACATCAATGCCCCAGGCGTCAAATGGCCATGAAGAGACAGTGGGATGAAGAGGAACTGGTGGTCGATGCTTGTATCACCATGTATTTGACAATCATGGCAAAACTTAGCCACCTTGAGATAATCAGCCATGATACTGGGCCAATAGTAACCAGCCAATTTAATGTTGTGATACATTTTTGGTCCACTTTTATGGCCATCACAAACTCCTTGGTGAACTTTGTAGAGAACTTTGTCAGCTTCTCTTCGGGAAAGACATCGAAGGAGCATCTGATTAAAGGACAGTCGGTATAGAACCCCCACTTTGTACATGTATGTTGGGAGTCATCGTTGCAGCTGATGTCTCTTCACAGGGTCATCTGGTAGAGTATACCATGATTGAAATAATCAAGGAAGGGTTTACGCCAGTCTTCCTCTTCAACAGCGAAAGTGACAACAATGCCAACTTCAACTTCTTCTGAGATGAGTTCCAAAACCGTAGGAAGCAACCACCTTTCTTCAACGATGACTTACACGGACTCTCCATCTAGAAGAGCAAGTCCTGCAGCAAGCTTTGCCAAAGCATCAACTGATGCATTTTGACTTCGAGGTACATGAGAAATCTCAATATGCTCGAATTTCTTCATAAGTCTTTGTGCCACTTCATGGTATGGTACTAGTTCAGACTTCCGGACTTCATAAATGCCATTGACTTAACGCACAATAAGATGGGAATCACCGAATGGATGGAGGCAACGAATATCCATAGAAAGTGCCAATAAAAGGCCGAAGATAAGTGCTTCATACTCAGCTTCATTATTTGAACATTCTTCTTTTAGAAGAGAAAAAGAGTGATGTATCGTCCCGCCGTCTGGTGTCTTGAACACGAGACCTACTCCAGCTCGCCTTCTTGGCATGCCATCAGGGTCTAGTTCAGTTCGGGAGGCACCATCAAAGTACAACTCCCATTCCTTCATGTTGGAGGTGAAGACTTCTTCGTCAGGCAAGTCAATGACCAACGGGGAATTGTCCGGCACAGGATGTGCTGCGAGAAAATCAGCTAAGGCTTGACCCTTAACTGCCTTCTGCTGGACATAAGTGATATCATACTCCATCATAAGTAAAGCCCATTTACCGAGTCGCCCCATGAGAACCGGCTGACTCAATATGTATTTCACTGGATTCGCTCTTGCATTGAGTTGGATTTGATGTGATAACATATAATGTCGTAGTTTCTTCAAAACAAAGATAAGGGTCAAACATAACTTTTCAATGGGTGAATAATTGTGTTCAGCACCTGCCATGGTGCGGCTTAAATAATAGCACACCACCTCCTTTTCTTCATCATCATGCTGGGCAAGAAGTGCGCCTAATGAGTTAGGCTGTGCTGCTACATAAAGGATGAGAGGCCGTCCTTTGATTGGTGCTGATAGAACGGGCGGGTTGAGCAAGTATTCTTTAATATTAATTGTTGAAAGCATCTTGACACATCTCGTCCCACTCGAATTCAACTCCTTTCTTCATCAACCTGGTGAAAGGTTGGATGCAACCTGAAACGTTAGAAATAAAACGCCGTATATAGGAAAGTTGGCCTTGAAATGACTTCAACTCCTTCAGGTTCCTTGGTGGGGGCATCTGTAGAATTGCTTTGATCTTCTTTGGGTCAATCTCAATGCCGTGGTGATGCACAATAAATCTCAGAAAGACGCCAGATTGGACAGCAAATGCACACTTGAGGGAATTCATCTCAATTGATGTTTGCGCAGCCTTTCAATGACAATGCGGAGGTCCTCTTGATAATGTTCACGCTTCCGAGTTTTCACCACTAAGTCATTAACATAACATTCTATTGAATGATGAATTAATTCATCAAAGATGAACATCATGACTCGCTGATAAGTAGCACCAGCATTCTTCAATCCAAAGGGCGTGACTGTATAATAGAAATTCCCTATAGACATACGAAAGGCAGTGTTAATGGCATCATTTTCATCCATCTTGATCTGGTTGTAGCCTGATGATCCATCCATGAAGGAGAGAGCACCATAACCCGTAGTGGCATCAATGATGATCTCCGTGATAGGCAAGGGGAAGTCATCCTTTGGACAAGCTCAGTTCAAATCCCTGAAATCAACACAAACACGTACCTGACCATTCTTCTTTCGCACCAGGACAATATTAGCCAGCCAACGTGGGTATTGAACTTCCTTGATGAAGCCAACAATGATTAGCTTATCCACCTCAGCAACAATTTGTTCTTGTAACTCTGGGCGAAAACGTCGCGGATGTTGCTTCACAGAGCGGAACTGTGGATCAATCACCAACTAATGAGTGGCGACACGAGGGTCAAGTCCCAGCATCTCTTTATAAGACCAAGCGAAACAATCCTTGTACTCCATTAAGAAGCTTCGGTAACTTTCACGCTCTTCAGGCGTGAGGGTCACGCTGATAAAGGTGGGACGCGGATCCTCCTCACTTCTCAAGTTGATTTTTACAAGCTCATCAATAGTAAGTTGCCCTCCATCTTCAAGTTGTTGAGGTGCAGGTGCAGCATCTAACACTTCTCCTTGTTCAAAAGGCATTGCTTCATGCATTCTAACTAAGAGATGTTGCTCGTCTCTATCCCAATGACTTTGTGGGCTAACATCAGTCACTGTGGTATGACATGTGACTCTTTGCGCATTATCAGCTTTATCATCTTCATCGTCAGGTTTGGCTTAGCCCAAGCCATACTTTGGGCGGCGGTCACGAGACTTGTGCCCCTTCCGAATGAGCTTTTCTGATTGTTCCCACCATTCTTTACAAATTGCAGGAGGAGGTGGCAACCTTTGATTCCTTTCCAGCTTCACTCCAGCCCTTTTGAGCAGATTGAATATTCGAGGTTCAGCCTTCATTTGCATTGGTTTCATCACTTGCATCGTCTTAACCTGTAGCCATGTTAACTGGAGCAGTGTTATCATCACCAACACCAATTTCAAGATATTGTTCCTCATCAGAAGTGATGGAAGGAGCAAGATCAGAATAGTGTAGTGAATGAGGGAGTTGCTGAAAAGAGGTTGACTCAGAGTCAAAAGACCCTCTTTCAGAATTAGACTCAATATCATCTTGCGATGGTTCAGTCATAGAACCTAAAGCAGCTCTTTGACGTGCCCTCGCCCTCAAGGGAGTCTCCATGCCTTATCGGGCTGCAACTTCCCGTAATTGAGCAGGATCCTCCAGAAGATGGGATGCGATGTCAACATAAGGGCGAGAAGATTGCCCCTTGTCAGCATCTTTTTCGGAAGTGACAAGAAGACAAAGATCTTTTGCCACTGCTTCTTTTGTTGATGTTTCTTGATCTTCTTGTGCTTCGGCAGACTTGGACCGAGAATGAACATCTCCCAAGCATGGAAAGAATGCCACAGGTTTGGGGTTTGGGACAATCTCCTCATCCGAAGGGTATGAAAACTCTTGAGTAACAGGAGGAGGCCTCCAATCAGAGTCAGTATCACCTTCGGTTGAGATATCACCATCCCGCAAACCATGACATCTTTTCTAATGACCTGAGTACTTGACACCTCAGTTATCGATGCAGGAGCTTCTGTAGTCTCTTGGGGAGAAGTCATCACAACTTCTGGTGGTGCTTCCTTCATGATAACATCATTTGAGGGTTCAACTTATTGTCTTGCAGTGGTTAAAGGAGCCAAGACTTGCACAGCTTCGAGGGGAAAAGTGACCGATTAGAGTCGTCTTTGCTTGGGAACTCCTGTACTCTGAGAGGATGTTCCTGTAATGGTTAATAGAGATGATACCTTCTCCTTTTGCTTGCTTGGGCTTGGAAAATCTCCAGCTGGTTGATCATGATGCCGCTTTGGAGCTAGACGGTCAAGAAAGTAATGATACCTCTGACTCTGTTCTAGCGTCGGAAAGATGCGAAACATGATGTACTCATCATCAGGATGGATGCTGCCATCGGGCCGGACGCGAACTTGTACATTTTTCAGTACAAGATACTCCAACTCTTGGCGTAATATGCGACGATTCCTCCTACGCCGATCACACTTGCGTTGATTGAATGTAGAGCTATGAGGGGCCTTGGGCAGGCCAGGTGGTGTTGGAAGAAGAGGAGGAGCCTGAGAAGGAAGCATCCAAGTGTGTCTTGCTTGATATGGCAAGTCGACTTGCTTTCTAGGCGAAGTAGGTGCCTCCAGAGGACCCCTGTCTTGCCGAGATGAAGTCGATGTAGTGGAGAAGTTTGCACACACCATTGTTGCTGGACACGTGGTGACTGCTCTAGCCGACGAGACCATTGATTCCAACGAGGTGGAAGTGGTGCTTGTCTAGGCTGATAAGTCGATGTAGATGAAGACTTTTGATGAGGCACCCAAGTCTGGTACATGTGCTGAGGACGATGTCTTGAGGTGTCATGCCCCAAACTCCTTCTAAACCGAGTAGAAGAGTTAGTCATATCACGACCTCACATCCGCTCTTCTAGACTCTTCATTTGGGTTCGCAGTTGTTGGAGTTGTTGTTGTACTTCGTCAGTACCTAGAGCAGGTACTTCATTCGGCAACACTGCGAACTTGTTATCGGTATTGGATGGGCCAGTTTCTGCAGAAACGTGGAAGCTTGACTCCCAACCAGTTACTTTAACCTCGGGGGTGAAAGAACCCATTGGACCAGGCATTCTTGCTCGCTTGGTCGAATGGCGCCTCCAGAATTCCCTCATGATGGCAAGCCTCAACAAGTTCTTAATCTTGCTATTCATCCATTCGTCAGGGAACAAGTCATAAGGCGGTGTCACTATGTAGGGATAGCGACAAGTCCTGTCAATGAGATCATTCACACCGAGCGACCAATCCTCTTCAGGGATAGCAACGCGAGCGATACGGGCACCAAGTTGTTCCTGCAAAGCATTCACCTTGCGGTACTTCCTTCTAAGGTTACGCAGCCTGTTGGGATTGAAGGCACGGCAGGCAAATGACATCTGCCTCCATAGAGTATAGGAGGCATTCTCCAGTGCATTGAATAACTCAACCTTAGGGCGCTGCATGTAACACCCCTGTTTTTGCCAAACCCTAAAATAGCCAAAATCCACATCTGGACCCCAAACCCTAATCTGCTTCAGCCATTCCCTTCTAAATGTTGTTCAGAGCATTTTTCCCTTCGGGACCATCTCCAAAATCTCACCCTAAAGCTGAGTTTCAAGCCTTGCCATTTTAAAACCCTAATTACCCTATTTTACCCTAAACTGTTTTCCCCAATTTTGTCGAAACCCTTCAGATCTTACCTGATCTTACCAAACTTTGGCCAGATAAGTTCTATTAATCTTTTGCAACTTAGCTGCGAAATCAAATTTCAGATCGGACTCTTAGATCTCCAGATTTGCAATCAAGTCCATTTCCTATTCAAACTTTCCTCACAGAACAGCCCCTGGAGCAAGTTTCAGAAATTGCAAATCGGCCCCAAACTTCTTTTCAGGTCCTTTCGACCAGCCCCTGGTCGTTGCCACGACCAGTGCACGAGCCACCGTTGCCGCGCCGTGTTCTCGCCGTGTTTGTTCGCCGCCGGCCACCGCTTCTTGTCGCCTGCATAGTGAACAACTGAGCCACCTCCCGCGCACGTGCCAGCACAGTTGCATCGCCTCGCCCAGCGGATAAACGACCGCGCTCCCGTAGCGTTTCGCGCGCGCGCTCCCGTTGCCGTGGCATTTGCATGCGTGTACGTGTCATCGCCGGAGCCTTGCTGTTGCCTCCGCATCTGCGCCGTTCCAGGTGAAGTTCCAATGCAACTGGCAAAGCTGCAGCACCGCCTGAAGCGCGATCACGTCGCCGTCGCCGTCGTTGCGCCTGCGCCCGACAAATTTCTCCCCGGCGCAAGCAACCGCTGTCGGGTTTTCCTTCGCAAACTCCGTCCCCGTGCCTATTTAAACCCCCTCAACGCTGTGAAGAAGCACAACTTCAAGACTTAGCCAAATTCCCAGCTAATTTCTCACCGCCGTCGAGTTTGCTTTCTTCTCCGGCGAGCAACCTCTGGAGCTCATGGTGCCAGCCCAATTCACTGCACCTTTCTTCAAACCAAAACCACCAGTGAGTTCCCCTCTTCCCCCTGTTCATGTCATAGCACCCAATTGCACCCCGGCGAACCTTAACGCCGGTGATCACCGGAAAAGCTCAAAACCCCTGTTCCTGCAATGCTACCTGATTTAATCCAAATTAGCCTTAGTACCAGTAGAAGAAATTGATCAGCATACTCTTTTTAGCAAGCCTACCAATCTGGTTTTCAAAATCGAGCTAAGATCATAGCTCTCCCCAAATCGCGCGCCACCAGTAAACTGGCTCTCGTCGCCAGGCCACGCCGGCGATCCTCCGGTCAAATTGACCCCTCCAGTAGCTTCGTTGTGCCCTAGAGATCATTCCCAAGCTTGGATTTGAGCTCATTCGCCCTGAATCGAAAACCCCCTTTGTCCAGTGTCGTCTTCTCCAGCGCCGGTCGCCGGAATTTGTTCCCGGCCGATCCAGCCGACACCACCTTGTCCCTTAGCTTCGCCTCACCTCCCTGAACAATTCTTTCTACTAGCTCGACACCTGGATTTTCCTAGATTGTGAGTTATGCCTATGCCAAGATCACTGTCCAGTAGCTCAGTTCATGTCCAGGCCACCGTAGTTCATCACCCGATTTGGCCGCCCTCCGGCCATTTCCAGCCCTTGTGCCTGTTGAGTATTTTGTTCCTGTTAGTAATGCCTACCTCCCAGACAAAGTGGTGCATCAATTGGAGCCCTGGATCAAAAGTTAAGCCATGCCCTAGTTTCTGGCCATGTCCAGCACTATGTCAGTGCATGTCAGCCACTGGCATTAGCCTTGTTTGACCTCTTCTGGTTGAGCAATTGAAATGCCACCTTGTCCTTTAGATTCCTGGAGTTGAGATCTACAACTTTCTCTACTATCACTTCTCCAGAAAACCATCCTAAGATCAGTTTGAAGTTATGCCAAAGCCATGAACTGAATGTCGACCCTTCGACGTTCAATCCTTTTTAGCCGTTTCTTCGACCAGAGCCCTTGTAACCTTGCCCTAACCTTTTCCCCTGCATGCATGACTTATTTACTTAATACTTTCTATAGAAACTATTTTCTGTATGCTTATGATATGTGTTTGTGTGTTGATTGCCGCAGAGTCAGAAGTTGAAGGAGTGGAAGAAGTCTTTGAAGATCCGCCTGAGTACTTAGACCCCACATTGCAAGGCAAGCCTCATTCCTTTGATCATGTCTCACCCAATATTTTCATATGAAGTATATTCACTGTTTCTTACTATGCATGCTTAATTGAGATACAAGTTATATTTGAATGACATGAGTAGATATGACCCAAAGAATGATGAAACCCCTTTTGTTATTGAACCTTTATATATATGCTTTTGTCACCCTAGGACTTATATACTGAATATATACATTAAACTTGAAATGGTCAAATACATGAGAAGTTATGATCAAAACCGTTTTGTCAAGAAAACTGATAAAAAGGGATCAGTAGTGAGGATTGGTTTGTATGGAGAGGGTGCGGTGCGCACCAGGGAATGTGAATGTTCCTCACTATTGGTTCATAAGGACGAGAACCTTGTGCTGTGTCTCTATACGAATTGTAAACGTACCAACCACTTGCCTGGTATGGGACAGGCACAACTCAGTAGCTTTTTGGTATTAACAGTTCCCTGCATGGTTTGACGATCTGGTTTCTCGCGTGGAAACTGGAAGGCCAAGGTTGGCCATGAGTGATGTGAGTTCAGAAAAATGATGAGAGGAAAAGGCGTAAATGAAGGAAGGCGCCCTAGACCTGATTAAGCCGTGAGCGGCTGTAATCTTAAATGGTCGTATGTCTCGCGTGGACATAGACCAAGGCTATGTGTCCTGAGGGAACATAGACCAGAGAGGCTAGGAAGTAAGGCAGTGGGGAAGACCCACAACGGTACTTGAGACTTAATTGTCTATTTACCGGGCGGGGATACTGTTAATACTGGATTGTAAAGCGTTGTGTGATCTCGGCCTTGTCACATGTGTATAAGTCACATGAAGCTGATCCGACTTGAAAGCCGAGTGAACTAGTGGATTTAAAAAGAGGTACACCTTTGCAAAGTGTAAAAGAAGTATTGGATACTCTGTACTCCCAGGTTCAGGAGTCTTTTCGTAGTGGATGCTATCCATAGGTTATAGCACAAGTAATGTTTTGGAATGTTTTCATAATGCGGTTAACAAAGTAGTGACTCATGGGAGACCACTACATCTAATGTTTTATTGAAAACTTGTTTAATATTTAGAGTATCATTTTCATGACAAAAGTACTGTTTTGCTAAGCAAATGACTTGGAAATCCATATATATATCAATATGAAACAATAAACCCCGGAATCATATATTTCACCCTCATGTAAGTACAGTTACAATAATCCCCGGAATGAGTGTTGCTGAGCACCAAGTGCTCACCCTTGCATTTTTATCCCACTGTAGAAGAGGGATTCGAGGATCCCGATTCCTTCAGTTATGAGTTCCCGGCAGAAGATGGAAGTGCCCCGGACGAGCCCACGTTCTAGAAGGATTGCGCACCAAGTCAAGTCAGATGTGGGAGGAGCCACTCCAACCCCGCTGCGGATGGACATCAAGCTGTTTGTCGTTGCTTTGTGCTTTATGCTGTGTGTTCGGTACTTGGATACCGATTCTGGTTATGATAAACTTGTTATTTTCTTAGCAACTCTACTTAGCGCCATTTTCGGTGCTTTGGCTATGTAATATTGGCCATGTTGGCCTGCTACTTGTTAATGTTATTACTATGCTTGTGTGGTTTGGAGCTCATGTGACATCCTGCTGTGTGTAACCTACCTGGGCGGTTACCAAGGTGATCCTCAAATGGGGGTCTCACACTGCACGCCTGGAATAGGCAGTGCATGACCAATGAGCGGAGCATCCACATGAAGAGAGGTGGCATGGTGTTGCCTGTTGGTGGCTTGCTGACGAAGCCGTTGAGCAGCTTGAACGTCACCTTGAATGTCAGTGACGACAACATTCTTCAGAAGGTTGCGTGCTTCTACCATCAAGGCACGACGCTCCTTCTTGGCTTTAGCAGAGGCACGTTTATGTGCTTTCTTTGACTCTGTCGCCTGTAACTCTACATGCTCTTGAGTTTGATGGAAGTACGTTGTGTAACTGTACTTGAAGATTGCCACCAGGGGCAATGTCCCAAACTGAACTATCAGAACTTCGTCGTTTGTGTGAGCAAATTTGTTGAGGAAGGACTTACCTGCAAAAAGGGGTTCCTTGTCAACTTATGCATCATCACATTTACTATGCAGGCGCTCCATAGACGAGCAATCATATGCATGATGGATGAAAGACAGAGGGCATGCAGAAGTGAATCAGACAACCATAGGAGCACAGCAAAGATGAGAGGAAACCCAAGTTCCACTGGGCATGCCATTCTTGCTTATAGTCAATAGCCCATCAATGAAATTGAACTCGTAAAGGAAAACCCCGCTTGTGCCAATGGTCAAATATTCGACGTTGGAAATCCTAACAATGAGGTTACTATTAGGGAAGTGGCTGAAATGATGACAAGAGAGATACGCATGAATTAACAGCTAATAAGTCTAATGTTTGAGCATGATGGAAGGTGCTTCTTTTGTCTTGACTGTAGTGTGGTTTTCATCTGCGGATTTACTCTAATGTTTCGGAAAAACCACCTAGAACCCATGGTTGATGTGAGCTCCAAGCAGTACGGTGAAGGTTATGACGATTGTGATAAGCAGTTCTATTGTGACCCAACACTTCACCACGCCTAGAAATCTACACCCCAAATCAATGAAGTGTGGGTCCAAGGAATTTATGGGTTACATGCCAATGATAAAATTAATGTAGCCAGTTTGAGCAATTTTTAAGCTGGTGTTTAATCTTTAAAGCCGGTTTACATTGGTTTAAATTGATTTAAGCCATTTTTAGATGATTTAAGTTGTCTTATCTTTTTTTTTTTGCGAGATATTGTGTGTAAATGATGTGACACACTATCTATATTTAAGAGTTTTTATATCGGAGAGTTTAACTCTTACTTGATTTTATGTTGAATTACACATTATCTCTCTTCTAAAAAACTAAAGAACTAAGTTGTGTGGTTCTACCATTAGAGATAGCCTTACTAGAGATCTGTATTCAAGCGCTATATGTCAGTGACTATAATTTTTAATAATTTTTTTAATACTTTAAATCTTACCACTTATTAATGGTCGGTGGGTTTTTAAATCGGAAAAATACTTTTAAATGTTTTTTTTGAGTTTTTGAAAATGGGTATGACTTATGGAGTGTTTATAAATTACCGTTTATAGGATCTTTAAAAAAGAAAGAAACAATCTACCCCACAGCTAAACTTAACCGTACACACACGGGACATTCCAACGAAAAATTGAGAAAAGATGGGAGAGCTATGATGAAAATTACTCAGCCGTGCACACACTCTCTATTCATGTAAGCTGTTATCTTCTATTTTATGTAATTTTAGTTCTATGGTGAAGGATCCGATGATAGTGATAAAAGAATTCCTGACATGACCATAATCAATAGGCAACTTGATAATTTTCTGTGTCTTTGCTATATTACACTTTTCTGTTATACATTGCTGCTCTCTGTTAGTGGGTTACTGATTACTGACAAAAGAACAATCTTTTGGAATGAAGGCTCGAACCCAAAGACTCCTCTGAAGGCTTAGCTGGAGACAAAAAAACTCACAAAGAAGCTGTCAAGAGGCAAATGTCACAGGACTCAGCATCAAGTTAGTCTGCACCATCAAGTTTGTAAAAAGCATTGTTTCTTCAGAAGTCTGAGAAAGAAGACTACTGATTTGAGTTGTCCTTGAGTGTAGGACAGTTGTTTAGCACAATTTTCCTGCTGATTGGCTCCTAGCCGGTTTATGAATTCGTCTGAATGATTAATTAACTTGTTGCAAGGATTATTGTTTTATTTTTCACATGGTCCAAACAAATATTATAGTTTTATGAACTCGTCTGCATTTTTCAAAGCTGTTTAGCACAGTCGTTTAGATTTATTTTCATTTTTACATATCCTAGGAAACACATTACATTGTTCACATTTTAAATCACAAATACCAGCAGAAAAAAATATTCCGATAGAAATATAACAGACAAAAACAAAATTATTTACGATAGGAAATTTTTCTATTCTGACTTGCATTCGAACATCAACAGGAAAATGATTGTTGTGGAGCATACACTTATCTGACAAACAATGTATGTGAAGACTATTACCCAATATTTATTTCTATTGGTGATGCCGATAGGAATCCCTGGGTGAGTTGTTTTCTTATTTTATCCTTATCACCATCGTTGTTTGGAAATTTAGACTTGATAAGTGATGGTGTCTCACGATATTTGTCGTCGCATTCATTGCACCGTTCTTTATCATGCAAGCAAATTCTCTTTAATGTCATGACCCGTTGTATAAGAAGTCTCACGTATATTATCATCTTCTCTTCCGCTTCAAAGCCCATTATATCTAGTAGACTCAAGTTGTTGTGCTTGAAATCAGATGTCTCCCATTGTAGAGTGGTCTTTTCAGCATACATTGCATCAGGGTTTCTTCCGCATACATGGTGAGATATCTATAAGCAATTAACAGGCAACAATGTAGTTATTAATCATGTAGACATATAGCATATATATTTATCAAAAACACAATATATTGGTTTACCGTGATGTGTAAGCTGTTCAGGGAAGGTGCGGCTTGCACAAGAAACATAGTCCAATTGAGATCGCAATCATCAAAGATGTTATATAGATGTACATCCCTCAGATTTCTGAATATGGGAGATAGTTTTTTAGGACCTTCCGGTTGAATCCAAATCTAAAAACAGAAAAGAAAAACATTAAATAAATAAGAGTAACCACATATTGACATAAACATCATCATAGAAGAAATAAAACATGTGGAGCTTACCTTCCCATCGTCGAAGTTCAAATACAAACTAGTTAGATTTCTTATGTTTCTTAGCCAATTGCTCAGCCTGAAAGTTTGTTGCGAAACTAGTCCTGCACAATTTAATTCAATTTTGCGAAGGAGGGGGACATGACCGAAACGCAAGGGAGGGTTGTCACCCATCCAATCTTCGTTTTTCACATACTCCAGCTTGGGAAGGTTGATCAGCTCAACTTGAGTGTGTTCACAGATAAAAAAACTTAGCACCTTCAGCTGTGAGTACGGCGCATCTATCTTCAACGCACTGTGATCGCCGGAGTCGCAGTAGTCCAGCCAAAGATACTGCAGTTGGCAGCAGCCATCGAGGAGTTTCTTCATGTCTGAGTCGCTTAATCGGACTGTACGTAAGGTGAGGGATGTGAGCCATCTGAATGCATTGGGGCAAGCGTCGAAGAAGGACATGAGATGCTGTCCAAAGCGTGTGTAATCCTCTAGTGTGCTATCCCGCTCATGACCTTCCGTGTAGATGACAAGTTGAAGATACTCGGTGTTTTCACGCTCGTGCTCCATGACTTCGCCGACAAGGCGGCCAATGGAGCATACGTAAGGGTCTATTAGGTAGCAGATGATGCGAAGGATCTTGATGCTACGGTCGCTCGTGGGAGCGAGTAACCTCCTAACTGCTTCAACACACTTTTCCATTGCTTGACGCCTTCTTGTACTGGTGCCGTCTTGGAAACCAAAGTCGAAGACATTTATTCTGAGATGAGAAAGCAAACGAGGAAGGTGGCTCCATCGTCTCGAGAGAGTGCTGGCCTGAATTGTCTCACGTAGTTTCAGGCGTTCCAGGATATCCAACAAAATATGATCAGGGAGTGTACTGAGCCTGTCTTCAACCTGGATTTGCTGCCAAGAATGATATATGAAGAAAAAAAATCAAACAATGTTCATGAGGGTAATACTAATATAAAGTTTCAACAATAACCGCTACTATTAATTATATGGCAAATTAAGGGAAACAAAAACAAAATTTTACATGATCTTGCAAAGGGGACTCCATGGTGAATGAGAGACTGCACCACGATAAAATAAATTTGATTATCTCGAATCAGATGTTCCGAGGTTTTTATAGGCCGTGAGGATGAATTCTACTTCTACAAAGTTTAATCTCCTCTTAATATGAATCAGAGACGGAAGAGGTTATTATAATTGTGATGTGTTCGATTCTAATTCTAAAAGTCCTAGATCCAGATAAAGACTTCGACGCCGCCACAAACCCTAAAAATCCTAGATTCAGATAAAGACTTGTACGCCGCCACAAACCATAAAAGCGCTAGCTCCAGATCCAGATTCTCCGCGGTTCCGCCTCTCCGCCGTCTTCGCCTCCGGTCGACGCCGGCATGCCGCACGAGTCCTCCGCGGCTCCGCCCCTCCGCCGCCTTCGCCTCCAGTCGCCGCCGGCACGCAGCTCTGCCCCTCCGCCGCAGCTCTGCTCCTAATATGAATCGGAGAAGGAGGAGGTTATTATAGTTGCCGTGTTTGATTCTAGTTCTACGAGGTTATTACAGGCGCGCGGTGGTTTCTTTTTTCCTTAAGCATGCAAGTCGGCAGACGCAGCCGCTTCGCCGGCGGCAGCGCCCAGCCGCGCGCTGGGTCAAGGAATGGTTCGTTCCCCTCATCACCTCCTCTCCCTCCCTCTCCAATCGCCTGGAGAAAACCTTAGGGTTTAGGACAGCAGTCGAGGGCAATACGCATCCACCTTAGCTTAGCTTAGCTTTAGATGGCTGTGATGCGTTCTATGCGTAGGAAATAACAATGTTGCTGCCTTGCCTCGCTTGCAGGATCCCGCAAGATCTTTCGGCGTCCAGTGGCAAGTGCTCCCTGCTCAAGTGGGTTAGAGGTACCGTATTCCTTTCCCCCCGCATCCTGCTTTAACTAATGCATATATGGTTTGAATAGATGGCTTTAATTTAAGTTAGCTTACAATTATTTTATGAACTTGGCTGTTTCACTGAATTATGAGTTATGACAACAATTGATGTACGTGTTGCATTGGATGGAAGCCATTGCGCAGTGAATATCACCGATTGTTGCACTTAGAAACTTCTTGTCTTTAGATGTCCTAATCTCTGCATTATTCAATTAGATTGAACCGAGGATGGACTTCATTCCTGGAGTTGATGGTCCCAGTGAGGGTGTACCTCGGGTTTTAGCTTTCTCCATCCCCTAGGCGGCAGTATGATTCCACTCCAATTCATCGTCGAACAGACCCCTCCCCGATTAGGCGTGGTGCAACACAATCTCGCTTATAGTCATTTTGAGCATGTCAATGGTTTTTTTTTTTTGAGGTATTATCCTATTTGTTAGCTAAAGTGTACTCTCAGAAGGTGGGGGTATAAGGTTTTTATATTTTGTCTATTCAACTGTTGTTCAAAATGCTAGAATTCATAACAGATTCCTGAATGATGTGTATGGAATGTTATGTTATTTGTATCTCTCCTGTATTGTAATTTTGGTCTTAAAATTATGCACTAGATGCATTGGTAATAGGGATAACTATTGTTATTTAGGGCTTATTTGGTCCAGCCATAGCTCTTGCTTCTGTTACAAAAGCAAAAGGCATGCAGCTCTAGTTCCAAATAAGAAGTCGAAGCCCTGTTGAGGTTGCTTTAGCTTCTCGTCGGAACTTCATGAACTTCTTTGATACCATAGAGTTGGAATCTTGAGTAGCACTGGGACACTAAAAGGGGTGCTCCATCATTTGTTTATAATTTGGCTCCAGCTCTACCCCAGTTCCAAATAAAGTACAGTTTGTTGCTAATCTACTTGGCATGAGACTAGACAGCACTGACTCCTGCTTAGAAACTAGAGTCAGAGATAAGCCAAATTGGGTCTCTATATACTGTTGGTTCTTAGAGTTGCATCCTAAAACTCTCCATTTACATATGGAATTCGAAGAATCAAATACTTGCAAGTTGATTACCATGTTTATGTGGTGGCTATGCTTGGTAAGAATGTTGGTTTTGCTGTTCCTTTCAGTAGTTTTTCCACTATAATTTCCATATTGAGTTCTGTTGTCTGTTGGAGCCTTTCTCCTTATATTAGTTATGCAAACTATTCTTGGCATTCTTGTCTTCGTTAACATTTTTTCTTTCTTTATGCAGATCACCTCCTCCAAGGCGGATGAGGAGCCCTCCACCTTGTCCTCACCGTCGTGGTAGATCTCCTCCACCCCCTCCTCACCGTCGTGGTAGATCTCCTCCTCCACCTCCTCACCATCATAGATCTCTTCGTCCTCCTCACCGTCGTAGTAGATCTCTCCGTCCTCCTCACCATCATAGTAGATCTCCCCTTCGTCGACCACTTCGCTCTCTTTCTGGATCAATTTCTCCTCGAAGGTAATTGTGTTGCTGATATAATATATTTTCTCTCTTTCTTCCTGGTTATCTTCTGTCTTTTATTAGGTCACTACGTTTGTGCAAATCTAGATGATAACTTAAGATTGAGCCCTTGCCTCTCTAGTACTTTCTGCACGGCAGTGTAAATTTCCTAGTATTGAATAATTCTCTGTGAAAGCAGGGGTCGAGGACCTCGTGTGAGGCGTGGAAGATCAGATTCATCATACTCTGAATCACCCACTCCAAGAAAGGTAAGCTTTGTGTATGATGCTTAAATTCATGAATTTTCTATTTTTATTTTGAGGAAGAAGAAAAGAAAAAAAAAAAAAAGGAGGGACGTTTTCCCTTTCTACTAAAAAAAAACCTGTCTCGCCAGACCTAATATTTTCTCTTGTATAGGGACTACGAAAGGCAACCAGAAGTCGCAGTCCTAGAAGGTATATTTTTCACGCTGTTCCCCTTTCTAGTATTATGGATTCATTTTCAATATTCTGGCAGCCTAAATGTGCACCCATCATATAAATGTATCAGCGTGAATGTGAATAGACTGAATTACGGATATGAATCATAAGTGCAACTCAGTTGCATGTCAGATTTGTATGATGTGTGCACCATTATATTTTTAGGTTCTTTCCACGATACGCTGTGGCAGTTGCCTTTCTAATAAAAACCATTGTCATGCAGACCTCTTAGAGGAAGAAGTACATCTAGCCACAGCCGCAGCAGCAGCTCACTTTCCCCTAATCACAATTAGAGCTCGTGATATATGGTAATCCTGGCAGGTAAATCTTTCTGTTTATTAGCTCTTTTTCTCTTTCACTATCTCGGTTGCCTGTCCCGCTGCTGCTGTTTGTTGCTGTGAAACTTTGTTTAGTTTGAGTGGATGATGGAACTTTACAAGCAAGCTTACGATGCCAATGGATATTGCTGGTGACATGTTTCTTCCTGGAGTCTGTGTCACTGTACGTCAGAAATCTGGGGGAGTTCATGCTTGTAATAAAGTACTTTGGTGTTCTGTAGAATATACTCGCTTGATTTTTGTTCCAACTCAGGACCTGAATAATTCTCAACTGAACTGGTACTTGTCGATCTTGTAAGAATTTAAGGAGCTATCACTACTGTTGTCCATGCAGTGTGCATTGTGCATGTTTGCCTTACAGTTTTGTTATTCTGTATGATCACCTAGTCTGTAAACTGTACTCAGGCCATTGCGGCTTGAAACTTGTACTTGGGTCCCAACCACAGAATCAATTTATTTGCAGCAGGGATGCGCAACCCATCCAGGAGGGAATGGTACATATTGGGTGGTGCCAACTTGCAGGAGTCCATGCAAGTGGAACTGTTTGCTTGTTTGTATAGAAAATAAAGAGATGTAAGATTGGATGAGATGGTGTTTGGTTGGATAGATGGTATGTGTTGTGGTTGTATGAAACATTGAAACTACCCACCCTTCACTTGGAAAATTGTGAGGAACCAGCAAGGCCACCTCCATCTTTCAAATGGTAGAGCGCTCGCTTTGCATGCGACAGGCACGGGGTTCCATACCCCGCAGCTCCAATTTCAATTTACTCTTCTTTTTTTTTTTTTTCCGGTTGACGGTAAATCACTCTATTATTGCAAATTCTTCACTAGTACTATTCTAAACAATTATCAACAAACTATTGTGTGGTTGCCATTCTTATCAGAAATACCTCACCTAGAATGTACCCCATTCTTACATGAGACGAGTTTTGTTGCACCTTCAAAATGTCATTGAATTATAAAAATTAACACTGGAGTTTTTTTAGGTACGAAAGAAAAAAATTTGAAAAATACATGATTGCAAGCCATCAACATTAATCGAAACCTTCGTGGCTGAATATCTTCGAATGTTCGTTGAGTTTGACTATACAAATAAAATTGCACTAACATAAAGCACATGCATCAACATTAAGATTTTTCTGGATCTTAAAGCACACCATGAAAGATTTCAATATATAGTTTTTAAGACTAATCTGAACTCTATGGCGAACCAATTTGCTAGGAAGAACTCTATCTTGCATGGTTTACCGGTTGACGACATTGCCAATGCTCATCACATCTCAATAGAGGATGCCCAGAGGTTAAAGGATAATAGGGGCGATGAAGCTGGTACATATACTTCTAGATATTACCGGAGTGCTTATGAAGGTTATCCTGATAATTAAGGCTGAAGCTATTTTCTGTTCGACCAATGATAGCTTAGAGTGAGTGACCAAGAAAATAAGACAAAATAAGACATTGCTAGAAAGTTGTTAGGCGATTGCTATATGCTCATCTTACATAATGCAGCCACCTCCGGGTTTCGTTGCTCCTGAAGGTCATATCTGTCATCTTCGTCGTGCCCTCTATGGTCTCAAGCAAACTCCTCGGGCTTGATTTGAGCGCTTTTCTTCTGTTGTCACTGCTGCTGGATTCTCTGTTAGCTCTCATGACCCTGCTCTTTTTATTCACACCTCATCTCGTGGTCGGACTCTTATTCTTCTCTATGTCGATGACATGATCATCACCAGTGATGATCCTGCGTATATTGATTTTGTGAAAAAACGTCTTAGTAAGCAGTTTCTCATGTATGATCTGAGTTCTTTACGTTATTTCTTGGGGATTGAGGTTATCTTTACACCTGATTAGTTTTTACCTCTCTCAGCAGAAGTATGTTCAGGATTTTCTCGATCGTTCTAGTCTCACTGATCAGCGCACTGTTGACACTCCTATGGAGTTTCACCTGCAGCTCGATACCATAGATGGCACTCCTCTAGATGATCCTACTTGCTATCGCCATCTGGTTGGGAGCCTGGTCTACCTCGGCATCACTCGTCCTGACATCACTCATGAGGTTCACATTCTCAGTCAATTTGTTTTTCCGCCCACTCAGACTCACTATAGTCATCTTGGTGTGGGGATGGATCACTGCTGCGCCAACGCATATCAGTTTCTCCACAAGGGGGTGGCCCGATCTTCACGGCGTAGGATAGAAACAAGATAACTAGCTGCGAACAGCCGGGGTAACTAGCTTTATACCTGCCAAGGTTGGTTGCAACCCGTACGATGGGGAAGTCGATCCGAAGCTACAAGAACTCCGACCCGCTGTCAGAACCACAATCCGGGACTAATCCATACAAAACGGCCAGAACCGTGGAGCACGAACTAAGGGGACCCGTAAAGATCCTTCTCGCGAATCCAAGAGAACTCACAAGAGCAAAGTTAGAGGAACACTCAAGCAGTCTTGCTGCACTAGCATATAGCTGAAATGGTTTGATCAAAAAGTGCTTCCAATAGTTGGAATACATGGGGTATTTATACTAGGAACAACCTTCCTAGTTTAGATGAGAAAGCAACCATTAGATGAAAAGTTTTCTTGAACAACCAACCCTCCTAATTAAGGTGTGAAGGCACCCATTAGATCAAGAGTTTCCTTGGATATCCAAGAGACCAATTCGTTTGGAAAAGAGTTGCTTCAATTTTCGCGCAGGTTGGACTGGTTGTGCAGCTTCCACTAAAATGACCATAACTTTTGATTCGGAAGTCGAAATGATGCATGGTTTGATGCGTTGGAAACTAGACTTCATTATCTTTCTAATGATGTGGCCCATGACCATGTTGCACGCTCATATTGTCTCCAGAATTGCTCGCAAAAGGACAGACAGTGTGTGCCTTGCACCACCCTCATTCGTGCGACCAATCTTCGTCGTCCCTTCCAATGCACCTAAGTTCAACCAAAGAAGTGGACGTTGGAAGCACCATTAAGTTGTTTAAATCTGAAATGAGACTCAAGTTAGCATGCACCTGGTCACAAATTTGCTTGGCACGAGATTGAGTGATCGGTCCTTGAAATTTGGTCGAAGAGTCTTGTATGCGATCATCTTGGTCATCGGGGCGAACATCTTGGTCGTTGGAGCTTGTGATGTCCACATCACATCTTCTTCGAGTTCTTCGTTATCTTCATGGTACAATGTCTCGTCGCTTGTTCTTCCCTGGCACTAGTACTCTTCAGATTCAGGCCTATTCTGATGCGACCTGGGCCAGTGATCCTTCTGATCGTTGGTCTCTTTCTGCATATTGTGTTTTTCTTGGTTCATCTCTTGTTGCCTGGAAGACTAAGAAGCAGACTGCAGTTTTCTGTTCGAGTGCTGAGGCTGATTTGAGAGCTATGGTGTCTGTGATTGCTGAGGTTGTGTGGTTATGCTGGTTACTTGCTGATTTTGGTGTCCCGATTTCGGCCCCGACGACTCTGATGTCCGACAGTACCGGTGCTCTTAGTATTGCGCGCGATCTAGTAAGGTATGAGCTCACCAAGCATATTGGTGTCAATGCTTCGTACACACGGTTGCAGGTGTAGGAGCGCATGATTTCTCTACAGTATGTGCCTTCTGAGTTGGAGCTTGCTGATTTCTTCACCAAGCCACAAACTCGGGCGCAACATATGTTTTTCCTCTCCAAACTCAGTGTTACTGACTTACCATGAGTTTGAGGGGGATGTTAGAGATGTATTTGTTTTGTTTGTTAGGATTAGTTTCCTAAAATATCTCCGTAATCTGTGTATATATTTTGTCCTACGGATTCTCAGATTGAATACACACAGATTCCTAACAACTGTTAGGGAACTGGTTGAAATGATAACAAGAGATATGCACATGAATTAACAGCTAATAAGTCTCATGTTTGAGCATGATGGAAAGTGCTTCTTCTGTCTTGACTGTAGTGTGGTTTTCATCTGCGGATTTACTCTAATTTTTCGGAAGAACCACCTCTTGAAGAACCCATGGTTGATGTGAGCTCCAAGCAGTTCTACGGTGAATGATTGTGATAAGCAGTTCTATTGTGACCCACAACTTCACCCACGCCTAGAAATCTACACCCCAAGTCAATGAAGTGTGGGTCCAAGGAATTTATGGGTTACATGCCAATGATAAAGTTAACGTAGCCAGTTTGAGCAATTTTTAAGCTGGTGTTTAATCTTTAAAGCCTGTTTATATTGGTTTAAATTGATTTAAGCCATTTTTAGATGATTTAAGTTGTTTTATCTTTTTTTGTGAGATATCGCGTGTAAATGACGTGACACACTATCTATATTTAAGAGCTTTTGCATCGGAGAGTTTAACTCTTACTTGATTTTATGTTGACTTGCACATTATCTTTCTTCTAAAGAACTAAGTTGTGTGGTTCTAGTATTAGAGATAGTCTTATTAGAGATCTGTATTCAAGAGCTATATGTCAGTGACTATAGTTTTTAATAATTTTTTTAATACTTTAAGTCTTACCACTTATTAATGGTCGGTGGGTTTTTAAATTGGAAAAATACTTTTAAATGTTTTTTTTGAGTTTTTGAAAATGGGTATGACTTATGGAGTGTTTATAAATTACCGTTTATGGGATCTTTAAAAAAGAAAGAAACAATCTACCCCACAGCTAAACTTAACCGTACACACACGGGACATTCCTACGAAAAATTGAGAAAAGATGGGAGAGCTATGATGAAAATTACTCAGCCGTGCACACACTCTCTATTCATGTAAGCTGTTATCTTCTATTTTATGTAATTTTAGTTCTATGGTGAAGGATCCGATGATAGTGATAAAAGAATTCCTGACATGACCATAATCAATAGGCAACTTGATAATTTTCTGTGTCTTTGCTATATTACACTTTTCTGTTATACATTGCTGCTCTCTGTTAGTGGGTTACTGATTACTGACAAAAGAACAATCTTTTGGAATGAAGGCTCGAACCCAAAGACTCCTCTGAAGGCTTAGCTGGAGACAAAAAAACTCACAAAGAAGCTGTCAAGAGGCAAATGTCACAGGCCTCAGCATCAAGTTAGTTTGCACCATCAAGTTTGTAAAAAGCATTGTTTCTTCAGAAGTCTGAGAAAGAAGACTACTGATTTGAGTTGTCCTTGAGTGTAGGACAGTTGTTTAGCACAATTTTCCTGCTGATTGGCTCCTAGCCGGTTTATGAATTCGTCTGAATGATTAATTAACTTGTTGCAAGGATTATTGTTTTATTTTTCACATGGTCCAAACAAATATTATAGTTTTATGAACTCGTCTGCATTTTTCAAAGCTGTTTAGCACAGTCGTTTAGATTTATTTTCATTTTTACATATCCTAGGAAACACATTACATTGTTCACATTTTAAATCACAAATACCAGCAGAAAAAAATATTCCGATAGAAATATAACAGACAAAAACAAAATTATTTACGATAGGAAATTTTTCTATTCTGACTTGCATTCGAACATCAACAGGAAAATGATTGTTGTGGAGCATACACTTATCTGACAAACAATGTATGTGAAGACTATTACCCAATATTTATTTCTATTGGTGATGCCGATAGGAATCCCTGGGTGAGTTGTTTTCTTATTTTATCCTTATCACCATCGTTGTTTGGAAATTTAGACTTGATAAGTGATGGTGTCTCACGATATTTGTCGTCGCATTCATTGCACCGTTCTTTATCATGCAAGCAAATTCTCTTTAATGTCATGACCCGTTGTATAAGAAGTCTCACGTATTTCATCATCTTCTCTTCCGCTTCAAAGCCCATTATATCTAGTAGACTCAAGTTGTTGTGCTTGAAATCAGATGTCTCCTATTGTAGAGTGGTCTTTTCAGCATACATTGCATCAGGGTTTCTTCCGCATACATGGTGAGATATCTATAAGCAATTAACAGGCAACAATGTAGTTATTAATCATGTAGACATATAGCATATATATTTATCAAAAACACAATATATTGGTTTACCGTGATGTGTAAGCTGTTCAGGGAAGGTGCGGCTTGCACAAGAAACATAGTCCAATAGAGATCGCAATCATCAAAGATGTTATATAGATGTACATCCCTCAGATTTCTGAATATGGGAGATAGTTTTTTAGGACCTTCCGGTTGAATCCAAATCTAAAAACAGAAAAGAAAAACATTAAATAAATAAGAGTAACCACATGTTGACATAAACATCATCATAGAAGAAATAAAACATGTGGAGCTTACCATCCCATCGTCGAAGTTCAAATACAAACTAATTAGATTTCTTATGTTTGTTAGCCAATTGCTCAGCCTGAAAGTTTGTTGCGAAACTAGTCCTGCACAATTTAATTCAATTTTGCGAAGGAGGGGGACATGACCGAAACGCAAGGGAGGGTTGTCACCCATCCAATCTTTGTTTTTCACATACTCCAGCTTGGGAAGGTTGATCAGCTCAACTTGAGTGTGTTCACAGATAAAAAAACTCAGCACCTTCAGCTGTGAGTACGGCGCATCTATCTTCAACGCACTGTGATCGCCGGAGTCGCAGTAGTCCAGCCAAAGATACTACAGTTGGCAGCAGCCATCGAGGAGTTTCTTCATGTCTGAGTCGCTTAATCGGACTGTACGTAAGGTGAGGGATGTGAGCCATCTGAATGCATTGGGGCAAGCGTCGAAGAAGGACATGAGATGCTGTCCAAAGCGTGTGTAATCCTCTAGTGTGCTATCCCGCTCATGACCTTCCGTGAAGATGACAAGTTGAAGATACTCGGTGTTTTCACGCTCGTGCTCCATGACTTCGCCGACAAGGCGGCCAATGGAGCATACGTAAGGGTCTATTAGGTAGCAGATGATGCGAAGGATCTTGATGCTACGGTCGCTCGTGGGAGCGAGTAACCTCCTAACTGCTTCAACACACTTTTCCATTGCTTGATGCCTTCTTGTACTGGTGTCGTCTTGGAAACTAAAGTCGAAGACATTTATTCTGAGATGAGAAAGCAAACGAGGAAGGTGGCTCCATCGTCTCGAGAGAGTGCTGGCCTGAATTGTCTCACGTAATTTCAGGCGTTCCAGGATATCCAACAAAATATGATCAGGGAGTGTACTGAGCCTGTCTTCAACCTGGATTTGCTGCCAAGAATGATATATGAAGAAAAAAAAATCAAACAATGTTCACGAGAGTAATACTAATATAAAGTTTCAACAATGACCACTACTATTAATTATATGGCAAATTAAGGGAAACAAAAACAAAATTTTACATGATCTTGCAAAGGGGACTCCATGGTGAATGAGAGACTGCACCACGACAAAATAAATTTGATTATCTCGAATCAGGTGTTCCGAGGTTTTTATAGGCCGTGAGGATGAATTCTAGTTCTACAAAATTTAACCACCTCTTGAAGAACCCATGGTTGATGTGAGCTCCAAGCAGTTCTACGGTGAATGATTAAATTCATGAATTTTCTATTTTTATTTTGAGGAAGAAGAAAAAGAAAAAAAAAAAGAGGAACGTTTTCCCTTTCTACTAAAAAAAAAAACCTGTCTCGCCAGACCTAATATTTTCTCTTGTACAGGGACTACTGTTGTCCATGCAGTGTGCATTGTGTATGTTTGCCTTACAGTTTTGTTATTCTGTATCATCTCCAAGTCTGTAAACTTGTACTTGGGTCCCAACCACAGAATCAATTTATTTGCAGCAGGGATGCGCAACCCATCCAGGAGGGAATGGTACATCTTGGGTGGTGCAATCTTGCAGGAGTCCATGCAAGTGGAACTGTTTGCTTGTTTGTATAGAAAATAAAGAGGTGTAAGAGATTGTGATATATTATTTTCTGTTTGATTAGACTATTTTATAATCATAATAGTCTTATGTAAACTTTTATCAGAGAGATATTTTTTGGAAGTATTTAATTATATGGTATTTTTTGGAAGTATTTAATTATATGGTTACAGTTGAATAATTACAGCAGAATATTTTGGAATGCAAAATTAACAATGGAGGTTTTTTAGGTACGAAAGAAAAATGTGAAAAATACATGATTGAAAGCCATCAACATTAATAGAAACCTTCGTGGCTGAATATCTTCGAATGTTCGTTGAGTTTGACTATACAAATAAAATTACACTAACATAAAGCACATGCATCAACATTTCTAATCCATACAGAAAGGGAATAACAGCACGTAGGTATGAAACAACATAAAGAGATCTTTCTTGTGTTCCACAAGTCAATTAAGATGGGCCAGTTAGATATTAAGGAGCATAAAAGAATTGTCAGTGCCTACCGATATCTAACTTGTGACGCCTACGCCATCTAGATCCATTGCCGTCGGAGATCCAAACTAGAGGTAGCACCGTAGCAGACCACATCTACCTAGGGCACCCCTCAGCAGGATGTTAGTAAAGGGAAAAAGATGGGAAACGCATGATCAATCTTCATCTTCCGTTTCCTCATCATCAGCATTCAGATTACCATATCTCCAGCCATCTTCAATGTTGTTGTCCTGGTCTTCTTCAGTCTCTTCACTATCATCTTCATACATTGCTTTATTAGGCCACTGATTCCTGACACCACTAACATTAGCGGGTGTCGTGCTTGAAATCTTCACATTGTAGACTTTAGCTGGAGGAGCCTTATGCACTGTTTTCGTCTTGCTCCTTTTGGAGTTCGGTGCAAGACCACCAATCCCGGCATAGGCGTCATAATCGCTGGTTTCATTCACAGCATACTCACCAGCAGGAGCAGCAAGCTTGCCAATCTCTTCTAGATTGTGCTCAGGATGCTGAGTTTTTAGGTGAAGATTCAATTTGTACCCATGGATGTAGGCTTTCTCACAACCTTCATAGGGGCAGACATGCGGGCGCTCAACAAAGCTGTGTGCAGCTGCTTGTGTGGAAGTCTTTGTGGAGCCCTGTGGCTTATCTGAAACCGGCGTATGTCGCACTGCAACAGAAGTTCCAGCCTGCAATGACCACGTTGGACACAGTTATTACCACATTGGGAGAGTAGGTTAAACACTTAAACTTCATATAACTGATCGTAAATATATGATGGAACAAAAAACCTAACACTTGATCATAGTTGGGTTTAGTCAAAGTAAATTGGTAAGGACGTTAATTGATCTTCTGTTAAAATATACAGGCACATACAAACATTGGTTTTAGTCATGTTTCATGATTATTCTCTAAGGTGAAACTCAGTACCTCTTTTCTGAGGATAAAATTAATAAAAAAAACTACAGCATGTTCAAATAGTTGCATTAACAAGACAAATTGACAAAATGCCTAATGGTTTACAAGTTGGCCGGAACCCAGAAGTCAGCTGGTTTCTGGTGATCAGCTGTTTCAGGCCTTTTCCCAGCAAATATAAGGGCATAATATGTTTGTTTGGAAATTCTAATGCACCAGAAACTGAATACTATGGCTAAGGGAAGACGATGATTACAAGAAGGAAAAGGAAATATCCATTTAAGGATACAGCACATCTATTTAGATGAGAGGTCTTGGTCTCTGGGACCCTCAATCTTCTACAGTAAAATCATGCCTAAATTTCATTTTCTCTGTCAAGTTCAGAGTCATGTATTTGGCTTCAGCTTAAACTGAACCATAATAGCACTGAGAATCCAAGTTTTCTCAAAAAGACCTACTGCATCCAACAGAGCTCGACGTCAAGAAGATGGCACTTCAATTCTCTAGAAATAAGAAATCTAATTTTAAGTTTAGATCATTTTTAAATTTGAATTGTATGTTGACACTTTTGCTTCCAATTGAAGGGCCTGTTTGGATGGGGTGGATTTGGCCCAATCCCTTTAGGAAATGAATGTTTGAGTAAAACAGGGTTGGGATTCTAAAGCCACCATGTGGATGTATTCCAAGGGATTCGAAATGAAGACCTGGAGAAGCACTTTTTTTTTTCCTAATCCCCTAGGATTGGTTGTGTCCAATTATCCTAGTGGATTTGGTTCTTTGGGAAAAAAATTTCACATAAGTCCCAAACAGGCTGATATACCCTTTTGGCCGAAAGGAAGAAAAAGTAAAAAGAAGCTTTAGGTCATTATTCTTATCTTGGAGCACATTTTCTAGATAGTAGTGCAACAAACATGCGAAATAATATTTGAGACCTTGAAGTTTCCTGGTGAAATATTGCAACTGCATTTTTTTTCACTTGTGGAAATAATTTGCAAAATTTATGTAAGGTTGCAGGATGCCAGGGACAAAAACTGAAGGTATATTGCAGATTTTACTTGGTCTCACAAATAAACAATAGAGTATCCATTCTATTGAGATTGTGCTTCCTCTGAAACTAACAAAAGCATTACAGGAAGTGCCCTTAATTCCATCTTATGATTCGAATAAACAAATGGAGACATCTAGTAAGAGAACTAATAGAAAAAGAACTAACGAGTATGGTATATGATGCACCAAGGAAGGACTCTAAAGGATGGTCATGTAAGTTGATCCATTATAGCAACATACCTTTTCATGTGCCTTGACATGAGCTTTTAATTTGGAGTCACTTATGAATCTTTTACCACAAGCTGGGTATGGACAAACATGATAATTCTCCACTGAATGTATTTTTAGGTGTGCCCGTAAGTTAAAATCCAATGAGAAGGCCTGAAATTCAGAGCTTTTATTTGTTACAAAGTCCTATTGTACTGTAGACAAAGCACTTATCAACAGAAAAACATTTCGATTATTTTCTTTTTCCAATCAGTGACTTATAGATGAATTTTTCCTTGATTCCTTCCAATATTATAATAGCAATGTTGCAAGAACCACGGGACTCTAACCATCAAGTTTGTATAGGCAGCACAACACTGCTTTGTGATACCATGACATACTGGCCTATAGCAGTAATCATTCCCTCTTCACATTGGATGTGCACATCAGAAATTGTTGCATGATTAAGACCTATAAAATTAGTACTATAATTGTGAAAAACATTTAAGTCGATGAACCTATTACATATGGAGACAATGGCTAGATAGGCTAAAGTCACAGTGAGTCATGCCTCACAATAGCATAAACATGGCAGGAATCCCTCAAAAATCAACCAAATGTAATCTCTTCTTGGGATTTTTGCCAGGCAAGATATGATACAGTTTTCTTTTCCTTTTTTACTTTTTGAAGCCTAATACCCTCAGGTTGCCTTTTTTTTTTTTTTTTTTTTTCCTTTTTCCTTTCAGGCAAGGCAAGATATGATAACATTTTCTGCTAATACCACAAGCATTAAATAGCACAAAAAAGATTGACCATAACATAAAAGATCAGGTGCATGGTGAGAATTAAAAGCAAAAAGGCTTCACTGAGGGTAAAAACTCCATCTGGGAATATACAGTATATTGTATAAAACAACCCTAGGCTCAGAAAAAAAAAAAAAAAAAAAAAAAAAAGAAAGGAAGAAAATAAAAAAGAGCCCTAGAAGTGTAGCTGAAGAGGAGGATGAGATAATCACCTTACCACAGCCTGGATGAGGACATAAAAAATCCCTTTGTCCTGTGTGAGTAAGATTGTGCCTTTTCAACTTGGAGCTATCTAGAAATTTCTGCGAGACAAACAGAAAAGGATATGTCATAAGAATACCAAAAATAACAAAGTAATTAAGACTACATTATCACTTCAAAAGCCAGCACACACACACACATATATATAGCAATTATGTGTCTTATAAGGAACTACATGAAGAGGTCTTGTAGGGGCATTCGCACAGGTACAAGTCAGTAGTGCATAGGACTTTCTTATGCACAGTGGCATGCATTAAGTATGAATTAGTTGCACATTTTAACTCTCTCAGAAATTACAATGAATGCACACTAAGAAAACATTAAGGCCATCAACGTAAGGGTTGAAAAACACAAGATCTCTTTACAGAAAGCACATAGGAAAGATTGTGATATCAACCATATGTAACATAAGTCTAATGATAATAGGTACACGTACTTAAAAAAGAAAAAATAGCATAAGAGAAATTCAACTAGGAACATCAAAGTGCAGATAAGTTCATCGATGCCTTGATGGCAGTAGAGTAAAGCAGACTGGTGCAATTGAGATACCTTCCCACAGCCTGGCTCCTGACAAATGTACTGCCTCTCACCATGGACATGAGCATGCTTTCTTAAGGCTCCTACATCAACAAAGGTCTTCCCACAACCTTCATAACTGCAGAGGAAAAGAATCTCTGTAGTTGGTTCAGGTTTGAGCACCTCGGGTTCTGGTTCCTTGGTATTTTCCTTCAAATTTTTATACACATCCTCTGTGCACAAATTAAGAAAAAAAATAAATAAATGTACGAAGTTATACACCTGTTGAAAGTGTGAGATTACAGTGGATCAAATGAATGCTCTAAAATTTAGGATCATCTACATAAAATCCATCACCCATCACCATTGCATATTTGCATACACCTAGTACATCCACACTGATTTGGTGATACAACTCTAGCATATGCATTCAAAAGCACATGATCATCATGATTGCACCGAGGCTCCTCTACATAACACAAAGTTGGTGTCCAAGGGCAAACAAGAGTTTCTTTTTAAATGCAATGGCAGGATAAAACTTTACATAAGATGGAGGAGGAATAGACCCAAGTTTACTACTCGTACTCATAAGCATAAGAGTAATACAATAAGCCAAGGGGCTGTATTTACCAACAAGGCACAAGCTTTATTAGCAAAAAGGGCTTGGATACGTAAAATTAAAAATAATAGGAAAAAAAAAAGAGCACGCAAAGGAGCTGTATCCACTGAGCAATGCAGAGATTAGGACATCTAAAGACAAGAAGTTTCTAAGTGCAACAATTGGTGATATTCACTGCACAATGGCTTCCATCCAATGCAACATGTACATCAATTGTTGTCATATTCAGTGAAACAGCCAAGTACAATAATTGCAAGCTAACTTAAATTAAAGCCATCAATTAAACTCATATATGCATTGATGAAAGAAGGATGCGGGGGGGAAAGGAATACGGAACCTCTAACCCACTTGAACAGGGAGCACTTGCCACTGGACGCCGAAAGATCTTGCGGGATCCTGCAAGCGAGGCAAGGCAACAACATTGTTATTTCCTACGCATAGATGGCATCACAGCCATCTAAAGCTAAGATAAGCTAAGGTGGATGCGTATTGTCCTCAACTGCTGTCCTAAACCCTAAGGTTTTCTCCAGGCGATTGGAGAGGGAGGGAGAGGAGATGATGGGGGGAACGAACCATTCCTTGACCCAGCGAGAGGCTGGGCGCGGCCGCCGGCGAAGCGGCTGCGTTTGCGGCGGGTAGTAGTAGCTCGCCGGCGGGTACTCCATCTCTCGTCTCTGCCTATTGCGTAATCTCTCTGGTGCAGAGTTTCTGAGCTTATTTGTGATGAACTTTTACTTTGGGGGGCTTGAATGCCAAAACTACAACCAAACTGGCGTATTTAGGAGAAAGTGAGTCCTCCGAAATTATGAAATTTTTGTACGGATATCACAGAATAAAAAAATAATTTTAAAAATAACGCTTAATAAAAAAAAAATTGTAAAACTGGCTTCAGTCGCCATTCCAGATGGCGATTAATGGCATTTCGCCTTCAGTCGCCATCTGGAATGGCGACTGAATGCCACGTATCTTCAGTCGCCATCCAGAATGGCGACTGAAGGCCGAAAATGTGTTTTTCTTAAAAAAATTCTTGACAATTGTGTTTCTTTTAAAAAAAAACAATAAAAATTGTATTTTTTTCTTAAAATAACATTCAAATTTGTGTTTTTTTTAAAATTAGCATTCAAATTGTGTTATTTTTTAAAAATAACATTCAAATTTGTGTTCTGTTTAAAATTAACATTCAAATCTGTGATATGTTTAAAATTAGCATTCAAATTAGTGTTTTTTTTAAAATTAACATTCAAAATTGTGGTTTTTTTAAATTAGCATTGAAATTAGTTTTTTTTTGTAAATTAACATTCAAAATTGTGGTTTTTTTAAATTAGCATTCAAATTTGTGTTTTGTTTAAAAATTATCATTCAAATTGTGTGATTTTTTAAAAATAACATTCAAATTTGTGTTCTGTTTAAAATTAACATTGAAATTTGTGTTTTTTTTAAAATAACTTTCAAATTTGTGTTTTTTTAAAAATTAGCATTCAAATTAGTGTTTTTTTAAAATTAGCATTCAAATTTCGTGGTTGGTTCAATCTGTCGAGTATGATGTTCCCAAAAACGAAAATGAACATAAAAAAATAGTGAAAACATGAGAATACTAATATAAACCAAAATAGTACAACCATGAGAATCGATATAATGTTCCATAAAAGGAGAACATAAAAAAAAACTACTGTCGGCCCCTCTTTGGACGATGCCTCCGGTCGCGCTGAAACGGCGATGGCGAATAGGTGCTGCGCGGATGCACTGTCCTCTGCGAGGCCTGTCGACCGGGAGGCTGAGCACTCGGGTCCTGCGACGGTGGAGGTGCCTCACCAAGCTGCGAAGATGCCAACTGATGTTGGCTCCGATCGGCGTCGTCTCTCATCTGCAACATATCGGCATACTGAGCATACGATGGGTCGCGGACCACCTGGGGGTCGGCACGGACCGACTGACGAGGAATGTATGGTGAGTGCCTAGCAGGAGACCGAAGCGAACCAGCCGACGGGATAGGCACCGTCTGCTCAGACATAGCAATGTACTCGTCGTCTGAGTCGAACGTGACGTCGAAACCCAATCCAGAATCGGAAGTGTGTGCAGAAGGCGGCGCTCGGGGACCCTCAGAGATCCGTACACCACCACGCGACGAGAAGTCCACGTGAGGTGCAACACCTGTACGGTACGAGCGAGCTGGGGGCCCACCAAGATAAATGGGTGCGGCAACGGCCGTACCTGAAGGGCCGGCTGTGTCGGGATGAGGAGCGGCTGAGTGCGACGGCGTATGACTGGGTCGGGCCCGTGGACGTGGAGGTGCAACAAAAGTCGACGAAGTGGCGGCACTCTCAAGGGTCAGCTGCGAGGCGACTCGGTCGACGTAGGCGACGGCCCGATATAGCTCGTCGGGCGTGATAGGCAGACCTGCTTGCCTCCGCTGGACTAGTGGCCGTGTCACGGAACTGATCGCACGGATGCCGTCAGCCTGCAAGACGGTAAGACAATGGGAGGCAGAAATAAAAATAACAAGTAGGTCATGGGCTGGCGGCATGTACCTGGCGGTGTACCCGAGATGCGTGATGTCGGTCGTATGTCTGATGCACGCTCTGAGCAGGCACGTCTGCAGGCGCCGGAGGCGGCGGGGCAATGCGAGCTGCGGTGCGAGGGAGGTACCATCGGAGGTAGTTGCCGTATGTCGTGGAATCGTACGCCCTCTCCTCACGCACGACATCTATCGCTGCTGTCTGCTCCCAGCGACGAGTGTAAGGAGACTGTCGGTCCTGCCAACTGACAACCTTCTTGCCCTTGCGACTCTGCCTGCAAAAAAAACAAAAGTGTTCAATTATTTCACAGAGCGAAAACACTATGCGCGGAGATAATGGAGAACTTACTCGTGCTGGTCATGCGACAAACGATGCGGGGCGCTGGAGGAGGGATCGTCTGGAATAAGCCAAACTGGCGCATCACCCTCCACGGAGCGTACACCTCCAACATATGGCTGAAGACAAGAATACAGCGGGTGAGCCATAAATCCCGGTCCTCGGTACACACCACAGAGATCGCGCCGCCGGCTGTGCTCTCGATATAGCTCGTCGTCCAAACCCTCCATATAACACGAGCCGGATGCAACAACTCCAACTCGCCACTGTACGCACTGTAGCATGCATGCACCTGAACTGTGGCCCACTGTAGCTCATGTTGCAACCAGCGATCCCCCATGGTAGGGCGATCGATCTCATCCTCTGCATCCCTAGGCGGGTGCCCCTCCGGAAGTGCAACGGGCGTGTCGGTGATGAGCGGTCGTCCGACAAGTATGTGCTCATACGACCACAGCAAAAGAAGCAGAGGAGATCCGGTCATGTTCGCCGCTCGGGCACGCCGAACACAGGCGTCGCACAATCCTCGATACGTCGCACAAAGAACCGCTGACCCCCAGCTGATGCGTGGGATCTGATCGATCGGCGTGTCCGCGAGCATCTGCGCCAGTGGAACAAGCCAACGATCCACTGTGTCGCCGTGAGTGCCTGTAGAAAAGCAAAAAAATAGGAATTAAATTCAACAAGAGAATGGAAATAGCTGTGCCTATAACATGTTTAAGCATACCAGTGAACATGAAGCCCCCGAACAAGTGCAGCAAATACGCCTCGAAGTGTCGGCTCACAGTCCACTCATCTGCATCTGCTGGGCACGTCCTGAAGTGAACAAGCCAAGTCGCAGGAACTCCAACGTCGTGCTGGAAGGGCTCCTGGCCCAGAGGTAGTGGATGAAACCTCTCGGCGAGCATGCCGTCCCATCCGGCGGGAGTGGGTGGTGGTACCCAGGCCTGTCCGCGAATCGGGAGTCCGAACAACATGGCCACATCCTCCAGGGTAATGGTCATCTCCCCCCACCGGAAGTGAAATGTGTGCGTCTCGGGTCTCCACCTGTCCACCAGAGCAGAGACGAGTGATCGGTCGTGCCTGAAAGTCTCCAGTCTGGTGATCATCCTGCTAAAAGGAAGCAGCCCCGCCGCCCTCAGCCGTGCGATGTATCTCCCGTCGAGAGGCCAAGACGTGCCGGACGATCGCAGGCGGAATGGCTGAAGCTCCTCTCCGGATCGCACCGCTCGAGACCGATGACGACCGTCGTAGTACTGATCGAGTAACTCAGGAAACTGTGGACGAGGGTGAGCCATGCCTGCAAACAAGAACATTAGGTTGGTACATCATCAAATACACAGCAGGAACGAATAAGTGTTGCACAACATTACTCAGTCATGTTCGACTAGCTCCGGATGCATCAGGACATGTCCTCCTCGTGTGGCCGGGCTGTCGGCAAATGGCACACTTTCGTAGCTCATCGCGTTCTGCGTTATCCATGTCATTGCCAATTCGCATTTTCCGCCGTCGTCCAGGGCCTTTCCGCCCCAACTGCGGTGGTGGAACATATCGGATCTCGCCTGCCCTACACGACCGATCTCTGTAGTGCTGCTGAGTCCCCCAAATCTCAAAGTCTGCAGTCCATGTCTCGGCAAGGTACCGTGAACCATAGTAAACTGAGAGGTACATCTCGCTCGACTTGTTGTCGTGCGCACACGCGGCCATCACATGAGAGCACGGTTTATGCAATAGAGTTGGCTTGTTACAAGTGCACTTGACACCGTCTTCAAATGTCACTCCTTGCCTCTTGATTTGTCGCATGTATCCACCCCCCACGTTCTTACTGCGCAGATAAACGACCCAACTTTGCCTTCTACTGTTAGGAATGCACTCAACTGAGTGTTTCTGAGCGGCCGCGGCTTTCATTTCTAAGTACCTTTGTACTTCATGAGGAAATTTTGGTGGTGTCACCCGAAACAATGCTCTTGCAGCTGTACCTCTCTCGTAGAAGTATTTGGCCGTGCGATGCCATGTAAATTCCACAATTCCAGTGAGCGGCAGACCTCGCACCCCCCTCAACACAAAATTGTATACCTCCGCCATGTTAGTTGTCATTACGCCATATCTGGCACCTCCCTCATCGTGCAATAGAGACCACTTCTCAGGAGCTTTGTCACTGATCCATTCACTAAATTTCTTTGGCCTTGATCTTCGGGTGCGTCGTCTCGCCACATCTGTAGTCTCCGCGACATTTTCTTCATCTTCTGGATGTTGTGAACTGCTTGCCTCTGACCTTTGAGATTTACCTAGATCTGAAGTTTCTTGTTCTAACTCGTCCCAAAGTTTTTGGAACTTATGGCTTTGGTTCTGATCGCACAACCGCTTGAACTTCTTCATAAGCCGTGCACTCTTGTAGTGTGTGAAGAAGTTCGCCGCAAGGTGTCGTTTACACCACCGACTGATCAAGTCATTCCAGCTGTACTGCGGGTTCTCAGTGGACAACATGAACTCAATGGCACTTAACAGACCCTTGTGTCTATCATGGATTATACATACATTCCGTCTGTCTTTCACGACTGTTTGTTTTAGGTTTGCAAGGAACCATACCCAGCTGTCTGTACTCTCTCCTTCCACTAAGGCGTACGGCATGGGAAGTAGCTGGTTGTTTGCATCTGCAGCAACTGCTGTCATCAGAGTTCCCTTGTACTTCCCAGTTAGAAATGTGCCATCCACGCAAAGTATTGGCCGCATGTACTTGAACACAGAGATTACTTGACCAAATGACCAGAATATACGCTCCATATACTCAGCTCCAGGAACTATCTCACCATTTCTGCCGACAACTGGGCTATGGACCATATCCATCACAGTGCCAGAGTTGGTGTCAACGATTTGTTGGATCAATCTGGGCACATAGTTATATGAATCATAGAAAGATCCAAATAACATCTCAAGACCAAGTTGCTTGGCTCTCCATGCCTTCCCATATTGAATGATGTACCCAAATGTGTCATTGATCTGGCTAACAATTTGTTTTGGTGGCATATCAAGATTTGCATGAAGGTTCGACAAAATTACACGTGCCACAAATGCGGAGGACATATTTCTATGACTCTGTGATACTTCTGTCACTGAACAGTCGTGTTCGGTGATCCTGGAAACAATGAAGTACTCATTGTCCCTGTACCGAGCAATACGAACATAAAATCGACATCCTTCCACCTTGCACTTCACTGCGTACAGTCGCGGAGTTGTTCTGTCAACCTTGAAAGACCGACGCAGTGTCACGGACCACATCGCCACGGCTTGCTTTGCCTCCTCCTTGCTTCGAAAATGTTGTCCCAATGTTAATCTGTGCTCACTCCCTGCCGACTCCGAACTGCGATCGTCGTGGATTCGCGCATGCTCAAAACCACTAGGATCTAGCCATTGTTGTGGAGGTCCCATTCCACGATAGTCTTCTTCACCAGAGGAATCCGCATAGTCTGCGTCCACCTCCGACCCTTCGCTGCCTGAAACTTCCAGACCCTCGTCTTCACCTTCGTCGGCATAAGCCTCATCCCCAGGCCAGAAATACCCGCCCATGAATTCTGCGTTGGGCATATCCACAGAATTATAAGTCATGGTTGGATCAATGTTCGTATGTTGTCCTCCAATTAATGGTTCGGGTACAAGTTCTGTTCCCGGTTCTGGTACATTATCTAGCTTTGTCACATACAGTATGCAGTCATCTGGCCCATGATTGGGATTTATCACCCTCCTAACAAGAGAGCCCCATGATCTATCGCCTCTAAGTTTACACAATTTCCAACAAGATGTCAAACCAATAGGCACCAGCGCTTCCATGACAATTTTGTGTAAACATGGGTCAATATTTAGGATGTCCATGACTCGGGTCTTAAGGTCTTCAAAATTAAGAACATTAAGATCATTCAATTCCATGTCTACACGGTGACATCCACTTAGGTCATCTCCAGATGGTCCATTTCTAATGATTTGTTCCCCGTGAAAAATATATACTACTCTTGTTTCCGACATTGTCTACAACATAAGTATTACAAACATCAGCTATCATATCTTCAATATATTTTGCACATTACTCTATACTCATCCTTAAGACATCTGTGACTTATTTTTTAACATCTTAGAAGTACACTGCATTAATGATATTGCATCACATCTAATCAAATATGTATTTCTGCACATTTTCTACGAATAAACCGTATGTCCTAAATTATCGATTCACTATTTATTAATCTAATTTATTCGCTCAATACATAATATTTCTACATAACAGATCTACAAATACAACACATCTACATAACAGATCTACACATTTCTAAAACAGATCTACACATTTTTAAAACAGATCTACAAATTTCTAAAACAGATATACAGATACAACACATTTCTAAAACAGATCTACACATTTTTAAAACAGATCTACAAATTTCTAAAACAGATCTACAAATACAACAAATTTTTAAAACATATCTACACATTTTTAAAACAGATCTGCAAATTCCTAAAACAAATCTATAAACCCCTTTCTTTTTTTTATAAACCTCATTTCTAAAACAGATCTGCAAATTCCTAAATTCCTAAAACATTCTATACTAATTACCAGTAAAAAAAATTTTACCTTTCCTTTTTCTTCTTCTTCTTCTCCTCTTCCTCCTTCTCCTCCTCCTTCTCCTCTTCTCCTCCTCCCCCTCCTCTTCTCCTCCTCCCCCTCCTCTTCTTTTCTTTTTTCCCCTCTCCTCCTTCCCTCCTCCTTCTCTTCTTTCTTTTTTCCCCTCTCTGCCGAGCCGTGAGTGAGTGAGTGTTTTTTTTCGTTTCCACCGCAATCGCCACGGCCCCCCCTTATATAATCCCCATCAGTCGCCATCCCAGATGGCGACTGATGGAAAAAAGCCGCAGTCGCCATCTGGGATGGCGACTGATGGCCCATTTTCGGTAAGTCGCCAACCCAGATGGCGACTGAAGCCATTTTTGCAATTTTTTTTTAAACGTTATTTTTAAAATTGTTTTTTTATTCTGAGATATCCGTACAAAAAATTCCCGAACTTATAATCTCAACAGATCAGATTCATGTAAATATCATCTCATTCATCGTGTCGGATGTGAGATCGCACAAGCTTGTGCATGATGAAGAGATGCAAAATTTTAAAATATCCTCTTAATATGTTGTATCATGTGATTTTCCTTGTAAAGACTTGGTTAACACGCGTGCTTAGTGATAACTAGTGGTTATTAGATGCATATTAGTGTTAATTACTACATATTAATTGTGATTAGTGGTAATTAGTTATTATTACCATAATTGCTGTTGATTAGTGGTAATTAGCATCGATCAGTAGTTATTGGTCGTTTTACACACCAAATTTGTGATTATATTAAGAAATTTCAATTTTCATATAAGCACAATCAAATTTATTTATTCAAATAAATATCATCTTAATTCATCCTAAATCAACACAAACAACCAGATAGAGACCCGTATCATCTTATACACCCAACCAAACAACTCATATGTACCATCTCATATAGGATGAGTATATCCACATATACCAACTCAATATGGGTGGAATATGGATATAAATTATCTAAATTATTCAATTTGAATAACATTTTTTTCTCTATCAGTATCATTATCTAAATCTGATAAAAAAAAATACATGTATCTATATTCAAATCCAACAAAATTAGATAAAATTATATAATTGTATATTTGAATTCAAATTTGAATGCTATTTCTATAAAAAATACTTATCTAAATTTGCAACATAACAACTTTGTGATCAAATTCTTATATGAATAATAGAATTGTTATATAGATTCATGCAAATATATTATTGTTTCATTTAAAATGAGTTAATTTAAAACTTTGTACAAATAAAATAATGAAATCAAAAAAATATTAGTAGTATTTGATAGAATCCGAAGTCTGAACTGAGTTCGTATCCGATATTTATTCAATCCAAATCAAAATCTGAACATATCTGAATCTGACTTAAATATATGGGTGCAGATATGGTTTGACCAATATCTGGTCTATTTTCACCCATATTCTTATACAAGGACGAGTTTGTGCACCCAACCAAACACTAGCTTAACATTCCAAGCAAAACTGGTAATATTAAGTGTTAGCATCCCATGATCAAATAGATATTGATGCAAATAACTTATAACAGGAGTTCATATGCTCATATTTTAAAGAAAGTTTTGACTTAATACGTTACCATAACTAACAAGTAGTCTTTGGTTGCCAAATAAAAGCCCAAACATTCCATTAATCAAATGAGTTTTTTTTACTGTTAACCCAGAGTTAAAAAATAATTTCGAAATTAACCCACAGTTACGAGAATTTGCAAAAATGGCCTGCCACGTCAGCTTGTCGAGCTGAGCTCGACAAGCTGCTAGTCGCACGGGACAGCCACTTGTCGTGCTCCCCAACCACGACAACAGCTTGTCGCGGGTCCCGAGCACGACAAGTTAAAACATTTATTTGCCGAAACGGGGATTCGAACCCGGGCCAGAGGACTCAGGAGCGAGCGCGCGAGCCGGTTGGTCTAAGGCATTTATCTGTTATATAAGCACTGGACATTTTAATATTCTGCAGATGGCTGAACTGCGAGCTTGTCGTGCTCCAGGAACACGACAAGGACTTGTCGAGCTCTGGGAGCACGACAAGCTCTAGTCGTGTTCCTGGAGCACGACAAGAGGCTGCCCGTGCGACTAGCAGCTTGTCGAGCTCCCAGAGCTCAACAAGCTGACGTGGCAGGCCATTTTTGCAAATTTTTGAAACTGTGGGTTAATTTCGAAATTATTTTTTAATTCTGGGTTAACAGTAAAAAAAACTCTTAATCAAATAGATGGGAGGTCCAATAGAAAAACAAAAGGACCTAATTGCGCATGCTCAAATGAATGTAGAAAGAGCTTAGCTGTACAAAAATGTATAGTAGAACAGTCATGATAGCTCGAAATTGATTTTATAGCTTTACGTACGCAAGATTTACTGTAAAGACTTTCAAGTTCGCAATCGCCTAAATTTGTGCTCTACAGCATAATAACTTGAGCATAAAAAAGCAAATCCAAATTACCTTAATTCACAACCAAGTGAATAATAGCCGGTGAGCTATTATATATGTGACAACTCAGCCCCAAAACTCACTAATCATGGCTTAAACATGTATCATGTTGTTTCCATCGTCTTGTTTGTAAGACTCACTACATTGATGGCGCGCATCGATGGTAGGAGATGAGACGTGTGCTAAATAGTTGCTCAACACAATGGAACAACCATATGTTCTAGGCGAAATCGGGTGGCCGGTGAACGCGTATATGTGGAAACGCTGTTATTGGAGACGAAGTGGATAAGATAACAGGCGGTTCTGTGAGTCCCACCAAAAATAAAATCGATTAATCTTACTTACAAAATTTTAAATATGACAAATGGATCCATAAAACCAAAGATCTCACTATTAGTGAGAAGTATTTTTGGTGTATATATAAACAAATCATATAGAATAAGTCTCACTACTATTGTGTATTGATTCTCAAAACGAAGGCTAATTCTGTCTCTACGACAACACCTCCTTAAGATGAGAATATCCCGTAAACAAAATCCTGAAATGTTTGCAAATTCCAAGGATGCTCCAGGAAGGAGCAGTTACTGAACAGCACATACATATTGTATTCGAACAAAGTGATAGCAGCGTAATAACCACCAAGCTTCGTGTTAACCATCCATCCATCATTTACTGATTATGTCTTCCTAAGTCTTATCTCATCAAGACATCAACAACTACATCAAAATCAATCTGTTCACTACCATTCCGGTTCAGACTTGTGACAACTCAATTAGACTAGCCTTTCTCTTGACACAAGGTGAATTTGCCTAATTACTATGATATGTCTCTGTATGAGGTGAACTAACTAACATCATCCATGCAGAGAGGAAAGGGGAACTAAGGCCATGCCGCGGAAACAAGGGGCATGTTCTATTGACTACACTAGTTACCGTATATTGATTTAGCCACTGACTACACATTTGGCAGGTTTGTGGTCATGTTTAAAATAAAATGTGAAAAAATTATGTCTAAAAATATGACATTCAAAATTACTACACTTTTGATTAAAAAATATGATAAAAATTTAAAAATTATTTAACAAAAGTTGACATACATAACTATGATAGTGAATCAATAAGTAATCTAATTAGACGTAGCATAACTAATTTAAAATGTGACAACCAGTGGTCATAAACTAAACACACCCAACATCTTACCAGAGATTTGTGTGGATAAAATCTTGCAGCACGTCTGGTTTCATAGCAATATTTGGGGCGTGTTACCGTTCACATATTTATGTGGTATCCACAACATTCTAGCCATGCATTGTGTAGTCCAGTCTAGTCCTGCCTGAGCACCTGACCACTTATGCAATTATACTTCTAGACACTCATAATATTAAAGACACTGATGAAAACAGACCAAACTTATGTATATCTCATCAAGAAAGAATTCTCGATATTTTAGGCAGCTTTTAATTTTGAGAGATATCTCGGACCAAAACATAGTATGAAAATTCATAATACGACAAGAAGTACGTGAAACAGGAGCACCATGACACCAAATAGGCCATTTGTAAATCAAAGATTGGATAGATAATGCAAATCGCAAAACCTGGGACGTTGATGCATCACCATCAAGCTAGCATCCAATCCAGGTGAGGTGCAATAACGCCCCTGAGAGATATCCATAGATGGTGTTGTGCACTGTGCAAGTGCTGTTCACAGCCCAAAAAAATACCCTTACACATTCATCACCAACTCAACAAATACCAAATTGCACCAACAACCAACCATAACTCGATTGATAACATATTTGCGATACCAAATTGTTTGTTTGGAAAATCAGGGCCTGAAAAACAATCAGGCCTGAAAAAACCCGCTAAACTCATCGGGTTACCATGATTTAATTTGAGCTTAGAATTTGTCCCCCCCTTTTTAGTATTGCAATTAAATAATGCAATTTTCCAAAGAATAAAAATTTCAACCATTCACTCACTTATTATCCTCCGGGCTTTTTATTCTGCTTGCTATTTAGACATTAACTGTTTGAAAAAACTGAAAGATGAGACAAATGGGGGATTTAAGTTCAAAACTTATTCTATAAATTGAAGTCTTTTTTTTAATGAGAAATCCTAAATGAGTTTAACCAAATGTAAGATGATTTACTGAACTTATAAATTCAAGATAGACTTTATTTGGAGAGGCTAAGCTTGGCCAAATATATATGTTCTAAGGTCTATTTGATCTAACTTATGTTTAATTTATGAGCTTATAATGTGTTAGAATTTTCTTTAGTTTTGATATCACTTATTAAAAAAATAAGAGCTCTTTCCTAGAACATTTGTCATCATATGAGATACGACCTAAGCACGCAAGATAATAAAAACAAGAATCAAGAAGTCTAATATAGAAAGCGATGATGAAGACATAGAAACAACGACAATCAAAAAGAGAAGAAGATCATAGATTCTTAAAAGTATAATTTCAAAAGAGTACAAGAGATTGATGTCCTCAAACAATTCTTATATTTTTTGGATTCCTCTAAGAAATTCTTAATCTCTTGCCCTCTTTATACACCAGTTACTTCTAACTTGAATTGATCTCTCTTTAAGCCTTGTTTAATTGATTTTTCTAAGCCCATCTTCTATGAATTTATATAGGTCTTAATCTCAACCCCAACTTACAAAAAAAAATATATAATACAATCTAACTAAAACTCTCAGTAGTTTTTTAAACCTAATAGGATTAAGATAAAAGACATTCCCAACAAAGCATTGTAAACATATATCTGCTAATTTGTGTGCTTTCGGACATATATTTTCAATTAATTAATTAGAAAATGATTTTTCAATAAAAAGTGGAAAAATAAATTAGTAATGTTATATTAGAGACTCTTTTTTCTAATCGCACCGTTGAACTATTTTAAACCTAGTTGAGGAGTGATCACGATGAAAACAACCTCTGATGACTGAGAATCCAGTCATGTGAGATCTTAGTCAAGAATTATACAATTATCTATGATATATATTATACTCAATGACTTCAAATAAAGTTGAACCATTTTTAATCTACTCAAGGGGTGATCAACATAAAAACAATTTCTCCCAGGACTAAAGAACCTCTAATATAAGATGTTACTCAGGAGCCCTCCAATTTACAATTTATGATCAGCCATAATTTAGATCACAATCCATGACTTCCAACACAATTTTGTATAATCGCGAAAATTTGTTATCAATTACGATGAGACGGAGGTGATGCTCAACTAGTGGCATGCAGATATTGAAGACATGACAACTCTGTGTTTGCTAGAATTAGACATGACTTAGTGCCTCGGTATCAAGCCACCCATTTATTCTTGAATTGACTTCAAATTAACAATACAAGTTTAACTCACCATCCAACAGTACTCTTTGCTAAACTCTTTCATCCAACGGTTCAAATAAAGTTGCTTCTTTATCTAACAAATAAAAGGAAAAAAAAAATCAAGAAGTTGGTGGTCGAATTAGTTTAATTAGTGTCCTATTGTTTGTAGAATTGAAGTTTGCATCACAATAATTGCATTGTTGGTATTATTAAGATTTGATCTCCTATCTTTTTATTGACTATCCCTTAAAAAAAATTTATTTTTCTCTTTTATTTCACTATGTTTTTCTTTTTATATGAAAAGATAGTTTATAAAGAGATGTAAAACAGAATGTCACACTCGATAGATATGTAACATTTCTTTCATGTAGAATATCGTGTTTCTCGAATAGCCATCAACACTACTGTGCAAACACAGCACGCACACAAAATAATGTTGGAAACTTTATTATTGGCTTTGCTTATGAAAAAGCCAACTTTATATTAATGTTTTCCTTTGCTTTCATCTTTCTCTCCTTTCCTTGGGATATACGATGGAGCCACCCTCTTAGTGGATTGCCTTTGTGAACACCTTTCTTGTAATGGTCCAAATCTCCCAACACTTCCAACTATTTTATAGGAAACTACGTATAGTATCACCAAAATTTCTAAAACTGTCCTACAAATAATTCCCGGTCAACTTCTTATTTATTTTACATTTTTCTTTGTATTTTTGTAAGATTTTGTGTTTCTTACATCTTAGATTATATATATTTGTTGCATTCTTTATAAAGAGCACAAAACTAACCCTACACCAGACGGTTTCTCTTTTTTTTTTTTTTTTTTTTTTAAGTGTAGATTAGGATCTTGAGTTGCTAGAGGTAATCTAAACCCAAAGAAGGAGCCCATATCGTTTTGATTTGTCAAAAGATCTTGGAACACTTTTTTCTAATAGACCATGACTGATGACTCCTTTTTTCGTCGAAATTTAAAGGGAATTCTCAATATTGCAAAACACTTTTTAAAACTATTCCCGATCAACTTTATTGGTCGTATAATTTTCCTTGTATTATTGAATGTTTTTGTACTTCTTATACTTTAGATTTTCTATTTTAATTATATTTTTTACAGATAGCACATGATTAATCCAATATCAATTAGTTTTTTCTTTTCTAATCTGAATTAGAATATCTGATTACGGGCAGTAACCTCAACCCTAAGTACATGTCCATATATATATCCTTTTGATTTGTCAAAGATCCATGAACACCACCTCGATGTTTCCCATTGGCAATCATCAATAATCAATTTATTTTCTACAACAAGTTCAGGTGATTTTTGCTTGCCATTTATAGAAAAAGAAAGATATGAATCAACAAGACTTTCTCAACAATGACGGCAGTTTGGCACGTTTTGATTTTAACCTAGGAGGGAGGAAGACAATTCAACAATTGTTGGAGATACACATGCTGGAGTTTGTGAATTCACATTGCCGCTTCTATCTTTATCGTTGATGTGATACTAGAGCGTAATCTATCATATAGAAAATGGATGATCAAAATTAAACTCTATTGATAGATCGAGATCGTTACACCTACAAGATTCGGATTTGAGTAGGACTACATTCTTGTCTACATCATGAACGTGTAATGTTGAGTCGAAAGAGAGCATTCGGTGAAAATTTTATAGTAGGATACAAACATGCATATAGAACATGTGCAACATTAGTCAAAAAAATCAACTTTTTAGAAATGTGGACATGCATGACTCATGAGTGGGCCGCGTAGATATGTATGTGCACGCGTAAGCGTATGCACAAACAAAACTACTTAGGGTCCTATGAGTCATTGGACTCTACTAGAATTTTCTATGTAAGTCTCTCAATATATGTATAATTACATAAATTTTGATACCTTATAAGAGTCATAGAAATAGTTGATTAGAAGGCATACATATAGTTGACAATTAGAAGTGCTTGAATCAAATATCACAATAATAAAAATCAACGAATAATTCATATGACTAGTCGTAACATCTTTAGCTCAGAATCTAGTCCTATTTTGGATATTATATATGATGGAGATATATGTGTATATAAACCCAAGAGGCTAAGGGACCAAATATATTAAATATGGGTTGATTATTTTACACGAAATGAAGACGAAAATACAGATGAATTAGTGTGATATATATGCATCCTGTGTGGGGTGCACTAGAAACATGCTAGACTTGTATTACATCAACAACCACTGAAACTTGAATATTGACATTTAATCATGACTAACAACTTTGAAACTTATATATTGACACATTTAATCAGCCAAGAGAGATGTGTGTCAACCTGGACTGTAAAGATTTTGAAAGAATCAACTGTAGTAATAAATGTAAATCTTTAAATCGAAAAAGGAGATTCTCTCTTAATCTCAAAAGAAAAAAAGAGATTCTCTCTTGCCGACACGTGTGTTTATTTTTGAGCCATGTTCACTAATGATTCCTCTATGGCGCCCGACAGTTCAATTGGAGCCTCATTCGCTACTTTCAATTCTAAAAATTCTATCTTCTTAGAAATGAATGTTAGTTTTGTAAATGTTATTTGCATGCATATCTAAAAGGAGTCTACTGTGTCACTGATGTATGGTTCCATATTTGATAATTTTTCAAATAGGAGATTTTTTTAGGTTTGCACTGAAAATCGAGGATCTTTTTTGGCCGTTCAAAAATTTAAGATCCAAAATGAGCTTGAGCCAAATTTAGAGAAATACAATATGACTTTCTCCGTTTCTCGTAGCATCTCAAAGTTAGGTCACACACCTCAAATTAGTCAAAAAAATAAAATAAATAAAAACTAGTTCATTAGGGAAACTAAGACAAACAACGTAGCAATTTGCATAACTTAATTATTCGTTTTTAAAAATGCTGATCTGGCATGCATGATTCCATGATTAGAAGTAAAGTACGGATGCAACTTTTAATTGTAGTCAACCCTCGCTATCTTGCACAAAGGTCATGTATAGTTTATGTGTTGTTTGATCGAGTGTCAGAGGAGAAATTAAGATCTTTAAAACTTCTCATGAGAGTTGATAATTTCTCAATAACCATACGACGAAAAGCATGCTCCATCGTGCCATTTCCTCGAAAATATATATGTGAAAAGTATGTTTATTACATCTAAGTTTTGTGCAAATTCTTTTGCCAAGTTTTTACAAACCACTTTATTTTTTTTTTTTTTTTTTGTCAGGAAACAAACTTGTGGCACGCAACCCTTAGACTTCTTATATAAATAGAAAAAAAAGGAAAGGAAAGAATTACAGAAGGAAGGTTAGGCATCTGAAATCTCAATGGAGTGCAGCAAAATAGGAAAAAATACAAACAACTACACACACACGTGTTTGCAGTGAGCAATATATATGTGTGTTGCGATCATGGCAAGCATTATATATATATATATATATATATATATATATATATATATATATATATATATATATATATATATATATATATATATATATATATATATATATATATGTGTGTGTGTGTGTGTGTGTGTGTGTGTGTGTGTGTGTGTGTGTTAGTTAGTTATGTGCTGTAGTACTAGATAACAATCACTAAAGACGTCTTTATGCTTTATTTGACAGATGAGCTTAAAACAGCCATTAGCACGTGCTGTAGCTCAAAACACTACACTTTTTCTTTCCACGACTTTGAAACAAAAGCAATGAGCTTAGACAATCTAGTACTATTGTGACCCACTCAAAGAATGGTAAGTAAACAACACCTAATTCTACATTACGTTTTCTTACCTAAGGCAAATAAATGAGCATAAAATTTTTTAAGCTTAGTGAAGTTTGATTATAAATAGAGGTGGTTTTCATTTATAGTGGTCCTAAAATACCCTTAAGACAAAAGTGACGGGTAATTTATCCGCCTTTTGGATATGTAATTGAAAACTTTCTAGTCAGCTGAGATACCTCCAAGATTCATTTTGTCCTAATTGCTCGGATTCATGTTCATTAGCACGATCAATGCTTTCATATTAATTTATACCCAAATTCATGTATGGTGGCACCATTAATTTTTTTAATTCTCCTTTGTCGCCATATATTGCTAGCTAGATTCTTAACGAATTGCATACGTGTCGAGAATAATTTTGTCAAATCAGATTCATCCTTAGCTCAAGGAAAATCAAATTCCCTTCATGCATATATATGAACGCAAGTAAAAACTGGCACAATGGAGATTAAAAGAGAAAAAACAAATATGATATGCTCATGTCATTTCCCTAGATATGGATGGAAGATATGGAGAGAGAGAGGGGGGGTTAAAAATCTTGGGGAATTTATCAGTGAATAATATGCGATATCATTACAAAGATAAATAGATGGATTCAAACAAAGTGCACACTGGTCGGCTTGTCTCACCTTTTTTTCCCATCTAATATCCACTCTACTTATTCTATTCTACCATGCAATGCAGGGTAGATATACGTAACTAGACGTTCATATAATAATATTTTAAATTGTGGAGGTGTATCATGTGAAAAATTTTCTTAACAATAGGATAATTGAATTTACGATCAAAACCGTCCGATCAACGTAAAAATGAATCATATTTATCAAATTTATTTCATAGGATGTTTCTAGTTAGATTATTAGTCATAATAGTAGCATAACAAGCATAAAGGATTGATTGGGAGGTAGTAATAAAAAATTATTTTGGAATTACCTTCTTACATAAAAGTAACAAGAAAGAAGAGAGAGTTCTAAATATTCTCACACTTTTATCAATTGAAGGTGACTACATCTTCAACAAAATAAGTTCCCACCTAGCAATTATATATAGGCGATGATCAGGTGTTCATAAATAATATTTAAACAGCGGTGGTGTATCATTATTAGCTAAGAATTTTAAAAAAAAAAGTGAAGATACAAATTTGAGATCCAAACTATCTGATCAATATTGAAATGAGTTATGTTCGTGAAACAGACATTATAAGATGCTAGTGGTGATAATAAAAGAATATTTTGGAATTACCTTTATATTTTCTAATAATAATAATACATAAAAGTAACAAGAAAGAAGAGAGAGGGAAAGACAGACATATATTCTCACATCAATTCATGGTGACTAGCTGCATCTTCAACAAAAGGAAGAAATGGACCAGAAGTTTCCACCTTGAAATTATTTGCACTAAACCTAAAAGAAGCTACCCACATCAATCTTTTCCCAAAGATAAAAATCCCTCTTGCCCCCAATCCAACACCAAAGAAAAAAGTGTGGATGAATGAAGCAAGCAAGAAGAAAAGCTACTGCTACTTTGAAACATCCATCCAATTAGTAGTAGCATTTAGCATTGCATATGCATCTTTATATAAGGCTAGTAGTCCCTTGCACTACACCTCTCATCTCTCAACCACTCAATTCTGAAACTTCTCTCTTACTATCAGGAGAAGCTAGCTAGTACAAGCTGGTTGAATAATCTCACTACGTTGCCATGGATTCAAAGAAGCCTTATGTTGTTTCCATCATTATACAACTGATCTACACCGGCTTGTATGTCGTCTCAAAGGCGGCATTCGACAAGGAGATGAACACGTACGTGTTCGTCTTCTACCGACAGGCAGCTGCCACTGTTCTATTGCTTCCTCTTGCTCTTCTCCTAGAAAGGTAGGCAATTTTAAGCAAGAAAATATTGTGTTCTATGCTGTACTGATGCTAAATATGTTTCTTGTTCCTAATGGTTTTGTGAAATTAAATGGTCTTAATTTGTAGGAGAAATGCACCATCAATGTCATTTTGGCTGTTGCTGAAGCTGTTCTTGTATGCCTTGCTAGGGTAAGAGTAGAAACAGCTTCATGCACCCTGCCATTCCTTTATAACTACATAGAAACGTATAAATCTTTTGGAGATAAGTATGTATCATTGACAACCAAATCAATTTTTTTAATTTGTATTTGGCTTCTGTCTACATATAGGAATACTGTCTCTATGAACTTGTACAATCTAAGTCTGAAGTACACATCTGCAACTGTGGCATCTGCGACCACCAACTCAGTGCCTGTGGTGACTTTCTGCTTGGCAGTGCTAATGAGGTAATTAAACCCAGTACTTAATTGCTTTAGAATTCGTGTTCATTAAAAGATCCTCAAATTTTATAGCTTCCATGGCATTCAAACACAAGACAATCAAATTAAGAAATAGCTATTCCTATCTGACTATACGGCATACAGGTTGGAAACCATAAAACTGAAGAGCTCGTCAGGCATAGCCAAAGCCACCGGCGTAGCACTCTGCCTCGCCGGAGTTCTCGTCATCGCCTTCTATACCGGGCCGTCGATTAGTCCGTTGAACCATCACCACGCTCTCGCCGCGCACACGAGCTCCACAGGTCAAGAACCATATCATTCAAAGGGTACATGGATCAAAGGAACATTTCTTATGCTTCTCTCTAACACTACCTGGTCCCTCTGGATTGTCCTACAGGTAGGTGCATATATACAGTACAAATACTTTCATTTTTGTTGAGAACTACAGTACATATACTTAAAGAATACATCTGTGCATATATGTATATAATATCTATGCAGGCTTCATTGCTGAAAGAATACCCAAACAAGCTGCTTGCAACACTGTTTCAGTGCTTGTTTAGTACAATGCAGTCAGGTCTGATTGCAATGGTGGTTGAGAGGGATTTCTGCAGATGGAAGCTGCAATTGGACATTGGCTTGGTTGCCATTGCATACTCTGTAAGTACTTGTACGTATATATTCGAGATCGCAGACAGATCACGATCGAGCTGTTTCTGATCGGGGTTTCTTATATGTCGCAGGGGTTTGTGGTGACAGGTGTGTCGTTCTACTTGCAAGCTTGGTGTATAGAGAAGAAAGGGCCGGTCTTCCTCGCCATGTCGAACCCTTTGGGCCTGGTTTTCACAATATTATGCTCATCGTTCTTACTCGGAGAAATTGTTCACCTCGGAAGGTACGCTACATATGAAAATAAATGCTTTTTCAGTACATATACACGTATATGTGGTATACAACTGAAGTTAGCTAGGGTTCATAAAACCATCAGGAATTACCAATCTTGGATTCTCCGGTCTGCCTAACCAAAAGCCCAAATCCTGACGATTTACATTGTGTTACTCAAATTTATGACGGATTCTTATCGACTTGCATGACTGAGTTTAAACTTCATGGTTGTTCCTCGAAGAAATCACACTATACTGTTTTATCACCAAATTTCAAAAACTTGAACAAGCAAGTTCATAATCTCATGGTCTGAAATTAAGCTAAGAGGTACATTTAGACTGAGAGCCACAACAATTAAGCTAAGTGGTTACTATTAGCAGGGTTTAGTGGTCATATTGGCTGATGTTCTCTTTTTCGAGTTTGGTACATACATAAAGAATTAAACAGTGTGTTTTCTTTCTCTCTTAATAGAATGGTGTCTCCTTATGCCCCAGTAACAATAATAATAATAATAATAATAATAATAATCTAATCTGAAAACTCACTAATTCTTAGCCATTTTCTGAACGAGTAAAACATGCGAAACACCATAAAAACCCTAAAAAATTAAGAACAGGCTAGAAACCAATGTTGATAACCTTTCATGCACAGTGCTTGGAACCAGTGTCGCAAAACGAGCTATATATGGTACAACATGATAAAAAAAAATTGACATTGTATATTATTTTTACAATCAATATTTTGTTTGCAGCATTTTAGGAGGAATTCTGCTAGTTGGAGGGCTTTACAGTGTTCTGTGGGGCAAAAACAAAGAAAACATGGCACACAAATTATTACATCAAGCGTCGTCATATCAACAACAAGAAGGAAAACAAGAGTTTGAGAAAGATGAGAAGGAAGTCAAAGAACTGCCATCACCAATGCATCAAGTCTGAGGCAGTATCCCAATTAATTAGAAGAAGTACTCAGTATTTTTATACGTTAGCATGTCTAAGTCCGTATCTACCGAATATTATAATTTTTGTTTCATGCGACGCATGCAAGGTGTAATTTTGTATTCTCCAATGGAACCCAACGAGACTGATGCGTATGTGTGAATTGATGACTTTGACCACGTATCATTCATGGATCATATAAAGTAGCTACGGTTCAAAAGGTGACCTCTTCATGTATGTAATATATGACGAGCGAGGCGTAAGTAGGTGAACAAGAATTCAATAAGAATTTTTTTTTTAAAAAAAAAGACATGCACACACTCTTTAGGTAAGTCTGGGAATAGGGTGAGCATACGCACGGCATCGTTAAATGGGCAGGCAAAGAGTAATTGAGCTGATGCCTGCTATGGGAGTGGAGGCTCCACTAACAGTTTCCAAATTACATAATTATCTTGTGCCATAGTGCCAAATTACACTAAATAATAAAACAAGACTATATATAGTCATACATCTAGCTTAAATAGTCACAACATTATTGTCAAAAAGATTGACGTATCAGAAGTTAGTGGAACGTCTTATTGAAATTAATGGAGATGATCATATGTATATCAAACATGGTCATTTCGTAATTACAGAAAGACTTCGCTACACTACAGGTCCCTTTTTCTATTCATTCTTTCCAATTTCCATAGTTTTAGGTTACCTGTTTCTTATAAAACTGGATGTTAGTTCCTTGAAAGACACTAAAAAATATAAAAATAAAAATTAGGGACGTATTAGTTAGATGTTAGTTTCAGTACACACTAATATTGTCGAGATCCTGGACAAATCACGTGTCGTTAACTAATAATTGAGCCCAAATCATGTGTCATATAGCATGCATGAACTAGCAAATTAATGGAAGAACCATGCATACACACTAGCTATTAATTTATATGCCCCTCTCACTCTTATCACTTACTACCCGGCCATATATATATATACACACACACACAGAGAAAAGAGCAGGGACGAGACTTGAGGCTTGCTAATGCGAATATATATCAGCCATATAAATAGTCTCAAGTCTGGTTCTTTTTCTATATATATGTTTCCATATCTCCTCCTCTACGTCATATGGGTTTTATGATCAGCACTTGTGCTCCTTCATTTAACAGGTTCTCTCCCGCTCTTGTCTCTATCTATTCTGTTTCATATAAACGCATAATTTGTGATGTGATATGTCTGTAATTAACTAGTTTTTAACCTGTATTACATGCATGCATGTTGGTATTAATTCTGTGTATATTCCCTTTGGAAAGGCATCGAAGTTTCCAATTCGAAAGAAGCAAAAAACTTACGTAGGTACATGCAACATTGACCAATTGTGCAACACATCTGGTCTAAGGACCACTATTCTATTGACACATTACTCTCTGGAAATTCTAAAAGAAAAGAAAAAAGAAAAAGTCTCCAATAATCCACTAAAAGAATCTGTGAAGCTAATTTGGCCATGATATATATTCGGTTAGGTGGACTGGGAATATATGTAGTATAAACTGATAGTAAAATAGGAGATAAAATATTATAACATCAGTTATCAGATCAAATTTGAATAGTGTAGTTCAAGATGGATATATAGTGTTGAGGGAGACCTCATGAAACATAAACAATTAGAGATGAATCCTCTAGGATTTGGTTCACCAAAATAATTTATCCGATAACACCCCCAAAGGATGAGTGCCTCCGGATCACCGGGAGAACCCTCCTCCCTTTGGAGACCACTATCCCCCTGACATATGTCATGGGAACAAAGCAACAAGCCTAAATGGGTGTATCGAAGATCGCATGTGCTCAATACATCCAAATGATCATCATGCCTTTATCCAAGAGTCTTAAAAGGGTCATTATGGTCAATTGCCGCTTTACTAGAAAATATATACATTTTTTACTTTCTCATCTATAACCATTGCACTCATTTAATAATACAAATAAACATTTCACTAAAGTATATCTTGGAGCATTCTTCCCTCGGAGGAGTCTTTCAAATGATCTACATCGAGAGTATACCAGCAACAATAAGATCCCTCTTAGAACCCAACCTAAATTAATATCATGTGTCCAATTTTCTTCTTTACTTGGTTTGGAGTGATCCGTAGCATGATCACTCCACATCTTGGTTAGATAGTTGTTGAGAATTCTAAACCATAATATATGGTATATACTAATAGAAGACAGATAGACAACAAAGTAAAAATAGAATGTTTCAAAAAAAATTTAAAAAATATTGTAGCTTTTTAGTGACTGATCAGAGCCTCCCCTATATCTGATTGCTACTTTTGTTTGATTTAGTATTCTCTAATGGTTTTGTTTTGTTTTGGGGGCGACAACAATGTACCAAGTGCATGCCAGCTTCTTGTATACTATGTTCCAAAAGCATATTTTGGTCACGTATATAAATTAAAAAAATATTTAAAAAATTGACTAAACCATCCTTATTTATAAATATTTTCAAAATAAGAGAAAATACAAGTATGAGAAATTAGTCATAAATAACAAAGAAAATTAAGAAGTAAATAAGGATAAAATAAGAAATATAGTAATAAATTTATATTTATATTTTTAATCTATAATAAGATTTAAAAACTTATGTGTTTTATATTATGGAACAGACGTAGCTTAATATATATAAGTGTACCATGCAGAGATGCCAAATTGCAACTGTACATACGATTAATTAATTAAAACACAGATCGATGTGAACATGCATTTTGTACGTAGTGACCGAAACATAAACTGTTCATCTAGAAAGAATAATATATACATGTGTCCAAGTTTCGTGCAAAATAGTGCATCTTAAGCTTTTCTCTTTAGGCCTGAAGTAAACGTGTTAAAGAATAATCTTGTCAAATCAACTTCATTCTTTTCTAAGAAAATATATTGAAATTCTCTTTTCCAATCTCATATTTTGAAATAATCACACCCAAATAACCTATCACCATTAATAAGATAAGATCTCCATCCAGATTGATAAAATTTAAAACTGATAGATATTAAAAGTGGTTGTGTCTTATTTACTGTATTAACAAGATTAAGAGATATAAAAATTTGAGAAAATACAAAAGAAAAAAGAAAAAAAGTGGGTCGAAATCAACAAAAATTTAGCCGGTAAACAATTGGTTTCGGGTTTCTCAACAGTGTCAGAGAACCACTCGAAATCGGGGAACCAATCCACCCTGACCACATAACCATGGCACCATGCACGAACACCAGTAAAATTCAGAACAATTCATACATGAAAAAAAAACAGAGAACATCAAAATTATAAGGTTATGCCAATATTTCCAAAGATATAGACAGAAGATACATATATTTATATGTGGAGAAAAAAGAAAAGCATGTTTCAGTGAATAATTGACATGCATTAGCTATAGATAGATAGGAAGATAGATTTTCATGCAAGGTGCTCAGCTTTGTCTGGTCGGCTTTCCTCCTCATCGAATAAGTGCTCAACTTATTCTTCCATGATGTGCTTGCTACTCGAATCATATTTTACAAAACTATCATATATGGTAAACAAAAAAATTAGTGTTGGTTTGCATTTATTTTAAGTAGCATTATCATATGTATCTATCTTTATATAAGGCTTGCCCTTTGCACTACTTCTTTCATCACTTCTCTTCTGAACCACTAAACTGAACCCTCTCTGCAGGAGAAGTTACCATAACCATCTGTAGCCACATATATACATTGATCAAGAATTCAACATGGATGCAAGGAAGCCATATGTGGTTGCCATCATCATACAACTGATCTACACTGGTATGTTCATCGTGTCGAAGGCGGCATTCGACAAGGGTATGAACACCTATGTGTTCATCTTCTACCGCCAGGCGGCTGCCACTGTTATGTTGCTGCCTCTTGCTGTTATCCTAGAAAGGTAAGCAAGCAACAAAGAGTACTGATGTTGGAGTAATACTGTTTTTTGTAGCAAGCATAAGTGTATCTCTGAATACCTGATGGATGATTAATTTTCTGAATTGGCATTTTGTAGGAAAAATGCACCATCAATGTCATTTTGGTTGTTGCTGAAGCTGTTCTTGTATGCCCTAATTGGGTATGTCATAAACTCAAAATGCTATAGCCTCTCAGATTTTTGACTTTTCTACCCGTAAAGAAGTAACTATAAGCTCGTGCATGCCGTTAGATCAAAATTTTCACTGGTCTCAGTCCCAGTTGTCAGAGTTTAGATCAAACGACAAGCATGACAATGCATTCTGTTCCTTTGAAAGCTGCATAGCAACTGAATCCGTTCCATGACTGACAAGTATTTTGGAGATGATTTGTATTGTGCATAATTTTATTTTATTTTTGTGGTTTGTAGGAATACATTTAGTATAAATCTGTACAATGTGAGCTTGAAGTACACCTCCGCAACAGTGGCATCTGCAACAAGCAACTCAATGCCTGTGGTGACCTTCTTTTTGGCTGTGCTGTTGAGGTAACCTTCCATTAGTTGTTAATTTAGTAGTGTACTTTTATTTGGACACTGATATAAAGTACAATGCTAGATCAGTAATTAAGGCTGTTCCCATGAGAAACTTTCAAGTTTCAAATATAAATTCAGTAACAAAATGCTAACCAGTACACATGTCACGTGTTGCTATCTGACTAACAGTACAGTATTCAGTATTCTAACTTGACTTGTATGGAAAACATATATTATTTTCAGCACATAGTAAAACATAATACTATAGATAAACATCAAATTAAGTACATAGACTTGATACAACAGTAGCAATGCTTGTATGCTTGGCAGGATGGAGATCATAAAACTGAAGAGTTCTTCAGGAATAGCGAAACTCACAGGAGTAGCACTCTGCCTTGCCGGAGTTCTCGTCATCGCCTTCTACACCGGACCTTCGATAAGCTCTCTGAACCATCACCGTGCTTTCGCCACTCATACTAGACATGAACCAAATGTTAAAAGGGGGACTTGGATCAAAGGAACATTTCTTTTGGTTCTTGCCAATGCAACCTGGTCCTTGTGGATTGTCCTCCAGGTCAGCTGATTAATTTGTAAAGAAAGCTTAACATTTAGAACTCCATAACATAGTTAGCATGTTTCGGAACATTGACCAAAAATTTGGCATTCTGCATTCCTGTGAAACATCAGAACTCTGAAGATGGTTGTTACTTATCATTTTCAAGCAATTGAGTTTCTGCTCATCTGTTGTCTCACAAATTTCAGAGGAAGATGGTTGTAATTTGGTTTGTGTGCATGTAGGCTTTATTGCTGAAAGAGTACCCAAACAAGATGGTTGTGACAGTAATGCAGTGCTTGTTCAGCGCATTACAGTCATGCGTCCTTGCAATGGTTGTTGAGAGGGATTTCTCAAGATGGAAGCTGCGGTTCGACGTCTGTTTGCTTGCGGTCGCATATTGCGTAAGTTATCATCCTCCTTTGGTTTACATCATTGCTTTTCTTCAATCCAACTTGCTTTCATCTACTTTTAGTCAAGAAAAATAAAATGTATAAATGATAGATACAACTCTGAAGATAATTAGAACTATTGAGAACCTATAAATTCTCGTAGAAAGCAATGGGAATTTGATTAGATCTTAATTTGATTCTTGTAATTGCAGGGATTTGTGGTGACAGGTGTGTCATTCTACTTGCAAGCTTGGTGCATTGAGAAGAAAGGACCTGTCTTTCTTGCCATGTGGAACCCACTTTGCCTAGTTTTCACAATATTTTGCTCATCATTCTTCTTGGGAGAGATTGTTCACCTTGGAAGGTAAACATACATTCAAGATCATATTATTTGAAGCATTTCTCTACAAAATAGTATTTGAAGCATTTATGTGTAATGGGTGAATATCTAGTGCAGCTCCTTAACTCAGTTTAAAACTCATTGCCATGTATGAAAAATCCTCAAAATTATAATAGGTAAGTGAGTGATATCTTGGTGAATTTCTTGCAGCATTTTGGGAGGAATTCTGCTAGTTGGTGGCCTTTACAGTGTGTTGTGGGGTAAAAGGAACGAAGAAATTACAGTAGCACCATATGATTATGAATGTGATGATGGCACAGATGAACAGAAATCTGATCAGAGGGAGCAGCCCAAGGAATCAACATCACCAATTCAACAAGTCTGAGACTGGCAAAATTCATACAAAATGCTTAGCATATACATACATATAACTCAATGTACCATGGGCACTACAAAACATGATAGAGTAATTAATTAGTCCATGAATGCAAGATTTTGTATCCTCGCTTTATTTTGTTCCTGACGAGCAAATTATAAAGTAAAATAATAAGTAATTTTTAACCAAGAAATTAAGCCCCAAATTCATATAACTTTAGATTTTTCAGCTCAGCTCAAGATTTTGTAGGGGTAGCAGCTTTAGCTTAGGCAATGTGAACAAAAAACCAGAAACTATGTTTTTTTTATAGGGATATTCGCACATTTGGTCAGTCTACTTTGCCAAAAACTCGTTTTGGCCCTCTATTATAAATAAAAACTATTGGTCATTACACATACTAAACCAATACAAAATAGTCCTTTCGACAAAAGAAAATCCAGTCTCCTGTTTCAGAAAGCAATATACACAAGGCTCAAAATATATGTCTATTCTATGATTATTTCTACAGAGGAAGAGAATCCCTTTGTGAGTTGATATTTTATTATATTTTCTCTTCCTCTTCCTTTGGAAATTTCGATACGATCATAGATAGAGTCTGAAGTTTCATAGCGTCACATTTATCACACTGTTCTTTATTATGCAGTTCAATTTTGTTCAAGTTCACAGCCTGCACAATGACAAGCCTTATGTATTTCATCACCTTCTCTTCCACCTCAAAGTCTTCTATATCCAATAAGTTCAAATTGCGGGTGTTTAAAATCAGATGTTTCCCACATCACATTGCTCTTCTCTGCAAGGTCCTCGCATTTGCTTCTTTCACATGGATGTCGCAATAACTTCATCGAAACATAACACAATTAGATATGTATTACTTAAGATAGGCATCAAACTTGAAATTTCATGCCACAGGCAGTGATAGCAAGTGAATGAGAAGGTTATTGTTTAGTTTTGAAAAGAGGGTATGTTTTTTTTGTCTCATCTGGACCACACCTCTATATATATAACTTTCACAAAAAAAGTTTTTAAACTATTACATAATATCAATAATCTTTCTCAAGATAGATTAAAGATATCAGTCATACCCATCTTGTTACATATTTTCAAATTGTCTCTACAACCTAATTCTTTTGTAAGACAATCTGTCAACTGCTCATTTGAATGAACATTATCCAACTCTAGCATTCCACGATCTATTTACTCTCGAATGAAGAAGTGATCTATCTCCCTAAATTTCATGCAATCATGTTGTACTGGATTGTTTGCAATTTTGATAGTAAATTTGTTGTCACAATGTAGTACCAAGGTCTCTCACTTAATAAGCGTAACTTAAAAAGTAATTCTCTCACCAATATCATCTTACATAGAACTACCGACATGGCTCTATATTCTGCTTCAACTGTCGATTTGGCCACAACCTCCTGTTTCTTACTCCTCCAAACAACAAGATTGCCTCCAACAAAGACACAGTAGTCTAAAGTTGACTTTTTATCATCCACACAATTTACCCAGTCTGCATCACATGAACCTTCCACCTTCGAGCAACATTACCAAAAGGGGTAGTAGCAAAAGAGACCTCTTGTGTTACTACTTCTTTGCCCTTGGAGCTCTCAATTTGCATCTTTAGAGTCTGTCAACTTTCCCACTCAGGACTTAATCAGCTGTCATCTCTACTATCTAGGTCTTGGTGTCAGCTACATTGAGATTGGCCCTAGGGCCATCCTGACCTTCACGTCCATGACTAGCTCCTCTGCCTCTACCAAGATGACCACGACCACTAGGGACCCAAGTATGAGGACAAGAAAAGCTAAGTGACCTTTTTGGCCACAATTGAAGCAAACCCGATTAACCATAAGAGAGCTGACGCAAGTAAAGAAGATCTCACTGGAGGGGAGGTGTTAGCTGACAACACTTACAGACAACCCTTCTCTTGCACCATAGCTGAAATGGCTTCCTCCAGAGTAGGAAGAGCTGTTTAGTAACACATGGTAGCCCAGCGATGCTCAAACCCATCATTCAGCCCTTTCAAGAAATGTAGAACCCTCATGGTCTCAATCCACTTCTTAGCCAGGATGACATCCTCAACATTTCATAGTGTTAGGGGGTGATAATGATCCAAGTCAGATCCACAAGGACTTGAGCTCAGTAGCAAACTTATGAGCAGTCTTTTCTCCCTATGTTGAGTTCGCCAACTTCATCATATTTCCAACACCAAAGTACGTGTTCTCCAATGAGTTTCACATCGCCGCTGCAATATGGAGTGTTTCCACCATGCGAGTTATGGGAGGAGACACAAAACTTGTTAGCCATATCCTCACCAAAGAGTTTGTGGTGTCCCACGTCTCCCGTGCTGCACTCCCCTTGTGTATTGGCTCGAGACAAGTCTCCTCCATATACTTCACGAGTCCCTTCAACCTTAAGATGACCTCTGCCCTTCAAAACCAACTCAGGTAGTTCTTGTTTCCTTCCAACTTCATATCATTCAACAGCAGCTCCAACTTATGAGCCTCGTTGGTCATTGGAACCAACGCATTCGACCCTACTCCTATTTGAACCTCAACCTATGCCTTAACCATCCCGATAATCAATTTCTGAAACATCTTCATCATCCCTGTCATAGCAACCGGGTCTTCCATTGATGTTATCCATTTCTCTTGCTACACCTCGCACAAAAACTCACACAAAGCTGGAGCTCTCCCTTTACATAGTGGTGATGCATGAGCCAGAGTTGCCAGGGGGGATTTGGGGATGTGCAGGCAACTATAATCAATATTGTTTTGTGGTGGCATTTATATACACAATTTTCTCTTTTGTGGAGAATTGCAATATAATTATATAGCAGTTGAATGTTGTATGAATTTTCTGGTTAAAATTATATGCTAAATCAACATTAGCTTTAAAATCTTAACTGAGGACGTGTGTGGCAGATGAAAACATGTTACACTATAGTTTTGTCTAGAACAAGAGTTGATTGAAAGAGCAGAGCCCAATCATATGTTACCTTAATATAAAAATTATTCATAAAAGATGCAGCTTGAAGGAGAAACAAAGTCCAGTTGAGGTCACATTCAGCAAAAAATGTTGTAAAGATATGTCTTTCAGGTTCCTGAATATAGGATAGAGCTTTTTTGGACCTTATGATTTAATCCAAATCTATGGCAAACAAAAAAAAAATACAGAGAACAAAAACACAAAGCAATGAGTATATATAATATGAAACAAATAAAGCAAATTGATAAAAGCAAAGGAAAGTGTGCCAACAACTTACCATTTCATCCTAAAAAATTGAAATATACAATTTTCAGATTTCTGGTGTTAGATAACTACCTATTTAACTTAAATGGTGTCTGTCAAGATAGGACAGTAGCAAATGATATGTTACGAAGACGCCGAACGTAGTTAAAACATATGGGAGGGTTTAGGCCATCCCAACTTTGACAAACCACACGACAGAGTTGTGGAAGCGATATTAGCTCGATCTGTGCGAAGCGGCAGTAAATAATTTCTATCTTGAGCACCGACTCGTAGTGGACTGACTCATTTGAGTTGAGAGAAAGGTGCTGCAGTTTCTTGCAAGTGTTGAGGAGATTTAGGATGTCTGATTGGCCAAAGCTAGGATTCTGCAGGGTGAGACTGGCGAGGCATCCGAAAGCGATTGGACAAGCCTGAAAAAATGGCATGAACCTTTGTTGAAACATGACACATTGCTCTTGGCTCAAATCAACAGCATCTGTCCAGAAGCGGAACTCCAAGTCGATGTTGCCCGGTTGTCCCGCTCGACGACATTCTCGACAGCACAGCGGATAGAGCACAAGTAATGATGCTCTGCCAAGTAGAAGCCAAGAAGCAGGGATTTGATGGCACGCTGGGTCGTGGGATCCAGCATCCTCTCTTGTTGCTTCTTGTCGCATGGTATAAAGCTTGTGACGTCCATGGTGAGGTGAGAAAGCAGAAGAGGAAGATGTCTCCGTCGTCTCGAGAGTGTGCTTGCCTGAATTATCTTGCGTGTATCATCAAGTTTTTCGAGGATATGAAGAAGGATATGAGCAGGGAGTGCACTCACTCTATCTTTGTCTCCATCCTTAAAAAAACCCAAAAACAAGAAATAAAATCAATGATAATTATTTTTTATTTTATAAAATGTGAGCTCCACAAATGAAGCCTCTCAAAAATCAAATATTAAAGAGGTGACTCTTCCTTAATTCTTGGACTGAGATAAGGTAATAGGTTATGGAGAGAGGAATCTCAATCGACCGCATCAAAGAAAAGAAATTGGAACGAAAGTGATGCGGAGGAAGAAATGTTTGGCCATGTCGTTCTGCATAGCCACAGAATCTCTCTTGGTTTGCCACCTTTAGGACCGAATCATATTAAGTCTGCGTAAGTTTCATGAACATTATTTTTCCAGACTGCACCACGTTTATATGGTTTCTACTACATCATAAGGTCACTCACTAATTGGTTGTCTTTTTCAATGTAATGTCTACAGTTTCGTGCATCTGTTCTTAAATGGCACCCAAACAAGCATCAGGGCCCCTCATAGGTCAGTCATTCATACTTGGTATGTTATTTCTGGATTTGTTGAGCTATATTCTGTATAAAGATGTCAAATACTGAACATATCTGCCATGCAGACCGAAGCAGAGGAAAAAGTTCAAGCACCATGTAGAAGCATACAAATGCGCTGGCCGGTGATTTGTGAGGAACAAACGAGAGCGAGAGGATTTGTTCAAGAGCTTCTTCTGATGAGAGAATCGGAGTTTCAACGTAACAGGAGACCAAACAAGTGCTGGATTTCAGTTTTTGCTGCTTAGCCATGATGGAATCTAAAATTAATCAAAAAATTTTGTCGCTGTTCATATGTATCACAATACAGAACTGCTAAATTCCTGCACATCAGATCTGAGGCAAAGCAAACGGCCAAGTTCATTTCCAAAAGCTGCCATATATCCATGGCAACTTTGCCCCATTGTATACTACTGACAAAGAAATCATGAAGAATTTCTTTCATGTAGAAAATGCCATTTTGTGTAGCATATCACCTTGGTTCTTGATGGATATTAAAAACATTCTGAAGCCAAATTGTCCCGTATTGCTAGTGCCATGGTGCAATCTTTCAAATTAAGACTCAGTCGAACCAAAACAAAAACAGTGATCCAACAAGACAACCAGTACTAAGATCATACAACAAAGCTCGTGCATGCCATAGAATCAAAATATTGCCACAAAAAAAGAAGACATGATTACGATCCTCACAATTTTTACATATAAATTTTTTTAAATTTTTTAAGAAAAAATACGATAATCTAAAATAAAAAAAATATGACAACTTAAAACAACATAAAAAATACAATAACCTTATATAAAAAAATACAGCAACCTAAAATATATTAAATTAAGTGATGATAATTATATCAATATCTAGTGGTTGATATTAAAAATGATTGACATTAAAAATAGAAACAAACAAGTTAAAAAAAATGTTTTTTCAATAACCATACCAAAAAGAAAAATTATGGCCTCAATTTCTGACGAGGCTAATCCAATCTGCTATACATTTCTATGGCAATGTACCGTCAGACTACAATACAATATCAAAAGGAACCTGATGACAATTTCAGGTAATAGTGTGCGATGCAACATTTTGCATTAGAAAATAGTTATATTCAGACTGAAGGCAAGAATGCAACTTTCTGCATAATTATGTCCAGGGAACAATGTATAGAACTATCTATTACAGCTCCAACCGAACAATCCAAGCAAGTTTCACAAGTGATCTCATAAGCAAGGTGAGATGACACAAAGGAAATGTGCTCACATATGGAGCCACCACCAAATACAAAGGTGGCACATCCAGAGAACAGTCATATCTGAAAAGAAAACACACAAAGCCTGCAATACATCTCTGAAAAAAGAACCAAACATAACTCGAGCCTAGACGACAGGAACAGAGCACTTGGGAAACTCAGAAGCACTTCCTGTGGACAATTGCAGGGCCATCTTCATCGTACTCGACCTTCGATATCCACATCTGGTACACCAAATGTCACAGGTTAACAGAATTCTGATGATATTGTCATGTCTTGTAAGCCCTAAAAAATAAAGTTTGAAAAAAAAAATGTCCTATCAGATGCAATGGAACAAGGGGCTACCTGTTGGAATGTGCTGAGAGAAGCTAGGATCGACCCTCCGATCCAGACACTGTACTTCCTCTCAGGTGGAGCAACAACCTTGATCTTCATGCTGCTTGGAGCAAGAGCAGTGATCTCCTTGCTCATTCGGTCAGCGATGCCGGGGAACATTGTTGAACCCCCACTGAGCACAATGTTGCCATAGAGGTCCTTCCTGATATCCACATCACACTTCATGATGGAATTGTAAGTCGTCTCATGGATTCCAGCAGACTCCATACCAATCATGGATGGCTGGAAGAGGACTTCAGGGCACCTAAACCTCTCTGCACCAATGGTAATCACCTGGCCATCAGGCAGCTCATAGCTCTTCTCGACCGAGGAGCTGTTCTTGGCGGTTTCCAACTCTTGCTCGTAATCAAGAGCTACATATGCAAGCTTCTCCTTGATGTCCCTCACAATTTCCCGTTCAGCAGAGGTTGTGAAGGAGTAACCTCTCTCAGTGAGGATCTTCATGAGGGAATCTGTGAGGTCGCGGCCAGCAAGATCCAAACGAAGGATGGCATGAGGAAGTGCATACCCTTCATAGATGGGCACAGTGTGGCTGACACCATCACCAGAGTCAAGAACAATACCTGTAGATACAGAACAACTTCAGCTAGACTCAACTAATCCACTAAATTATACTTCAATTGCTTATCAGTTATTCATAATCATTTTCCCTGAATGCATTTGGGTACTAAATAGTAATTACAATTTAGTAATATCCAAACTATGCAAATGGGAAGCATAAATAAAAGATGAATTACAAGAAGGTCCTTAATTATCCAAGCTTAAAAACATTTAAAAGATTTAATGCACGCAGCATAACTGAGTCAAAAGTATATATTATTGAGAAAATTATCACCAAACTAAAAGACAGGAAATATTTCGTACCAGTAGTACGACCACTAGCATAGAGAGAAAGCACGGCTTGAATTGCCACATACATGGCAGGAACGTTGAAAGTCTCAAACATAATTTGGGTCATCTTCTCCCTGTTGACTTTGGGGTTCAAAGGAGCTTCAGTGAGTAACACAGGGTGCTCCTCGGGTGCAACACGAAGCTCATTGTAAAAAGTGTGATGCCAGATCTTCTCCATGTCATCCCAATTGCTTACAATACCATGCTCAATTGGGTACTTCAACGTGAGAATACCTCTCTTGGACTGTGCCTCATCGCCAACATATGCATCCTTCTGGCCCATTCCTACCATAACACCAGTGTGGCGAGGACGGCCAACGATACTAGGGAAAACAGCCCTTGGTGCATCATCCCCAGCAAAACCAGCCTGCAAGTTCAAACATTAAAAAAAATAGTATACATGGAAAGATGGTACACGATACATATAAGTGTTCAGAGAAAAGTTTCTGACCTTGACCATTCCAGTGCCATTGTCGCAGACAAGAGGCTGGATATCCTCACCATCAGCCATTTCCTATAGAATAGCTGCAAGTAGTGTAAGAATGATATCGGTTAATAATAAGAGGGAAATGTTATTGACTGTTTTTATTATATAATCTATAATACAAAGAAAATTCCAGAGTCAATTCATAAAAACTGGAGTTTGGAAGCCATATTAACTGAAATCATTACATGATCTTAATACAGCTAAAATTCACCGAAAACAAATGCATGTTAGAGAATACCTCCAAGGCTAAAGGTGAAGCTCTATTGTTTAGACAATACTGCATGATTAAAGTTTCTGCAACTGTATATTTTGCTACAGCCATTTGTTTGATAGTATCCTTTCTACCAGAATGACTAACTTTTCTTTCCTGGAACTGCTCTGTGTACAAGTGAAACTTTTTTATGAAATTTCATAACAGTTACTGAGGCACAAACCTAAGGCACATGGCCCAAGCATCACATGGACTCAGACCTATGTGCCAGTGACTATTACAAAATTTCATAAGAAAAATCTCAACCATACACATAGCTGTGCTCCCCATCCCTTATAACCAGTTCCTACTTGTTCATTGGCATGTTTTTCTTTCTAGGGATTGCTAACAAGTCCACACGAGCTAATTAGCTAATTGTCATCTCGCATTGCCCACTAAATGATTCCAGAAAAAATTTCAAATATTTACATTCTCTATGGCCTAAAGTAAACTCTACCAGGTAGGCATCATTAATTCTACAATAGTACACCACACAATCTCTTATACTATGTTAATGGACTCCACACAAGTTCTGACGATTGGGCCCAAAAGATAACCACATGAGGGTCCCGCTCTTAGGAGACACAGTGAAGCCACCTCTGAGATGCTGCATCCCTAATAATTTTGTTGCCAACATACACACATTCACCTATTAGTACTTTTCCTTTTTATAAAAGGAAATGCTAACAAGAGCACAAGTGGATTATTGCAGGTGGCCATCATGTGGGTGGCCCAAGGCCCTCCTCTAGACCCTCCTAGCTATAGCTTAATTATGGAGCCCACAAGGGAGCAAGAATGTAGCATATGGAGCTCGCCCACCAAAAATAGCATAGCAACTTCAACACTGTAAGAATATAGGACACACAAGTATGGAATGAGTGAGATCCACAACCTAGAGTTCACTTTTTTAAGGTTTAGGCTATACAAAAACTAAAAAAATTAATATGTTCCCAATTACTTTCTATGATTTAATGCGATTTGAGAAATTGAGCTTTTTTAATAAAGCTATTAAGTGAACAAGGACTAGCTAGCAGTCCCTTATTTATAGTTCACCCACCATGGTCGAAGTAACTAGAAGGTTCACACTGACGTAGTATCTGTATAATGTGTACTAGAGAAAAACACAAATCAACATGCTAGAGTATTATCCGCCAATAGTGTGCACCCACATTCAAACGTTCAAAAATCTAAGAAAATAGTGTGTACACTTGTTAATCTCATATTTACTCCAGCAGCTTATATTGTGAAATTCAGGGTCTCCAAGGAGCACAGATTCCTTGTTCCCACATGTCTGTGTTTCCTTGAGCTCATGATCGACGCTGCATGGGTCAAACTCTTTGGCTCATGAAACCCAGACTTAGATTAGCTGACAAAAGCCAATCATTCCGGTCTGCTGTCTGCATGCTTTGCTAGCAAAGCAACTTCTAGATTGCAATACTGATACATTCAAACACGTTAGACCCACTTGGAGCGGTGACCAGCCTCAGACGCTTAGCAAGCTCATTTTTACTCACCAGATGTCTGAATTCTTAAGCACCGATAAACTATAGCCATTGCCCACTAACAAACCACCTATCCATGTTTACTCACCAGAAGCCTTATACCAATCCTTGGCCTCCACAAGTTCATCAAAGCCTACTATCCGAATGCGCCCTAATACCCAAGAAGAAAATCGATGCAGGAAGTTACAAGAAGCAAACAGTAATCCAATTGCAGATCACACATCCATAGTGCGGATCTGACGAGAACGTCCCTGAGAAACCACTAAAGTGAAAGATTTCTAGCCGGATCTTTAACCCGTTCGCTCAGATCTAGGCCCGGAAAGCTACAAGAACCAATCTTGAGCCAGAAGTAGAGCAAGATCTAGCCTAGAATAAAGAGACAGGCAGTGGAGAGAGAGGGGGGGAGAGAGAGAGAGAGGAGGGGCATTACCGTGTAAGTGGGGAAATGGGAGTGGAGAGGTGGCTGGCGTGCGGCGGCGGAAGCAGAGGTGAAGTGACCGGAGACGGAGGAGAGGAGGCTGGCGAAGTGGCGGCCGCTATAATATGTGCGCGGCTCTCGGTCTCTGACGTAAGAGGACCAGCGCCTTTTTCTCTTCTCTTCTTTTTTTTTCATTTTGCTTTCTCTTCCTTTTAGCACCTTTTTTTTTTAAGATAAAAGCCTGTGTGATTAGTGTTTTTTTGTCAATGCTAAACTGCGGTGTTATGCTACGAGAACGCTAACTGTAGAAATATTATCATGCAACTACTTGATAAAAGTAAATAAGCTAACTGGGCAAACGAGTATGTAACCGCAATTCTCAAATAGAATTTTAACATTAAATTAAGTTGATATCGCTTCCACCACTTAATCAAGTGGTTTGTCAATGTTGGGATGGCCTAAACCCTCCCCATATATTTTGGTTATGTTCCTCGCCTTCATAACACACCATTTACTACTATTATTATCCTGTCTTGACAGACACTATTCAAATTAAGTAAGTGGTTATCCAACACAAGAAATTTGAAAATTACCTCTCAATTTTTATGATGGAATAGTAAGTTATTGGCACGCTTTCCTCTGTTTTTTGTCAATTTGTTTTATTTGTTTCAAAATATATATACTCATTGTTTTGTGTTTTGTTTTCTATATATTTTTTTTGTTTGTTGCAGATTTGGATTAAACCAGAAGGTACAAAACAGCTCTATCCTATATTCAGGAACCTGAGAGACATGTATCTTTACAACATTTTTGTTGACTGTGACCTCAACTGGACTTTGTTTATCTTTCAAGCTTAAGCTTTCATGAATAATTTCTATATTAAGGTAATATATAACTGGGCTTTGCTCTTTCAATCAATTCTTGTTCTGGACAAAATTATAGTGTAACATATTTTCATATACCACGCACCTCCCCAGTTAAGATTTTAAAGCTTATATATAGTGACATATTTACTGTTGAAGTGCTTTATAATGACATATATATATATAACTTTCTCATCCGCGTTCATAAGTTATTCATCACTTCAAAATCACTGCTTGTGGCATAAAATTCAAGTTTGATGCCTACCTTAAGTATTTACCTGTCTAATTGTGGTTTCTTCGTGAAGTTATCGCGGCATCCACGTGAAAGTAGCAAATGCGATGACACTATAAAGAAGAGCAATGTGAGGTGAGAAACATCTGATTTTAAACATCACAATTTGAGTTTACTGGGTATGAAAGACTTTGAGGTGGAAGAGAAGGTGATGAAATACATGAGACTTGTCATTGCACGGATTGTGAACCTGAAAAAAATTCAGTTGCATCATAAAGAATAGTGTGATAAATGTGACGTCATGAAACTTCAGACTCCATCTCTGATCATATAGAAATTTCCAAAGGAAGAGAAAGAGAAGAATATAATAAGAGAGCAACTCACTAAGGGATTCTCTTCCTCATAGAATAGACATGTATTTTAGTATATTTGTTTCCCAAAGAGGGTGAGGGTATGTATATCTTATCAATTTGTATTTTACACCAAATTGGACAGGATTCCAATGTACTGTCAAGTAAATTTAATATATTGCATTTGTATATGTTCTTTTTTTTAATGTAATTTTCCCCAAGAAATTTTAAAAATCTGCTCTAGATTAAATGCCTTGTCACTATGAATACTTGTGTATGAAATTGAAGCATTGGGTGTTGATATTTAGTTCTAATCAAAATAGATGGACGAGCCAAAATAATATATGGTCCACTGTACAATTCCTAGCTCTCTGTTGGTACATGTCTATTTGAAAATGCTAGTGCATATTCGCATCTCCTTCCTTCACGCATTTGTATTCTCTCTAGGATATTTCGTCAAAGATCTATTCAAATCTATTTCTCCCTCCATTCTTTAAAAAAATATCATTTTAAAAAACAAAATTTGTATAAAAATAATATCGTTTTACATTTTAATGTGAAAATTTGACTTCATCGTCTAAAAAATATCTTTATAATCATTATTCCACTTAATCATTAATTGTTTACATACAAATAATATATCAATCACATTAATTACAAGTATTAGTGGGAGGTATGTAAATTTAGTTTATTTCTTAAAAACTATATATGGAACTATAACGATATTTTTTAGGACGGAAGGAGTAAGATTGTTTTAAATTAAATAGTTCATTAAGTGCTACCCATGAAAAAAATTCAAGCACAATTCAGAACCAAGTAATGTTCAGAATTAATACATGACGAAACAAAAATGACCTGATCACAACCCTTTGATGTTTCTAGTCCATACACAACCCTTTAATGTTCAGAATTTATGCAACAGCTGAGCTCAGAGAAATGTTACAGAACAATGAAGAGAGATTGATGTTTACTCCTGTACCGATCCCAAGTTCCATGGGCGAAGCTGTGTCTTCTTCCAGCCGTTGCCTCTGTCACCACATGCAGTAACAATATTTTTCTTAACATTTCATTCGCTTTAACATGTACATCCTATAATTCTTCAGTTTGATTTCATCAAAACTTGGTGGATCAATATTCAAAACCAGCCAGGAAATCTACTGTCATAATTTCCCATTTTTTTCAGTTACTGTGATCATGCATGACAGAATTTAGTTTTAGAAATTGTACCTCTTCCTCAAGAAACATTATCAGCTTGATGTCCTTCAGTTTTAACTTCCCAGCCTGTAACATACGTACGACAACAGTTTAAACATAGAATGAGATACATACAACATTGATGGACATCTAGCTATACAGCATATCCAAGGAAAGGTCCTCGATTTGCTAGCGAGCAATTAGCATGAGAAGAAGTCGAGCAGAAGCATACATAGACTGGCACCACAAGTTGTTACTTTTCAGCTACCTAATTTACATATATTGCTGAAAGACAGCCCAAACAAGAACACAGAAACCATCTTCCATCAGCATTGCAACTAAAACCTCCCAAAAGGAAGTAAAGGCAACTAAAGAATAAGGATAGCTAAATAGTACCAAGTACTTATTACAGTAGTTGTCAGAGGCAGTTTCTTTGTCTGGGGCTGCTTCTCACCCCATAGAAGGTCCCACACATTTCAAGGTGATATATACCGGCATGCAGGACAAAAATTTCAGTTCTTTGGTGCGAATAATATAAAACTCTTGTCCCAAATGTTCTTGAAATCGGTTTCTCGTCTTCAATACAATGAAATGACTTCAAATTGACAAAACCTACATGCACAGTTCTTAAACTGCCTTAGTATAATCATGTTATGACCATCAAGTAAATTAATTGGCAACGCAAGCACATGTGGACAATACGTTACTCATGCAATCCCAATTGAATTACAAGTAAACCGCAAACTTCTTTTCAATCACACCATCCTACAACTGAAACTTGATACTTTAACAGCATGATAGCAAGTTTGCAACACCAACACACATTTGAATTAACTACACGGTGGCGTCGTGCCGCGATCGCTCGCTGGCTTTGGGCCAGCGCCAGGAGGCGACAAGCAGGCGGCCGCTACTAGCGGTTTCGGTGGCTCGCGGCTTTAGACCACAGCGGCGCTCCAGCTTCGAGTCGGCGACAAATCGTTTTCGACCTCGTCGGGAGGTGCGCGGATGGCGCGGGAGTCGCCGTATCCGGCGGCGCGCACCTCGGAAGGTGAAATAGTGCCTCAGGAGGTGACGGGCCACGTTAGCGGCGGCGCGGTGTGGCGCTCGTTGGTGCGCCTTCTGGCTGGCATGCGCACTCCGGCTTCGGGCCGACAGCGAGGGAGACAACAACGCCAAGCGACAGGCCAACGACGTGCCGACGGGACAAATTTTCCAGAAAAAAATTTCCAGATCTAAAGAAATGTATTGTCTGATTGATTTGTAGTAACTGAAAGGGATCTGACAATCTACTGAATCGGAACATATTTGTTTTGATGTGTTATAATTTATTATCATGATATCAACTTTATGATATCAACTTTATGTAATCATGATATAGAGTGGAAACACAGATGTATTGGTATAACGGATAAAGAAATTCTTTATTTAAAACTTAAAATTATTTTATAAAAATTATTGGAATAAAATTTAAAGAAATAAAATTCTCAAACTAAACGTCAATACTTTTCAAACTAAATATCTTCCAAGAATAGATCCCCTCCTTTGTGGTCTTTAAAACTTTTTAATTTTGAAAAAGGAAATGGTCCCATCAGTTGGTATGGTTCTGAAACGTCTGCATACACCACCATGCAACTATAACTGTGAGTCTTTGAGACTCAGTAAGATAAAATATATTTACTTACTTACAATTATGCACACGGAACAACTCATGAGCAATCAATACAACAAAAGATCAGGTTTTCATCACTGAAGATGCATATGAATTTTGTAAAACAGTAAAATAATATAAAAACCAATTTTTAACAATTTGAATTCTATTGATGAGACTATCATACTTGTTGGCGAATATTCACACTTGTTGGCGAATATTTACACTTAGTTTACTCTGTAGAAGTATTGCATATCATAGTATCCCTTAGGCACAACAGTCGACGCCATATGTGCCCTTCTGTATTTCTTTTAACGCATGACTGGCACTAAGGAAACATTAAAGTTTTTAGCCATATAGGGGGATATAGAGCTCGCCCAGACATGTGCGCACACGCTGACTACGCACAAGCCTTTGTAGTGAGCCGCAACCCCACTACTTTAACTTCCATCACAACTAATTGAGAACTATGCGGTTTATATTTCCTATAGGATTATTGAATTTAGTCCACCCCATCCTAGAACTATGGCGGTTACGTAACAAACATTGAACACTCACCAAATTGTTATTAACTTAAACAGTTTTATTACCTTCTACGATAACAACGACCACAGATCAACTTGCAACAATAGATATCAACCACAGATCTCCACAACAGATCTTGATCACAAATCCTAACAACAAATTTTAACCACAGATCCCACTCACTACTCTTGTAAATGCCATTAAATCAATCTATACATGCTTTCAATTATTTTATCAAAAACATGCAATTTCAATGTATAAAATAATAATAGATTATAATCAAAATAAATAATGTATAATAGGTAAAATATGCATAAAGGATGGTGCACACAGCTTGCTTTGATTGGTTATTGAATCCGGAAATTGTTCCTCGAAAGTTGCTCCGGTGTCAGGCGACGAATCTGACGATTTCAGAAGAAAAACAAATAAATAAATACTAAATAATTAAATAAAAATTACGCAAGCTTTCAATCTAAGATTTCAGGACTTGCTAAAAATCTGCGGATTAGATCTATACCTTAATATACAGATTTAAAGTCTAGAAACTAATAAGAAACTACTTCAGAGACTAAATCACAAATAAAATAATTACAAAAGATCTGTTTCTTAAAACTAATCTAACCCTTATCTTCCTCAAGAGAGCACAACACAACACACACCTTCAAGAAGGAGAAGAGATGCCGAATGACAACTTCTCTTCCTTTCACCAGGTTCGTTCTGAATTTTTTGTGTTCTCAATAGTTAAAATCTCTCTTATTTATAGTCTCATAGGATCAAACTTTTCGAACATATTCCAATTCTTAGTTTCTATATAAACACGATCACTTTCCTTTGTTCCAAAATCCCTTTATGTCTTCCAAATTTAGATCATATTCCAAATTTGTTATTTTCCTAATTTTAGAAACATCACATATACTCAATGACATATCATCAGATATCACACCATAGAATGGCATGCCCAACTATAAACTAAGTTGTACTAAGATACTAACACGAGAAATTTGATAGTTGTAGGAAAAAACAACCAATACAGTAAAAGGGTTAAATCTATTTTATAATCGTGCAAAATTGTTAAAATTCCTCGGAACGCAGTGTAAGTGATGGTTTGCCAAGCAAAGCACGAATGGACTAAACCTACGATTAAGCTCTTTTGCCAATGGAATGGATCTACTACGCATGTGCCGTGAAAGCAAAAGGCACTAGGGGTGCCACTCATATTAAATAAAACAGCGCGCACGCATACTGGTGGATGGCTGGTTTGCCCGAGTGGTTAAGGGGGAAGACTTAAGATCTTCTGCACACAAGTGCGCGTGGGTTCGAACCCCACAGCCAGCACTTTTCTACTATTTTCATTTTTTTTTCCAATTTATCAACCAAAAAAAAAAAAATTTCCTCATGTTTAACTGCTGCATATTCGTGCCTAGAACGAAATCTGCAAATTTCTCACAATCTTATATATTTTTTTCCTTTCTAGAAAGAGCTTACGCGGCTACTTTTTCTTTTAAAAAAACATGATGATAAATAAAGGATAGAAACTTGGAATTTATAGGTGCAGCTCCTCTAAGAATTTTAGAGAGGATGCTTCCACCGGTGCAAAGCCCCCAATGGGGTGGAACAAGTTCACGTGAAAGGCTGCAAGGTACACTACAGTGCAGAATTCCAACATGAGAGATCAGGAGATGATGGCAACCAGAAATCCTGCGTGAACCACTTCGACAAAATCACTTGAGGCAACGAACCTGGTGTTTCGGAAAGAAAATCAGACGTAAGACATGTGGCGGTAATAGGGGTGGAAACAGAGCCGGGTCGGGTCAGGTTTAATCTGGCTCCGGATATGAAAATTCAGATCTGACCCAGGTTCAGATGCGGATGTAGTTTTGTTGAAAACTCTGGATGTGGATGCAGAGTCGGGTTTCACTAAAATATACTGGATACGGATGCAGATACAGATTAAACCCATATCCGTATAACTCCTCTCCCACTTCCGCCGCCACACCCACCACCTCCTCCTCGCCTTGCCATCGTCGCCCTCCCCTTCCTCCCCCACGCTGTCACCTCTCCTCCTCCAACAACAACGCCGCCTCGTCCCCCGCCGCTGCCCCGTCGCCTCCTCCGCCGGTGGCAGCCTACTTCCCAAACAAAGGTATGAATTTCAAGTGTTCGACCAAATGCCTCTTTACTTGGGGAAATCATATAGTTCAATCACGCGCACACCACCTGCTCAACCAAATGCGTCAGAGTAGAAACACCATTCTATGTGCGCACCGCTCGCTCCCCCAGCCAAATGCCACATCCAGAACAATACATTTGCATATGCGCACCACCTACTCGACCAAATGTCATGCCCAGAAACAATGCGCCGGCACGCATGTGTAATGCCTGTGCTTCAAATGTTCATACCAAAGCAACATTTTGCTTGCCCAAAGGAAGCTATATTAATATTCTTGATATGTTCTTGACATTGTCTCTGGAATCATTATTATATCAGTGAGTGTATATCCTCGGACTCAAAAGCTTTCAGAGCTGCACTTACACATGCATATGTCAATGACTCTTATTATTATGTTATTCTTGTTTGTTTTTGTATCATAATCATATTCATTTTGCATATATTCGTATCCATATCTGCTCCAAATTTGTTTCGAATCCGTTTAATATCTGTGTCCGTATCCGTAAAATATCTGCTCTGTATTCACAAAATATCCACTCCATATCCGTATCCGCATCCGTATCTGAAAGAAAGATGCGGATGCAGATATGGGTTAAGGTACTATCTGACCCGAACCTGACCCGTTTCCACCCCTAGACGATAGTACTCTTTCAGGAATCAGCAAATGGGATGAAGAGCAATTGTAGATGGCAACTGGAGTAGTAGATGTACAAACAAACGGACAGAGAGCAACAATAGATGGAAACTAGAGCAGTAGATGAACAAATAAATGAACAAAGAGCATCAATAGATGGGCACCGAGAGAGCAGAGGGCATAATGTTTTTCTTTGAAATTCTATTGCACCAGAAACTGAAAACTCCGGCTGGTGATAGAAAAGAATATGTCATAAGAATACCAAAATTTAAGATTACATTATCACTTCAAAAGCCAGCATATATATCAAGAAGTTTCTAGGTGCAATAATCGGTGATATTCACTGCACAATGGCTTCCGTCCAATGCAACATGTACATGAATTGTTGTCATAATTCAGTGAAACAGCCAAGTTCATACAATAATAGGAAGCTAACTTAAATTAAAGCCATCTATTAAACTCATATATGCATTAATTAAAGCAAAATGCGGGGGGAAAGGAACACGGAACGTCTAACCCACTTGAACAGGAAGCACTTGCCACTGGACGCCGAAAGATCTTGCGGGATCCTGCAAGCGAGGCAAGGCAACAACATTGTTATCTCCTACGCATAGATGGCATCACAGCCATCTAAAGCTAAGATAAGCTGTGGTGGATGCGTATTGTCCTCAACTGCTGTCCTAAACCCTAAGGTTTTCTCCAGGCGATTGGAGAGGGAGGGAGAGGAGGTGATGAGGGGAACGAACCATTCCTTGACCCAGCGCGCGGCTGGCCACGACCGCCGGCGAAGCGGCTGCGTCTGCGTCTGCCGACTTGCATGCTTAAGGGAAAAAAACCCACCGCCCGCCGGTAGTAAACTCGTAGAACTAGAATCAAACACATCACAACCATAATAACCTCTTTCTCCGATTCAAATTAGGAGCAGATTAAACCTCGTAGAACTAGAATTCCCAATCAATCAAACAATATGGAGCGATCCTCACGACCTACAATAACGTCGTAACACCTGACTCAGAATAATCAAATTTACTTTGTCATCTTTCATTCATCATGGAATCCTCTTTGCAAGATTATGTAAGATTTTGTTTTTATTTGTCTTAATTTGCCTTATAATTAATAGTAATGGTCATTGTTGAAACTTGATATAAGTATTACTCTCATGAACATTGTTTGATTTTTTTCTTCATATATCATTCTTGGTGGCAAATCCAGGTTGACGACAGACTCAATACGCTCTCTGATCATATTTTGTTAGACATCCTGAAACGCCTGGAACTACGCAAGATAATTCAGGCCAGCACCCTCTCGATACGATGGAGCCACCTCCCTCGTTTGCTTTCTCATCTCAGAATAAATGTCTTCGACTTTGGTTTCCAAGACGACACTAGTACAAGAAGGCATCAAGCAATGGAAAAGTGTGTCGAAGCAGCGAGGAGGTTACTTGCTCCCACAAGCGACCGCAACATCAAGATCCTTCTCATCATCTGCTACCTATATAGACCTTACGTATGCTCCATTGGCCGCCTTGTCGGCAAAGTCATGGAGCGCAAGCGTGAATACACCACTCTTCAGCTTACTGTCTTCACGTAAGGTCATGAGTGGGATAGCACACCAGAGGATTACACACGCTTTGGACAGCATCTCATGTCCTTCTTCGACACTTCCCCAGTGCATTCAGATGGCTCATGGCCCTCACCTTATATACCGTCTGATTAAGCGACTCAGACATGAAGAAACTCCCCAACGGCTGCCACCAACTGTAGTATCTTTTGCTGGACTACTACGACTTCGGCAAGCTCAGTGCGTTGAAGATAGACACGCCGTACTCGCAGTTGAAGATCCTGAGTTTTTATATCTGTAAATACACTCAAGTTGTGCGGATCAACCTTCCCAAGTTGGAGTATGTGCATAACGAAGGATGGCTAGGTGACAACCCTCCCGTGTGTTTCGGTCATGTCCCCCTCCTTCGCAAAATTGAATTAAGTTGTGTAGGACTAACTTGGTAGCAAACTTTCAGGCTGAGCAATTGGCTATCTAACATCAGAAATCTAACTAGTTTATATTTGAACTTTGATGATAGGATGGTAAGGTCCACATGTTTTGTTTCTTCTATGGTGTTGTTTATGTCAATATGTGGTTACTCTTATTATTTAATGTTTTTATTTTCTGCTTTTAGATTTGGGTTCAACTGGAAGGTCCTAAAAAACTATTTCCTATATTCAGAAATCTGAGGGATGTACAATCATATAACATCTTTGATGATTGCGATCTCAATTGGACTATGTTTCTTGTGCAAGCCGCACCTTCTCTGAACAGTTTACATATTATGGTAAACCAATATATTATGTTTTTGATCAAGATATACGCTATATGTCTACATATTAATAACTAAATTGTTGCCTGTTAATTGCTTATAGATGTCTCACCATGTATGCAGAAGAAACCGTAGGGCAATGTATGCTGAAAAGACTAATCTACAGTGGGAGACATCTGATTTTCCTGTTGGATAATAGTCTTCACATACATTGTTTGTCAGATAAGTGTACGCTCGACAACAATCATTTTCTTGTTGATGTTCGAATGCAAGTCAAAATAGGAAAATTTCCTGTCGCAAATAATTTCATTTTTGTCTATTACATTGCTATGATGCTATTGGAATATTTAATTCTACTGGCATTTGTCATTTAAAATGTGAACAATGTAATATGTTTCCTGGGATATGTAAAAATGAAAATAATTTTGGTCGTAAAGTTGTGCCCATCAACATAAATCTTGGTCGAGACATTAAAAACAGTGGATGCACATGTAACATCTCTGGTCGATAGATTTTGCCCCGAAAGAGTAAATTATTTTGTTTGGTTGCATTTTGTTTTTTGGGTCGAATCAACGGTTGTCTTTTTTATGTTGGTGGCATTTTTTGGTAATCTGGTCGATTTTTCCCTGTGTGCATCAGAAGGGTTGGTTTTGGTCGAACAGTAAAAACAGTGGTCGCATTTTCCCTTGGTCGAATAGCCGTCAAGGCTTGTGGTCGAATGCCGCGAACAGCTCGACTGTACGAAACAGCGTGGTCGTGGAAGCAAAAAACAAAGGTCGTAAGGTTGGGTACGTTAGCAAAACATAAAGTTGGTCGAGGTATTAAAAACATTTGTTGGAGATGTCAAATCACTGGTCGATTGATTTTAGCTGAAAGAATAAATTATTTTTTTAGTCGCATTTTGTTTTATGATCGAATCAGCAAGTTTGGTTGTGGCCGAATGTGGTGTCTGTTTGAAGCAGCGGTTTCAGTTTTTTACAATGGTCGTATTTTGGTATGCTGGTCAAATTACCTATCAAGGTTTATGGTCGAATGCGGCAAACAGCTCGACAGTACAAAAACTGTGTGTTTGGTCGATTTGTTCTACTTGTCGAATCGGAAGGCGGTTTTGGTCGAATATGTCAAACAACTAGCCAATGGGAAACAAGTGGACAATCGGGAGCACGTTCGACGATTCAAATGAAGCAAACGCGCCAATCCAACGGTCACGAATGAAAGGATGATGTGACTCAACGTGGACCAAGTGTTCGAACAGTAAGCCACAAACGCAACGGCGACGTGGATGGCCTAGATGAAGCGAAATCCCCGATCGAACGGCTAGGAACGCGGCATTGACATGGCACAGTGCGTTGTGTATAGCAGAGCAACAAATTTTTTTTACGAATAACCCAATAAAAAATAATTTCAAAAATAACCCAAACCTTTTTAAAATTGCAAAAATAGCGTTCAGTTGCGAGTTGGCCTTCTGAACTGATCTTCAGTCTCGACCCTGGTCCGCGACTAAAGACGTGGCATGACCCGTATACACCGCTGCCCTCGGACCGTGCCACGACCACTTTCAGTCGTGATCTGGGCTCGCAATTGAAACCTGCAACGTTTCAGTGGTTGATGAGGGAGTAGTTCGTGGTCGTTGCGGGCTGGTGCGGTCTTCACGGAGTGGTCGTTGAAGATGCCGGAGTGGTCGTCGGTGCGGCGTGCGACGGTGCTGGCGCACAAGGAGCCGCAGCGGCACGGCGCAGCGTGGTGCGATGGAGGCGAAGTTGATTTGGGTGCACAGATCCAAAGGCGAGGCGGCGCTGCGGCACTGGATCTACTTAGTGCGTGGGAGAGAAAACAGAGATGAAGAAGAAGGACGTGGTCAGATCTATGCCAATAGTGCATACAAGCCGTGTCATGTCTTCAGCCGCAAATGGGAGCTCACGACTAAAGATCATTTTTGATATTTTAAAAAGTTTTGAGTTAGTTTTGAAATTATTTTTTTATTAGGTTATTCGTAAAAAAAAGATAGCTCCAAGTTGAAAAGGCACAATCTTACTCACACAGGACAAAGGGATTTTTTTTGTCCTCACCGAGGCTGTGGTAAGTTGATTATCTCATCTCCACTTCAGCTACACTTCCGTTTGGGATAGCTGGTATCGTATGACTGTGGTATTGTGAAACTAGAGTTTTGAAAAGGAGATACCAAAACTTTATGTTTTTGAAATTGAAGTATTAGAACTTTCTGCAAGATGTTTGGATTGAAACCTATAACCGCAGTATCACACATTAACAACGACAAAAGTGGACAAACAAAAAAAAAGGTCTACATGATCGTCCTGTTGCCGGCGATGTCAAAGAGGCCGAACCTATGGGCAACCGACCGGGGAACCTAGCGACCCAGATGGATATGCTGCTGGCTGGTTGAGTTGAGGAGGGGTCGCGAACCGAGCGGCCGGGGTCCTGTGCAGGCGGCCGACGGACTATGGATGGTGGCGGCCCAGTGGCGCATGTGCAAGGTGGATGGCCTAGTCGGGGAACCGAGCAGTCGACGAAACTCTCGGAGGCCAGTTGCGCGTGCAAGGACTCAAGCAGCGGCGCGCAGGAGCTGTTGAGCGGCAGAGACTGTCCGAGGTGGCCAGTGGTGCCGAGGGGGCCGGTCGAGAGCAAAGCAAGGGGGCTGCTCGGTAGGACAGTGAGGCGGCCTCTCGGCAGCCGGCCAAGGAGGCCGTTCGGCACCACGGCGAGGCGGCCCATTGTGACCAAGGTGAGGCCGCCGGTGGGGAGCATGGCGGCCGATGGCTATAGACTGACATCAGGCGGCGATTGCGACGCCCGTGGCCTAGATGTCAACTTGACACGGCGATCGGTTGCCTAGGGGGCAGGATGTCGGCCGGCCGGTGGCCACGACAATGATTGAGGTCGCACTCATGGACGAAGAGCGGAGAGGAAGGTAAGGGATGATGACTCGTACCTTTCTCCAGTGTCGGCGTCGGCGGCAAACGTCCCTCCATGTGTGAGATGGCACTGCCTGTGCTTGAGGAAAACTGTGGTATTTTTACCTCTGTTTTTTCTTATCCAAACACAGCAAAATTTTTCATACCACAGTTTCTTATAATACCTCAGTTTCTTGTAATACCTCAATTTTTTCATTGAAACGATACAATACTTTATACCTTAACTTATATGAGAAACTCAAAGTCGGCGTCACACATCCTTAATTATGCTACTTACCTTATTGCACGTTCCTAATTAGGTCATTTAAGGTAGTGCCATGAAACTAGAGAATGCATAGGTCGTATACGGGTAACCAACTCCGCAGAAGAGGTCTTACATAAGGGTTGTATATTTGTTTCCCCTGTTGCCTTGTTGAATCAACCATGAATTGATTTTTGATAAAGCAAAAAAATATTTAACATTTTTTATATTTTCAAAATTTTAATATATTGAAAGCACTCCAACTAACCCGTCCATTGGATACATATAATACTTTATTTGCACTAACTTTAAATGAGTCTGATTCCTCTTTTGGCTAGAAAGAAAATTTTCCACAAGAAAAAATATCACTAGAATTTGTATTTTCAGATTATTATTGATCATAAAAATCCTATAAGAATCGCCAAAAAAAAAAAAGAAAAAGAAGATGTCTTTCAAAACAGGGCTCTAATGTGAGGTATCAGTCAAAAATCAATCGTAAATTGTTATACTTATACAAAAAAAATCAAGAAAACTAAGGTATTTTGCAATGGAGGAGGTGGATCCTTACTCGTGGCACCGCGGTTGAACGCACTCTGAAGGAAACCTGTAAAAAAATTTAGTAGTACCAAGTAAATTGATGATGGAAATGAGCAGCAAGGAGGAGGCCAAATGGACAAAACAATCCAGCCGCCGAAGATGTGGAAGCCACTACCTTGAGGATGTCGACGGATCGTGTCTAACCTAATCCGGGGTGGATTTTGTGTTATATTTTATGTCAAAACATAACAAATAGAGATCTTTTCTTTTATAATAGTTTATATTAAAGATGTGGGGGTGTCTGTTATATCTTTTGCAAAATTTATTTTTTTATATATCTCTCACAATTATAGTTAAATATATTTTTTCTCATTATAACAATATTAACAGCAAAATTGTTTATCTGAATAACAAAATTTTTAGTATGAATTACTATTGATACACCAGATTGCTAGTGATTGCTAGTAAACTACAGTAAAATCACTAGTAATACTAGTTTTGCCAAATAAATAACTTATTTATATTAACTTTCAAAAACAATTTTTTAAAATAATTTGTTATAGTGTTTATTGTTACCTCACTAAAATATCAAAGAAGGCAAAATGTAATACTATTATAACTGTGGTTGTTAAGCATTTTTAATACTACTAGGTGGAGCCTCGCGGGTATTTAAGTGAGCACGTTCGATGGCCCAAACGAAGCAAACGAGTCGATCCAACGGTCATGAACGAAGGGACAACGTGGGTATTGAGGAAAATAGATTTGTAGATGATAAGATATTGTATCTAAAATTGAAAGATTACGACGAGATCATGCCCTGATCTGATCAGTTTTGAAGTGCACGGCCATGACCAGATCTTAATCCATAAGTTTTGCACTGAACGACCAGGAACAGGGCTTGTACTTTTTGAACTCGATGACAACGACCAGAACTTGTATTAATACGACCAGTTTTGATATAAACGACAATGACCGGACTTGTACTATTACCATTTATTGAATTGACGACAATGACCAGTTTTGAATTTAATGACCATTACCAGGTTTTGTACTGACCCTCGTTATGATTTAAAATCTTAGTCACATAAGTAAAAGAACTGGTCAAATAGTTGGACGTGACAGTTAAAAAATATTGATTGCACCAGTGTAGTCGTATCAGTACAAGTGTTAACAATAATTTTTCTTTTGTGTTGGGAGTAATTTTCTGGCATGATTTTCAATGCGCACTGGTCATTTGTTGTGTCTGATCGAATCAGTAAATTTGTCTTTGTGTTGGAATTTCTTGGTTTTGGCTGCTGGTCGTATTTTTTGTGTCTGGTCGACTGATAGATTTGTTCTTAATTATATGATATGATATGATTAGTTAACAACAAGATTTATATTAATTTGTTCTTAATAATATCAAATCACCTTATCTTTAATTAAAAGAAAAATCAGTTCTGTAACAATTGTGAATTTAATAAAATATTATTAACTATTTCATTGATATAGAGCCCGCATGTCACACTTAATTTGATGGTGGTACGGAGTTAATTATACCTTAATTAAATAACGCCTCATGGTCGCCGACATCGCCGTGTTACCCGCGAGGCAATCCATTTCACTCACCCATGCGGCGGCATTTGGGGATTTGGTAGAGGCAATGGCTTCGCCTGCGGCGGTCTGCGGCGAGGGTTGATCTGGACGGCAAGCCGATCGAGCTGATGCCCATCTGCGTCATCGGCGCCGGCGGCTTCATCGGGTCGCACCTCTGCGAGAAGCTCTGGACGGAGACGCCGCACGTGGTGCTCGGCCTCGACGTCTACAGCGACAAGATCCGCCACCTCGTCGACCCCACGCCATCGCACCTTGCCGGCCCCATATCCTTCCAACGAGTCCTGCCTCGAGGGCCTCATCAAGATGGTCGACCTCGTCTGTCCCCTTACATTTGCTCCTCCCTTCTTGATTTTTTTGGGGCGTTTTTGATGAATTTTGAGGTTTTTTCCTTGAAATTTCGGTCAGTTTTTTCTTCTCAAAATTGTGTTATTTTCTACTGTGAAAGGTGATAGAGTTGTTTTTCCCCATGATTTGGTCGAATTTTATGGTTTCCTCTGTGATGTTAGTTGTTAATTATGTCTTAAAAGCACGTATGCATTAATTTACAGATTAGCGACGAATTCTATGTCTCTGGCTTATTGTTTTATAATCTTAAAGGGCTAGTTTATTGTCTCATAAGTATAAAAGTTCAAAATTTTTTTTTTTGTAATTTTAGATTTATTGTATGGGTATAAGAGAGCGGAGGTGGAGAAGCCGAAAAAATTGCTCGCAAAGAGTTGTAATGGACTAAATAAGTTGAAACTGTGTGGGAAATAAGTTGAAACTGTGTGGGAAGTCATGTTCAACATGATCTAAATTTATTAAGATAATAAATGTCAAACATGCTCCAACAAAATGTAAAGTCTAATGTGATTTATCATGATTCTTTTTGTTATTTGATTAACACATGGACAAAATTAAACCATCCCTAAATCAAGCAAACTAAAATTTTGGTCTAGAATGTACGTCGCATGATTGGTTGAATTTAGAAATCTTTTATACAATTTACTATTTTTAAATAGCAAAGACTACTTCATGCTTAGGGAATTAATTGTATCTGGGATTTGGAATACAAAATTGTTTACTAATTTGAGTTTTTGTTCGAGATTTATATAGTTGAATTCCTCGAATAACATGTCCCAGGAGAGGTAGTAAGGTTCAAGGCTAAAATGTTGGCATGTTACCGGCACATCCAGGACAGGAAGAGAAGAAAATGGAAGACATGGTTCCTGTTGTTTGGCCTGTGTGGTGTGTGTTGTTCATTTGTTATTTGTTATTAGTTAGGAGTGTGTAATCAATTAATTAATGGCCTGTTGACGGTTCAATCTGAGTTATTCTCACCACTCGATTCGGCTGGGAAATAAAAAGAAACTCACTTTCTTATCCTTTTCTTCAACTAAGTTAATGGGCCTAATCAAATTATCAGCCACATAAATTTCTGCACCATAAATAATTAGATACTCTGATATGTATTCCCAAATTGTAATTTTCTTTTGGCAAACACAGCTTATTAAAATAAAAAAAATCTTTCAAGTGCTGAAACCGTGAAGGGCCCAATAAAATCCAGCATATTATAATTGTCTTCTTATTGGGTTTTTGCACTTAGGGCCCAATCAAATTCTCAACACTTGTGTCGTTGGTTTGGCGAGTTTTGTTTTTTATTCTGACTGTGTATAAAGAAAATATATCATCTATTATTTAGTTAGACTATTATGTAAACCATAATACCTGTGTTCAAAATACGCCTTAAAAATAAACTTATTTTTTAACTTGGCCTGGTAGGGATGTATGTATTTGCCAAATTCCTTCATTATACTGACCTTAGATAACTGCATTACCAACTAACTTGCCCTTCTTAATTGTAGTCACCACCATTCTCTATTAACCCAAGAAACCTAAGCCAGACCAAACAAAACGAAGAGATTTAAATTTTGGGTTCATATTTTAAGTTGAAACTTCTTTAAATTAGAAACCCCAAATAATTTTAAATTCATCCTCATCAACTTATTTGATTTGTTAAGCCGCAGCCGCTACTCTTTTTTTTTTAGCCCAGTTATTAGAGTTGCTCCTATAGCGGCTAAATAAGGCTTAATTCAAAGTATAAATCTCTCACATGGAAGACCCAAACCCGACTCTAAAAGCTTCTGTTGCCTCCAATCCATTACCACTAGCGATGGACGCGCTCCCCATCGGCCCCGCACCACCGACACCACTGCCAGTCATCCCCATCAGCGACCTCCATGCACTCCATGCACCTCCCTCACCTCCCCTTTTCCCTTCCCACAGGTGGTTTATAACTCCCTATGTTGCTAACTGCCCAAAATGAGAAGCAAAAACGTTCTGATAAGTTTTTTTTTCTCCCTAACAGATTCAGTCACCACCGCCGCCACCGCCGCCACCCACCAATAATAGTTATTGCCTTCTTCTTGTTGCTGTCCTTTCTGCCTTCCTCAGTTTTTGGTTGGTGTTCTCTTCCCATTTTGGATTTGGATCTTTTTCGTATTTCAAAATAATGTGGAGTCATGGAGTATTTTGATCGATCGGTCATAGGATCTCAAGCCGAAGGGACTGCAACTTGCTCAGCAAGACAACTTAAAAATAGGATACACTTAACTTCAATATCCTCCCCAACCAAAGGTTGGCATTAGGAGGATAAAAGAACTCCTTAGGGATAGAAGTAGGACAGGCCATATAGAAAGTGTTATCTGGCACTGGTTTAAAATGGCTCTAGCTCTTGGTCCTTTCCTCTTTTCTTTTACCTAGCAGGATTGAAAGTGGATTACTATAAAGGGGAAAGCTGCTCTTAGAGCGTACTCTTTCTGATCTAGGCAGATGGTTGAATCTACTGCGAGTAGCACTAGGCCTAGAGCATAATATTTGTTAATAAGGGTTGCATTCCTTCGCTCTCTGTGACTAAGAAAGAAAAAAAGCGGGTAGAAGAGAAGGTCAGTATGGTAGGCCCAAGCTATGTTAGAGTCGGGTTGTTAGGTAAGGAAAGTAGGGAGGTCTCTTAACGCTTGTGAGTCTCACCCGTGACTCACTTTGCTAGGCCTTACGAAGGTTGTAAAGGAATTCGAAAGCTTCGAGCAAAAAATCATAGCTATTGGCTCACTTATTCCTCATTACATGCAATGAATAAGAAAGGATATTACGGATTAAAAAGATAGGCACAAGTCTTCTTTCTTCCAGACCAGGAATGAAATAGCTTCGATAAGGACCTGGAATCCTAGATGGAGAGAATCAGGTCTTGTTTTGTGCATGGCTTACGGCAGCAAGCAAGCCAATCAAGAGTAGAACAAGCCAAGCAGAAGGCCCTCAACCAGGGGAATCCTTATTGATCAGTATTCACAGAAAACTCCATATCGAAAGAGCTAGCTTGGGGCATTCCAACATCCAGAATGAAGCCAGTCAAGCCAACCTTCCCTCACTGCGAAAATGCAACATCTGGCGTACTCATTGGCTTTGACCTCAGATTCATTACTTGCTAGAGAAGTAGTTTACATAACTGTCACAACTCCAGTGCGATAATCTTGTTAATCATCAAAGTAGCTAGCCTAAATAAGGAGTTTACAATCACTTGACTATAAAGTAAAGAGCGGCTAATGGGAGATTGCTTGAGTAGGCTTAGTAAGGGATTACCCGTGGGCAGGGTGAAAGAGCTTTCATTAAGAGTATTCACAGGTGGATCAGCAAGATAGCTAGAGCTCCTTAAAGGAAAGCTAAATCCAATTCTTTATTAGAAAGCCTCAAACTCTAAAACAAAGATGAGGAAGTTGCACTTTTACTCGCTCGAATTAGAGGAAAAAGGGGATATGCAGCAGTAACAGCTTTTATTTTAATAGTAAGCAGGAAATGCGAATAAGAGAAGGGTAGAAGAAGTGATCTGTGCATTTCCTTATTTCACAACAGATTTGACTCGTTAGAAAAATCATTTCTTAGGTATGCTACATTCTTTGAAGAAATAGTAGGTTCTGCTATTTAAGACTTAGAGGAAGTGGTTTCCGGGAACTAGCAGGCCAAGCCAATTAACAAGGAAAGCCTGTCAAGCAAGGAAGCCACCTTTAATAAGCATCTCTAGTGTAGTCACTTCTCTATAGAAAGAAAAAACCAGCAGTCCAGACTGGTCACATTAGTTAAACAAGTGATTTGCTGACATTAAATTCAAATAGAAAGAGTAGTCACAGCTGCGACAAATTTCTCTAAGAGGAAGGAGTTGACTTACTTTCAATTCATAATACAGCAAGAGCAGATTTTTTGAATGTAGCATTTCTACCCCTATAGGATTTCCCATTTTAACCAAGAATGGGTGCCCACCTTGTACGTACCGAGAATGGGTGCTGCCCAACCCATCTAAAGTAGCCTTAAATTCGTTCCTCTATAATCCAGAGCAGTCCGAACATGTACCACGATCTGGGCGAACAAAGAATGTCGTACACTTGAGTGACCCCCTTTTCTGTGACCACCACCTTTGAGTAAAGCCCAAAACGAGCAGCCTCTAACCGACCATTTCCCAAATCCATCTTGATCGGGTGGAATTTGAACCCTTTAATTTACGAACCCAGGAAGTGCAGCTCCAATAAGTTTCACAAAAGTCCCGCTCTATTAACTGACTAAATGACCTTATAGATTCCAAAGATGAGCTCTTTCCCATCACAGATCACATAGAGGTGACCAAACTTGCTTACCTAATATTTTTCCATCGACCTTCCCTGACCCGAGAATTGCATTTCTGCTTCAGCTTCCTTACATTATTGACTTTTTATCCATTCTTCAAATTGAATATTAGCGTCGGGTGGTCCTCCCATAGCATACCCTAGCTTCTTTCCTTTAGGTGTTGGGATGGGAGAATCTCATAGGTTGGTAGAGAACTGACCCGCGTCAAGCTACTTTCAAAGGCTATAGAAGTCATAAAGACTATTTTTCACTTCCTGCTCGAAAGCCTCCAAAGGAACCGAACATTCAACTATTTGATCCACAGAAGACAATGTTCTGTTCTATCTCTAGAAACTTGCACATTGCCGACCTAAGTTCGAATTGCCTTTTTTCAATCAAGTGAAATAAGCACTCTTAGCAGATGGAGAGTTCGATCGAGTACTAATTGGATCCTAGATTACCTGTTCTGCTCTATCCGCTCTCGAATCGGATTCAGGCTAATTCGAAGGGATCCATTCACATGTTTTCAGGTTACCCGATCCAGGAGTAGAAAGCCGAAAACCCAACTCTCAACTTCCATCTATACCACACACCTGCTGCTGTCTTCTTCAATAGTAGGAGGAGGCTGATCGGACGGAGGACCAAACCCAGCCTTCCTAATTTTGCGAGTCAAAAAAGCATCCTGATCCTTTCGTAGTACACGACTGAAAAAGAGATCGTACCCAAAATGAAATTGGATCGCTTCCCTTTGGTAGAAGACGGAAAAACCCTGCAACGGAAGATTCCAACAATAGTAGTTCACCCTCGTCTATGTATACCTTCAATTGGCCGGTCAATGTAGAATTAGTTGAAATCCATCTTTCCCTTTAGTGCAATGGGTAGTATGTTGGTTGTGGGCTATATTAAACATTAAATAAATAAGAGTAACCACATCTGTTCCCTTACATTTGTTCATAAATTTACTGATTAGCGACGAATTCTATGGGATGTTATTAACCTTCTGCTCTTGTGCTGGTTGGATCTTTGAAGAGATAAACTTGGCGGCAATTTGCACGCTGGCGGGCTACAACATGCCCCAGCATCTTAGCCTTGAACCTTACTACCTCTCCTGGGGCGTGTTGTAGCCCGCCAGCGTGCAAATTGCCGCCAAGTTTATCTCTTCAAAGATCCAACCAGCACAAGAGCAGAAGGTTAATAACATCCCATAGAATTCGTCGCTAATCACCACACGTACTAATTTCAGGCTAATCTGTAAATTTATGAACAAAAGCACCACACGTACTAATTTAGGACATACTTAACAACTAACATCATGCGAAAAAACAACTCTTATCACCTTTCGCAGTAGAAAATAACACAATTTGAAAAAAAACTGACCGAAATTTCGAGATAAAAATCTCACAATTCATCCAAAAATTCATCAAAAACCCCCTAAAAAAATCAAGAAGGGAGGAGCAAATGTAAGGGAACAGACGAGGTCGACCATCTGTTGATGTTGAGGCGGTGGCAGGAGATGGGGCCGACGAGGTGCGATGGCGTGGGGTCGACGAGGTGGCGGATCTTGTCGCTGTAGATGTCGAGGCCGAGCACCACGTGCGACGTCTCTGTCGTGAGCTTCTCGCAGAGGTGCGACCCGATGAAGCCGCCGGCGCCGATGACACGGGCATCAGCTCGATCAGCTTCCCGTCCAGATCAACCCTCGCCGTAGGCCAAGCAATTTCCTCTTCTAAATCCCCAAATGCCGCCGCGTGACTGACTGAAATGGATTGCCTCGCGGGTAACACGGCGATGTCGGTGACCATGAGGCGTTATTTAATTAAGGTATAATTAACAGGGTCTAGATCAATGAGTAATTAATAATTGAAACAGACAGTTGAACGTGACAAAAAAAATCTTGACTGAACCAGAGTGGTAGAACATAAACAGTAATTTTCCTTTTGTGCCGGGAGTCATTTTTCAACGTGATCTTCGAGATCCACTGGTCGTTAGTTGTGTTTGATCAAATAAGCAGATTTGTCTTCATGTTGAACGTTCTTGGTTTTGGTCCATGGTCGTATTTGTGTCTGGTTGACTGGTAGATTTGTTTCTATTAGTCATATTTTGTTGTCGTCGAATTAGGAGATTTGTAAATTTTGAGATTTTTTTACAAATAACCCAAACTAAAAAAATAATTGCGAAAATGACCCATAGTTTAGCAAATTTGCCAAAATGACCTGATTAGGTGCAATAAATTGAGAAAAAATATGTTTCCATCTTTTCCATTTTGAAATCGCGACAGAAAAGATATTTCTCCTCTTTTCCATTTTGAAAAGTGAAAAGTAAAAAATCAATTTCTCGTAAGTACTCGTGGTTGAAGGCGTGGACCACCTCCACGATAACCTTTGACCACATCTTCTCGACCACTACTGTCACGCCCGCAACCTGGCCCGTAGCAACTGCCCAGGATAGATTGCCTTTAGCAATTGTATCACAAACACAACTCAAACAAAACATAACTTATCTTACATATATTATGAAATTTAAAGTAACAAATGTTTTTTTTGCCGTAATTTACATTAATGGCAGAGCAAACCAACATAAAATTTTCAGGACTATTTTTTTTTAAGAAACAAAAGCATAGTGGTTCCACAGTCAATGATCCGTTTTGAGTACAAGACCCAATTGGATGAAAATGAGATTTTACTCGTAATACCGAAACCTAGTGATCGAACACAAGTTTAAAGCACAACTCTTTATTTAAAAGAGGGACTTTTATCGGTCGACAGTTGATCGCCTTCGATCCCTGTCTATTCTTATTCTCTAAATTCGATGGTTTGTCTATTCTATTATAAGGTATTTATAGCACAACTGCTCGAAAGTGTATCGGATTCAAAAACGTATCAGAGTCGACTACATCTTGATAGCCAAGTCTAGTCGATATCATAACAGACTCGATTACATATTTGTATTGGACTTGGCAACCAACAACCGACCAAGTCGTATCGTACTCGTATATAGACAACCGATTAAGTCGTATTGTACTCGTATACAGACAATCGACCAAGTCTGAACCATCTATTATTATTAACTCAAAATCGTCCTAGATCATGGCATATTTTGGTTGATCCAGCAACCTTGACCCGACCAGTGACCATGTTTTTGTTGACTCGAGATCGTCTCGGATCATGACTTCCCCTTTTTAAAGAAGAACCAACTCACATTGGTGCTCATAACTGAAAATATGGAGAACGAATGGAAGCCTTGGAATGGACACGCAATGAGCAATGCAACAATCATCTGGTTGAATGTACGGACAGTCGCTCATGGAGCTTTGCACCTTCATCATGGATCGTGATTGATCAATAAAATCTTCTTACTGCAAACTTTTAATAATATGGCCGTAATATGTCATTACGTGCGACTATCTCCACTGTAGAAAGAAGAAAAAAAAAAGAAAGGATCACATTAGCTAGTAAATACTAGAAAAAGGGTTTTCTACATAGGGATTGTCAAAACAATGATTTTGATCTATCAACTGTAGCAAGGAAAGACACTTCACGAGAACCAAAATAGGAGGAAAGTATAGCCTATACTACTACTATATGGATAAAGGCTCAAATTGATATAGGAAGCACCGTAAAGATCAATTAGTGAGCGATTGGGTCGACACAACTAAAAAAAAAGCTTACTTATGCCATGATATGAGACAAAAGTTAGGAATCCACTTATGTAATAGTGTCGATCCACTAAGGTATTAAGCAGCGGTGTAGTATCAAATTTCAAAGATAGTAAGTTCTTTTTTCTTTCTTATGGGAAAAGTCTTTTTCAAGGATCCTATAGAAATTTCATATATGAAACCGGGATAGTTACCTTTCAGAAGATTCAAACAAAGGATATAGGGCTATCTATGCTTCATTCTTCTAAAGGTGGGAGAAAATATCAAACTAATTATTGACCAAAATTAGAGTTTGAAACTTAGGTAATTAACTTCTTCTGCTTAACCCAAGAAGAAATTGGATAGATTTTTGAGAAATTGAATTCAGTTAAGATAGGGGAAATTAAGATAGCAATTTCTGAGCCGTATGAGATAGGAAACTCTCAAATACAGTTCTAGGGGAAGGAGCTGCCTATTCCAACCGAGAAGAACAGACCATTCTACAGGGCGATTCAGAAATTGCAGAAGCTTGGTTTGATCAAGCTGCTGAGTATTGGAAACAAGCTATAGCGCTTACTCCGGGTAATTATGTTGAAGCACATAATTGGTTGAAGATCACGAAACGCTTTGAATTTGAATAAGACCACTCTCCTTTTTCTTTCATAAAATGGATGGTTTGGTTGTTGATCCATTAATCCAATAAACTAGGTTGGAAGATCCAATCAAGAATTTCATTATGTCCCTTTCTTCTACCTTCTATTTTATATGATATTTCATAAGGATAAAAGGTATGGATAGGATTTAGAATAGAAGTAATAAAGCTAATAAAAGAGAGTCAATCTAAATATTGCTAATATATCAGGATAGTCTTATTAATAATTCTAATGAGTTATTTTGTACTTTGGAATCGAATAAAAAAAATCTATATTATGCTCAAGGAACGTAGATGTATATAGGGGCTTATACCGTAAAAAAAATAGAGTAGTTTCCTAAATTTAAATTAAAAAAAGATTTTTTGTCAGACTGGGAAAGAATTTTCCAAGAGGAACAATGTTTGTTAGGCACCTAATCCTTATGTCATAATAAATCTGAACACTTGCCTCGGATTGACTTCAATATCATAATTGCTCCAGTGAATAACTAAAAAAAATAGAAGGACGGTAGATAGTAAAGAAAAAGACTAATCATAATATCTATCTTTCAGAGGTTCACTAAAAAGACTGTTGGCGGGTCTCTTTGTATGTGTTGTCCAGAAAGAGGAGGATTTAATGATTACTCGTTTGCCAGAACCAGAAGTGAAAATTGCTGTGAATAGGGATCATGTAAAAACATCTTTTGAGGAATGGGCCAGACCTGGCCATTTCTCAAGAACAATAGTTAAGGGACCTGATACTACCACTTGGATCTGGAACCTACATGTTGATGCTCATGATTTCGATAGTCATAGTGGTGATTTAGAGGAGATCTCTCAAAAAGTCTTTAGTGCTCATTTCGGTCAACTCTCCATTATCTTTCTTTGGTTGAGTGGCATGAACTTCCATGGTGCCCTTTTTCTAATTATGAAGCATGGCTAAGTGATCCTACTCACATTGAACCTAGTGCTCAGGTAGTTTGGCCAATAGTAGGTCAAGAAATATTGAATGGTGATGTAGGTAGGGCTTTTCCGAGGAATCCAAATAACCTCTGGATTTTTTCAAATTTGGAAAGCATCTGGACTAATTAATGAATTACAACTTTATTGTACGGCAATTGATGCATTGATTTTTGCATCGTTAATGCTTTTTGCAGGTTGGTCCCATTATCACAAAGCTGCCCCAAAATTGGCCTGGTCCCCAAAATTGGCCTGGTTCCAAGATGTAGAATCCATGTTGAATCACCACTTATCGGGGTTACTAGGACTTGGGTCTCTTTCTTGGGCGGGACACCAAATCCATGTATCTTTACCGATTAACCAATTTCTCGACGCTAGGGTTGATCCTAAAGAGATACCACTTCCTTATGAATTTATCTTTAATCGCGACCTTCTGGCTCAACTTTATCCTAGTTTTGCCGAGGGAGCAACCCCCTTTTTCACATTGAATTGGTCCAAATATGCAGAATTTCTGAGTTTTCGCGGAGGACTAAATCCAATAACCGGTGATCTATGGTTGAGCGATATCGCGCATCATCATTTAACTATTGCTATTCTTTTCCTGATTGCAGGTCATATGTATAGGACCAACTGGGGTATTGGTCATGGACTAAAAGATATTTTAGAGGCTCATAAGGGTCTATTTACAGGACAAGGCCATAAGGGTCTATGTGAAATCCTAACAACGTCATGACATGCTCAATTATCTTTTAACCTAGCTATGCTAGGCTCTACAACCATTGTTGTAGCTCATCATATGTACTCTATGCCCCCCTATCCATACCTAGCTACTGACTATGGTACACAACTTTTCTTGTTCACACATCGCATGTGGATTGGCGGATTTCTAATAGTTGGTGCTGTTACACATGCAGCCATTTTTATGGTAAGAGACTATAATCCAACTACTCGATACAACAATCTATTAGATCGCGTCCTTAGGCACCGCGATGCAATAATATCCCATCTTAATTGGGCATGTATATTTTTAGGTTTTCACAGTTTTGGCTTGTATATTCATAATGATACCATGGGTTCTTTAGGCCGTCCCCAAGATATGTTTTCAGATACCACCATACAATTACAACCCATCTTTGCTCAATGAATACAAAATATCCATGCTTTAGCACCTGGTGCAACAACAAGTACCAGCTTAACGGGGGGGGGGGGGGGGGGGGTGAGTTAGTAGCAGTAGGCGGCCAAGTCGCTTTGTTACCTATTCCATTAGGAATTGCAGATTTTTTAGTCCATCACATTCACACATTTACCATCCATGTGACTGTATCACTACTTTTGAAAGGTGTTTTATTTGCTCGCAGTTCCCGTTTGATACCCGATAAAGAAAATCTTGGTTTTTGTTTTCCTTGTGATGGGCTTGGGCGAGGGGGAACATGTCAAGTATCTGCCTGAGATCATGTTTTCTTAGGTCTATTCTGGATGTACAATGCAATTTCGGTAGTCATTTTCCATTTCAGTTGGAAAATGCAATCAAATGTTTGGGGTACTATAAGTGATCAAGGGATTGTAACTCATGTCACAGGGGGAAACTTTGCACAAAGTTCCATTACGATTAGTGGGTAGCTCCGGGATTTCTTGTGGGCACAGGCATCTCAAGTACTTCAGTCTTATGGTTCTTCATTATCTGCATATGGTATTTTTTTCTTAGGTGCTCATTTTGTCTGGGCCTTCAGTTTAATGTTTTTATTCAGTGGCCGTGGTTATTGGCAAGAACTCATTGAATCTATCGTTTGGGCTCATAACAAATTAAAAGTTCCTCCTGCTACTCAGCCTAGATCCTTGAGCATTATACAAGGACATGCTGTGGGAGTAACCCATTACCTTCTGGGTGGAATTGCCACAACATGGGCATTCTTCTTAATGAGAATTATTGCAGTAGGATAGTGGCTAGGAGGATTTGAAAGGCATTATGGAATTAAGATTTCCCAGGTTTAGCCAAGGCTTAGCTCAGGACCCCACTACTCATTGTATTTGTTTTGGTATTGCTACCGCACATGATTTCGAAAGTCATGATGATATTACTGAGGAACGTTTTTATCAGAACATTTTTGCTTCTCACTTTGGGCAGTTAGCAATAATTTTTCTGTGGACGTCCGAAAATCTATTTCATGTAGCTTGGCAAGGAAATTTTGAATCATGGATACAGGATCCTTTACATGTAAGACCTATTGCTCATGCGATTTGGGATCCTCATTTCGGTCAACCTGCTGTGGAAGCCTTTACTCGAGGGGGTGTTGCCGATCCAGTGAATATCACCTATTCTGGGGTTTATCAGTGGTGGTATACGTAGGATCGAGAATACCGACTAGAGAGGGTGTGAATAGAACGCTTTAAAATTTTTTGACTAAAAACAATTTTTGCAAAGAAAAGATTAACAAAAAATAAACTGAAATAATTTAATAATATTTTGCACTAAGAAAGTAAGAAAATCAAACACGGTGATTTATCTCGAGGTCTCGGAGACTCGTTCGGTCTCCCCTACTCCTCGTTGAAGCACTCAAATAAATGAGTCTTACTTTAATATCCACAAAGGATATTTTTCACTAAGGTTGTTTCTTCTCCACTCTGGATAGGCGAGCACCGATGCCTTTCACAAATACGCCGAGCCTCTCCAACAACCTCCCTTAATAGAGAGGTCAACGGCTACGCCTCCAAACCGTCTAGGTGAGGGCGTTCACTAAGAGTAACAAGTTGTTGTAGGATCGAGGATGCCGACTAGAGGGGGGTGAATAGGAGGCTATTAAAAACTTCAATTTAAAACAACTTTCGCAAAGAAAGAACAAAAGAATATATATATTGCAAATAAAAGAGAGTAGAAGACAAACACAAGATTTTTCCCGAGGTCTCGAAGACTCGCCCGGTCTCCCCTAATCCTCATTGAAGCACTCAAATGAATGAGTCTTGTTTCAATATCCACGAAAGATATTACTCACTATTGGTTGCTCCTTGTCCACTCTGGAAAGCCGAGCACCGATGCCTTTTACAAACACGCTGAGCCTCTAACAATCTCCAAACGGGAGAGGTCAACGGCCACGCCACCAAACCGCCTAGGTGAGGGCATTCACCAAGAGTAATGAGCAGCAAGGTCTCTTCTAGACCTCCAACACACACCGAGAAACTCTATATATGCAAAGATGATGCGAACTAGAAAACTCGATAGATCACAAAAGCTCTCGACTTGATTAACAGATCAAGATTTTATCTCCAAAATGAATGCTCAAGTGTATGTATGAGAGGGAGACTGCTTGGTGTATGAAACAACTGCTCAAAGCCTCTATTTATAGCCCAAATGATCAAAAGAGCCGTTGTGCACGAGCTGTAAAATCAACAGTGCAAACTGACAGTCAGTTTGGGTCACGACCAAAAAGAAATAAAATCCGGAGAAAACTTAGCTAGCCTGTTGAGGTCGTATATGGAAATAAAACAGTGCAAGCTGACAGTCAGTGTGTTAAACTGACAGTCAGTTTCTACCTCAACGGCTGACAAAAATTACGGATAAAACTTTGCTAGCCATTTGTGGTCGTATATGGAAACTGACACCTCATACTGACAGTTAGTTTCGACCACAAAAACGACCAGTTAAAACAGAAACTCAAAAATAGCAGTTCGAGGTCGAACCTCATACTGACAGTCAGTTTAGTTCAAAAAATTTTGGCTCAAAAAACACCTTCTCTGGACAACTGTCAGTTAACAAAACTGACAATTCAAACTGACAGTCAATATGGATAAAAATAGCTATAAATTTTAATCCAGAGATCCGATTTAAGATTTTAATAGCTTGTTTGAAAGATAATTTAAAGTGCTATCTTTTTGTCCACAGAAGAAAAAGCCAGATCTTCCTAGATCTTTCTAGAAATTACAAAAATGCTTCTGCTGTCAAAAATTCAACTGAAAAACCAAATCAAATCCAACCGAAATGAATGATATGCAATAACCTAATAGTTTCTCGGTTTATGCTGGAAATGTAGAGAGGACTTGCAACCCCTCTTTATAGTACGGTTAAAACTAAGAAATAATTTCCTAAACCAATCAAACTCCAAACACCGAGATTGGTCAAAATAAAACCAATATTACCTTAGGTCCTTTGCATCTTTAACATGTGATTTGCGTCTCATCTCTGTTCCTTGCGATTTGTGCTTTTCTCTTTTACGTTGGGTTCATCTTAATCATCCTGAATGTCTTCCCAACCGAACTATGTATCTCAAAAACACAGTTAGTCTGAATCGCTTGTTTTCATTAATCATCAAAAGTCTAGATGCAACAATTGCTACACTAACCGATTGCTCTAATTTCTAAAAAGAAAAAAAAAGAGCCATACTATCACAGCATTGCTATAATCTAACATTTCTTGATTAAATCTCATGTATGAGAGAATTCTCACATAAATTGCTTCTGGATTTGAATTGATTCGAGTCCAATCCAGCGGAGAACATCCGAATCAAAGGAGTTTTGATATGAACTGTTTGAAAAAAACATAAAAGGGCTAAAACTTTCGAGGGTTTATGCAGAAATCACAAGTTCAAACCTCAAAAGTCAAAACCAGTTAACGTTACGTTTCACTCAACATGCAGATCAAATGTCTAGATTAAATAAAAAAAGAACTTCCACATTGTACTAATTTGCATATACAATCTTCCACAGAAAGTAAACCAGGCTATCTTCATTCAGGATATGATAGCAGCTTAGCGATCAATAAAAAATAATATAGACCACTCACATATGATCCGTACACTTGGAATATATATTCACACAAAAGATAATAGTAGGTTCGATATTCGATTCTCTCTATTTTCGTGTGTATGTGTAAACATATGAAATTTGGTGATTAATTCATCGACCATCAGATTGGTTGAGAAATAAAGTTAGAGTTGACTGTGATGCCAGTCGAATCGAACTACTGATTATAGCACCTTACCCTATTACTATCGATGTAATCATGCGATGATCGTTTAGGCGGCGAGTAATTTTTAAAAGTTGCTTTGATATCAATTACAAATTTAGATGATATGATTTATTCTAGTATTAGTACTGGTAAATAAAGTTAATACAACTCTATTTCAGAAAAAGGACCTTTAGTTAGACCGCATTCATATTTTTGCATAAAAGCCCTCCTAAAATCCTAAATTCCCTTCCTAAACAGTCAGCAATTTTTTCTCTATGCATATTTTCACAGCTTTGCACAAAAGCCCCTAACAAATAGAGAAATTATGAATAGGTCCTTAGAGGACTACACATGTCTCAGATTTTGCACTAACACAGCCCTAAACCGACTCTACCAGCATGCATGTTCATCCAAAACACACAGACATATGTATACACATACACATCCTCAGCTTCTTCTTCCTTCCTTGCACAACAAATAGCAAATCCACACAAATACATCATCAGCCACTACTACGAAAATGCTTTCTTCTAACGGTTCAAAACATATCTATACTAACGGCTCTTATACCGATAATGATCGACACGATAGAACAAAGCTACTCTTTTCTAACGCTTTCAAACCGTTAGAAAAGAATGCTTTTTTCTATCGGTTCTTATTAGTGAACCGTTAGAAAAAAGTATTATTTTCTAACGGTTCACTAATAAGAATCGATAGAAAAGAATACTTTTTTCTAACAGTTCACTAATAAGAACCGTTAGAAAAAGGTATTCTTTTCTATTGGTTCAGATGACTATATTCTAACGGTTCACTATTAAGAACCGTTAGAATAGGTATCTTAGAATAGATGACTATATTCTAACGGTTCTTAGTAGTGAACCATTAGAATAGATACATATTCTAAGACGTACAGTAGTTTGTATCAAAAGTGATCAAGAAGGGTCAAGCCGTTAGAATATGTTTAAACAGCAAGTTAATTGTGGCAAATTGGCCATAAGACAATCATTTTCTGGATTCGTCAATTAAACACTTGTTTGGCATTTTACTTGAAGTAAATTTACACAATCATGCAGCAGTCATACGTTGCATACACTCCCTCTGTCTTGCTTTGGGTTTAAGCTCTTTACAACAAGTTGTACTTCTCTTAATTGTGACCCTCGGGAATAATTATGATGATATTCATGGATGTAAGTGTAATCTGCAAGTAATAATCCTATGTATGGAAAAGAAAGGATACCCTAATTTAGGAGTTGTAGTAAATGCAAGGTTAAGAGAAAAAATTTGAAATTTATTGAAAGAAAAGTAGTCCTAAATGAACTTGTAATTTGATAGTCCTACATGAACTTGAGTTTTGAAGGTTGGGTATGAGATTTTACTACTACCAAACCCTCTGATTATGGAGTCTAGTTGTTAAAGAATTATAGTAGTACCTTGAGATGGTGTCAATAGACTGAATGTCTTCTTCCATGTCTTCCTCTTCCACCTGTTCTTCCTCCTCCTCCTCTTCCTCCTCCAAGTCTCCCCAATGCTTGCTCCGGTCAACAACTATTCCTGAAAACAACATAGTACAACATTCAGTTAACCAATAGTTTCAGTTCAGGTTACACATTCTACAAACTTGGCTTGGAAAAAAGAAGTTCATAACACAATGAAACCAATTAACTATACATCATAGTTTAGTTCATCCTGCTGTAGGACTCCAAAAACATCTCCATAGAAGGGGCGCCCATGCTGTTGGCCAAACACAAGAGGAGCTCAGAAAGAGATGTACTAGTCAATTGAAGAAAAACATTTCGCTCAAATGGTGCAAAGGTCACATTTCACATTTAGCGTACCTCATCAACTGAAGGTTCCCCCGCTTCCCGGGTCGATAACCAAAACTTGCATTGAGACGTATACCTCTCTGGTGCTTGCAAAGCAGCCGTAGATGTAGCTATCATCCATCCAGTACTGCAGGTCGCCCATCCACAACGTCCTTACCTCATCTGATGCCGCCGGGGTAGCCGGCGCCACAGCGTAGTACGGCTGCGGTGGCGGCGCCTGCCCGTAGGCAGATTGCGGAGGCGGCACCTGGCTCCACATGGCCGGCGACTGCGGCGGCGGCGCGTACTGCTGCGGCATCGGTGCAATCTAAGCCGACAATGGCCTAGATCTAGGGTTTGGAGGATTGGAAAAGAGAGCCGAGAGAGAGAGAGAGAAAGAGGAGGCGGCGTGTTAGAGCGGGGTGAATAGCAGACTTTATATAAGCTATCCAATTTTACTAATGGTTCAAAACCACAACCGTTAGTGAACTTGCAATTTTACTAATAGTTCACTAATAAGAACCGTTAGAAAAGAGTACTCTATTTCTAACGGTTCACTACTAAGAACCGTTAGAAAATTGTACTCTTTTCTAACGGTTGGAGACTTTATATAAGCTGTCCAATTTTACTAACTGTTCAAAACCACAACTGTTAGTATATATGACGTCATTTTACTATCGGTTGAATAAAACAAACCGTTAGTACAATGTCCTATATTCTATCGGTTCATACAGTACTAACCGATAGTAAAAATGCAATAATTTCACTATCTGTTACAAAAGACAAACCGTTAGTACAATTTCGTCTCTTCTGACGGTTCGTACAGTACTAACCGATAGTACAAATGACGTGTTATTCACTAACGGTTTCCCAGACCATAACCGTTAGTACAAAACCTCTTCTCCATTGTGTTCCTCGTACACTAACGGTTTTCTCCCAGATTGCATATAATCGTTAGAAGATAGGAGTTAGTGGACTGCATTTTTGAAGTAGTGAGCTGCCCTTGTCCTCCAGCGGTTGTAGCAGCAGCAACAAAAGTAAGGATCCAAGCTTCAGTTTTGTCAACCAACTCCAGCATAATTACATGCATACACATGCATACATTCAAACACACATACACACAGACACACAGACACACAGACATAGACACATGCATTCATACACACTTGTAGCAGTAGTATCACTAGAAGTGGCAATACCTTGAGGCTCGGCAATGCGGTGGCCAAGGACCGACAACGTTGGACACAAGCAAAGGCGTGTAGCCACGGCGAGGCGTGTAGTTGTGGCCATATTGAGTGTGCACCACGACGTAGCCAACACGGCACACATGCGTGCCAGCACGCGGTGGGCGTGCACGGCAAGCGCCTGACACACACGCGCACATAGCCGGAGCGCGGCGAGCTCGTGGGGTGTGAGGTGAGCACGCAGCGCGCGCAACAGTGGCTCAAGCGCACAGCAAGTGCTTGTAGCGGCCGTGGCTAAACTGGGTGGGAAGGAGGCGTTCCCTTTCTCTAAACACCACCAACGCCGTCGCAAACAAGAGGCCAACGATCGCCGCCGACCTGAACCAGCAAACCAAGCAGTGACAATGGAGGCTTGCTTCCACACCTGCGACGACGAGGCCGTCGCCGTGCCCCTCGCCGCCACCGACGCAGTGTGGCTGCCGCAGCGCTCCGCCGCCGCCACGCTGCTGCCGCTGCTTCTGTGCCTGCGCCGACGCCGACGACGAGGCCGTTGCCGCGCCCCCAGCCGCCGCCGACACAGCGTGGCTGCTGCAACTCTCTGCCGCGGTCAAGTCCTCCATCGCCATTAACGGAGCAGTTCGCCCAATCCCCGAGATCGCGACCCGCCGGGGGCCGCGGGTGCCGTTCTTTTTTTGCTCTGCCCCCTGCCGCCGACGCCCCCCGCCGTCGCCATGCCCCCCGCCACCCAGAACGCCGGAACGCCACAGGCACAGCGGAACGCCAGAACACCGCAGGCACGGACGCGGGACGATCAGCGGAAGCAACACGCGGCCGATGGAGGAGCAGCGGACGTGGGAGCCAACAACACATGGACGTGGAACGATCAGAGCGGCGAACGGAACCGATTGAACAGCCAGAAGAAAAAAGGCGACGTGGCTCAACCAGGAGGGAGATATCGTGAACAGTAGCAAGTTAGTGGGTTTCCAAAATGTTAGTAATGTTAGATGTTAGATGTGTGTGCTGGCTTTTGGAGTGCCAAAATGCTAGTAATGTAATGTTAGATGTTAGATGTGTGTGCTGGCTTTTGAAGTGATAATGTAATCTTAATTACTTTGTTTTTTTTTGGGTATTCTTATGACATATCCTTTTCTAGATAGCTCCAAGTACAAAAGGCACAATCTTACTCACACAGGACAAATTTCTAGATAGTTCCTTTTCTGTTTGGATCTCCGACGGCTATGGATCGATCTAAATGGCGTAGGCGTTACAAGTTAGATATCGGTAGGCACTGACAATTCTTTTATGCTCCTTAATATCTAACTGGCCCATCTTAATTGACTTGTAGAACACAAGAAAGATCTCTTTATGTTGTTTCATACCTACGAGCTGTTATTGCCTTTCTGTATGGATTAGAAAAGTTCAAACCATTGACATTACTATAGTTTCACCAATCAAAAGTTGTACTTGGCTCAATAATCAAAACTAGGATTGTTTTTATGACCTCAAAAAACAGCTTTAGATCCAATTTTTGATGATTAAAATGCTAGATTGGAGTGACATGACAAGAGCTATCACTACTACAGAAGTGCATTCCACTAACCCATATTTTCTAACGGTTATAAGTAATCTGGGAAAAATCCAATAGAATAGGACGACAGCGGCGGAAAAAAGGCATTTTACTATCGGTTACACACTAGTCCAACGTTAGTGAAATGCAAAAACTTTTTACTATCGGTCATTACTGTACAAACCGATATAATATATTAAATAGTACTATCGGTTTTCCATTTTTAACTGATAGTAAAATTAAGCACTTTATACTATCGGTTATGACTGTACAAACCGATATAATATATTAAATAGTACTATCGGTTTTTTATTTTTAACTGATAGTAAAATTACGCACTTTATACTATCGGTTATTACTGTTCCAATCGATATAATATATTAAAATAGTACTATCGGTTTTTCATTCGTAACAGATAGTAAAATTACTCACTTTATACTATCGGTTCGTACTGTACCAACCGATATAAAAGATAAACTTTTACTATCGGTTATTAGTGTACGAACCGATAGTAAAGATGAACTTTTACTATCGGTTTGTTTATTCAACCGATAGTAAAAGAAACAATGGGGACCTTTAGAAGAGAGGAAAGTTCATTAACGGTTGTGTTTTTGAACCGATAGTAAAATTACATTTTTACTATCGGTTATTAGTGTACGAACCGATAGTAAAGATGAACTTTTACTATCGGTTTGTTTATTCAACCGATAGTAAAAGAAACAATGGGGACCTTTAGAAGAGAGGAAAGTTCACTAACGGTTGTGTTTTTGAACCGATAGTAAAATTACATTTTTACTATCGGTTATTAGTGTACGAACCGATAGTAAAGATAAACTTCCTTATAATGGGTTAAACGCGCGGGAGTTTTCCCTCCAGTTCAACCAAATACATTTCCAAATAAGTCTCTACTCGCACGCGGAAAACCCTAGCCTCCCCGACGTCCCCTTTTTCGCTCCTGCACCACCATTGCCGCTCGCATTTGGGTTCTCCACCGCCGCCGGTCACTGCATCGCGCCATCGTAGGCCACTCCACGAACTGTAAGTGTTCTTGACCAACCCGATTAAAATTGTTCTTGCCGCTCGTGTCAGTTTCTTAAATTGATACTGAACGCGATTAGAACCAGGTATTCTTTAGGAAAGAGTAATTGAAATGAAATCAGTTTCCTAACTTCATACAAGCATGCAGAGCGCCATGTTGAAAGACCAATACGAGTTGTCTCAATTGGAGCAGATGCGACAAATTTGGGCTCAATATATGATGGATGAAGTGGCTATCAACGATCGATCGTAAATGACTTGTGTAATATACATTGAATGTGTTAATTGGTGTATGTGTGTACTTGTATTGGTGTATTTGTGAATAAACCTAATATGTGAATAATTAGATCCAATCTGTCTAATGCATGTGTATATCTTTGTATTAGTGTATTTGTGAATAAATTCAATCTCTGAATAATTAGATTCAATCTGTCCAATGTGTGTCTCTCTGTATTGTTGTATCTGTTAATAATCATTTGTAATACTATCGGTTCATATCCTACAACCGATAGAAGAAAGTTTCCAGTACTAACCGTGTCGAGTAACTAACCGATAGGAAAACTAACAGTACTATCGGTTTCCAGTGTAGAACCGTTACAAGAAATCTAACATCACTATCGGTTGAGTTCACTGAGCCGATAGAAGAAATTATCATTCACGATTAGTGAATGTTGGAATATAGGTATTTTACTATCGGTTTGCAACCGATAGAGTTGTGTTACGTTTTTTCTATCGTGCCGATCACTAGCGGTAAGCGAACCGATAATAGAGACGATTTTAAACCGATAGTGAAAAGCAATTCTGTAGTATTGTATATACAAAGGGCAAATAGACAAAGGTACAACTTGTTCCTGCCCGTTCCATTTCCCACATATAAAATTAGTGTCATCTCAGAATCATCACTATCGAAACCTATACATGTACATCTTTTCTGTTTTTACCTCACCTTATCGAGTAGTTTCTTTTCTTGATCAATGTTTTGATCTAAGCTGGCGATTTCAGGATCTGCAGACGCAAAATCTGTGCAGTCTCATAATAGACACATGATGGATAGGCAGGCTGATCCTTCTCTTGCTACCAAGCAAAACACTTCTTGCTTCCATCGAAATGTTTACTAGCTTTTAGCTTTATAGAGGATAGGATAGATCATAATGTACACGTCTTATTTTTTCAAGTGGGAGAACGGGAAAAAGGATAGGAGTTGCTTGAAGATACCACCTGATGAGCTACTTTTCTTTCATGTCTATTGTATGCATATACTAGGAAAAGACTCGAATTTATAGCCTGAAAGCAATTTAGGCTACTTTCTTACTGTCTTATTGACGCTCTTACTACCTTACTGACGCTCTTACTACCTTACTAAGAGAATGGTATTTACTGAGCGTAGTAGTATGAGGAGCTAGATTGTCGTTGTCTTCTTTTTGGTAGTGGAATAGGGAAACTGTGAGGACTGAACTTTTACTTTCTTATTGGAACTCATAGCTCTTTCTCTTTTTATCTTTTGATAGCAGTATGTAACTACACTTCTTTATGGGCTGGGGAAATCTCCTAAATTACAAGAGAGGAAGATAGAGTTAGCATTGATTGGGAAGGAAGGAACTAGTAATCCATTTAAGAGGACTATACCCTATAAAAAAAGTAAAAGGGAAGGAAGGAACTTACTTTTTCTAACTCGGAATGAATTGGAAGGGCGAGATGCACTAATCGGAAAGAGACTCTCTCTTGACCTGATTTTCCCTATTGGTTTAGACTGCGGTAAGAAATTCAGTCAAATCCATTCCATTTATGGATACTTGGAGGGTGGGAAAACTATTCCTTTTATCAGGCTTTGCCACCTGACTCACTCCGGAAAGAAAGATTGAGAGGGTCAGACACTTTACGACTTTCATTGAATATGGGATTGAGACTACGAGTAGAATGGAATTGCTCCCGTTGATAGACCCAGATTCGCATCCGCCAATCTAAGAGATTTCTTCGTGTCGGGTCGTGAGCTATGTGGAGCGATAAAAAAATGGTTCTTATTGTTTCTCTCCATATTATGTGAAAACTGAGGCGAAGTAGCTTTATTTGGAATTATATGAATTGTTGCACAAATATAAATTGTTTGCTTTTATCTTACAGATTTTGAAAGTCCACCGGTCCATGTTGACAATGGGGGTGGAAACCCCCAAAACTGCAAGAAGTACCGGCAAGAGAGGCGGACGACTTCCCACCAGAAGGGGGGTGGGGGATGGGGGCTGAGTGAACAATATATGCGAACATCAACAGAAAAATAATTGTTGTGGAGCACACTCATTTGACAAACATTATCACATGTTATTTCTATTTGAGAAAGAAGACTACTGATTTGAGTTGTCCTTGAGTGAAGGACGGTTGTTTAGCACAATTTTCCTGCTGGTTGGCTCCTAGCCGGTTTATGAATTCGTCTGAATGATTAATGACTTGTTGCAAGGATTATAGTTTTATTTTTCACATGGTCCAAACAAATATTATAGTTTTATGAATTCATCTGCATTTTTCACAGCTGTTTAGCATAATAGTTTAGATTTATTTTCATTTTTACATATCCCAGGAAACACATTACTTTTAAATCATATATCTGACAAACAATGTATGTGAAACTATTATCCAATGCTTATATCTGTTGCTGACGTCGATAGGAATCCCTAGGTGAGTTGTTTTCTTATTTTATCCTTGTCTCCCTCATTGTTTGGAAATTTGGACTTGATAAGTGATGGTGTCTCACGATATTTGTCGTCGCATTCATTGCACCATCCTTTATCATGCAAACAAATTCTCTTTAATGTCATGGCTCGCTGTATAAAAAGTCTTACATATTTCACCATCTTCTCTTCTGCTTCAAAGTTCATTATATCTAGTAGACTCAAGTTGTGCTTGAAATCAGATGTCTCCCACTGTAGATTGATCTTTTCAGCATGCATTGCACTAGAGTTTCTTCCGCATATATGGTAAGATATCTATAAGCAATTAACAGACAACAATTTAGTTATTAATCATGTAGACATATAGCATATATCTTGATCAAAAATATAATATATTGGTTTACCATAATGTGTAAACTGTTCAGGGAAGGTGCGGCTTGCACAAAAAACATAGTCCAATTGAGATTGCAATCATCAAAAATATTATATAGATGTACATCCCTCAGATTTCTGAATATGGGAGATAGTTTTTCAGGATCATCCGGTTGAATCCAAATCTAAAAACAGAAAATGAAAACATTAAATAAATAAGGGTAACCACATATTGACATAAACAACATCATAGAAGAAACAAAACATGTGGACCTTACCATCCCATCATCAAAGTTCAAATACAAACTAGTTAGATTTTTGATGTTTGTTAGCCAATCGCTCAACCTGAAAGTTTGCTGCCAAACTAGTCCTGCACAATTTAATTCAATTTTGCGAAGGAGGGGGACATGACTAAAACGCACGGGAGGGTTTTCACCCATCCAATCTTCGTTATGCAGATACTCCAGCTTGGGAAGGTTGATCAACTCAACTTGATTGTGTTCACAGATAAAAAAACTCAGCTCCTTCAGCTGCGAGTACGGCGCGTCTATCTTCAACACACTGAGCTCACCGGAGTCGCAGTCCAGCGAAAGACACTGCAGTTGGCGGCAGCCGTCGAGGAGTTTCTTTATGTCTAAATCACTTAATCAGACGGTACGTATGGTGAGGGATGTGAGCCATCTAAATGCGCTGGGGCAAACGTCGAAGAAGGACATGAGATGCTGTCCAAAGCATGCGTAATCCTCTAGTGTGTTATCCCCATCATGACCTTCCGTGAAGACAATAAGCTAAAGATACTCGGTGTTTTCATGCTCGAGCTTCATGACTTCGCCGACAAGGCGGCCAATGGGGCATACGTAAGGGTCTATTAGGTAGCAGATGAAACGAAGGTTCTTGATGCTGCGATCGCTCGTGGGAGCGAGCAACCTCCTCGTTGCTTCAACACACTTTTCCATTGCTTGATGTCATCTTGTACTAGTGCCGTCTTGGAAACCAAAATCGAAGACATTTATGCTGAGATGAGAAAGCAAACGAGGGAGGTGGCTCCATCATCTCGCGTAGTTTCAGGCGTTCCAGGATGTCCAACAAAATATGATCAAAGAGCGTACTGAGCCTGTCTTCGTCCTGAATTTGCCGCCAAGAATGATATATGAAGAAAAAAAATCAAACAATGTTCATGAGAGTAATACCAATATCAAGTTTCAACAATGGCCATTACTATTAATTATAGGGCAAATTAAGGGAAACAAAAACAAAATCTTACATGATCTTGCAAAGGGGACTCCATAGTGAATGAGAGACTGCACTACGACAAAACAATAATCTCGAGTCAGGTGTTCCAAGATTATTATAGGCCGTGAGGATGAATTCTAGTTCTACAAGGTTTAATCTAGTCTTAATTTGAATCAGAGACGAAAGAGGTTATTATAATTGTGATGTGTTTGATTCTAGTTCTACGAGGTTATTACAGGCGCGCGGTGGTTTCTTTTTTCCTTAAGCATGCAAGTCGGCAGACGCAGCCGCTTCGCCGGCGGCAGCGCCCAGCCGCGCGCTGGGTCAAGGAATGGTTCGTTCCCCTCATCACCTCCTCTCCCTCCCTCTCCAATCGCCTGGAGAAAACCTTAGGGTTTAGGACAGCAGTCGAGGGCAAGACGCATCCACCTTAGCTTAGCTTAGCTTTAGATGGATGTGATGCGATCTATGCGTAGGAAATAACAATGTTGTTGCCTTGCCTCGCTTGCAGGATCCCGCAAGATCTTTCGGCGTCCAGTGGCAAGTGCTCCCTGTTCAAGTGGGTTAGAGGTACCGTATTCCTTTCCCCCCGCATCCTGCTTTAACTAATGCATATATGGGTTTAATAGATGGCTTTAATTTAAGTTAGCTTACAATTATTTTATGAACTTGGCTGTTTCACTGAATTATGAGTTATGACAACAATTGATGTACGTGTTGCATTGGATGGAAGCCATTGCGCAGTGAATATCACCGATTGTTGCACTTAGAAACTTCTTGTCTTTAGACGTCCTAATCTCTGCATTATTCAATTAGATTGAACCGAGGATGGACTTCATTCCTGGAGTTGATGGTCCCAGTGAGGGTGTACCTCGGGTTTTAGCTTTCTTCAGCAACGTGTGTTCATTGCATTTCTTCTATTGTTGGAGTGAAAACTTTCAGAACCCTTTCTTCTTTATTTACAAGATGCCTCATACCAATGATTTTGCAGAACCTCCTCCGGCTTGAAGCTTGTGGATGGTGGCCAGTCCCAGAGAACTTTTGTGTACATTAAGGATGCCATTGAAGCTGCTTTTGATGATTGTATGCCACTTTCTTTTCTTCTCTTTTATCCTTGCTTATAGTCTTTAGCCAATCAATGAAATTGAACCAGTTCGTCCTTTGTCAAAGGAAATCCTGCTCGTGCCAATGGTCAAATCTTCAATGTTGGAAGTCCTCACAATGAGGTTACTGTTAGGGAACTTGCTGAAATGATGAGAGAGGTATTACATATTCCCATGAATTACTCTTATGTTTCTGAGTACTGCATGGTTTTCATGTACTGGTTTACTCTTATGTTTCTGGAGAACCACCACTTGAAGAACCCATGATTGATGTGAGCTCCAAGCAGCTCTATGGTGAAGGATACTGGTAGTGATAAAAGCATTCCTGACATGACCATAATCAATAGGCAACTTGGTAATTCTGTCTTTGCTATATTACACTTTTTCTGTTGTACATTGCTGCTCTCTGTTAGTGGTTAGTGGTTACTGGTTACCGACAAAAGAACAATCTTTTGGAATGAAGGCTGGAACCCAAAGACTCCTCTGAAGGCTTAGCTGGAGACAAAAAACTCACAAAGAAGCTAAGAGGCAAATGTCACAGGCCTCAGCATCAAGTTAGTTAGCACCATCAAATTTGTGAAAAGCATTGTTTCTTCAGTAGACTGAGAAAGAAGGCTACTGATTTGAGTTGTCCTTGAGTGAAGGACAGTTGTTTAGCACAATTGTCCTGCTGGTTAGCTCCCAGCCTTACTCAAACGGGTTTAAGAATTGGTCTGCATGATTAATTAACTTGTTGCAAGGATTATAGTTTTATTTTTCACATAGTCCAAACAAATATAATACTCCTACCCTTTCATGATATAAGCATACTTCCTTTTCTTTTTTTTTTTGGATTTTTTACTGCGTGATATGTTTGTGTAAAAAAAAAAACATGTGAGATGCTAGATGCTATCTAATCTAAGATGAGAAATATGCAGAAACATTCTCCGGCACGGCCAAGGTATACTAATTGCTCAGCGCTGTAGCTGAACTGTAGTGTACCTTGCAGCCTTTCACGTGAACTTATTCCACCCCTTTGGGTGGCTTTGCACCAGTGGAAGCAGCCTGTATGAAATTCTTAAGAGGAGCTGCACCTGTAAATTCCAAATTTCTATCCTTTATTTATCATCATGTTTTTTTTTAAAAAAGAAAAAGTAGCCGCGTAAGCTCCTTCTAGAGAGGAAAAAAATAAAAGCCTTCTTATTGGATTTTAATTTACGGGCACTCCAAAAAATACATTCAGCGGAGAATCCATCCCTATTTGCTGAACTCGGAAAGAGTTGTATCGTCGCATGCCTTACGTCTGATTTTGTTGCCAAAACACCAGGTTCATTGCCTCAAGAGATTTCGTCTCCCATGTTGGAATTCTGCCATTCTTAGCACTCATGTGGTCGTCTTCTATTGCACCGCTCACCCTCGACGTCATTCTTTGTCCATTGGCGCTACACAACATTAGTTGGGTCGTGTGATTCAAGTTGCTCCTCTAATAACTGGTGTTGTGGCTGCACCTTTATGTGTTTTTAGATCGCTAATTGAGTGAAAGGTGTCGTTTTGGTGGTGTTATTTTTCTAGACTATTTTTGTTGCTACAACTTTTTCTTAGTTGGAGTTTTTTAGTTTTAAATAAGTTTGTTCAGTCGTGAGATTTTCTCCAATTATACTATTTTTAGCCATTTGAAATTCACTTGTTTAGACTAATAACTTTCTTTTGTCTCGTTTTGATCAAGATTATTAAGCATTTTGATTTGGTAAGGTCGACATAGGTTGATTATAGTTGAGTTGTGCAGTATGGTAATGTATGTAATGACTATTTTGTCTAACTAAAGAGTTAGGTTGATCATAGTTGAGTTCTGCAGTCTTATATGTGCGTTTATATTTGTGTTAGGAGATGAAGAACAAGAAAACTATGTAATTTGAAAGTAATATCTTCATTTAAAGTTCAATTATTATGTCAAGCTAGTATATTTTGATTTTATATTTGTTTTTGGATTGAGACTTTTGAGTATCTCTAACTTTATTATTTGGAATTCTAATTTAGTTTTTCAATTTTCTTTTATCCCTTAAGTTTAGATCTCAACATAGTGTGTTTTGTTCACAAACAACAACTAAAAAATAACATTACTATCTTAAAACCAAAAACTTAACAGGTAGCAGTAGGTAGTTGACATCCAAAGTGATTAATATATTAACTAGAGATAGCTTATTAGGGAGAAATAGGACTCACATGCATGCATGGCCTCATACATGCAGACCCCCACCCCCACCCCCCCCCCCCCCCCCCTCTCTCTCTCTCTCTCTCTCTCTCTCTCTCTCTCTCTCTCTATATATATATATATATATATATATATATATATATATATATTTGTTTCACTTTATGTACACGTCACTTCGAAGCATGCTTACATATTTTTTCACTTGTACAGTTGTACGTGCTTTATTCAAAAGAAAAGGCCAGCCAGCCAGCCATTGCTGATCCGGCAAGTCTCCTCTAGGTCAATGCCATTTGCGATCCTATAACTCTATAAGACCACCACCGTCCCTGTGCCCACAACCAAAACTTGTACCTAGTACAATACTAGCCCACTAAGCTAAACTACTTGTTTCAGTACTGCAATGGCACGGTCGTCGGCGGCGGCGACCGCCGTGATCGTGTTGGTGCTCGGCGTGAGCCTCCTGTACCTAGCGGTCTTGACGTCGGCCGCCAGCCAACCGCCGCAAAAGCTGCCGGCCCTCCCCGACATGCAGGTTATCTTGGGCAAGAGGAACGCGCAGTTCACGTGCGCCGACCCAAAGAAAAAGCAGCCAGGCTGCATGGTCAAGTGCCCCGATCGCTGCCCCAACAAGTGCCTCAACCTCTGCCCAACCTGCAAGACCTTCTGCCGTCAGTACACCTCTCTCACATTCAACTCTAAAACTTGTGCTTGCATGCTTCCCAGTGATTCCAAATCGCTGTTTTTTTAAGTCAAAAAAGCAAAAAAGACCTGTTTTAGAAAACTGCTAAATCACAAATTAACTATTTGAAAAAAGATGTGTAAAATTTTAAAATATTTTAAATTTCTCATAAAACATTCAGACTTATCTCTTATTTAGGTCCACACACATCAAAAAGATCCGAATCAATCTAGTATATTTGTAGATACTTGAAATAATTTGATTGAATGTGTACGTGTTTTTTTCACTTACATGTGTACCTTTTGATCTGAAACTGAAAGACAGGAACGTAGATCCATCTGATATATGTGTACATATGCATGGGTGGACCCATGCATGTTGATGAGTGGGGCTAAAGACCCACACAAAAGTTTGAATTTCTATATATATGTAATTTCAGTTATTACATGAATGGTTTGCATGCAGTGTGTGACTTCTACCCGGGCGTGTCGTGCGGCGACCCAAGGTTCACTGGCGGCGATGGCAACAACTTCTACTTCCACGGACGCAAGGACGAGGACTTCTGCATCCTCTCCGACGCGAACCTTCACATCAACGCGCACTTCATCGGCAAGCGCAACCCGGCCATGAACCGCGACTTCACATGGATCCAGGCGCTCGGCATTCGCTTCGGCGACCATCGCCTACACTTCGGCGCCGTCAAGACAGTCAAGTGGAACCCCTCCTCCGAACACCTCAACATCACCTTTGACGACGAGCGTGTCGCGCTTCTCTCACTCGCTGACGCACGGTGGGTCTCGTCATCCGTGCCGGCGCTGTCCATCACTAGGACAGCACAGGTGAACAGCGTGGTGGTCGAGCTCAAGGGCGTGTTCCGGATCATGGCCAACGTTGTGCCCATCACGCAGGAGGATTCGCGCATCCACAACTATGGCGTGACAGCCGATGACTGCCTCGTACACCTCGACCTCGGCTTCAAGTTCCACGCCCTCACCGACGATGTGCACGGCGTGCTCGGCCAGACATACCGCTCGGACTACGTCAACCAGCTCAACGTCACTGCCAACATGCCAATCATGGGTGGCACAGCCAACTACGTCTCGTCGGACCTTTTCGCTACGGACTGCGCTGTTGCAAGGTTCGGGCGTGGTTACGGCGGCGCCGCGGGTGGCGAGGGCACCGGCATTGCCATGGTCACGGACGCCAAGTACGTGTAGATCCAACGGCACTCAACTACTATGATGTGTATTGGTAGTGATAATCGACTTGCAAAATTGCAAGAGAAATAAGGAGCAAGTTAAACTGACAAGATGTTCGTTCGTAAGGGGAAGTAATTAAAACATCTCTGGAATAAATGATGTAAGTTCATCATTTGTTTGAACCATAATTTTTATTTATTCATTTGATGTGAAATCAATCGTATATTGTTTATGATGCATATTCACAATTTCTTGTTGAATCCCCTGCATTATATAGTGTATCAATTGTGGTCATTCCTCCAAACATGCTACCTTATGAAACCCACTACCACAACTCTCTTTTGGTCTTATCCAACATTTCAACTCCCTTATGCAATTTTCAAGTTCTGTCTAAAACACAAATTTTAAAGAATTTTTTTGTCATGGTATTGCGAATACCCCGACAGGTTTTGTGAACAATCCTAGCTAAGATTACGCGGCGCGGGCTGACCGGATGACCGGTCCTTCCCCGCCGGACAAACACAAGAAATGACACGAGAATTATACAGGTTCGGGTCCCGATGGGGGCCCTAGTCCTGTCGGTGCGCTCCCGACCGGAGTCGGCTAGAGAGGCTCTCTCCGGGGGAGAGACTTCCGGAGCACACCTGTTAGTTTTTTAGCTATTCCAACAAATGAATCACCTCCTTACAACTGAGGGGTACAAAAGCTATTTATAGCCCCAAAAAGAAGCAAAAAGCCTAAACTACCCCGGAAGCCACCGTCGGATCGAGGGGTAGCAACGTCCTTCTCCTGGTCAAACGCCTTGGATGCTTGACAAGTGGTTGCTGATTCCCGAGACGCTCCTCGCATGACCTGCACGTGATAAACAACTCGAGACTTTACCTTTAGAAGGGTGACGAGGCCCGGGACATGCACCGGAGGGCAGATCCCCGGGCAAATGGCGGCGCCCGGGACCGGCGCCGGAGGCCAGGTCCCGGGGGCCAAAATGGCCGCGCCTGGGGAGGCCCCGGAGGCCAGGTCCCGGGGCGGGTCCCGGGCAAATGGCGGCGCCCGGGACCGGTACCGGAGGCCGAGTCCCGGGCAAATGGCGACGCCCGGGACCAGCGCCGGAGGCCAGATCCCGGGGGCCCAAATGGCGGCGCCCGGGACCGGCACCGGAGGCCAGGTCCCGGGAGCCAAAAGGCGGCGCCCAAGGAGGCACCGGAGGGCAGGTCCTAGGGCAAATGGCGGCGCTCGGGACCGGCGCCGGAGGCCAAGTCCCGGGGGCCAAAATGGCGGCGCCCGGGACCGGCACCAGAGGCCAGGTCCCAGGAGCCAAAAGGCGGCGCCCGGGGAGGCACCAGAGGGCAGGTCCCCGGGCAAATGGCGGCGCCCGGAACTGGCGTCGGAGGCCAGGTCCCGAAGGACAAAATGGCCGCTCCCGGGGAGGCCCCGGAGGCCAGGTCCCGGGGGCGGAAATGGCGGCGCCCGGGACCGGCACCGGAGGTCGGGTCCCAAAAGGCGGCGCCCGGGGAGGCACTGGAGGGCAGGTCCCTGGGCAAATGGCGGCGCCCGGGACCGGCGCCGGAGGCCAGGTCCCGAGGGCCAAAATGGCGGCGCCCGGGGAGGCCCCGGAGGCCTCGTCCCCGGGCGAACGTGACGCAACTTACCTGGACTTAGTCTCGCGGAGATTTCCCCCAACAACAGCCCCTCATGCCCCCCGGGGACGATGCTCGAGTCCCCGGTGGGTGTGGTACATGTCACCGGGAAAATCTCCGGACCAAGCCACCGAAGCCGTGACGCTTCGGCTTCCGTGCCCCGCACTTAAGGCCGCGCCGTTTCGCCACAAATGCGCTCGCGGTTCGAACCGGCGCCTCGATTTGCGCGCCAGTCCATTCGTTTCCCGTGGGCCTCGATATACCCGACAAGCATTAATGGCAGAGAAGAAGCGGATTTGATGCACAAGAATCTATTGTCTAGGTGCCAGGTGATTGTCCGTGCAATGGGCTATTGGCCTCATGATAAACACGTTCCCTTTTCTTTTAAGTTGATTTTAATTTTTTTTATTTTTATATATTTTTATAAAGTGTCCAACATGCATAACAAATTTATAATTCATCGAATTCATTTTTGACTCTTTTCAAATTTTTAAATTTTTTATATAAGTTTGTAAATTATAAAAAAAATTATTTAGAATGAGAATCTGTTGGTGATTGGTTACGTCATGCTGACATCATCAATCCTCGTCACATGGGCCCAATTTTATTCTCTGGGCTCTGGCCTAGTAAACCCTCTTTCATGAGTTGACTCCTTGCCTCCCTCTCCCTAGGTAGGCTAGGTGTGACCCGAGCTACTGAGGTGGTTCGTGGCCTATTTCGTATTACTCATGGATTCATCTATGGCAATACAACCCAAATCAGACTCGCCATATCTGAATATGAAACGAGATCTTCGATTGGCGCTCAAGGATGTTCATCTGACTAAAGGAAGTTTTTAGAACAAGTCAAGAACGTATTTGGTATAGACTTTGCCTTAGAGACGGTCTAGGATTCGGCCTCAACACTATATAAACACCCCTTTGATGGGGGGTAAAAGAAAAGTTTTTGTTCAACATGGTTCACCATACGCATCAATGTCATAGGTTCAAATACTCATTGATTTTGACCTCGAGACTTCTCGAGGCGAGATCTTCCATGTACTTTGTTTCTCAACATAATGGAAGAAGGCTGGAAGTAGAGTTATTACTTTCCTCGAAAAAGGCCTGAACCAGGGTAAATAAGTCTATCTTTGCATCATGTAATTCGGCCATCATTGCAACGCACTCTCTCTTGGAGAAGAGGGTTGGTCTCTCATAATCAACTAAGCAAGCTCGATCTTAGGGTCTGTTCTCAAGCATCGACAAAGGCAAAAAAAAAATGAAAAAATGGGAAAAAAAGATCAGATACAAGTAGATATTACTTGTCCCATTCATTTGTGGGGTCACTCTGTACAGTTGATTTAATAAAAATCTCAGTCGATTTTCTGGGCTGTTGGATTGAGATTCAATGGTTCAAATCTATTTGTGCCCCCTTATCTCTCTCTCCCCCCTCTCTTCGCCTCTCCTTCCACGCGATGCGACCGCCTCCTTACTCCCCGATCTCCTTCGTCCGCCACCGCCACCGTTTGCGGTCAATGTCGGAGGATCGCCGCCTTGCCGCTTTGTCCCCGATCCCCCGCCACCCTGCTCCTGGCCGCCCAACCTAATTCTACCTCGTGCTTCCGCCTCGCCGCCTTCACCCCACTACGGCCCCATGGCTCCAGTGCCACCGTCGGCGCCTCGTCGCCCCTTCACCCATCCCCACCCAACGCTGTTTATCTGCCTCCTACCGGCCCCTTCTAAGGCCGGAGACACAAAGAACCTCATCCCCACCATGAACCTAACCCTAACCCGAACAACGGCGGAAGACAAGGCACCGGAGGGGAGGAAGAAGGGACAGAGCTCACCGATGCCAAGGAAGATGAGGTAGAGGTCGCCGACGCTTAGGGATTTGAGGTAAAGTAGCAAAATGGACTGAGATTTTTATAGATTTTAGTCAACTGAGCAGGTAATAAAACCTTCATTTTTACCTAAATTACAAACAATGTATATAAAGGGAGGCAGGGCGTAACTTGATTGAATGTAGGCCTAGTTCTAAATTAATCATGACCCTAATCACGTCATTAGCTCTAAGCCTCTCTTCAACCCCAACCTGATCTCGTGGGATCGTGCCAGAGTTTTTGAGAAGGCCGTCTACCGCCATCTGATATAGATTAGGTGTTGTATCGAGGATTGAAGGATTCATACTAATTCCATTCGTCTCTCGGCGTCATCTACAGCTAATCATCATCGACGTTAATGAAATCCCCTAATCAAGGTTATTGCTGTCTGTGTTTCTGTGATTGGGCAAGCTAAGTAATTAAGTCTCATTAAGTTTTAAAAGTTGTATTAGGTTGTGTGGGGGTGGCAGGGACAGGGAACGAGGGGCGGTGCTTCGCCGCGACCACGAGCAGCGGGAGGAAAAAGGAGGGGATTCAGACAAGTGAGACATAGTGGATCCTATATTTAGCTCTCCGGTGATGTGATGTGTGGTGGCGCCCGCGATGACAGCAACCCCTCGCCGCCTAGTGCCAACAACAATGGATGGCAACGCCCCAGCAAGCATCTCCGATCTGGAGTTTGGACCACTTCTTCCACTTGTAGCTTGTGGTGTCGAGATGCCACCGCCCCAGCCGGTGCTCGTGCTCTCCCGCCTCCTGCCGGCCTCCCTCGCCGGCCTCGACACCCGCTTCTGCCTCCTACGCCTGGATGCCTCCGGTCTCCCCCTCGACGCCTTCCTCGCCGCGGCCGCCGCCGAAGCAGATCCCCCGCTCGTCGCGCTCCTCTTTGGCGACATCCGCGTCAACGCCGCCTTCCTCGACGCCATCCCGTCGCTCCGCTGCGTGCTCACCGTCAGCGCCGGCCTCAACCACATCGACCTCCCCGAGTGCGCGCGCCGCGGGGTGCCCTTCGCCAACGCCGGCTGCACCTACTCGGCCGACGTCGCCGACTACACCGTTGGCTTGCTTGTCGGCGTGCTGCGCCGCGTCTCCGCCGGCGAGCGCTACGTCCGTGGCGGCCACTGGCTGGAGGGCGGCGACTTCGTCCCTCTCGGCTCCAAGGTACGGTACGGACCCCTCATTTTGGGGATAAATCATTGTTTAATTACATGGTTTCTTCTTGTGTCAGCTTGGCGGCAAGCGCGTCGGCATCATCGGCCTCGGCAACATCGGCTCGGCGATCGCGAGGAGGCTGGAGGGGCTCGGCTGCGTCGTCTCCTACCACTCCCGGCGGCGGAAAGAGGAGTGCTCCTACACCTACTTCGCCGGCGCCCGCGAGCTGGCGGCGGAGTCGGACGTACTCGTGGTGGCGTGCGCGCTGACGCCGGAGACGAGGCACATGGTGGACAGGGGCGTGCTGGACGCGCTGGGGCAGGGCGGCGTGGTGGTGAACATCGCGCGGGGGGCCATCATAGACGAGGCGGAGCTGGTGAGGGCGCTCGTCGACGGCAGGATCGCCGGCGCGGGGCTGGAGGTGTTCGAGGACGAGCCCAACGTGCCGGCGGAGCTGCTGGGGATGGACAACGTGGTGCTCACGCCTCACCGTGCCGTCTTCACCCACGAGTCCATGGCCGACCTGCGCAGCCTCATCGCCGCCAACCTGGAGGCCTTCTTCGCCGGCGAGCCGCTGCTTACGCGTGTTGTCTCCGACTGACAAAAAAGTTCGAGTATATGCTAATTAGATTCTTCTTTCTATGTCATCATATCACCTTAAATAAGTCTTAACAGCCCAACTCACTCTACCCTCGAGGCCTCGACATTAGCTTTTACTCTCCCCTGTCGTTCCAAAATACGTCACGTCATTTTAGATTTGTTTTAACTCAACGACTCAAAGTTTTCAAATTTTATTTATGAAAATATTTTAAACTATTTGTATTTAGCACAAAAGAATCTTACATTTAGATTCGTCTTAAAAAGTACTTCCAGAATATGGTAATTTTGCAAATTTTATAAAAAAGTTGTAGCGATAATTAGTGGTCGAAGGTCCATTTTGAAGACCATATCAATGTTCAAAATGACAAGTATTTTGGAACCGGAGAGAGTATTCTACATGTTGGGTCCGACTAGTTATAAGTTGTCTGAAAATTTCTAAACTTTCAATCGATGTTATGGACCATTGAATTGAGATCCATGGCCTAGATATATCAATATGTCTCTCTCTTGCCTGAAAATTCCTAAACTTTCAATCGATCTTATGGACCATTGAATTGAGATCCATGGCCCAGATATATCAACCCGTCTCTCTCTCTCTCTCTCTCTCTCTCTCTCTCTCTCTCTCTCCTTGTTGCAGAGAGGGGGATTTAATCGACCCCTCGTTCTCCTCTGCCACCGCCCATGGTCAGCAGCGGCACGCCGCCTCACCGCTCCGTCCTAACCCTTCGCCACTGCATCCATCCTCGCCTTCTTTCCCTCTCATGGCTCCGCATCCATCGCCTTGCCATTCCCCTCTCACACCCAACCCCACTACCGGTCTTCCGCCTCCTGCCGGCTTCCATCTAAGCCCAAAGACATGGAGAACCCCTCCCCCCAACCCCTAACAAACCCTAACTCGAGCTCTCGATGGCGGCATGACGGAGGAGGTCGTCGGTGGGAAAGAAGATGGCGGCACGGCGGAAGGAAGAAAATGATGTGGGATTCACGGATTCGACTGAAACTTTCCCAAATATGCAAAATCGACTGAGATGTAGCAAATCTAATTCTACAATGTACATGAGGGCTGAAAAAACTACTTCCTTTGGTTTTGAAAACATGACACTTTAGGTCAAAATTTTACAGATTTATCTATAAAAATTTTCAAACTATATAGATTAACCATATAAATACCATATGAATAGATTCATCTCGAAGAAGTTTATAATACCATATTTGTTATTTTAATTGTTGCATGAATCTTGTCGTGGTATAAAAAATACCTCGGCAGATTTGATGACGTGCGTAACACGTGTTCCTCAACGCGAGCTGACCGTGCGACGGGTCACCCCGCGTTGGACAATCCCAGAGATTGACACAGGGGTTTATACAGGTTCGGGCCTCAGTGGAGGCCCTAGTCCTGTCGACGTGCTCCCGACGAGCGTCGGCTAGGGGGCTCTCTCCCGAGGAGAGGGCTCCAGAACACGCCTTTTTGTTTTTTTGGATTAAGTACAAATGAATGTCCCCTTTTACAAAAGAGGGTTACAAGGGTATATATAGACCCCAAAAGATACAAATTACTGAACTGCCCCTGCTGCCACCGTAGGATCGGGGGCAAAACGGTCTTCTGACGGGGTCCAGGGCACCGATTTCCGACACGTGGCAGCCCTTTGAAATTAGTGCCCACCAGAGGAGCGCCGGGGGAAACCCCTCCCGAGCCCGGAGAAGGGCCTCCGGGAGACGTCTTCCCCGGCCCGGAGAAGGGAGCTCCGGGAGAGGGGGCTCTCCCGTCGCCCGGAGAAGGTGCGCCGGGGGAAGTCTCTCCCGAGCCCGGGGGAGGGCTCCGGGAGACGTCTTCCCCGGCCCGGAGAAGGGGCTCCCCGGCCCGGAGAAGGGGCTCCGGGAGAGGGGCTCTCCCTAGCCCGGAGAAGGTGCGCCGGGGGAAGTCTCTCCCGAGCCCGGGGGAGGGCTCCGGGAGACGTCTTCCCCGGCACGGAGAAGGGAGCTCCGGGAGAGGGGGCTCTCCCTAGCCCGGAGAAGGTGCGCCGGGGAAAGTCTCTCCCGAGCCCGGGGGAGGGCTCCGGGAGACGTCTTCCCCGGCACGGAGAAGGGAGCTCCGGGAGAGGGGGCTCTCCCTAGCCCGGAGAAGGTGCGTCGGGGGAAGTCTCTCCCGAGCCCGGGGGAGGGCTCCGGGAGACGTCTTCCCCGGCCCGGAGAAGGGGCTCCGGGAGAGGGGCTCTCCCTAGCCCGGAGAAGGTGCGTCGGGGGAAGTCTCTCCCGAGCCCGGGGGAGGGCTCCGGGAGACGTCTTCCCCGGCACGGAGAAGGGAGCTCCGGGAGAGGGGGCTCTCCCTAGCCCGGAGAAGGTGTGCCGGGGGAAGTCTCTCCCGGGCCCGGGGGAGGGCTCCGGGAGACGTCTTCCCCGGCACGGAGAAGGGAGCTCCGGGAGAGGGGGCTCTCCCTAGCCCGGAGAAGGTGCGCCGGTGATACCGGCCTAGACCGTCTCGCAATAGAACGAGGACGATGCAGTAGGCGAGTATTCTAGTCGTTCTTTCCACAAGGACTAGAGAAAACAAATCATGCAAAACTAGAAAATCGATGGCAAGTGAAACTAAAATAGACGAGAGAATGAGAGAGAGAATGTCAGAGGAAAGGCGAAGAGAGAAAGAGGTGATCTCGCCGCGACAGGCGACTAATGTTTATTCTGGACTAGTGTTCGCAATACAAGCAATAAAAAGAAATCGTGTAGTAGTAGTGCGCGAGGCAGCGCAAACTACCATCATCGATCGCAATCCACGGCGAGTATCTACGAAACACAAGTACAAAGTAAACACTAAAGCCCAGCCAACTCCACTCGACAACTCAACCTCAAACAGCCAACTTTGTGAAAATCACAATCCAAAATAATTTGCAAATAGATTCAGCACAGTAGGGGATCAAGTCAATTCAATTCAGAAATGCAATTCAATTGAACTACAGCTCAATGCCAATTGCAACAATGAACAGCTAACCAAAAGATGGATCAAAGAACAAGTAATACAACTCAAATATGTTGATCATTACTCAAGCATCACACAGAGATTCAACAGTGAGACAATCATAAGAATTCAGTTCAACTCAGCCCAAAACACACTCGTGCAGGAATCGACACATTGATTAAACAACAATTACTAACAGCAATACATAAAAAGGTGATCAACAATTTACCATCACAATTTATCATCATAGAGAGGAACCTGTCAAGCTCATTCAACAAAACTCTGAACTAAGCCACTTGGAACATTGCAAATCAATCAGAAGATGGAACTAATCAAGAACAATTTCAGTCTATCACTATTAATTCAGTTCAACCTTCAGCAAGCATTCAGCCAATATAATACATAGCAATGCAGAAATTTCTGATTAACCTGAAGAAATAGAAGTGCAGTTGGATGGGAATCAATCAAAATTCAGTTTGGTTCTTTACACGCATTTATCATCTCATACATGCATTGTTCCACTTCATCAGTTCATCAGAATTCAAGAACAGGAGAAGGGTGAAAAGAATTGAACCAGTAATGATAGCCGCTGGAGTTGCTGGTTGAGGGAGCTGCGGCCGTGTCGAGGAAGACGTCGAAGTGGAGCTTCACGGCGAAGAAGATGTTGACTCCACAACAGAGGAAGAAGGCGCCCGTGGAGCTGTCGTGGAAGTAGAAGCTGATGCGCAGCAGGTGATGAAGCCGGGGTTGTGGTCGAGCTCGAGGTTGTGGAAGTCACCGGTGAGGGGCGACGGAGGAAAGGTAGTGGCGCGAAGAAGACGGCCCGGCGCGGTGCTGGAACAGATCGGCGCGAGCTAAGCGGCAGCGGCTCGGCGCACCGGGGCGATCGGCGACGGGAGGTGGTTCCGGCGGCGAGCCGACGCGGGGGGCACGGCTTGGGACGGAGGTGCAGCGCGGCGGCCGCTGGATATAGGCTGTGGAGGCGCGGTGCGGTGGAGCGGCGCCGGTGGAGGTGAGAGGGGCGCCCGAGGAAGATCCCAACGGCGGCTGTGGTGCCTGCGCAGGGGATCCGTCAGTGGAGGCCACGAGGGGCGGCTGGATCGGGCGCGATTTGGGGGCGGCTCCGTGTGGCGGCGACGCGGGATGGAGATCGGCCAGATCCGGCCGGATCTGGCGTGCGGCGGCGCGAAGAAGAGGCTGGAGCAAGAAATGGACAGAAAAAAAAAGGAAGAAGGGGAGGAAGAAGAGACCGGCTAGCGCCGGGGGTGGACGGAGGTGTGGAGGATTTTGGGGGAGACAGAAGGAGAAATTGCGCCGGAGAAGAAGACGGTGGCGAGAAAAAGAAAAGAAGGAAAGAAGAGAAGAAATGGGGAGAGGAGGGAAGGAAGGATGAAAAAAAAGGAACTGCACCGTGGTCTGGTTCGTCGGTGGTGAGGATGGAGCACCGCCGGCGTATGGCCCGGCCGCCGGCGGCGAGGTGGAGGGAGGTGTGGAAGAGTGATTTGGGGAAGAAGAAGAAAGGAGTAAAAAAATAAATGCCGGGCTCCCCTCTCCACAGTGGCGGCCGGGCTGGATTAAGCCAATTTTTGGTCTTTTTGCGAAAAGGCCCCCGGGTTCTCTGGAAATAGCTGCTGGGTCCTCGGCAACCGGAATTGAGCGTTCCGGGCTCCCGGAGACTCCGATTCGAGCGCGGTCAGTTCCTACGCGTCCGTAGGAACGAGCGCTTTCATCTGGAATCGACCGAGGCTTGGATCCAACCAATGAAGCGCGTCCGTCAGCCGAAAAGACCGTCCAATCGTCGCCGACCTGCGATAAAAATTGCAAAACGAGTAATCCGCTCGATTTGGCGACAAATCTGGAATAATCTAGAAATATGACGTAATACAAGACTAAAATGTGCACAAGCCTGGGTAAAATATGCAGGAAAAAGCATGCAAATCAGATAAACATCAGCCGGGGAAAGTCTCTCCCGAGCCCGGGGGAGGGCTCCGGGAGACGTCTTCCCCGGCACGGAGAAGGGAGCTCCGGGAGAGGGGGCTCTCCCTAGCCCGGAGAAGGTGCGTCGGGGGAAGTCTCTCCCGAGCCCGGGGGAGGGCTCCGGGAGACGTCTTCCCCGGCCCGGAGAAGGGGCTCCGGGAGAGGGGCTCTCCCTAGCCCGGAGAAGGTGCGTCGGGGGAAGTCTCTCCCGAGCCCGGGGGAGGGCTCCGGGAGACGTCTTCCCCGGCACGGAGAAGGGAGCTCCGGGAGAGGGGGCTCTCCCTAGCCCGGAGAAGGTGTGCCGGGGGAAGTCTCTCCCGGGCCCGGGGGAGGGCTCCGGGAGACGTCTTCCCCGGCCCGGAGAAGGGAGCTCCGGGAGAGGGGGCTCTCCCTAGCCCGGAGAAGGTGCGCCGGGGGAAGTCTCTCCCGGGCCCGGGGGAGGGCTCCGGGAGACGTCTTCCCCGGCCCGGAGAAGGGAGCTCCGGGAGAGGGGGCTCTCCCTAGCCCGGAGAAGGTGCGCCGGGGGAAGTTTCTCTCAACCCCGGGGAAAGAACTCCCCCGGTGACGTTTCTGATGTTGGCTGATATTTTCCCCCAACAGGAGCCCCCCGCACCCCCGGGGACATTTTGATGTCGCCGGGGGGTGCGATTCGTTAGTTTAGGGGAAACATGGCCCTCCCCCGGAGAGCGAACATAACGCCCATAACTCGCCCTTATCCGGGAGAGGAGCACTATTTAAGTTAACCATGTATTGCCTCGATATTTGTGCGACCTTTCGTATTCACGGTGTAGATCCCTCGAGCTGACACGTGGCAGCCATCGGGGGCACCTTAGTTGCCTATATAAGGAGGGGCCCACCTCGAGGGAGGCACGCTTTCCTTCTCCTTAATCCTCATAATCCACCAAATTCTTCGGGAGTGATTTCTTCCCCGGTCGCTCTCCGAAAGTAACTTCTTCCCCGGTTTCACAAAACCTGCGGGAGAAGAAATGGCATCGAAGGGACGCGGGAAGACTTCGAGTGTCCCGGAGGACGCGACCTCCGATTACCTTGGGACAACCGAGTTCTCCGCCGGGGACCGGGAGACCCTCATCTCCCGGAGGATCTTCGGGGAGAGGGACATTCGCGTCCCAGCTGCGGGGGAGGTGACCCCAAGCCCCCGGGACGGAGAGGTGGTGGCCTTCATGGCCTTCATCCAAGCGGGGCTGAGGGTCCCGATCCATCCGCTTCTCCGGGACTTTCTCCGGGAGCACGGGATAGCCCTCAACCACTTGACGCCCAACGTTCTCGTGAGAATGGGGCTGTTCCTGTGGTTAAGCGAGACAGCCGCCGAAGTGGAGGGGACTCTCCGCCTCTTCCAGTACTTCTACCGGGTGCAAGCAAAGAGCTCCCCGGTGGTGAAGCACGGGCCCAAGTCTACTTGCGGCTCCGTGATGCTAAAATTCGCTCCCTCCCGGGCGGAAGAGTACCCGGTGGCCGCCTCCCAAGAGCACTGGGAGGGATGGAGCCGGAGATGGTTTTATCTCCGGGCGGGCGACCCGGAGATGATTTACTCCGCGAGGCCGGCGACATTAGGTCGCTCCCCCGGCCCTCCGGTGCTGACGATGGAGGAGCTAACCTCCGTCGCAAAAATGAAGGAGGCTCGCTCCCGGAGGAGCATGCGAGACCTAGCGGAGGAGCTACTCCTCCTCCGGCTTAGTCCCTTCAGCCGGAGTAGGAAGGGTCCGGGACTGGGCCCGGAGCTTCGTCCCCCGCGATTCCCGGTGGCGCGGCGTAAGTTTCCTTTCTTCGGGAGTTCACACATTGCGGGGATGTTCCTAAAACTTTGCTTTTTGCAGTTAGGTCCTACAAGTCCACCCGGGAGAAGGCGGAGCACCTCCTCGGGAGGTACTACGAGGACGAGCACTCCCGGTGTCTTGCTGCCATCGGGGAGGGTCCTCCCCGGAACATCGTCTCGGAGGCCTTCGGGATGACCCTCCCGGAAAGGATTCCGCTTCCAACCCCGGGCTCCCACAGGCGGCGGGAGACGGGGGCGTTCCCGGCGGCCAAACGCGCTAAGACCGCGCTGGTACCGGGAGAGGGCTCGAATCAAGACCACCCCCCTTCACCAGCGCCGGCACAGAGGCCGGCGGGGACGCCCGATGCGCCGGGAGAGACAAGACCCCCGGGGCAGGTGAAGTCCTCCCCGGCGCAGGCGACTCCGGGGGCGCGCCGAACGCCGGGGGATTTGAGGCCATCTCCGGTCCAAAGCACGATGGCCCCCCGGCGGCCGGGAGAGACTTCTCCTCCGGCTCAAGTCACCCCCCAGCGGGAGTCGCAGCCCCCGGAGCCGGGGCATGAAGAGAGCCCCACAGACACAGCCACGCTGGTCGCGCAACTCGATGCCCTGGGGGCATCAGGCGTGTTCGACCACGTGGTCGTGGAGGAAGATGAGTCCACCTCCGGGGACTACGACACCACTCCTTCCCCGGAGCAAGCTCTTCGGGAGGATCCCCCGGGGGTGTACTTCCGGGGCAACGGGGCCTTCGCGCGCCTGGATGCGCTCTTTGCCCCCGACGTCGCGTCTTCCCCAACACCGCCTGCCGGGGGAGCGAGCCATCACGTTCCCCCCGGGGGTGGCGCCTCGACGACACCGCAACCGGGGAAGGGAGTCCCCCGGACACTACAATGCCCTCCCTGCGCGGGGGACGAGAGGTCCCCCGCCCCACTGCCGGGAGACATTCCCCAAGGCTCCGGGAGTGGGGTTGGCCACGGGGGCCTGCCTATGGGAGGAGATCCCCGTTCCCCGGCGCGGGGAGCGTCGCTCTTCTCCTCGGAGGAGACGCGCAAGCTCTCCCTGAGCCTCGTCACCCCTACGGTGCGAGCTCACGTCCGGGAGGGCGGCATTGATGAGCGGTACGGGGAAGTCGTCTCCCTGGCCTTACAGGTGAGAAACTCGAAAACTCCCTCCTCCTCGCTTGCATTTACTGATTCTTTTTCCTTAGACCACCGCCGTAGCTCGCGCCGTCCGGACTCGCCTCGCCCGGGAGAGCGAGGACATGAGGGCGGCCTTGGCCGCCGCGGAAGCGGAGCGTGACGCCGCTGTCCGGGAAAGGGACGCGGCAGTCCAGGCCCGGGAGAGGTTCGTCCAAGAGAGGGACGCGACTGCCCGGGAGCTGGAGCGCCTCCGGGAGGAAGTGCTGGCCCCCACGGAGGTTGCCCGGGACACCGCCGTCCGGGAGCTGGAGGGCGTCCGGGAGCAGCTCGCATCCTCCGAGGAGGCTCACTCCCGGGCGCTTCAGGAGGCGGAGGCTACGGGGGCGCGAGCCCTCGTGTCAGCGGGGAATCGACTCCGGGCCACGTTGATTGGGCTCGGAGTCGAGTTCCGGGAGGAGGGGAATCCTCGCAACCCGCTGGCGTCTTTGGCGGAGGCGCGTAGGTTCCTCACCCGGCACATCGCGGCGATTCCGGAGGCCGCGGATTTCCGTGCCCGGGCCTTGGCGTCCACCACCGCCGCGCTCGCAGCCTCCTTGGTGGAGTACCAGGGGGCCGGGGCCCAAGCTATTGGGCGCCACGTCCCCCGGAGCTTCCA